>OY776085.1:6411328-7611328 GCA_963675205.1 Catocala nupta | reverse complement strand
AATAATGGTGGCAAAGCTTTCGTTATAATATCAACTCTGTTTATAAACTGTTCTACCTAGGTAGGGGCCTCTTCTCGGTGTAAGAAGAATTAAACCATAGTTCTCCATGCTGGCTTCGTAAGGCGTGGCAGTTAGTCTCTTAGAAATGCAAGTTTCCTCACGATGTGTTCCTTCACTGTTAGAAGCGAGCGATAAATAACTATTTAATACGCAAATAATTTAAGTCAAACATGCGTGCCTTGGGATCGAACTCGAGCCCTGTGTGTCCGACGATCCTATATCCTTATATATCTTCTTACCTATATATAGGCTACTGCTACTTATGATTATTGTAAGATGCCTTTCGTAAGATTCTTCGAATAATTAAAGCTAAATAAGGCAACTTGGATTTTAGCTTAAAGTTGGATAGGTATAAGCCACAAACATTACAAACTAAAACATTTTTAATTTAAAATAAGAATAGTTCATATTCACTACAATAAACTTATAACTATGAATTTAACCATATACGATCAAAAAATATGTTACATCAATTAAATATTTTCGTCTAAGAATAATGCATGCACAGGCCAATATTCAGGATAGCCGCCTCGCAAAATTATACATTATTTTTACAAAGCATTTTAACACCCACTTTTGCTCATACTTTTGGGTATTTGTACTTTTTATAGCTTTAACATAAGTTTAACTGACAGCTCTTATTTTTTTATCTGATATCTCATTGCTAGACACATTAAAAAATATATATATATTTGACTTTCCATATTATTTATATTTTGGTAGAAGTTTAATTTTTAACGTATTGGCAAAATAAAATTGATTTTGAAAAAGCTCTATTATCAGCTGTAAAATGCTTACATTGACGTTGTAATAACCGAAAAAATATTTTAGATATTTATCTTACTGTGTTCAGGGTGGCAAATGAAGATGCACGATCACAAGCTTATTGAAATTGGTAGTCTGATAATTCATAATTTTCTTCCCTTCCTGTACGACCAATAGCTTCCGTAGTAGAAGTTGTACGAGGCTTCTTCGTCGTTGTTGTGTCCGAATCCCATGGACGGTTGACGCAATGTGCAATAAGACCACAGCGATAATTTTCATAAGGAGTAACTTCATATGTGGGTGTAAATCCTGAGGGATAAGGTGCGTAAGTGCTTGTCGAACTGTATTCTCCACTATAGTGAACAGCCAGTAGTGGTGTTTTGCCATGTAATCCGTGTGCGAAATATCGATTACGATTATGAGGCACTCTGCGTTTCTTTTTACGGACTGGCTGCCGTACCGGCACTTTTTCTTTTTGTACCTCCTTTGTAACCTCTGCTCTTATTGGTATCTGTGCTCTTTTTCCCTTTTTATCTTTTGTTGTTTGCTTTATTGGCCTTTCTCGTAGAACTGAGCCAACGCCAGATATTATCACTTTTTGCTTAGGTCTAGTAACTGCCACTGAAATACCAACTGTGTTACAAGTTGTTTGTATTTCAGCGTCTTCTTGGTCGGCTATGTTTTCTTCGACAGGTTTACATGTAGTTGGTTGTTCACAGCTAGTGTCTAAGCCAGCATAAGAGTCAGCCCCACATATAGGTTTCTGTTTCTTTGTTGGAATCCTTTTCTTCAAGCTATTTTTCATAGGCACCTTCTTCCTTGGAATTTCTCTTTTTGGAGTTTCTGTCGTCGGCGGCGTTTCTTCGGCTGGTATTTCTTCTTCTGACATCTCTTCTAGTGATATATCTCCTTCTGGATCCTCTTCTACCGTCGCTTTATCAAGCATTGCTTCTTCGGCCCTCTGCACTTTCTTTTGATGTAGTTCTGATAATGGTATCTGTGGACGATATACTAAACCATCCGCAGTCACTGAATGCACCATCATTACTAAGCAGCAGAAGATAATACGTCGCATCACGTGATAGCCAACAATTTTTTCATCATATAATTTTGTGAGTGGATAAAACTGGTTGATTACCGTACTAAGAATGTGTAAATAATCAAACTAGCAATCTCATTGTTTTGTTTTGCTATGGCATTGGTTTTATCGCGCTTGATATTGCTATGAAATTCCGAATACCCATTGGAGCAAGATGTTTCACAAGTTACAAGCTATTTCTCTTTATAATAGTATATTATATACGACTATATGAATTATTATGATTTGCATTTAATCAAAAAGTATTATTTGATGATCCATTAATACATTGTTATCACCACTGTGATTGTATAATAAGAAGTGTGTGATTTTATAATTAGAAGATGGCTAAGTAATATGTTTATATAATTTATTAGTTACTTTTGTACATGAATTGATAATAAAAAGCATCTAATAATTTGATCAATAATAGGTTTATTTTAATTATTTTACCATCACAGAGCAGTACTTATGACAGTCATAACTATAAGTTATAACTACAAAGATACATTTACATTGGCTTCGTTCCAACTGAGAAGAGAGTGTAGGGGCGAATGTAATGATGTGAGGTAGAAGAAATGATGGTCACATTGATATATACTTTCTTTACTGGTACCAGAAACTTATAATAGATAAACAAAAATAGACTACATAATTACCCGACCTAGCTAAGCGGGTGTGGGGAGACGACTGCTGCGCTACGCACACACAATAGCGCGCCTTGTATATACATTTGTAGCGTCAGCAGCCGCTACAAGAGTATATAAAGCCGAAAGATTAAAGCTAGCTAAAACTATACATTTTAGTTACCGGAAAGTTGCAATTCTGCTTTCTTTACATGAGACTTTATACAATATTACGTTTAAAATTTTTAATATCAAATAATATATTAGTATGTATGAACATACTAATATATTATTTGATATTAAAAATTTACACAGGCAAAAACACAGCTTTGTCCACAGAACAACAATACCACAGAAATAAAAATATATCCTTTGCGTTAAGGCCACGCTCTATTTGCGTATCTAGTTGCACTTATGTACATTCGATTTTACGGTTTTTATGTGGTTGAGGAACATACGTCTAAATATCTTCAGAAACTTTCATATTTATAATAGTAGTAAAATAAGTCCTATAATATTACTGTCTTTATGGAATACAAGATTTTGACCGCAGCTTCGCTCGCGTAATCGTAGGTTAGGTTAAAAAACTTTTTCTGAATATGTCCTTTTCTGTATCACTGACAACGTGTATACGAAATTCATTTTAACCGGTAGAGTAGTTAAAAGCGTATCAAATATATAAACAAATAAACTCACATTCGTATTTAAAATATAAATACGGAGTAAGACTGGATAAATGGAGATTTATTATACAGTAAAGCATCGATATACCAACAAAATTTTGATTGTTTTTATCAAAACAAGAATTTCCTATAAATGAATAAAACTACTAAACTTTTAAAAACTAGACTTGTACACACCTAATGAATAAGGCTGGCTTTAAAATTTTTGTAAAATGCCAACTGGCATTCAGTCAGTTACTATGAAAGTGAAAAACTTTGGTATAAGTAACGATGTAAATTGACCTTATTGTACTAGACTAGTACAAAATTCAAGGTTTGTTAACGATTTTAGTGTTAAACTATTGCATATTGCAGGAGGCAACATTCTGCAATATGCAATAGTTTAACACTAAAATAGTTAACAGACCTTTAATTTAGTACTGGATACTTATTAATTGAGAACGCTAACTTTGATCAGTTTAAACAACCAAAATAAGTAATACAGCTTGCGGCAGCTCATTGTATAAAATAATACACCGCGTAAATTTTATTAACCAGATATCTACGATTAAGATGGTGATAAAATTATATTAAGATTAAATATCACTTGGCGAATATTATTATATAACGTAGTATCTATCCTTAAAGAAGCATTCAAATATGAAAATTCAGACTGAAAATCCTTAGTTTCAGCAATATATGCGCAATTCATATATCGTTAAAAGAATTCTTTGCTACAACATAATTTTCATGGCAAAACATAACATTTTGATTAACAGTTAGATGTTTATTATAGAGTTTGTATTCGTTAGTTGCATTGCATCATCCCTTTATAACTATGCATTTTTTGTTAACTAGTACGTAATGTGGAACATCATTATCTACTCCATCGTAATGTTTACCATTGTGACCACGAATTCGTTCCACCACCACCCAAATATGGCTGACATTCAAAGAATAAGAGTCATGCGTGGCGGATCTGCGGTTTTGAGAACCCAATTCAAGAAACAAAAACCAATATACAGTCCTTCTGCATTGCATATTAGTTGCAGTCAGTCAAATACTTGTGATTTTTATACTCGTGATGTACTGCAGAAACATCAACAGCATGATTTAAACAGCATTCATGACTCAATAATTCCATTACATCCAGTCAAAGAAACTTTAAATAAGCGTCTAAGACGAGATGTGGATCAAATGAAAACAGATCAATCAATTGGACATGAACGTACGAAGATATCTAAACAAGTTATTACCCTAACTAGTAGTGCTTCGGCCCATTTAACATCATTTCAAGAATCCAGTTTGCAGCAAGGACCATTTCGACGGAGACATATACCCAGGGGATTACCTATTCCATATCTAAGATTTCGGATTACAACAAGCACTTTTCCACCATTTCCACCAGATTACACAACTACACCAGAACCAGAAATTCCTGAAGTAGAAAAGTGCGGACATTTTGCCGTATGTTATCAACACCGCTGGCATGAAGATGATGAGACAGATCCAACTCCACGTGCGCAAGATTATACACCTAATAGGCAAACAGAAACAACGCCATATGAAGAACCATACTACGTTAAAAAGTACTAAGGGAAAAGTAACGAATATGTCAAGTCTTCTGATTTACCAATTTGGTTGATGAACAGGTCTTCGGCTAAATATATCAACAAGTTCTTTCAGTTATGATTTAATGATATGTTTAACATAATACTATATAAATGTAAAGCTGTTTCACTGATTCATCGATGCGTAGCAAAGTTACTGAAATCAGTCAGAACAAAAAATATTCTTAATGTAAAAGTAATCTAATAAATCTCTGACCATTTCATTGAATGTGCTATTATATTTGTATAATGGATATTTAAAAGAATATCTATATCTTCAGTTACAAAACTAATATTTGTGTATTTGTGAGATGATTGTATTTTGTGGTCAATAGATAAAGATCTGAATTTAAATTTGGATATCGCCAACAGTTTTGATGATAGTTTCAGTTCTTCGGTCTCAATTTTTTCTTGTGTCCAAAATACTTAATGTGATATCAGTATGCTTCTAGTTCACTTCTTTTATTTGCTGTTTTTAAGCGTTAAGCTTAAATAAGTTAGTTTGTAAGTTCATATATGCTATTCATGTTTAGAAATCATAAACCTTATTTGCAACTCACTTTCTAATCTCGAATTGATGATGATGTTCGTACCTATCCATCTTATTTTTCCATTCATATCGGTCATTTATTTTAGCAGTAGTAATATGTTTACATGTGATTTTGACATGTCTTGTCTTATCTAAAAAGCATGGTAAATTATATGCGAAGTACATTAAAATGATTTAATGCCTACAAAGATCTATGAAAGATACTTTTATTGTAGATTTTAATATAATTGTATTTTGTAAAAATATTGTAATGGTGCATAATAAAGAGTATTCTATAGAGTATCAATCGATAATGTTTCAGTCAGACCAAGATGTACTAACCAACTAACAGCCTATGGTCATTGTTTATCATTAAGCGGGATGTATCGATTTTGCCACTTTAGTTGTATAGTAAGGTTCCTATTTTGTCTTTCCTTGTCGTATTTTAGAAACAGAATATTTGCCTTGGTAAGCTTAACTAATAAGTTCTGTACCTTGTCTTTTTCATTGAGTTTCTTCTTTAACTAACTTTGAAAATGACTGACACCATTAACCATGTTTTGGCGTTTCTTTTTTATAAAATAGACACATTTGAGACAAAATATAGAATTATCATGTGGAGCTATTTAAGTGGCATGGACCGATCTAAGCATTGCAAATGCTTCCTTGTAAAACTAATCAAAGTATTAATAGTAGTCCATATAATATTATGGTTCATAGAATTTAGTTATCAAACATTAAATTTTGATTTTATTAACATTTATTCTTATACAGAATATCATGAGAATATACATTGTTTATTTATTGTTTGCTCAAGACCGTTCTGTGTGAAAAACCTGAAAAGGCCTATGTCCAGCAGTGGACGTATTTCGGCTGAGATGTTGATGATACATAGTTTCATTGTAATATATTTCGTTAGCGAAGATATATCATCTTAAAAATGTATTACAACGTACAAAAGAAAACTGCAGATAAGCTGAACAAACCGTTTGTGCGCCCGAACGAGGTAGCGAAGTTCTTTAAATTTGCTATCGTGACATATGACACATGCCTAAAAGGGTTGGAATCAGATCTAGCATTTCAGAGCTCCACTGCAAAAGCGATTATGCGTTTAGTTCTTCGGAACAATGCGTTACTGAAAGTATGCACTGTAGATGATGACGAATACAGCCCCTCATCGTCGCATACCAACTAGACTAATTTATTAAAAACCTTGTCTGTCAACATAAAGATCGTTCGAAGTATTACTTTGAACGATAAAAAGAAAAGAAAATTAATTTCTTTGGACAAAAGCAACGTTAAAACTGAAAATCTATAATATCTATACTAATATAATAAAGAGGCAATATTTGATTTTATGTTTGTTTGTAAGGAATTAACCAAAAACAAACCAACCGATTTTAAAAATTATTTCACCATTAAACTAATATACCTATATAAAAATAAATATTTTATGCAAAATAGGGCATGGTTCAGCATATTATTACGCCAAACTTAAGTAGCCTGGCGCTGTTAATGGCTATGCTCTTTATGCATTAGTTGGAGTTGCATCTTTTATCTTGCACGCCAGATGAAGAAAGATAATGAAATAAAATATTGTTGGATTAATGACGGCAAAGTTCTCACTCGAAAAATGGACGGTGCCCAAGCAATCTATATTAAAAATGAAGCGCCAATCGAAAAATGACAACAAGAAAATTGACTAGTTATTTATATTGAATGCATGCTATATTATCTTAAAAATATCGTACCTTACATTTTTATAACCATTTATCTTTACATTAGTATTCTTATATTGCAAAGCCCGGCGATCAATCATTACAAAACTTTAATAAAAAGTAAACAACATATCATACACAATTACACCACACATACACAATCATTTTTACACTTACATATTATATTGTTTTACATATTTCTATCGTTTAATGATGGTTCATATTGTCATTTAATTGATAACGGTAAGAATTGTTCCTGCATTCTTATGTCTGTTTCTGTTCATAAAATAGTACTGTATAATATTATCTAGATACCCAAAATAGTAAATAAATTTTTACTAATATCCCAATTGATAAGACGTAAATTTATTTTTAATAGTGGATAATATACTTGAAATTAATAATAATATTGACCAACTCTCTGTTTCTAGTTCACTTAGCTGTATACCTGAAGAATGTACCTCCTATATGATTGTAATAAACAGCTAAAAATATTAACCCAGAATATCCGATCTATAAATGCTAATTTTGATTGTTTTCTGATATTACTGTGTCGAATTAATACTGAGTGTGATATTATAGTGTTAACAGAGTGCTGGCTAAAATATAACAATATTTTACCTGTTATAAACAGTTACTGCCGTTATCAGACAACACAACATGTAAACAAGAACCATGGGGTTGTTATCTATGTTAAAAATCTCAGTAACTACTCAGTTGTCGAACCGCACTTTATGGATGCGAGTTGCCTAGTATTGAAGGTTGCCAGTGATAAAGCTTTCGTATGTATTTATCGCACACCCTCCTTTTTAGACATCACCAATTTCTTGAAATCACTTAATGCACTTCTGTTAGAACTCGCTCCAATAAGGAACATAGTTATCATCGGAGACATTAATCTTTACATTAGCAGCCCATCTCTTCCTAACCATATCTCTGAATATTTCAATTTCGTAGCATTTCATGGCCTACTTCCTGCGCATACCATTCCAACTCGTGAGTGTACTTGTCTCGACCATGTAATGCTCAAATCAAATTAACTAGCTCTTACTATTGTAATTGAGTCTACTATAACATATCATAATTCTGTCCTTCTCTGTCTAAAGCAAAAAGAAACCCATAATATTGGCGTGAACACTGTGACCAAGATTAATTATCAAGCTCTAGATTCTACAATGGACCTCCTAAATCTGGCGCCAATTTACGAATATACCGATGCGAATTAAGCCACTAGGTTTATAACTGACCTTATAACTTATACTATAAGATCGCACACAAGCATAATCAAGCTTCCAAATCATAAACGGTTACTAAAGCCTTGGATGATCATACCATCATGGATGACCATCGGCATGCTCCGGTGTATGCGTAACAGAGATGCTATGCATAAGAAATTGAAATTGTCACCTAATAACGAGATTCTAAAAAGAACCTATTCGCGGTACCAAAACTTCTGCACAAAAGTCCTAAGAAAGCTCAAACGAGAGTATGAAAGAGCAGAACTAAGAGAAGCTGCTGGTGATAGCAAAAAGATTTGGCAAGTTGTTAAGAGAGCGACTCACACTGGTAATACGACAGCACCTGCTACAGACTTACTCTCATCTTCTATTGTTCCCCAGCTGTCAGTCAACCTTGTAAATAGCTATTTTGCTTAAGGCTGCACAGTCAGGACTAGATACCGTATTGAATTGGCTGAATACCTACTTACTCACGAGGGTGAGTAAGTAGGTATTCAGCCAATTCATTCCGTATTGAGGAATACGGAGAAAACAAAAATTCTCACGTTTTCATTACGACAGTTCACACAACCTTCTAACTCTTTCGTTTTAAAAGCACACTCTTGCCCATCTCCCAATACTGTTACTTGCCGCTGTCCCAATCTTAAACGCTCGCAAACAATTAAATATCTTGGGGTCACTCTCGACAGCAACTTAACCTTCACAGCCCACATAGACCTACTTACTTCTAGGATAAGGAAAATGATTTTTGTATTTAAAACTCTCCACCATATCGCTGAATTCGATGTAATAAAAACTATTTACTACGCTCTCTGTCAATCGTTGTTAGCATATTGCGTTACTTCACGGGGTGGGGCTTCCAAAAGTAATATCCTTAAGTTGGAAAGAGCCCAAAGAGCAGTATTAAAGGTATCTACCTTCCGTCCATTACTCTATCCTACAGAAGACCTATACAAGTGTTGCAAAGTCCTCACCGTGAGCAGCTATTTGTTCTAAACACTGTAGTTTTGCAACACCATGACACTCCTTACGAGATAATTACTAGGAGACGGAAGGACATAATTTTTCGACCATTCAAATGCAACTTCTCTTTCACCAAAAGATTTATTTATTTTCAAGGACCTCGTCTATACAATAAACTTAACAAAACACACAATATTTATACTTTGCACACAAACTTCCTTAAAAAACTGATTACCACATATTTACTGCAACTTAACTACAGTGACACAGAGCAACTCCTTCTCTGACATACTCACTCAAACACTCAAACACACACACACACACACACACACATACACACACGCACGCACACGCATACACACACACACACACACAAACACACTGTACAGCACTTAAGGGCTGCTGCTATATTACTGTTGATTGCTTGATTTATTTATTTTATTTATTTGTTACTTTTTTGTTTTAGTTTCATTTCTGCTAATTTGTATGTAACCGAACGCTTGTATCATATCAAATGTTGTTTGGGTTGGGACTGGTACTCATAATATAAGTCATTCTATAACTTAGCAAGGTGCCAGTTACGACAAACATAAACATATTTGTCAACTTAATTATATATTATGTAAACAAGTGAATATCTATTTATGTTTAATATAAGCGTTAATTGTGTTTATGCAAATAAATAAATTATTGTTATTATTTATGCAAATAAATAAATAATAATTATTATTATTATCAGACAAAAATACCGCTGAAAATACATTTTCTTATGAACATGTTACTTTTCGTATTGTTATCGAACACAATTTACAAGAGATGGATTGACCTAAAGCTGCAAGTGAATTATGATGTGTTGACATTTGCTTAATATTTTCTCACCGTGTTCATCGTGTAAGTGGTCATCAATGCAGGATTTGCTTACCTTATTAGTTAGTCAGTAACCAGACACAGTGGGAAACTTTGTCTATGGGCTCTAATGTCCGAGCATTGGCAAAGAGGTTAAATTGTCCTTTTCCCAGAATTTCTGTGATCTGGTCAAAAAGCTTTCATAATATTATGGTATTTCACCTTTCTTAATTTTTATCACGTAGTTTTTTTTAAGTTATAGCGCTTTTATTCCTAAATCTTAGTTTTACAGATATACGGACTACACAGAATGCAGTAGAAAATAAAAATTATAATAGTGAAATTAACATTACCTTATAAGATTATTATTATTTTTAATAAAACATTCAAATGAAAAGTTCTCGCTGATTCAATGTTTTAACGGCTGTTCTTGTTTTTACTTGCGTCTTTTATAGTCACGCATAAAGCAAGTGCGGCACGGAGTATCTGCGATGTAGTGAGGAAATAAAGAGGGCACTTATGCTGGCGCACACACTTGCGCTCACCTGTGCAGATGACAAGCCGCTAGGACCACCTTGACTGAAATGCGGTCGGAGGGCTTTACTTCATACAAGAAGTTGATCATACCTTGTCTGGTTTGAAGTTGTTTTTAAACAAACTTTCGTTTAACCTCTTCAGGGGTACAAATTGGAAAAATCTTGTTGTGTATGAAATTGTTGTACAAAATTTCAAGCTTTCTGATCGAACGTTGAATCATATTTCTAGCCCTATAAGGGTGGAATATTAAAATCCAAATGGTGTGGGTGGTACACAATTATTTGTTCGTGTGGGATACACGGGACAAAAAATTGTGTGATCCACAAATGTTTGGTCCGAGTCTGGATGTTCTTTGTGTCCGTTGTTTGAATGTTTATAAAGCCCCCCGGGGTACAGGATTTATTCCTAGTGTGGGTATCTGGATAACGATATGAATTGAAGAACTCCAGTTCCTCCGTCTTAGATGACGCAAGATTGTCAAAAAATAGATTCTAGGAAAGAGCCATTTTTCATTATTTTTTTATGTGGCGGAATGCATTGGCGCATACCTCTCCGTGGGGGCGGGCGGAGGGGTTATGTTGGACTCACCGGGGTAAAAGAAAGATGTTGAAAAGATAATGTACCTCCCGGAATACCGACTAAACCTACCACGGTGTTCCTCGACAAAACCGCTATCGACGGGGCCGCGCGAATCACTTTCGCATGCGGTCGCGACCCCGCCGAGGTTTCGGCCCGCCGTATGAAACTGCAGGCCACTACACGATAAGACCTACCCAATATAGGCACCTCTCATTAAAACCCTACTGTCTCCCCCCTAGAGGGGAGACGGACTCGACACGAATACGTACGCCGCCTCTCGGACCTGGTGCTGATCGGATGGTGGGTAGGCCCACGAAGCCCACCACCCCCGGGTCAAACCTCAAGGTGGCTGGAGGTCATCTCGCGCCCTCCGGCGCCCGGCTCTGCGGTTGGAGAGAGGGTTTAATCGCTCCCTCTACCACTCCGCCACCTCCTTGATAGAAATCACTTCCTCACAGAAGGAGGCGAGGAAAGAGCCGTGATCTAGCTTATATGTACCTCACTATATTTTATTGAAACAAATAAATAAAATAATGTTATGTAATTGGCTATATGGCTATAATTGGCTAAATAAAAAATGTGTTTCACCAAATTTTTATTCGTACCTCTTGAGAGGAAAACATTGAGAAAAGGAAGAAGAGGAAGAGTTTGATGTTGTATTAATTGCTTAGTAATGGTATAAATAAAAATCTTCATAAGCACCATATCAACTAATTATCACCTCTCTCATATGTTTTCTTTCATATCTCATTAACATAGAATTCCACGTCGTTTTTTACTAAATCAGTAGGACTATTAGAGCTCTTATAAACGATGCTGCGATGTCAGCAAGAGGACTTAGTCTTTCACGATTTTTACCCATAATACCAGTCTGAACCATGTTGATAAATATTTAAAGGTTTATACCTATTTATTTCATGATGTTCCGATCGACTGGTGTGAGCTCAGTAGCACCTTCGTGAAGTGCTTTGGCATCTACGTTACTTGGTCATATTTATGTACAAAGAACCAGTGCGATATTAATCGCGTAAATAAGTAATAGTGAATTATGCATATGCTCTTTTTCATTTGCGTTAAAAGAACATTGAACAAATTCTTACTTTAGTTTACAAACTTTAGAAATGATAACATGTTGATGAACAGAAATGATAACATGAAACGACGCAGTTATTTTAAAACAGCTACTAACAACAACGTTTCCATACTCAAGCAAAATATTTCGATTATAATTTTCATACTTAAAATTTAGTATAAATTATGCACCATTTTGTAAATAAATGTAAAACTTATAGCCCAAATTACAAAAGTGAAACGAAGGATCCGGAAAAGGAATCTGTGGCTTATATAAAAAATAAAATAACTGCAATACTTGCACAAATAAAACATATTTATTTTTGTATTCATGACCCACTACATAATTTTATTTTTAGGTTGATGACCGGAACATTGCATTTTAAATTACCACTGCATCGTCTGTAATAGATTTTTATTTGTTACCGTATTGTCTAGTATGTACGCACCTTTATTCTTCTTTAACCTCTCAGCTCAAATTAAATAATGATATACACAATGTGCCTAGATGAAGGCGTCCATATGCTGATTGACGAATTAAAGTAATTTTAAATAAAATTTTAAGTCATTACATTTAATGCTTAAATTTTAATGATAATAAATATTTCAATAATACTAGTAAACATGTTTATCGTTTACATATTGTGGTGTTTGAACGCGAACACGAGAGTTTCTTAATTTATTTCTTAGGTGATCTCTTTACCATGCCAACTGAAACAATTTTAGGCTGGAAAAGTACAAAATAATATCCATAGCGAAACAAAACAATCTGATTACAATTTGATTGTTTACAGAGTCGGTGTTCGTTAGTTGCATTGCATCATGTCTGCGTAACTATGTTCTTTTTTATTAACTAGTACGTAATGTGGCACATTATTATCTTCATCTTGATCCTCAATACGTTGCACTCGGTGATAGCTAACAATTATAACTTTCGCCCAGTCATATATATGACTGACCTTCAAAAGTCGAACGTGGTGCGCAACGGACCAGAGTCCAGGCCTATGCAATTTAAGTCTCAGAAACCGATATGTGGACCGTTGCCTTTCCCGAACTTTAGTTGTGAACAGCGACAGCCAACTTGTAACTATTCTATGCACGGAATACTGCACAATAATCAGAATCAGAACTGTAATCCAATGCGAAGACCAGCGCCACCACCAGCTCCAGTTTATCGAGTACCACAGTATCCGAGAGAACCTATGCAAAGAAATCCGGCTGCTTTGCGAGTAAATCCTGCGCGATATTATTCTCAACCACCACCCCAGCAACAGCCTCCAGCACAACAGTTTAATAACCAGCGGGGAGGCTATGGTTATCAAAATATCCAGAATCAAGCACAGCCAAGATATGTTCCTGGCCGAACTACGTCACAGCCTCCCATATATTATAAAGGTAGAGGTTATTCTCGGTATGTAGACAGAGAAACAACTCAATCAACTCTTCATCTATCATATATGGAAAATAATCGTAATCGTGGGTCTACTACCAGCACTTGGGCACCAAACACCGTCCAAAGTACAGCCAGAAATCGATGGGGTACGACAAGTACCCAGGCACCATTCCCAGGAGGAATGACCCCGTCTTTAGACACTCCTGCGCAAAATAAATGCGGCCAATACGCTGTATGTTACCAGCCAACATGGAACGAAAGAACTGCCACGACATCGCAAGCGAATTTAAGGTACAAAGAAGAAATGGATCCCGACTTAATGAAATACATAATGCCAAGGCGTTAAGAAAAGACTTAAGATGAAACCAAGTTCTCTGAATTGCCACTTTGGTATGGCAAGCTGGTTTTTGAAATGAAGCAGCTAAAAAGTTTCCAGTGTTTTGAAAGTTTTGAATAACCCCTGTAAAAATTAAATACTGGCTGACTCTCTAGTTAGTTCAGTGCCATAAGTTTGCGCTTACGTTTTTCAGTACTTCGGTCAAGTAAAATGTTACTGGGTACTTCTATATAGAAATGCTCAGTGTTAGCACGGATCTTGAAACTGTATTCGATAAATGGCAATAGGCTATTATGTGAAACTAAACTAATTGTAGTTTAGCTCACAGGATGTATAGACGTGTTGCTATCTTATCTTATGTAAATAATAATTCTGATTAATTTGAATATGCTTGGCCAGATTGCTAATACTAGAAACTTACAAGAACAAAGGCAATTCTTCTGACAAGCTTGGAGAAGTCGAAGATATTTTGAAGACATTTTGTCTTATGTGATTTAAAATGCTTATAAATAATATATTATTATAATTATTTCTGTAAGATTAAATATGGTGGCTCTTTTTTAATTTCTACGTTGTTTTATTTACAATGCTACCAAGTCTTTAAAATCGCTCTTCGGTGATCAAAATCGACTTCATACCTTCTTACTCTTAATCCGACGTATAGTAGATGCCTTAACTTTTATTTTCCCAAACACTAGATAGTGAATTTGATAATTTGATAACCATCATTATTTTCACAGCTATCGATGCTTTTCTCTGTGCATCAAACTCGCCATCCGGGCTTCCCGTTTTGCGTTTTTACGCCTGCGATCCTCAAGAACCTTTCTGCCTATTGGTTGTCTATACTTTATCCTTCAGGATTCTACAAATATAATAAACTTTGTTCTATTCGCGATTTATTCGATGACTCTTATAGTGCACAAATATCAGCCTTCATACACAATGCAAGTAGAAGGGATAGGCTACAATTGTCGTCCATTTACACGATGAATATAGCTCGCACAAGTGCCTCAAGTTGCGCATGTAACTCGCGCCGTGTTCAAAAATGATGTCGTTAGATCGACACAGGTCATTTCTATATTACAATAACTTACACATAAAGATTGAAACATTACACGGGAGCGGTCCTAAACAAAAAACAGACACTCGTAAAAGTAACAAGAGTGTGCCCGAAGGGAAAAATATGATATTGCTTTTAAATATGAAATATTACGCCGAAAGTGTTCTTGTATTATGAAGAAAAAGGGTTTTGGGTGCGTGACGTTTATGCTCGCACGGGGCCGGTCGACCGCCGCGCAATGTGTCTCTATTGTGGATACAATGAATTGATATTGCGCGCATTCTTATTTTATTGTACTTACGCTGGGTACCTTTTTGTAACTTTTTATAGCTGTTTGTGTGGTTCAAGTTCTTAGTGGAGTTAAGTGAAGTCACGTAAAAGTGAAGTAAAATGCACTTTGTCCATTTTATTTACGCCGAGAATTATTTTCTTATCGCAATATGCGCTCGATGTAGGACTCTGTGGTTTAAAACGTAAAGGTAACTAATTAATTTTATTTAGGATTACTATAATTTTTTATAATTGTTTTGGAATAGAGGCCAATGTATGTGCAATTCTACTGAAATACACATACTTTAGCCTCTATGCCACCGCGCCTGCATATTGTACATATTTTGTTTCTATTCGTTAGATTTAATCCTAGATTTATCAATCACAATATGAGATAAAGGTCTTACCACATTTAATGTAAAATTTTCTTGCGTGCTATAAATAACGTTATAATAATTATGCACAATGGATCAAAATAAATATAAATGCATGTTAAAGAAATAAAGGCCGGATAAAGGCTTGTTTCACAGTAATTAGAGCTTGTATGAAATATGTGATCAGATATCAATATGATTAATCATAAAGGAAAATAGGTGCGGGGCATCAGTATTGTGGCATGTCAACGATTATAGTTTACGTAACTTTCCAGAAAGTAGACGTAAACCTATGTAAGTATGTTTCTTTTTGCAACCAAATGTGTCTCTGCCAAAGTTAACAAATCTAAGAAGCTAAAATGTTTGATATTTTTTAATTAAATCTAACCGCTCGTTTTAGACGAGTGGTTAGAAGTTGCTTAATACAAAACAATGTTTAGTAGTTTTATTTTTATAGATACCTGACTATGGCTCAAGGCCTGTGTCACAGACGACTTTACAAATATACAATTAACGGATACAAAGAATACCTAAATTCAGAACAATCATTTGTGAATAATACAAATAATTGTACCGCCTGAGACTCGAATCTGGACGTTCGACGCGACAGCAGTGGCAAAGCGACGGTATGCCTGCTGCACCATAATGTCGTTGGTAACTTCATAAGTAATGGTCGCGCTTATTACTTAAGTAAAAAATTGAGGTGGTAGAATCTACGCCCTTTGGTAAATTATTCCATTTGTGGTTGTTCTGTTGTTCATTCCAATCGCAACTCTTGGTTGTATCGGTATCAATCATTGCATTTTAATGTAATTCTGATTAATGAACATTGTATTTCTGACAATACCACAGTATGGTGGTCACGCGGATTTTATAATGGAAATGGCATGGGCGATCGGAACTCTTTTGTGGTTAATAGTATATCCACCGAGTTTCGGTTAAAATAATGATTGCTTAATGTAATGACAAAGAATTTCACGTAGGCCGACACGTAAAGAAGGCTTATTAACTACAAATATTTTTAGTGTATGTGCAACCAAAAAGAACTCGACCTGTCTTTGAACCAGTTTTTTATAAGAGGCAAAGTAAAGTAGAAAGACTAAACTGTAAATCCCAGGTTTAGGAACAACGGAGGACTACCAGGTTAGTGGTGGTCACTACCCACAAGGTCAAGTGGAGTGTTCTCAAAAAAAAACTTTGTTCTGAGTGTACGTGTTCTTTGTGTCCATTGTCTTAATGTCTATTAATTACCTCGCATATAAAATTAATGCTAGAGCAGGAGCACCCTAAAAAATATAAGGAGGCCCGGTTTTGTGACACATACGCGTTTTCACTGATAGAACAAAAAATGAAGTGCATCAATTTGATTTCGAAAGAATATAGGACTTATACAAAATGTGTTGATTGAGCCTATTTCAGAGTAAGCCAGGGTTTTCTACCGATTTTTGCCGTGATCCTAGCATCGATCCTTCTTTATAGTAAAATACATAGTATAGTAATAGTAGTGTAATAGTTTAAAAATTATGTAATACAGTGATAAATAAACAACGCGATAAAATCCGTATATAGTAGTTTAATTTCAATAACTAACATTCCCATTTATAATATTCGTTGAAATATTAAATAGAGTAAAAGACGTTGATTTTCAGTTTTAAGTCATATTTGCCAATAAAGTTTATAATAATAAAAATTGCAAATCGATTAATCTATAAAAATATTATATATCTTACAACTACTTCTATAACATAAAAGCGAACCGAACAACAATTCTAAACTTGTGAAGTCCTACAAATCAATGGTAAATTAACTGTAGATTGTGCCCGCTCAGTAGCGGCTATTGGATACATTTATACGTAAAACATACAGCCAATTAGTTGACACGACACGAGGGCGACACGAGAACGATGCTGTGAATGTTTCCGTCATTAAATGAGTGTCGTAGTAGAAAAAATGATATTGATGATTTTATTTAAGATTTAACTTTTAATTTTCATGAAATGTAGGTTTATTATTTACAAATTTACAAACAAAAGCAACAATCATAATTTACAAGTTAACTAATATTATACCTAAATTATATTATAGTTCTAACTTAATTTTAGCAATGTTATTAATTTAAATAGTTTTTATTTCATATTTCTATAACATGCATCAATTTATATTTATCCACAGAACATTATAAAAGTAGTAAAGTTCTGTGTATGTAACCATCTGTTTTGTAATGATTTTCGTTATTTAGAAACTATTGAACTTCATAAGTTATATTTATGAAATTAGAGCAAAGCTTTAATCAATCGGCATATAAGAGTTTACTAATGGATACAGGTCGAACTCAATTTGCGCCAAGACCCAAGCTTTTAAAGAACTAAAAATACTTTTATAGATACATTTAAAAAGTCAAAGTCGAAAATCCATTTCCATAAAAAGTGCAAACAATTCTTGGACACGTCAGTTAACTGATATATTAATTTATATTTTATTTATTTATATAATTAAGATATAATTATAAAAGTAAATAAAACGAAATGAAAATTTTATATTGAAAAAAGCCTGTTCGAGGAGCTTTCATGAGCGTCAGTTTCCTAAATCGCTACACAGATTAAATTTTACAGTTGATTACAAATATAGTTGTTATTTAAGCACACAAGTTAGCTGTTAAGAATTCACTTTACATATCAACATTGCAATGTTCTACTTAGTTGGAAGCTCGATACTCAGTATAATATCAGTTCAAATTCTAACTGTATTATATATGCGATATTATATATTATTATTTGTTATATCATGTTTCTACTAAATATACTACTTCAGTAGGGCATTGTACTTTTTAAAGTCCTATAGGCGTTAAAATCATATTCCCAAATATTTACAGCACACAGATTTTTATATTCTTCCCTTTGCTTCAATTTATATTGCAGCTAAATGCAGTGTTAATATATGTATATTAAAAGCAAGATGACTACTTCAAGCATTGTCGTCATCCATATAGGAAAAATATTTTATCAATATAATATATTATGACCTTTAAGGTAAAGAAAATCTACATGTCTTAATAAAAAGTTGACTAGATCACTATTATTATTATTATAAAACTGTATGTACATAATTAAATGTATTAATGTAGACTGCAGAATGCATTTGTTGCACACGTACCCTATCAGAGACCTCAATATCGAATATTGTAATAAACCCTTTACGTAACTCTGCGGTCTCTGAGAACCTGAATATCTGGCGACTAAATCAGTAAGGAGTCAGGAGTATCGTTCCTTCCTTTAGTTAATTAAACCCACAAGGAACCAGTTCACACTAAAATTAAATCGGTTCGCTTAATGAATTACTAATAGAGATCCTTTGATCCATTAATAGATATAATATAATATAATATATAAAATATGATAAATAAATGATATAGCTTGAGGTTACAAATAATACACATTGATATTAAACTACTATCGTTGTAAAGCGGTTTATTTAATTAAAGATTTTTTTAGATCTTATTATTTACTCTTTTTCTGTTGTTTCTATTGGTTTCCAGTGACCACCATTGGGAGATAAAGGTAGTGGTCATCTAATTATATTGAGGTATGCAGTAATTTATTTGTTTCCTTATTATTTTAATTATTTAGGCAGAATTTGCTCAAAGTATCTTGAAGACTTCTTCTTGAGTTTATGTGCATGAAAGAATGGATTCTCAACCGATGGTTCATTGGACTACACTTTTTCTCTATCAAAATTATAATGTTTTTTTATTTCAACAGCCTTGTATCATTGCCAAGAACATAGTCTTATTTTTTAAAGTCAACTCTTGCACTAGGAGTAATGCCTGTATCGCGGGCGACAAGTTTGGGTCTTCATACCTCTGCCGAACGATCAAGGCATGGAATTCTCTGCCAAGGCACTTGTTTCCTTCTTACTTCAATCCTGGGTCCTTTAAGCGGGGCGTGACAAAGCACTTTCTCAGGCCGTCAAAGTAAAGACCTCAACATCGCTTCGGCTGCTATGAGGATGGTGTAGAGGCCACTGCTCTTAGACCACACGAATGCTTACCATCAGGCGAAGTGCGTTCCTTTTGAAGAGCAAAAAAAAGTCATACAACGGATATAAAGGCATC
Organism: Catocala nupta; assembly: GCA_963675205.1. NCBI lineage: Eukaryota > Metazoa > Arthropoda > Insecta > Lepidoptera > Erebidae > Catocala > Catocala nupta. The sequence goes on along the minus strand of OY776085.1, from coordinate 7,591,501 downwards.
CAGACTCGGAACAGCCATTTGTGGATCACATTAACTTTCGTCCCGTTTAAGGTTTGAACCTGCAACACGGCGTAGTGGCAGTGGCGTGGCGACCACTTAGAGTGCATAAAGAATTTAATGAGAGCCCAGTAAGTAAAAGAAATAAGCCAGAATCGTAGCAAGTGGACATCCATAGTCACCATCTACTCCTGAGGACTACACCATCCATGCAATTTGTGAGTATCTGTTGTTTATTAAATCTCAAAACAATGGTTGCTCCTTTGCTGTACATATTTGCATTTAACAGTGACCTCACGTAACTGTCTATGTGATGCTAGTTTGTGTGCAATAAATATAGTAATGCTATAATTGATGTCGTTACTTACTTATTAAATCTTTGTATCTGATTAACGTAATTTCCTTAACATTGAGGTAACAACGTGCCTCGATGTTTGCCTTATTTTCGTTTGCATTTAAGAAGCCTGAAATTATTGTTATCATTAAAAATAAAACTCACCGTCGCAGAACGAAATTTAGGTAGAAGCTTAAGTATATTTATATTCAGTAATCACGCAGAACTTGCTGAGGCTTTTGTCATGTACTAAGCGTAACATTTTTCAAAATACCCACGTTTGGTAGATGACGTATAGTGATGATCTATTATGTTTAAGGTTCCCACAGGCACGTAAAAATAATAGAAGTTCAAAACTTAGCACCCTTTTTGTGACACTTTAATCTTTGAATTGCAGCAGAAACCACCACAAACAAAAGAGAAAAATCACAAGTTTAAATTAACGTTGCTAATCTGAGTCTGTTCAAGTGAATAGCTTTAAAGTTCCAATTACTGCCAGCAGCGGCACTGTTTCACCAAAAATAGTATATCATAAAAATACTTTACTATAAGTTATCTCCCGTATATTCCGCGCAAGATAAGACGTCCAACGGAGCATGAAATTTTACAAGTGTCGCCGGACCGGGCCCGGACCCGTCCATGCATTATACGGGATGAACTACACTTAGATAATTTTAGCTTAAGGCATTCGCTTCTTGAAAATTGTATCGGATATTTATCTCAGTCTGCTCAAGGATTGGATAACCGGTTTTCTGTTGGTGATGTTAATAATCGTAGCGTAGTAGATCCATTAAGTTTATTACGAGTATTTTCGTCATCTGCGCCCATGGCTGAGGTGCACTATAATACAAACAAAAAATCCTAACTAATATTATAAAAGTGAATGCGAGTTTGTTTGTTAGTAACGCTTCCACGCCATAACTATACAACCGATCTTCATGAAATTTCGCATACATTTTGTCAGGGGTACTCTGTGTCCTTTTTTGTATATCATCTAAAAAGCCCTGTTTCCGAGGGATAAATTATTAAGATTAAATTATTTATTGACCAATTCTACATAAAAGTGAGTGCAGCCTCAGACATAAGCTACAATATTATGACAATTTTCTATTTTTACCGTAGTGATGGATAAAAGGTTTTGGAGAACTGTTATATTCATTAAACTTTGTTGGTGCTAAAACGACTGCTGTGCATTAGGTTGCGGTTACCGAGTCAAGTAAAATGTTATTGGGCTTTGCTTACAAAGAATTCTTAGAAGGAAAACGGGGTTTGGGACTATGCCTGATAGAAGGCAGAAAGCTCACTCCATATTACGCGGTAACTAAAACATAGTTGATGAATGGATATATTGAACGTCTGCCTGACGCTTTAGAGTAGGGTCGTGAAGCTATGGATGTATGGAGTAATTTTATTGAGTGGAAGACTATTGAGAAGAAAAAGAGACTTAGTCTCCCCGTGAACATGGCTGCTGTAAAGCAACCGAAACGTCGGGGCAAAGTGTAAACTCAAATATAAATTGTTTTAATTAGAAAATATATAGATTAAATAGTAGTAAAATTTCAATAATAGTAGTGTTAGAGTTTTCAAAATTATGTAATACCAGTGTTTAAAGTAAAATAAACAACGCGATAAAATCCGTATAAAGTGTTTAATTTCAATGTATAACATTCGCGTAAACATAAGACAATATTAAGAGAATCTGATGCCAATTAATTGGTGACTGTACGAACACAGTATAAAGTTAGTGTCATACTAATGATACTCCACTTGTCATATTCTATACAAACCAAGAGCTTCAGGAAGACTACACAGGTAATAGCGTTTTATATTTTCGATTTGGTAAAGTCATGTCTAGTTACGCCACAGTTCGTTAAGGAGAACAATAACTCTCTGCACTTTCATCTCGAGTGGAAGTGAGACGCACAGCCTTCAACCGCGCTCACTCATTCGATTTGAACTTAATAGAGTGGCAAAAAGAAGTAAGCTTTTGCTGTAAGGTTCGATCGAATTATTTGTATTTAGCATGTTCTTTGACTGCCTTGGTGGCGCAGTGGTAGTGAAAGTACTATGCATGAGGTCTCGGTAGGTATGATTGCAGAATCGGGCAAAGTTATTGCAGTTTTGAAAAATACCTTTTTTAATCATAACTGCCGCTCTACTACTAATGCCGGCAAATATTCGAATCTCGTGAAGTACAGTGCCAAGCGCAATCTATACCGTTAATTGTACAATATAAATACAATATTTTTCTTAGAAAAGACAACGCACTTTGAATAAATCTTGTGTCGCGGCGGACTTTACAAACATTCAAACAAGGGACGCAAATAACAAGCAGACTCGAAATAATAATTTGTGAATCACACAATTTTCTCGTCTGGAATTTGAACCCACAACATTCGGCATAGTGGCAGTGACGAGAAGACCATTTAAACCAATACACCATCCGTACAGTGTAAGTAAGAATAAGTCTATTTGTAACGCCTATGTATTATAGAATATGTCAAGCGAAACATCTTAGTCGTGAGCTACTGCCTTCCGTGCTCCGTAATATTATCAATTGATTACGTCTTTTCTACGCTTAAGAGCAGTATTATCCGTACCTGATCCTTGGAGCTTTGTTACAAGTTGTATGAGTCGAGTGAATCTTAGAGTAGAAATACGATACACCTAAATAGTTAGTCAACGTGAAGGAGGTACTTGTGCCGCAGTCAGGTTAAGTTAGTTACAGTTGAGATGCAGCGCTACACGGAGTTAAAGGCATAATTAGAATTTATATAAGGTAAGACAATCTTCTTTCATCTGCAAAATAGTCTACGAAAATACAATGTCAGAAGACTATTTTTGTATACCACCAAGGTAGTGATCAGTGATCATGACATATTCTTAGACATGTCTAAGACTAGGTTCAATATATAAAAACCAGTCGTTTTAGCTTAAATTTTGACATATGTTTCTTCATAATGTTCTCCAAAATATGTGAAGTCTGTGAACCAACACTGGGCCAGTGTTCTAAGAATTTTCACACTGAGAAGGTGCCCATACCCAAAAGCGGGATAATTTAAAATAGGGCTGTCATTATTATAAACCAAAAAGATAACACTCACGCTTTGCCAATCTAAAGAAATATAAGTCAAAGCTGGGGTAAAATGACAGGATGTCATAGATAAGTATGGCAGACTGTGTTACTTACCGGGTAGAGCTTCTCCTATTTTAATATTTATTTGTCTTCAGGTCGACAAAGCGTAAATGAAACCCCTGGTGACGCATACGATTTAGGCTAGCCTAAGCAATAGCAATTATTGACCTTGCTCGTATACGTGTTTGCTACCTTATATATAAAAAATATACATCAGCCCTGTATTCAAACTGTCGTACTTCTGAGTACGGGCCTCTTCTTAGTATTGAAAAGGCTTAGGTATAAAAAATAGGAAAGTTAGAAATATAAATGGTCGAATCAATCAAGATCTTAAAGATTCTAATGAGTCTGGACAAACTCGGACGTTTGATTACTCCGAGCCCAAGTTAAATTGACACAAGGAACCGCATAGTCTCGCCACTTCGGCTAGACTTCGATCGTTCACAGTTTCAGTTTGCAAGCTAATTTTGATGACCAGGACTGTAATTCTGAGATTAATTTGGTTATATCTTCTTCACTGATGTATGCTGTTTTGTTATTTATAATTCCGGTGTTCGGTTGTCATTGTGTCGGAAGACAACAATCCAGAAAGATGACCATAAGTAACCGTAATAGAGTGTACCAATAATTCAAATCTTTTATTGTTAACCTTAAAGTGGCAGTGATACACCGGAAGCCAGACACAGTAGTTTTTAATTATGTCTTGCATTCCAATAATTGATAGGCTACAATAATTAACAACTTACAATACTACTTGTCTTGTTCCTATGTTAAATAAAGAATGAAATAAAAACTTACTAGTAATCATTTTCAAGAAACTTCCAAATAATTGACTCGATCACAGGAGCATTTCAATAGGCCCGCCATATCAAAAACAGAATAAATAAAACAGCACATTAACCGATACGCTCTGTGTTCTATCAACATTAGCGATATATTTGTATCGTTAGCCCGCGAACTCCCTCCAACCATTAAGGCTATTTTAACGCCACTTGTTTTTCCAACTGCCACGAGCCACTTTAACAAACAGTATTTATTTTCCGCTCCCCATCGGTTCGTTTTAAGAAAAATTCCCTACTTCGGGTGAATTTCGATTAGAAAAAGACAAAGAGCCGATTGTAGAGCTATTGAAAGTGGGGAATCAATTAAAGCGAGCCATCGATTGTCGGCGGCCGATAACGTCTGTCAGTGAATGAGGGCGCAGATAAGATTGTCTGAGCAGCGCGAGCGACCCCCGCGCACTTTTAATTATTTCAAATGGTTATCGCTTCCACGTGTCGCGAAGTAATAGACTGCCACGAACGCGACGATGGTGTTACTTGTACCCCGAGCTTTATTTCTCATGAACACTTGATAGGAAACTACTAATGAATTTTAAATCATATTCTCACACTAATATTAGGTAAAATGAAATTTCACATAATTTTATACTAATTTATTATAATGTATTTATTTACATTTTCAAAATCACACAATCTGTACAATAAAGGTATGCGGTACCTATATATATATATATATCTCTTATTTTTAATAAAAGATATATATTTTATACATTAACATATATCTATATTAGGTCGAATTAACAAATAATTTTCAGATACGAAGATATATTACGTTTAAAATTTTCATTATTTATTTACTGTGCATTAATTTTTATATTTACAATTTGACAAGCGTGAGTAGCAAGCTTGGTTACACTATCACTTAGACAAATAATATCTATAACGATCACCGTAAAATTGATTATGAGGTAACAAAATTGGAAGTTAAATACTACGTTAAAGGTATAAAGAATAATATAAATAACTGTGGTGATATTTATCTTTGGCACATTTTCATGAAGATTATTCTACGCGAAGCGCTGGATCACAAATATTCGTATGATGCTAGACTAGTCGCCTGCGGAAGGACAATGCACGTATAATATTTAATGTATAATTTAAAATGGAAATGGGAGTAGGAAACACCGAGTAGGTTAACGAGGTTCATGAATAATTACATACAACTATTGTGAAGATTCGTGTTTGAGCTGATAAAGGATTCAAATAATGGTATTTCATTAGACGCGGAACGTATTTAGGTAGAGATTTTTGATTCGTTGTGCGTCTAAATACTGAGTCGGCTTTGTAAATCCAACAGTTGCGAACAACTGAGTTTTGCCAGTCTTCGTTTTTAATGAGCAAATAGTACAAACGAGCTTCCTGTTTCTGTGTACTGAAATGCGTGATGAGTTCAACATCATCATTTGCCTCTACAGGCCTTTGAACATTGATAAATATAAATAAACAGTCTGTTTGTATTACAATTTCCAAAACAATTAAGAATCTTATTCCTAAATCTTACATTTGGAGATGAACTTAATATCGTTCGCACAATTATAAAATTCTCACTCACTAACATTCTTCACTTGGGATATGATATTAAAATTTCAGGATGATATGTTTCACTTTTACATTTTAAGGGGTAAATAAACAAGTATTGGTAATAGGAAGACTATTAAACAACACAACTTAAGAGGAAAAGAAGATTTCAGAGAGTTTAATATTTGGAACGTAACAAGTTTAAAATTTTAAGAGTATACGATAGCCTTGTATGGTAATGATAAATTGGTTTAAACCAAAAGGTCCACTTGCACTAGAACAATGATCGCCAGGAATGGTTGTCGCCAACAATGAAGCCTTCTTGAGCCTGGAACAAACAGACACACACGTTATTGTGAGCACTTTATAAATGAATAAGAACGTTAGTGTTACTTAAACTTTATTCTAAATGGCATTCTAATTTACCGGAATTAATGTGTTTATAAAAGTAATACATATAATTATGTTAATTTTATTGTTGAATAAATTGGAAATGAAAAAGATTTTTTGCTTGAATGGACAACGGAAGAACGTTAAACAAAAGTAAGAATAAAAAGAAAACAGCTAAACCTCTGGCTACAATAAAAGAAAAATATATAACTTTCACAAAATTTCCATTAGTATATCAATTCTGTTCTGATAAAACAAAAAATTAATGTGGCGTACATCGCACTTTATGATATTTATATTCATTTGAGTGGTAAACCACAAAAAGCAGTGGAGTGTTCACAGGTAGCAGCTATCGCTGCCGCCCGAACGCTTCCTTCGTTTTCTAAATACATTCGTCGGTAAGAGCATTGTCGCTATTTTTGTTTGTTCTCTACTACGATAAGAGTGTTTCAACAGCTTACGGTCTACTTTCCAAGCTTGGCAAACAATAGGATTTGCTTTGTTTACATCCCTGATGTGTTTGAATACGTACGTAATTTCACATTGATACCAGTGATAAACAGGGTTTTCTTTGTGAAGTTGAGTTAAATATGTTTTTACGTAAGTACTTTAAATTCTAATTCAAAAATAGTGACAAAACATTCATTTTCTCCTATAAGTAATATCTGTAATGTATGTATAGATAACTAAACTTTTTTCTTGTTCATTCTACAAAGTTCTTAGTAAATGTTATATTGTATAAAGAGGTTCTCCTCAACCTGTTTCATACAATTTACAATTCGTTGAAGGCCAGGCTTTGGCCGGCGATAAATCAATCGCCAATATTCTCACAACAAAGCGAGCGTAAAATAAACCCAAATTCGAGATAAAGATATTCAAGTTTCATATCTCCAATATTTATTCAAACGCTAGGCGTCTCTATTTGATATCATATTATTCGGCAGTTCAAACAGTTTTTCCTTAGAGGGGGCGGGAGCTACAAGAATTGATTGTACGTGGTCTGTGCTGAATATTTATGAGGGTTAAGTGTGTATGCGAACTCGTTGAATGTTTAATCTCTATTTGGGTGTAGGGGAAAGCGAGCCGGGTGGAACTCAACCGCAGTAGTCAGGAGTCCGCCTCGCAGAGACACCGGGTGGATCGCCAGAACACATGTGTGTACAAATTTAATAATATACACCTACATATACGTACGGATAAATTTACCACAGGACATGGGTCTTATACAGAATAGTGTGCCGCAAAATTGGATTTATATACAATATGCGAAGCAGTTTTAAAACTATTCTTTTGTGAATGCTCACAAACTTTGTTCTTTGTTGAGTAAATCTGATCTGTCAATAGCATACGCTTATGCGAATGAAGTTACAATATTGTCCTTTGTGCAATGAATACTACTATCAAATACAGTTTGAACTTATTGCAAGCTAGTCTCCAAAAAGTCAATGTTGAACTAAAATATTTTTCAAAAGTTTAATGAAATATGAACATCTAAAACTTTAGTCATGTACATTAGGTAGTTTATATCTTTGTAAAAGTATTCCTGAATAGAGTAAAGTTACCGAATTTATTAAATGAAATTCTCAAGCAGAAATCGACAGATCTTGAATACCAAAACAGTAGAGACATTCAATAGCAGCGGAACTATAAACAAACGAAGACGTATGCGGTACGAGCGACGACGAGGCGACGACGCGGCGCGGGCAGGATGTAATGCGACTGAATCCAGAATTTTTCCTCGGTAGATAAAAGCCGAAATACTAAGAGCATTTCGAGTCATTCAAACAATTGCAAAGGCCTCTAACATATTCTTCTCAACCCATTCCGCCGCCGCTGCCGCGACTTCTCCGGGCACATTTATTTTTTACCATGAGACGGAAAGAGACGTTTTTAATAATGCAGTATATTGTTACAAAGAATACAAAGAGGTAAGTAAAGCCTCCTGTGGCTTGAGACTCGCTTTGTGCACGCTATTATATTAAAGGCTTTATGTATTAAGCTTTGGTTGTTTGATGGCCACGTAATTCTGTTAGGCAGGTAAGTGGTGGAACTGATTCTAGAACTAAACACGTACATAAATGTAGAGCTAAGCCAAGTTGAAAATTTACTTAAATTTCTTATCAAATTAAATAAAAGACTGGCTGCTGAGATTAAGCAAAGTAAAAAAGATTTCCTTCCAAAAATCTATGTAGGTAATATGATTTTCCTGTTCGGTCTTTGCGATAAAATAAACATAACATTGTACGATGATGCGTAAAATGGCGCGCGCTTGCTGCGACATAAGTTACAAGCTCAACAATGCGTAAAGTTGGGGTTCGATCGTTAGCGGAGTGGAGAGGTTTATAAACAAAGTAAATGTGTCGCAACTTTTTTAGGTTCTAACATAGAACAGAGGTATTTCTTACGATATCTTAACGTTGCGTGAAATAACTAGAATGTAGTTGCACGTTTGAAAATATAAGCAGGCTCTGGGTCAATAACATACTGACGGAATTGACATATTTTCTTGTACAAACAACCGGTTTGTGTTGTATGCATTTAAGTCAACTTTGTATAAGTTATATCAAAATTTTATTAAACAAATATACTTAATTTCTTAAAGTAGTAATAATAGTTATAAGGGAGAGTATGACACATTGTACCGGCTGTTAAATCGTACCACATGGAAAAATCATACTGAACGCAATTTTTTTTTCGTTTTCGTAACATTCATGTAACGCTGGCAACACATCACAGACACGGCCATCTTGTTAATTTGCTCTTGTTACCGGTTGGCCAATAAAAGTAAATAATATTTTTCTTTGATAATTCGTTGTTATTTATCAAAATTAAAATCAAAATAAATTTATTAAAATTAGGTTACAAGGTAACACTTATGAATGTCAAAGTTACACGTAATTTTTTTCTTTTTTCTGTGAATTTACATTTACTGCCACGTTCAGTAAAGCAAGGGTGTAGGGCTCATGAGAAGAACGGGCAAGAAACTCATAGTCACTCTTTTTAATCGCCAAGTGTACAATAGTATTTCGTTTACAAATCATAACTGTAAGGTGCTGCAACCATTTCTCCATTAACTATTACTCAACATACTCAAGCATTTGATAAAATTTGATGGTAGCCTTTAAAGCAGCAGTATGGTAAATAGGAGCATCCACTTACATGTACATAAATAATCAAGACAAGAGATGATTGTAGTCCGTAGTTTAATCTAATTGTTTAAATAAAATGTAGTAAGTAAATTATCGAATTCCACGAAACCAGAATTCAGAATAAGACTCAAAAGAAAGCTTAACGGAACTGTCCATAATCACGAGTGGTCTTCATTGCACATTCTTCTTGATTAAAATACGACTGAATGTAAAAAAATGCAAATTCCAGCTTAAACAAAGTGTAATCTCAAAAAAAATAAAAAATATATACATATATTTAAAAAAAACATAAGTGTTAGTATTTGTCATTTAATATCTTGTGATCTGATGCAAATATTAGTGCCATGGATGTTTGTCATTTAAATAATCATCTATATTTGTCATTTAAATAATATGCTTTAGAAATTAAGCAAGTTTTAATTTTAACTTTAAATGTATTCTCTGGTAATTCTAGAATATTACTCGGGCTTTTATTATAAAAACGTATACCAAGACCCATGAAGGAACCATGAACTTTATGTAGACGGTAGAATGGAACACATAATTTATATTTATTTCTAGTATTGATGTATTGCCACTATTTTTTATGTATAAATATATATTTTGACGGACATGCATGATATTAAAATAAATATATTGTGATGCTACAGTTAAAATACCTATATTCTTAAATTTTTCTCTGAGCAAGATTCTAGTTCCTAATTGATAAATTGCACGCACAGCTCTTTTTTGCAATATAAAAATACTTTGTATATCAGCTGCTTTTCCCCATAATAATATTCCATATGACATAACGCTGTGAAAGTAACTAAAGTAAACTAATCTAGCTGTATCAACGTCAGTTAATCCACGGACTTTTCTAATGGCGTAAGCGGCCGAACTAAGTTTCGCTGAGAGACAAGATATTTGCGCACCCCACTGTAACTTTGAATCAAGTGTAATGCCCAGAAACACTGTGGATTCTATTGCTTCCAGTACCTCACCGTTCAATGTTATGCTAGGACCAAGATGTTTTACATTAGGCAGTATGAATTTAACACATTTTGTTTTTTTGGGGTTCAGTACTAAATTATTTAAAGTAAACCATTTTGTTACTTGAATCAATGCACTGTTTACTTCGTCAAAATGGTCCCTATTCCTATTTACTTTAAATATTAAAGAAGTATCGTCATCAAACAGTACAACGTCACAAATATTGTTCAAATAAAAAGGTAAATCGTTTATATAAATAAAAAATAAAAATGGGCCTAAAATCGAACCTTGCGGCACCCCTAGCTTTACAGGTAAGCTATTTGATTTTGAACCATTGCCATCTACACACTGAATCCTGTTATTCAAATACGACGTCATTACATCCAGTGAATTACTCTGAACACCGTAATGCCTTAGTTTCCGTATGAGCGTATCATGACAGACGCAGTCAAATGCTTTTGAGAGGTCGCAAAAAACACCAATAGCATTTTGTGAGTTTTCCCACGCTCTGTATATATGTTTGAGTAAAGCTACTCCTGCATCCGTTGTTGAACGACCCTTAGTAAAGCCATATTGGTTATCGTGAAAGAGGCTATTTAAATTAAAATGTCTAAGTAATTGCTTGAGTATTAATTGTTCAAATATTTTGCTAAAAGCTGGTAGAATTGATATTGGCCTAAAATTACTAGGATCAGTTTTACATAAAGGTATGATTTTACTATTTTTCATCAAATCTGGAAAAGTTCCCGAATCTACACACCTATTAAATAACCCACTTAAATAAGGAGCAACTATATCTATTATACTTTTTACGACCTTAACGAAGATACCCCAGAGATCCCCCGTATTTTTAGATTCCAGAGATTGAAAAGCGTTGATAATATCAGTTGCGTTAACATAATCAAATTTAAATAATACTCTACACTTTGTTACGCTGGAATGTAATAACCTCTCTGCGTCTATAGATGAAGAATTTAATGCGCTCGTGGTGGTAATCGGTACACTAGCAAAGTAATTATTGAACACGTATGCTACATCGGCATTATTTTTGATCATTTTATTATTATCCATCAGACTAATACTATTGTCTCTTTGAGTTATCTTGCCACTAGCTTCGTTAATAGCTCACCAGGTAGCCTTAACTTTATTAGAGGACTGTTTTATTTTGTTACTGACGAACTTTAACGTTTTAAACGTTAGCTAATTTGCATACCTTTTTAAAAATTTTGGATTAATTCTTAACATATTCTGTAAAAGTAGGATCAAAATTATATTTCTTCATACTATATATAACTCATACATTTTCACTCTGCTCTTATAAATACCTACGGTTGCCCATTCGTTAAATGACCTAGTTTCTTTAATAACTTTTACTTTAAACCTAAACGTATTATCAAATTCTTTCTTAACAATACCAAAAAAGCTGTCATACTCCTTATTAGGAGATTTATCTTCCCTTATATTAGAGTACATATCACATGAAATTTTATTTCTAAAATGTTTGAAGCGATTATTTGTTAAAGGCCTAACAAGTATCTTAGTATTTAATAATGCATCTACGTTAATGTCCTTCATACTAAAACGAAAAATATAATTGAAATCTTTATAGGTTATTAAATTAAAATGATTAATTTTAAAATGTTGGTAGTTTGGCAAATCGTACCGATTCGATAGTACCTACTTTAGTTTGTTTTAATAATTTTTAGGCTGCAAAATTCACCTAAATCGAGCTGTTTTATTTACCTTAATTGATATAAATTACCTAAATCGATCCCGTAGTCGATTCTGAACAAACTGCTATCAGAGCATGCGTTTATTTTATTACATGTTGTTGTTTTGGAAATATTATGTTCATAAAGGCTCGGTCGCATAGATATTGTACCTACTTTTAAATCAATACAACGTGTTTTTTGTTTTGTAGATGAACGAACCTAGATAAAAAAGAATATATTATTCTTGGAAACAAGAACATTTAGAAAAGGCATTGCAATTTTTTAAGTCTAAAGAAATGGAAATGAAATGGGCCTAAATGAATGCTCTAGACGATATAATATTCCAAAGCCAACATTAAATATACACTTGTTGAGACAAAACAAATTTTCTAACGATGCTGATATATATATAAAGGAACACCTATAGTGTTTCCGTAAAATATCGAAATGCAGTTAACCCAACATCTGCACATAGAGAGCTGCATGTTCGGTTTGACAATATCCGATGTACGTTGTCTAGCATACCAAATAGCCGAAAAAAATAATATACAGCATAACTTTAACCGAGAAAAACAAATGACAGGAAAAGCTGGTTTTACAAATTCAAACAACGTCATCCAGAATTAAGTGTGAGACAACCGGAATCTACCTCTATTAAAGAGTTGTAATAAAAAAAACGTAATGGACTTTTTTAATAAATTAGAAAAGATTGTGGAAGTAAGTTTGTTTTTCACTTGGTGCTTTAAAACAATCAATTTAGATACATTTTATCCCTAAGTACGATTTAGGAACCCTGTGGTACAATGTATCATACCGGTCTTTAAAGCGTACCGAAACCTACATTAAAAAAAACATATTTGACCAAAATGGACTAGCTTTTCTTGAAATTTTTTATCATGTTGTAATTAATTAACAAAAGTTCTTAATAATAAAAAAACAATTACAATATCTTTGTTAGTATTATTTTAAATCTCTTGCAGAATTAAGTGGTACGATATAGCAGTCTTTCCCCAAAATAGTTTATTTGAGCAGAATTCATAGATCCCGGATATATATTTTCTACATTACTAATCTTTAAATCTTCGCTCTTTATTCAACTCGTTATTTGCTCACTGTATGTATTGAATGAATGATATCTATAATATTATCAATCAATCTCTGACTCCCTTATCAAAGCGCATGAAAGGCGATGGAACGTGTTACAGTGAATGACATAGCTATCATGATAAAAACGGCATTTAAAAATAATAAGAGCCTAAGTAACGACATGAGAACAAATAGTATCTACGCTATACCTTGCTGCTTTAGTTAACCGTACCTGAAATTCGGTGTAAGCGCAGGGAACAATAGACGACGTGCACAGCGATGGATATCGATTACGCGTAGCTCGTTAGTCTATGCGCAGAGTTCATTGCTTGTTTAGTTTGACATACCTGAGACGTGACGTGGATGCGGTGGTTGATAGACGTGATGCGCGGCGTCTCTGTCGGGTGCGCGGTCTAGTTGTGCGCGCACGACGCTTGGCCGCTCGGTGCCTGCGCCGGGCTCAGCGCGCGAGACCGACCGGCTCACGTTCACCCGCCTCACGTCTGCAATACGACTTGTGTTAGCATGCAACTAATGATATATGAAGGAAGAACTGGCTCTTAAGATGTTATAACAATACAGCAGAGATTGATTGACTGGTTCTTTTAAAACAATGGTAAGCGCGGGATATTTTTTTTTTCCGTTGTCTATAAAAGTAGGTATATTTGATTTTTGGCAAAATACGCGTAAGGCCTACGAAAACATGTAAATGTGTAGGAAATATTAAAGTTAAAAAGTAGGAAATCTGGTTAAGGGTTAGTTTCGTAAAGCTGCCTCTGTGGCGCAACTGTAATGACTGCGACTGCTGTGCAAACGTTTTCGAGTTTGATACCCAGCCGAAAAAGATTTTTTTCGATTTCTTTTATTGACAATACAGGCAGACATTGGTCTGTCATCGGCAATAGACTCGCCCCCTATTTTTACCGATAAAAATAGGGGGCGAGTCTATAACCGAAACCGAACCGAACCTACAACTATAGTAAGCGAAATGTGAATGTAACATACCTATGCCTACTCCTTTATGTATCTATTGTCTATATATGTTTAGCAAAAACCGTTTGTATCTAGCTAGTCCGACTAGATTTTTATTTGTCTATAGGTATTTTATTTCTGAAATGAGTAGAAACAAAACGACATCATTATTATGATAGAGGCACTGTAATACGCAACTACCTACTACTTTATTTGGGCGAGTAATACCTAATATTTGACACAATAATGAATAGTCAGACTGAAACAATTGTTGGCGCGTATCTCTTAAAAACGTAAGATACGAGCAAAAGCGTGCAGTCCTGATATATAAATGGAAACACAACAACTTCATTTGCGCAATTTAATGTACTTTAAAATCTGTTTATAAGCTATTAATTTTTCATACAAGAATCTATTTATTACCTATTCAAAAATATGAAAACAAAAGTTCAACACTAGGTATACTACTAATTTGCGGATCATTCCACTTTTTGTCTCGTGTAAGGGTCTTAACCCTTGGTGCACTAGTACAGTTACGGCAATTACTTTAAAATACATACATTGTTGCCATACAATACATATATGTACATATACTTACTTTGACTTGTTTATAAACTGATTTATCGTTATAAAACATGCAACGAACTTAAAATGATTTATGGATATGCAGCAAGCAATAAAAGCATTGTATGTTTTAATGGATTATTACACCCAAGTGTTTAAGGTAAAGCATCACGAAGAAATAATAATAATAATAATAATCTTTATTGATTCCAAACAGTTGACAATACATACAATTTCTTAACCTATAACAAACAACATTTCCATCTCTATCTGTCATCATATTATTTTACGAATTCAAATCCTATCTTTGCATTCCTCGGTCATACAATGTTTCATTAGTACATGTGTTATCATTTCTACGAAACAGTTTCCACATATTGTATTTTCTTGTTTATACTATAGTAATTTTATTGGATGAATAAATTATTATTATTACTATAGGAACAAAAATATATTTATATTTTGAATATACATTTCCTAATCACGAAAAAGAAACAGCGTTTTTATAAAAAATATTGTAAATAATAATTTAAAATGTTATAGTTTGCTTACACCATACTGAGTAAAGTGTATGTCTATAGCATAAATATTTGTCTTCTATTGGGGTGACCTATGAATATATTGTAATTGTCACACATCTTATCTTATCTTGTGTGGCCAGTCAGTACAGACCGGCGACACTTCGACCCAGTGGGATCTTTTGTGTCGACTTCCCCAATAACGACTCCCATAAATGTCCATGGCAGTCAGGACCGACGGCTTAACGTGCTCTCCGAGGCATGGAGCAGGCGATAATTGTCAATCAATACGCACATAATTTCGAAAAGTCATATAATTTCCGAAAGTGAGATGCGCGACGTGGGTTCGAACCCTCTGCATTGCATCTGTTGGTCTCCCCACTGAGCTATCGCTGCTCTCAATTGTCACACATACTACCTCATCAATATTTTAACTGCAAATCCTTATACAATAATAGTTTACATGTTGAGTTGCTTCACTTAAAGCCGAGTGTCGTGGATCAAGAACAGCAATAACTTAATTATTATAAATTGAAACAACTATTCCAGGAAAATGCTAAACAAATATTATTTGCTAAAAGATACTTTTTGTAATTTATGTATTATTCAATCTGTGTTTTGTATAGCAATCACGGTATTAGATGTAGAAGGAAAAAGGAATGTCATTGGGAATATCTAATATATAAAGAGCTTTAGCGCTGAGCGACCCCTATAGGGAGCTAAATAATAGCATAACAAGCACATAAATTCCACAATTACTTCTTAGCAAAACTTATATCAGTCAACCTGCCCAAAATTTCGACTTTTACAAATAAAGTCAGAACTATCTTACAGAAGCTGACATTCTAATCTCTTATAGTTCCACAATCAGAAGGTCTTTAAAATCTTTATAAGATAAATGTAAATTTACTGCACGGATGGCGCAATGGCTTAAGTTATGTCGTGGTATTGCCCCCCTCACGGGACAAATAATGTATGATCTACGAATACTTGCTCTGAGTTTAGGTGTTCTTTTCGTCAGTTGTTTGTAAGTTTGTTAAGTCCAGTAGACTTTTAAAAACAAGAAATTGTCTGCGCGATTTTTGTGTTTCCTTATACAGGCTGTAACAGAAAGGTGTGGTCATATTTTAGGGTCGCTATGTATATCTGATAAATAAACTATGTCCCTAATCCCATATCAAAATATCGAATTTTAAATTTTATGACAATGTCAATAATTTTTTTTATTTGTATTTTAAATATCGATACAAAACGAGTTACATCACTATCGTTTTTATCATTTCATCTAAAGGTCATTGATTCTTAGTTACAATACGGCCAGCGCGATACAAGAAACACCGTATTGTTTGTCTCTTTTTTTCAATTCTTGTTATGATCCCGTGGTTTAGAAATTAGCCGAAAGCGAAGTAATGTTGTTTAATATAACAAGAATAGAAAAGGGTCTGGTGATTTGGAGTGCACGGCAATAAGCCGATACGATATATGACACTGATATCACTTCACCACACGGTTTTTAGTCAACACTTTTTATGATTATTAATTTTTATAAACATGTTCTTATTAAAATATTTATTACAGCCAGTTTTCAAATATACCACTATAACAGTCTAGCCTGTCATACAATAAATATTAATATTCTATTATGAAAGGCATACATTTATTTACCATAAGTGGCGTTATCGTTATGCAATTAGCGAAACCATAAATTCTATGGGTCTGACAAGTATAACCTCTCCTACAAACATTAAATGTTTAAATTATGGGACAAGTACAGACAAGTGCTCAATGCATTCTGTGAATTTAAGAAAATACTTGACTACAAGGGTCTTAAGAACAAAGCATCCCCACATCTGGTAATCATAAAGTAGGTAACGGAGTGGACCTCTTTGCATTAGTTATGAAGAGATGTAAAAAAAGGGTCATGAGACAAAAAACCATGAGAAAGGATCTTAGCAGGTTAAAATGTTCGAAATGAGCAAATTAGGTGACACTTAGTTTTTAACTCTGGGAGAGGAAGGTCGTCGGAGCGATAGTTGAGTAAAGGGATATCGAGTGGTGATAATGGGTGAGATAAAGGCAGTGTAGTTGTATGGCGGTCCTACCTAATCCGGTGAGTGCTTAGTATTCATATTATGTTCGCGGCGTTATAGTTGTATAATATGCCCAATATATATGCATTAATATTCCAGGCTGAGTAAAGTATTATATTTATAATAATATATCCAGCAGTAAATTCGTGCAACGATTGTCGCGTACGCATTAGTATTGGTCCGGTACCTTAGCCAGGGATGAATGAAAGGATGTCCTGAGGATCGGGAATCAGGCGGTAGACCAGGTGCAAGCTTTGTAGGCTACGTGCTGAAGCCATCCCAATAGCATAGTGGGCTATGCACCCGTCATACCCTCAACGGGTTATCGGGATTCGATTCCCCGTTGGGTGAGGCGTAAACCCTGCGACCCTGTAATCTATGCGCGGTGGCCCTATACGAAGGACGACACTCGCGTGAACATCAATTATCGGGATGTAAGTCAAGGTGGTAAACTGAGGCTTTGACTCTACGTCGTATAATGCTCAATACAACCGTCGTCATGCGTGGTAGACGCAGCCTGGCCCGGGCCTCGTTCATGAGTGTGATACGGCAGGTAGCGGACGTGACATCCGTAGGATGGCGGAAAATACGGGTTTAATTCCCTGCCGTGGCAAGCGTAGACTATTGAAGTACGCGACCTTGCAACCTCTTTTCGGTATGCGATTTTATGAAAGAGTGATCACAAACCAATACTAATGTATCGTCGTTCTAAATTAGATATCTGTATTTCGTCCTCAAAGGTGTTATTTCAATTTCCTCTCATAATTCAAGTATGTACACTTTGTAAATACTATCGGTGGGAAGGTGTCCAGTAAGGGAGGAACCCTACAGGTTTTGCGTGGGATTAGAGGCGCTAAACCCCCGGGCTGGTGAAGGGCTGATCATTAGTAAAAGAATCAGTTATAGGGAAATGTTAAATTTTCATCAGCCTGGGGTTTTTGGGAAACGGTTACACCACCTTGTTCATTGATGCATAGTTGTGCCCGTTGCATCATCTCCCCATTAAGATTTCGCAACATCTTTGGGGTCACCGATCTATGTTACAACGACCAGCTGTATTGTAAACAATTTGAATAGGTAACAGTATCCACATGGCTATTAAGATCGCAAAAGTAAACAAAAACGTGTCGAGTTTAGGGTCTTTTGTAATTTTAGAAACAAAATACACATGCATAGCTGGTAGTGTTGTTTACGTATCGATTAAAATATGCTGACATTTATAAGTCGATAAAAAAGAAAATTCAATATCTCCGTGAAAATAATGTATACAAATTTAATTCTCGCGGTTTTTAATTATACATGGGCTATATTACATGAACCTTAAATATGACTACACCTTCCTTTTACACCTTGTATAATTGTCATTTTAAATTGTTGATTAATAATATGTCACTGTAGCTACGACAATCACCTTTATATTTTAATAGTAACTATAAAGGAAGCGAAATAAAATAAGAAAATATACTACCTCACATTTTATATTTTTTATTGTGCTGTGTATGGATGATTGCTTCCATTATAATAATATCATGTTACCACCAATTAAAAACGACATCGCCTGTCAGATTTTTAGCAATATTAATGTTTAATTTTAAAACTGGTACATAATTTATTTTATTGTGTAAAACATTATTTAAAAAGGTGTTTCCTAGCATAAATCATTCGAATATTCAAGTCGCTTGTAACATAGATTTATTTACCAGTCATTTGAATGCGTTCACTGGTGATGTCAATGATTTTTAACTTGATATTATAAATATGAATGTAAGTTTGTTTGTAAGGTTTTTATGTCTTGTCATGATGATCATCATGAAATTTCGTTGTAAGGGGTACAGAAAAGGACATAGGGTTCGTTTCACCCAGAAAAAGGGAATAATAATCCAACACCATTCGAAACGAATGTACAACTGTATCGAATCTTATCACGGCAAGTGCTAAAGACAGGGTAACATGTATGAAGACAGAGAAATATCGAAGATTAACAAACCGCCGTCGAACACGAAGAGAAAATCGTCAACAAGATCAACCACAGCTAGGTACAATCACAAATACTTAAACAAAATGTACAATGCCTCACTTGCGCGTATGTTTATTGCGAACTATTAACATACTCACCGTAATCCCTATTTACGTGCTCTCCTATCTGTATAGTACCGTACAGAGCAGTGTTTCAAAGATTATCGTACATATGTACATGTAATTACGATTCGAACCATAAAACAAGTCATTAAAATGTTAATTAGGCCGATAGTTTACCGAACGCCGATGTACGTATTAAAATAACCAAATGACCAGCAATGATTAAACTTCACAATTTGCTGATAATGCGCCGGGGACAAAGGAAATTTAACATTATTTTGTAATAAGCTGTCTTCTTTGTTATTTTTGCAAGTTACAGTAAATTTTAAACGCTGGTTCCTTTGTATATTTCTTTTATGGAAACATTATTTTAAATATTATAGAATATCAAGTGAATCGGTAGCAGCTATGCAATTCTATAATGTTTTATTATTATATTCACTTCTGAATTCGCGGCGAAAATAGAGTCTTCTAAATTAAGTTTTAAACTATAGGAATGGCGGATGATTACTATAACTGCTGTCAAAATGAAATGATTTAAGTTCGAGACGAAAAGATTTGCAAGACTTTTAGTAGCAACGTGTTACGAAAAAAGAACTACGATGTTTTTTACAATAATTATCTTAAATTTGTAAAGTAATTTAATTTATGGTATGTTAAAAATAGATAAGTTTGCTTATTAATTAAGATATTTTATTGATTTTAACAGTCTAATTTGTAAAGATGCATTAGGAGTATGATAAGCACCAAAATTTTAAAACATTAAGTCACACATGTTGTCAAACATAATATTCAAATAAACTTTTAAAAATCAGTACACAAGATATAAATAATATTTTAAATTTAGAAGGCTTGCTATTATTTTTCCTAGCAGCAAACATTTCAGAACAATACTATACCCTTCAGATAAAGGGAAACCATATATATCACAATATTAAGACATAATTAAATATTTTGCATCTACGGGCGCCTCAAAACAATTTGTAAAATTTCACGATGGCAGCAAAAATATACTTTGCTCGTACGAGGTAATATATCACAAGGAGCACGATACACTTTAAAGCGAAACATATCTCACCTAATGAAATCTCTCTAAGGCTTATTAATAAAGCTTCAAAGACAAAAAAGACTATGCACCTTATGAGACATTGCTAGACCCTCTCTGGTTGCAGAAATAGTAGATCTATTTGAGCGCATTAGTATTAAAAAGGTAAGATTCAAAGAAACTTTACTAGCCTTTCAGAATTATTTCTAGTGCTGGAGATATCTATTTTAATAAAAACAAATAACAATGTCATTCTCTGACTCATAACTTATCAAACAATTACATCAATTAATTACTCCGTTCGTGCGTGGAAAGGCAAACTAAGAAACACTTTTGCATCCATATTATTGATAAAGATATTTCAATTGCTATTTAATCGGTCAATTCTTGAAATGCCAGACATTATAAAAACGAATTGTATCTGCCACCGGAGTGCCACTGCGACATAAAGGTTAATAGAGTAAATTACAATAACATAATTACAAGTCATCTTAGATGAAAACGGTAGGTATTGTTTAATTTTAGCGGTTAACCTTTTGTCTCCCAAGAGACCCATGGGGAGAAACAGACGGTATTCTTAACCGAGACCACATAGCCAACAGCAACAGTAACTAAATATCCCAAGTTTGCAAACTCAGCACGCAAATATAGTGCAGACGACAGATGTCAACACGAAACTTAAATTAGTCATTACTACATGTTTGCGCCTCGACATCTAACTTTGCACTAAGGGAAACATTACGTAAGATTTTGTTTAAATGTTTCAAAGTGGTATGTGTTTGGTAGTAATTAAACTATAGTGCACATTCATCACGAACTAAGAGACTGATGAAGAGCCGTGAAAGTTAAAAATATTTCCAAATAAAGTAAACGAAATATGGAGAATAAAGAAGGGAATCGTTCAAATGCATTGATGGTTACAGAGGGATGTTCTATTAAACCTACGATTTTGGAAACTGGAGCAGCCGAGCAAGGCCTTGCCTTGACTCTACAAAAACTGCAGGCAATTTTTATATAAAAATGTAAGTATTCCTAATGTATATTTACAAATATTTAACAATAGCATAAATTCTTATTTTGACTGAGACAGTATCTCTACCTTACATCAAGATCGCAGCCGAATACCTATTTAATTTTGTGTAGTTTGATTGCTGAGATAGATACTGATTTAAATTAGATTTAGTATCTACACACCCAAACGCACAGACAAACAAACAAAAAGATGTACTTTTTAATATACGTGTAGATTGTTAGTACCTGTATATCAATAGCTATAACGTTCAATTGAAAATGATATTATTCTAAATGAGCGGAACTTACTTTCTTTGTTAGCGTTGCTTTTCATTTCCGTGGCCTTCGGAGATGTTGACGGCATCGGGATTTCTAAACAAACGTACAGTTTATGTAATTTTATTTCTATATTTAACCTGTTTTTTGTCCTTATCAATATTTTATAATTGTGAAAATAAGTTAAAAATAAGTTAAAAAAAGCGCCTTGTTTATATATGTACTTTCTGAAAGAGAAGTATACAAGGCTGGAATTAAATATAATACTTGTATTACGTAATTTGAATGAATATCCTCTTTTAATCACAATAAATCATCGTTGGTTTTTGAATCGATCTCGTATTTTAAGTTCCAAGAAAGTGCTATTAATTACAGTTCGATTCAGATAAAACTTACTTGTGCTTTGTATCAAAATACCTATACAATAATATAGTACTACTATACGGTATATAAAGGTATAGTATTTTATGAATGGAAATTTTCTTAGTATTGATCTGCAATAAAGAATTGGGTTCACAATAACTATTATTTAACTGTTACTGCGGTAAAGATGAGAAATTACCACTATTGTAGGTATATGATACAGCAATTAAAAATTTTGCAAATGTTTATCGACTTACGTTACTGTAGTAGTGTAGTACTGTACTACCACATTATGTACAACTGTATTCAAATATCATTCAAATCAAATTATACTCAACACTACTAATAAATAATGGACCCAGTTAAGTCAAAATGTACTAACCCACAAATTGTCAAAAAATGAGTTATTGACACCAAACTTATCAGAATGTGATATTATATTACTACTCAGCAAAAACAGGCCATCTTATATTCACATTTGACACAAAAAATGTATGTATGAACCAAGCCACATGTATGGAACATATTTAAAATAATTCTGCTATGATGATCCAAAAGCATTTGGTATACACTTGATAATTTAAAAAAAAACCACATGATTTTGGTTCAATGCATTAAATAATATATTTTTACATATATGTCTCAAACCATTATGATTCATGTAAGTAATTATCCAAGTCAACAAAAATGAACCAAATGGTTTGATTGTATGTGACATGTTTAAAAAGGATCAATTCAAATAAAGCAAATGCAGTTGAATCACGTCTTTCATGAAAAAAATGTATTAAAGGCTATTCGTTCTGACCAAATGATACTGACTTTGCTAAAATAGAAACTCATCTTAAGCAACATCAAAGAGTTTATGTTGTCGAAGATTACATTAAAATTATGAAAAATGAAAAAATGTTAATCCCTTAAAAATTATTAGAATGAAAACAGATGATTTTGTAAGTTGCAAAATGTTAGAGAAGCAAATAGTTAATAGAAAAGCTTTCATTAACAAGAACAAGGTTAGTTGGATGGCTACTAAGGAAATACTGCTGAAGAAGGAGAAAGAGCATTCAATTTTCATGAGAAGTGGCCTCAATGGCAAATTCCAAGAATTAGATATAATGAAAAAGAGTGTCAGAAACCAAAATGTATTAAATTTTAATGTAGATAGATTAATACCACTATGGTCACAAGGCAAAGAAATTGCTCAGGCTAAATTGGATGATATAAAGTCTATAATGCACTTAATACCAGCTGTTTGTCATGATTTTTACAATAAAATAAAGGGTAGCAGTAGCATTGTAGATGACATTGATGTTATTGATAGGCCTGATTTTATTGAGTTGCAGATGTGAATTTAATAATCTCACGTAATGTTTAAGTAGTAAATAAATTCTCTTTGTCATTATTATTGCTTGATTTTTCATTATAGGAACATTAAAAAATGCTTTGTCCTCTTCCTCAAATATAATATTTATAATCTGTGCTCTAATGCTGTTAGCATAATAATAAACAAAATAAATAATATGGTACATTTTGGCATATCTAATTTATGTCCAATTACCTGATGAATCCATTTTTGCCAAACCGTGCCAAGTGTATTTATTTACAAATAAAAAAAAGAGTATCCAAGTTCTTTAGCAAAAGGCATACACTAGCAATAACAATAAATTAATACAGATAGTTGAATCATAAGTAATTAAAAATCTAGCTGTAAATGCCATTTTCTCGAAATCAATTTTATGCAGTTGGTACATTTTGGTATAATTCGGTCCAGTTAAGCAAATAACTCCACTGACCGTATAATCTGATAGATCCTTCAGTTTCTCCCAACGAGTTCTTGGAGATGCACCTGTAGTTGCCAAAGTCGCCAGTCTGCAGATTCCTCACTGTTAGCTTCATGTGAGCCCTGTGAAAGAAAAATGTCGTTAGCTAGCGTAATTTTAAAACATAAAAGTTATTCTAGTATATTTTCCAGTATTAGTTGCCTAACGTGTACACGATTTGTGAAAGATTGTAAGTGATTGCTTTTGTCGTTTCTTTTTACCTGGGGGAATACATTTATGCATACCCCGCGGGGGCAGGCGGGGGGGTTATGTCGGACTCACCCGGGGAAAGATGGCGACATCACGGTAATACCGACTAAACCCACCACGGTGTTCCTCAACATAAGCAGAATCGGCGAGGCCGCGCGAGCCACTTATTCATGCAATCGCGACCCCGCCGAGGTTTCGTCGCACTGTGTGTAACGACGACCCTACTCGAAACTACCCTATTCATTTTACACTCTAATTTTTGCCCTACTATCCCCTTGTGGGGGACGAAGACCAGACGATACAAAGGCGCGCGTGGGAACATGCACGCCACCTCTCGGACTTGAAGATGATCGGATGGTGGGCAGGGCCACGAAGCCCACCACTCCCAGGTACAACTTTATGGTGGTGGTGGTGACGGTCGTCTTCCGCCAGCCGGCGTCCGGTTCTACGGTTGAGGAGAGGGTTTAAGCGCTTCCTCTCTCTCGTTTCGCTTCCTCCTTGACGGAAATGATTTCCTAACAGAAGGAAATGACGGCATTCCAGGACCTCTCACTCCGGACCATGGACTAAACCACGGCCGGAAGCGAGAAGGCAACCATTCCGACTGCCGCGATCAACTGATGACACTGCCAAGCCCAAGCGAGGCAATCCGCTAACGCCGTGTCTACAACAGCATCGCGGCAGTCGCTGCAGTGGTGACATCCGGGCGTCTCTTGTCAGCCAATGTGACACAGGAACTCTCCACAGTAACCGTAGCCAGTCATTACTTGTGTCAGGTGAGGGCGCCATGCCGCGTCTCCAGCCACTCCTCAAAAATGGGATTTACCGCCACGATTGTGGCGTGCCCTTACTTTTGTCATAGACTGGACCAATACCAACTTTCAAAATTCTTTTCAAATTAGTAAGTATACAATACAACACCTTGACTTCAGTTGTGTTTTCATAATACTTTATCTTTCACGAAAGTTTAAACTATCTCTATACCGAATATCATAAATATCAATCGCGTGGCAAAATAGACAACCGAAGTTATTTTCATATTTATAATATTATGGACTGCACGAATAGCTCTGATTGATTGATGTACTTGCCCATTGTGATTTATGTAGTTGCCGATGCCAATGCACCAACTTTAACGTAAGTATTCATTGACTTTTATTGCTGACTCTACTCAATCAATTTGCATGATTAAATGAGACTATTACTATAATATGTAAAGTTTAGGATGATGATGACTCTGCTTCATTGGTACCACGGCCTTACATTTGCGGCTTTTCGTAAAGCTATGTTTGATATCCGTTCTTGGTAAAGTGTTATTGACCTTTTCAGTAGCAGCATGGAGACTGTAATATGCCTGTCAGCGACCTAAACTTGGTTGGCAAAATGGGATGAGATAAATTTCTTACACATATACGATAGACGTGGCTATATTGTGTCACAATACCCACTATTGTACATTGGACTTTTCTATTAACAAATTCTTAGAAGCACCAGCACACCAGCAGGTCAGTTCCAGACGCTTTTCCAAACTGCATGTTTGGCAAAGCGTCTGGAACTGACCTAATTGTTATTGGCCAAATAAGGGTTTGATTGGGCTAATATTTTATAAAACATATACGATAGACGTAACTATATAGTAACCACAACCTCTGTTGTAATATAACTATTTAAAAACAAAGCAATCCACAGCATTAATACAAAACAACATCATTAAAGATTCAGATCATTTCGGCCAGCTTTAACTGGACGATTATAATAACAGGCCAAATTGGGACGTAATATTCAAATTGATCAACATTGTGACCCGTTAACAAGGGACCTTTGCAAATGGCGCGCTGGTCCTTGTTTGCTCTAGAATAGAACAGGCTGAAAGTACCAGTTGATAGCGCATATTGTAACTATGTTCGCAAATAACTATTTTAATCTATAACATGGGATAGAATTGTATGATTATGTTGATCGCATACTGCTTATCCAAAGCTTATTGCATGATGAATATAACGACTGCATGGATGCAGCATTAGAACACAAATTTTGCGGTGATGCAGCGTATTAAGTGCGAACAAAAACAGCTGTATGAATTCTTGGATTTCATTCACGAGGTAAAAGGTAGGTAGGTAGGAGCAGTTCGGATACTAGTCTCCTATCTGCTTCTTAGAATTTTTCTTGTCAACTATTGCCACAGGTTTAGACCTGTGCCCGGCAAACGGTAATAGTTGACAATACAATCAAATCAAATCTCTCTCTTCCTGTTGTAATTATTTTATTACTAGTATTATAAAGAATATTTATAATACTAGCGGACTGACAGACGTTATGCTATTCGATCGTTGGCTACGCTGCATCGCCACTTACCCCAATTAGTAAATTGCGAATCTAAATCACCCAGAGATCGACGCAAGCACACGTAAAATTACATCAAAATCGATCCAATCTTTTAGGGAGCGTTTAGTAATATACACATGTACAAATTAACAATTTATATAAAATATGATGTCAATGTATCATGTTTTCATAGAAAAAGAAATAATGTACCCGTATTATCTCACAGTGTATATTCTATGACTGTACATCAATCTTTGGTATTATTTGCTTTAGGCAATCATCACGAAAAATTGTATACCTCCGGTGAATTATTTACTCTTTAGCCGAATCGGAACGAATCCGAAACGTCGCGAACAACCGTTAATAAACATGAAAACATATGGCCAATACCAACGATGGAGACATAAAAATATGTTCTCGTAAAAATAACTTGAGAACTGGTTAAAACATACATTTTGAGGTTTTACATAAGTCAACAGTCTGAGAACACACTAGAAGCATCATCTAATAATACAAGGTATGCAGATCTTTAAATACTTATGTCTATTTGAAACTTTTCTTAGAGAATCTTTTGCTTGCAAGGGGAGAGATAAAATTGCCGAGAAATTATAGCATTTGTCTTTTCATTCAGTCTGCTATTGGCAGTTGTTATCAGGCCTGTGCAGTGTCCCCTCTAGACTGTCTTTCTTTATGTCAGCATTTGTGATTATTGAAGAAATTTTACTTATTTTAGATTTGGGGATTGTTTTTAACTTTACGTCATTACGCCTTATAATATTATATAGTTCGATAGGTATATAAATGCACGACGTGGCTATGATGTATTGCCTTATTTTTTAAGATCTCTGTATTCCCAAATTCATAACAAAACATTTCATTATGTTGTGTTTTTGGGTTATAACAGAAAAAAATTAACTTACTACTGTAATATATTAATAGAAAAATAGTAGGTATACTATAATTCTACTACTAACTTCATATCTGCAAAATAAAACTAACTTTTGATACCATTAGTTCGTTAATATATTCAAGACACCAAACTTAAACACTGAGAGATATATTATTTTGGTGTTAAACTATAATATGGATTTATGTTTATTCCCACCTGTCTTTTTCATATAAATTCTTGCAAGTAACTTTACTAATTTAAGAAATTAATTGCTTACTAGTAAATTTTAATACCAAATTTTATATAAATTTTGAAAACTAATAAAGTCTCGGTGAAGTTTTGTGATGAGTTAATTTGCATTATATAACAAAAATTTAATTTAATTAGTAACTGAATGGTTTTTAGCGATTATATTCTATTTTATGATTTTGCCAGACACACATTTAGCACGCCTAATGGTAAACGATTGCCGAAGTCTATAGACTTTGTGCTGACAACATAGCTCATCGTTCCAGCATTGATTATCTTACACACAAATGGCAAAGTTCGTACAATTCCATGACAATAATAAAGCATATGCTATGCCATCTTTAAGTTGCCCAGGAATCCTAATCACAAGAACACAACAAAAAGTTGCCTAGCAGTGATTTTCTGTAGGTTTAAAGTATTTCTATAGTCAAGATCCTCCAATTTAAGTGACATTCTAGACACAAGTAGGGTTCCGTATCACCCCACTTCTCAATTCGGGCGGCATTAAGAAAACTAAGTTTTTTATATCAACTTCATAAAAAAATATCTTACGAAATTGTTAAACAAACCTTGCAACCTATCAGTCTGGCAGATTGAATGGAGATTAACCCTAACTAATTTTATAAATGCGAATATGGGTTCGTTTGTTTGGTACGCTTTCACGCCTTAACTACGCGACTGATTATCCTGAAATTTTATTTCTTATAACAGTACATTTCCCTGGATTAAAGGCCATTCACCTAAAGTAAAGTACTATTCCCGAGGGATAAATATACATTGACAGAATTTATATAGACGCGGGCGAAGCCGCGGGAAAAACTAGAACCTAATGATTAATCTGCAACAATCAAATTAAGGGTACATTGAAGTTGGGCCACAAATAAAAACTTATACCTATAGGACTATAAAACAACATACATATAAACATTTAGCATATTCTTAATTTAGCACTCGTTTCACAGTCGAAAATTCAAATAGTTCTACTACTGTAATAAACGTTTACTCTGTCGAGCGCGTTAATTGAAACTATCAACACAGACGTTTTGCAGTGAAATTAATTTTGTAATGAACAGTTGTTGTAACAGCTTGAAAATAATGTTCGTATTGTCTACAGTTCATATCTAAAGTATTTTGAGTCCAAGCGTACGTGGCGCGTTTCCATTGGCGATGTGTTGAACGGTACTTTGTGTGTTGTAGGAACTTTATACACGTTTATTCCTATAATAGCCGGAGAAAAAAGCATGGTATCTGGACTCCAAGGGCTGAGCGATGACCAACTGATTAAAGGAACTAAACTAGATAAACTATTGTAGAACATATAATTATATCTCTTGTTTAGATATCAAACCCGTTGTAATGCATACATGGGTACTTATTTCTAAACATTCGCCACACAGGGAACACCATAAAGTTACTTCTGTGACAATGAAGCCTACCTATTTACATAAATATTTCTAAACATAATATGCTAGATATTTCATAAAATTATTATCTTATCTTCTTATAGTAATACCTTAAAAGACTTATAACACTACACAACTATCAGCTCAAAGAATCTCAGACTCTAAGCCATCCATCTCGAAGCAAACAGATCACTTAGATTACTTACCTATAAGAGTTTTCCTCAGTATTGATGGCGTACTTCTTCGTTGGCAGTACCATGACGTTGTCGTACACCCAGTAAGAGATGGCGCGGGGATGCGCTTCAGTATGACAGTCAACCGTCACATCGGTGCCCGCTGGAGCACCGACCAGCTGGTTCGGTACCCAAATCATTGGAGAAACTGAAACGGAAAAATAAAATTAATGTATTGGAAACGGTATTCTGGAAAAAGGGGTAAGTGACAACTAGGTGTGAAAACTGACCTCCTGGCAGGCTGTTATTATGTTTACCGGTATACATCTTATGATACTGTTAGAATCAAAATATTGGCAGATTACGCGGTCTGCCTAGTGGAGAAATTGTCCTATTCTATATAGTGAAGTAGAATAGTAGTGAGTAGAACATATGTATATCTAAATAAGCTATAACTATCTAAAAAGAGGGCAGCTTTTTCTATTTCACTTTATCTCAAAAATACAGCTGGTAGTTGGTACTGATGTAAATTAGTATGAACACCATAACAAACTTTACAACGAAAAAATCGACATACAGATCGGAGAGATAAGCGACATTTTTAAAACTTGATTTTTTAAAGTACTCCTTAACCTACCTTGTAACGTTATGCTCGTTATGAGTCAAAAATAAAATACAGTGAACATTTCCATGTTATTAGCAAAAACTGCAATTATTGCTGTTTCTCATGGACTCATACTATAATGTATAAAAGAGTGAGTTTATGGTGTTTGGAGGGGAAAATAATTTACCCTTAGACTTGCCTAGTGTAATTTTGAATGATATGCCCCTAAAACGCGTAACTCAGTTCAAATACTTAGGTCATGTGCTATCAGAGGATCTCCTAGATGACGCTGACATGGAAAGGGAACGTAGGGCGCTGTCGGTCCGATGCAATATGCTACCTCGTAGGTTTTCACGTTGCAGTGATCATGTGAAAGTCACATTGTTCAAAGCACATCGTTTTACGCATGTAGCCTATGGGTGAAATATACGTGTCGGGCCTACGACGCCCTACGTATTTAATATAATAACACTTTTAGGGTACTGTTGGGTTTATCCCGTTACTGCAGCGCGTCAGGTATGTTCATGATAGCAAATACTGACGACTTTTATGCTATTATGCGCAAAAAAGCCGCGTCCCTGATGAGTAGGGTACGGATGAGTCCTAACAGTATTTTAAAAGTGTTATCTGCAAAATATAATAGTCCCTTTCTGGAACATATGGCACATATGCATGTGTGTACTCGCCAACAACCACTTCAATTGTTATTTAATTTATTTTAGGTTGTTTCCTTCTTATTTTGTAATTAAATTCAACATATTATAATTCAATATTTCATAATGTTTATTGCTTTATTAGTTTTATTTATATTTTGATTATTTGTTATGATGAATTAGTATGTAGGTATATGAATTTGTAAGCTATGTAAATTTGAAATAAAGTTTATTATTATTATTATTATTATAAAATAAAGTTAGTGTTAGATCGCCTCGAATGATGGGTTACTAACAGTCTCAAATGAGTATTTTTTTCCTATACATGCAGAATGTCACGCCTATATCAATGAAATAGAGGTATAAAACACCCACATAGATAGCTTAGAAGTACTAGAGCCTGGCTGATTTCAGAATAAATGGGCCGGCTCGACCGGGGAAGGACTACCCTCTCACAGAATATCGACGTGACATAGCAGTATTCCTACTGTTGTGTTTCGTTCGGTGAGTCAGAGCGCTGGAGGCCCAATCACCCTCTTGCCCACTTCCCGCTCCTTCTCCTTCCCACTTCCTTTACTAAAGGATCGGCAACGCGCAAGTAATGCCTCTGATGTTGCAGGCGTTCATAGGCTACGGTGACCACTTACCATGGGACCGTATGCTTGTTTGCCAAATTAGTAGAATAAAAAAAATATTAGCTTTGAGGTCCTACGTAATACGTTGACAGTACAAAGCCTTTTGTTTTGTAGGATTGAAAATACGCGAGTAATATCTATAATGATGTAATGGGATATAAACTAAGGTAATCGCTTATCATCCGACTCAGTGTCTATTAGTCACCTAGGTAGTAAAAACAAAACATTGAAGTTTTTTCTCCATCATTATCATTGTACCACTGTAAATCCTCATTAAGAGATTACTAAATAGTAGTCAATTGATTCAAATCACCTAGATTCTAAAAACCGTTGTAATTTTGAAATAAGAACCTCAATATGCTATCCGCGCCACAGAGCCCGCCGGCAGCCATATTTATTAGAAATAAACGCTAACGCCATCTATCAGTGTAAGTTAGTAGCTAATAAAATTCTACGCTTCGCTTCAAGTGTACGATATTACTGTAGTATTGAGCCGCATATATAACTTAGGTTTTAGCCATTCTAAGTTTGACAATACAAAAGGCTAAACCTTAGAAGTTTTGTCATTATAACAAACTTTTGTTTAAACGTGTCTTAGACGATACTAGTAAAATATGGTTTTTGTTACAGCTATCATTATTCACGAACAAACATTGCGCTAGGTTTAGCTGTATAGATATTTTTTAAATAGGTGTATCAACTGCTTGGTGGCGCAGCGGTTATGAATGCGATTGCTTTACAAAAGGTCTCCGGGTCGGGCAACGTGTTATTGGGTTTTTCTATCAAGAAATTCTCAATAGCAGCTCGGAGTCTAGATCTGAGATGGCATTATAGTCGTCTATAATACCGTAACGAGCTTTACGTGCGATCCAAAAACAGCCAGTCAGATACGAAAACTCTTTTTGTATTTTACAACATATTTTTGAGGTATACTAACTATTTGGTACGACCCTTAGTAGTGGAGCTCTAATAAATGAGAAAGAAAGAAAGACAACATTCTTTATTACCATAAAGACTTAAAGAAATACTTTTTTTTATTTGTATCTCCTTATCAGATTACAAAATATAAATATAAATAGAACAGTATACATTATAAGGACCAAATTAGGTACTTTCGTCAGCTATTGTTGTAATTTAAATTGCAACGCTGATATTATCGCAGGACCTATACAGTATGTGAGCAATTACAAAAAGAAAGTATAAAGACTTTAGAAAGTGTGTTTGTATGTTTTTCAGTTTGTCACAATGACTCGAAACTACATTTAGGTCAGACAATGCATGGTTTCTATTGTATAGTTATTATTTCTTAAAACAACGGTAGTACCACCACTAAAAGCCAGTTCATATTATTCAATATGCAAACTACTATTTTTAGACCGTATAAAATCTTATTCAGCACCTCGAAAATACTTGCATTGAATCGGAATCCGTGTTTCCATGGAACCATACTATAATGAAGCTGTATTTTATAGAATAATACAATTCTTTATGACGTTAGTATTTGTTCTGGAAATTCGGTCTTTTAATCGATTCTAATCTTATCTTGATTAAATTCGTGCAATAAAAGAACAAAATATGACGATTAATTTTCATTAATCGTCATATTTTGTAACATCCCGAGACGATTTAAAAACCAGTGTTACTACTACAACTTTTGTAACAAAGAAACCAGAAGAATTTTTCGAATATAGGCATCGATCCATAGGCTTTTCGATGGGCCGTAA
This sequence comes from Catocala nupta, assembly GCA_963675205.1. Taxonomy (NCBI): domain Eukaryota; kingdom Metazoa; phylum Arthropoda; class Insecta; order Lepidoptera; family Erebidae; genus Catocala; species Catocala nupta. The sequence continues at coordinate 7,558,765 of OY776085.1, read as the reverse complement.
AGTAGCATGAACCTAGACCACGGTCCATGAGTCCGCCTATATTATTTATTCCAAGTCTGTATTAGTTAATAGTTTGCAAAATTCAGTTTATAAATAGTTTGACGGGTTATGTAGGGTTGCCAATAATAATGCTTTTAAGTAAATAGGTTCGATCCACATGTCGTGTAAAAGTATAATTGGGGTTTTCTTATAGAAAATCCTTAATCTTAATAGGGATGAAATTGTGTACGATAAAGGTATGGGTTGGGTCGCTCCCTATCGCTTTGGGCCTAATTTGGTCATCGGCATGTTTGCCGGATGCCGATACATAGGGGATCTTCCCTTGTTATATCGTTTTCACGTTGGGGTATTTTGAGGTTTATGCGAGGAAAATAATACAGCAAATCCAAGGTATTTTTGAAAATATCGGTTTTCTTTTTTTAATGAAGGTAGTCTTGCGTTCAACAATGACATCTGATATTAAGTAACAATATGGTTGAAGATTAGAAGAGTGAACCCACTTGATTAGAAGATACATATTCATTTGTGTCTTAGGACACTCAGATTGTATTGTAAAACGCGTAAATTTTTAGTAACATATCATATATACACGTCTCTATCCCCGAAGTCGTAGTGGTTTGCCAACTTTATTTTAGACTCCATAAAGTAGGAACCTATTGCCGTATATAGATCTCAATACCGTGGTGCTACTAACCATTGATACACAGAAAAGCCTTATACCACTTTACTGACGGACTATCTAGCGAGCTGATCAAGCAGTGGAACCAGAGAACTCATGCTCAGCAACCACATTCACTTCCACTGCGCAACCGAGACAGTATCTTTTTTAATGCTCTGTAATTCTAACAAATAGTAGTATGTATCAACACGAAACGTTTCATTTATAAGTTTTACGCACACGCATCACCGTAGAAATACGATACAAAGTTATTTGGTTTCTTTTCGATAGCAGTGATTCAACCGTGACGTTATCGCTAATAATATTTAATGTCATCCAGACCGAATTTCGAAAATCTTAACGGAGACTGGCCTTCTGCACAGGAGATATTATAGTGCACAAGTGTATGTGCAAACACAAATGCACTCTCTGTTCCCTAACTCTCATGATCCGATAGGACAGTAATCCGACACGACCGGCAAGAGATCAGGCGCAGGACCAACGGCTTTACGTGCTTTCCGAGGCACGGGGGTGTCTAACACCGCCAACTTCCTAACTTCGGGCTGCTATTGAGATTTCTTAACAGTAATACCGAATAATTTTTTGTTGGCCTGATCCGGGATTCGATCCCGAGACCTCATGCACAGCAGTGGTATTCACTACCGCTGCGCCACGCAGGCATCGCCAATATGTAATGATTAACTACCATTACTAAAGAAAGTATTACTGAATAGTTATAATTAAAAAAACGGTGTTCATCATCACTGGTACACCATTTAACCCTTTAAATGGTGTACCAGTTCAAGATGGTCGTTGTACATATACATGCGCAAGAAACACATGCATGCCATTTGTACGGGTTATCATGCGCGAGTTAATCTTTAGAGTTTCCATGCTCGCATGACTCGCCTCGAGTATTTAGACGATGAATACCAAGTGCCTCAATTTGCGCATTTTATGCACATCGTGTAAAAGAGTCATACATTTTAATTTCAATGTGACTTGTTCACGTATTTGCATAGTTGAACATTTTTAAAGAAGTTTTAAGCCAAGTTTGTATAAACGATATTAAACGATTTAGAATAATTATTGAATATTTCATATTAACTTATAGATAAAATATAACTTCTTGCCATTTTAAAATCTTTGAAAGATTATACGACGTAGACGACAAAATAACAAAGCGAGGGTAGTTTAATGATAAAAATAATTCCACCCACGTTGATACTCTCCATAGAGGTTTTATTGCCTAGACCGGAGGATAACGGCTTTCTTGATAGCTCCAGACTTTGTATACTAAAACCAATCTCATCTAGGCTGTTATAAAATTGTCAGTATGATAGTTTTATTATAGCGATCGGTCGCGGGTGTCACGATCATATAGTCAATCGATGAGACTCAATATCTTCAAATATTCAGCCATTATCCCATTGGGGCATAGAAGAAAGATGGAACTAGTTATTAGAAAGACATACGTGGAGTTGTTCTAGAATCTGATTACAATAATCATGTAAATATTGTTACTAAAATAAGACGGGCTATGTGTAATTCACTATCGTTATTGCAATTTAATTAATATAATTCTTTATATTTATTTATTACTAGCAATTTGGTTTACAAATTAGTAGTATTCTTACATATCTCTTTAGCTATGCTAGTATGATTGCGTTAGGAGTGGGTTCACGTCAGTGAAAGTGCAATGAGTAGTAGGATGTGATTTGACGACTTCTTGAAGGCAAGTTTAATGTTTTATCCATTGGGTTACCACCGCATTTATCTTATGCAAATAGTGATAGAATATACTTAGTAATAATATACAATAAAAAAAGAAGAGAATAATAACAAAATAAATGAAGAAAGAACATTTTAATATTATGGGTATATGAATGTACGACGCCATATTTACCAATTATTTCAACTTGGTAAACTATATGCCCGCAGTTATATGATACAATTCAGCGGTGTCCAGTAATACTCCGTTAATTATGCGGTTTTAATAAAAATGTTCCAGTGCAAGCAGTAATACTCATATATTATTTTTATAGTTCTGTGATTACTTGTTATTCTAAAGTTTGTTTCCAGACTTTTTATTTTGTCTTCGTCGTTCTCATATTCAATATCATGCAGTTGTACGATTTTGTTATGTGACTTGTATAAACCTTACAGTAAAGGTTTTTATGGTCTATAATAACGTACCTATATATTGCTCAATCATAGTCAATGCAAAACAGAATGTAATTGAAGCGGTTATGGGCAAAATTCACTTAAAATGCAATCTCATAAACTAATTTACTCGGAACAAACAACTCTATGAAATATCTTATAAGCTATCAATTCTTTAGTAGTGCAAGTACAAACTCGAAGGAAGCAATTTATAAACTTTCAATAATGATGGATAGCGGCGAAGTTTACCGAGCTCGCCCGAACACACCCGACGATTTTTCACACTGATAATAAAATCTACACTTTGAAAACGTAATTCACGACGCAGGGTTTATGGATGGCAATTTTCACGAGGCATAATACTCGCTTCAGTAATACACTTTAATATTATACGACGATTTAAAATATTTATAAAGTTTGCGTTTTTTTATATTCTTATGACTTCATTACGACCCTGTGCGAGTATACGTGCGAATATTTAATTTTTTGATACTTAAATTATTCAGTTGTTTTGAATTTTGTGAAGGTATTACGATTTCGTTTGTAGTCTGAATTTTATTTGGTGGAAAATTATTTTGAGTTTATTGTTTGACATTGAATTAAAAATGTGCCTTACCTCCTATGAATTTTTAATTAGTACATATTTAGTCTCAAGGCTGTAAAACAACAAAGAGGTAGGCAGAGGCGATCTGCATTTCAGATACCGGTTGCTAGACATGTAATAGAGTCATTGTACGTAAGTGATGACGTGAGGATGGTCAGTTACACATACCAGCCCTGCTGCATGCAGAAAGGTATATAATATATTGTGGAGAACACACACACACACACATATATATATACATATACAATGATATATATACAAATATTTATTCACTATTCAGCATACCGATGTACCAGAAGGTTTAGTTAAAATACAATCAAACATAATTCTTTTTAGTGTTATGGCGTAGGTTATTTTTGGTGGTGAGACTATTACAGTATAACTAGCAAAGTTCAATACTCCTTGTGCATGTGAGATTATTTTGACAAAGAAGCTCATCATTTGCTACAGCCAAGAATCATCAAATCCGAGACCTCATGCACTGCTGTCGCAGATTCGGCTATCATACCCGCTTAATGTTATCTAACCTCTCTCTCGTGTTCGTTTTGGTAAGGTAGCAACTTGTTTAAGAGTAGCCAAGGTTTTCTACCAATGTCTTAGTAGGCATAACGTATTTTTACTGTACGTAATTGTTCTGTAGGAACGTTGCTGAGCTAAAGTTCATTTTACATTATACTGTAAAAGAGCTGTCAAAACAATCTTATTTCTGTTATTGTAAAGGCTACCAAGTCTTACAATGCACCGATAATTCGATCATAAGAATTTAGGTAGATAGGTTAGGTATAACACTTTTGTAATATTTGTATTATCTCTTAATGATAAAAATAAGCAGATTTTAAAAACGATTAAAGCATTTTCGACCTCCAGTGTGATTATGAATTAGATTTTAAGTGGCCCAGTAGCGTTTAAAAATAATAATATATGGAAAGCAACTTCACCACCACGACAGTGTGTGATGTTCCAAATATCGTTAGGCGTTTGGTCACTGCAGACAGCTCTTAAAAAACAAGTATGTCACCGATCAACCGTAAAAGTAGCATGTTTACATAAGGCATCACAAGCAAAAAGGGAATGAAAGTTCTACGACCTAAACGCCCATTCATACCTTACCACGGATTTGCTCTTTTGAAACCAGAATTAAAAAAGAACCAACTACCTCCCCCACGCAAACCCGCAAACAGTTATCACAAAACGCCCGCAACTCAAAGAGCTTCATCGACAAAAGAAAAATACACGATTTCTTTTCATCGTTTTAGTCGTAAAAGCGATTAATTGCAAACTACATTCCGTCTTGAGTCTTTTAAAAGCGTTGTCGACAATCTGCAGCCGCAATCTTGCCCAAGCGTGCACCGCAAAAAAATATTATCTTTCAATTATGAGACATTCCAACGTCTATTTAGACAGCCGCCATTTATAATCACAGTTCAAAATAAGAACCCCTCCAATTCATATTGAAATCTTGACGTTGTATTTTTGTCATTTTATTTTTTTTAACCTTGCGACCGATGTTCGATTGTTATTCTTAGAGTATCTACATTTTTAAATGGTTTATGAACAAGGTTGGGCAAATAAATTGTGAATAGTCTTTGCATTTAAATTACGAATTTATAGAGTGAAAATATTATGTATGGATGAATGTATTAGAAGCGCTTATTTTATGGCAATCTTTTTACGAGCGTTGCGCAAGTGGTTTGATCGTTATGGATTGTTCTGCGATTCTGCACGTGATCGGATTTTTTATGGGAACAAGATTTAAACAAACAAAAGGGTTGTAAATTATAAAAATGCAAATCCTTTATTTAGTAAGTGTCTGTGAACTTCCTAAACACACATACTTATTAAATTTGTAAGATATTTTGTTTTACGAATGTGGCCATCAAGCAATAAGCATATGGTTTATCTGGCAGTATATTACAAATGCGTTACAGCCACTAAGAAATGTAATTAAAGATGGGCTAAAAAGAAAATAATGGAAACGGTAGGTAAGCGAGCGTCCAGAACTTACTTAGTTAAAAAGTAACAGCATTACTATATTTCACCAGTTTCCTGAAAAAGGTTGTTACTTCCTTTGACCAGTTCTAGTCAAATATTCCGAATTTATGCCTTAACATACGATGGCATATGATATGCTTTCTCAAAAGCAGATAGAGCAATTGGCCGTTTAAAATATTTGCCAATATGCAATTTTATATCATATATAAATTTTACGTGGGACTACGTAGACTATGTGGTACTACGTGACCCACGTGCATAACATGGCTTTGGTGGACTAAGTGGTCCACGTGGATTATATAAATCACATGAATACGGGGGCATCAAAAAGTTGAATGGCGAAAACCGACAACAAACTGTGTATCCATACAAGCGGATACGTTAAAGTAAAAGTTATATTACTCCCTATTCTAGAAGGATATTAAGACAATGAATACTTAGAAAGTTGAAGATGGATGATAAAAGTTCACTTTAGTAAAATGAAACGGACATATGGTCGGCGAAGGCATTACCTCGAGATACGGTGCTCAGCAGTTTTCTTTGTACCTCGTGAAACTAAATGTTTCTGTTGAAAACTAGACTAAAAATACTTTTTTGTTGTTATATTATGTAATTCTTTGAGAATGTAGCTTTATTGCTATGATTTATATGAAGCTTTATGAACAAGGACAATTTAGATAACGAAAACCGTGCATATATAGGTATGATGATTGAACTAATCAAACTGTTAATATTTTATATACTGATTTTTACTCATTGATTACATACACATTGATATATTATCTACAAAAATAAAAGATGTTGCAAATAGTTATATATTTTTTATAGAAAGATCTTGAAAGAATACTTGCACACTACGTATATAACTGCCTATGTACTACACTACACTACGTATATAACTATAATGTAAGCTACAATCTCATTTCATAAATAAAGTTTATTATTATTATTATTATTATAACCAAATACATGCTCAATATATTATGTAGTACACAAAATAATAAATAATAAATAAATAAATACACGAAAACGTGTTTACTCATTTCAAAAATAGAACATCCTTATCGCTTCCTTTTTAAATCGGTTGCCCAACTTTCCTGGGGAATGCTCCCTGGAAAAGTTGGGCAACCAATACCGCAGCTAGAATATTTAACTAGTGTTGCCCATACAGCCTGGGTAACAGCGGTAGTGTGCATGCAATGCATGAGATCTCGGTTTAATACCTGGTAACAGTTATGTCTCAATACTCACAGTTGATTGAAATTAAACAACTTTATACGGATTTTACCGCCTTGTTTATTTTTTATAAAACACTAAGTATAAAAATTATACAAAAGCAATATCAATGTATACCATTCGTGTAAACGAAGACAATACTCTAAGTAATAGCACGGAGTCTGTAACGGTGCCCGCTAAAACACAGGCTTTCACCCTTTAACGCAGAACTTTCAACTCGCACGGGCAAAATTTGTGTGTAATACACCACTGCGGATGCCTTTGGTGATATAGGCATAAGATTATGTATGTATGTCGGCCTCGATGGCGTAGTGGTTAGTGTAACCGACTGCCACGCCTGAGGTCGCGGGTTCGATTCCCGCACAAGTCAAACATGTGTGTGCCTGAACATGGATGTTTGTCTTGGTCTGGGTGTTTCTATGTATAATATGTAAGTATTTACAAAAAAAAACTAAATTATGTATGTTTATCCATTGTCTAGTACCCATAGTACAAGCTCTGCTTAGTTTGGGCTAGATGGTGTTATGTGTGTGTATGTGGTAGAATATTATAGAATGTCTATAACATAGTATAATATATCTCTCTACTATCACAACTTCATCACCCCAACTTTATTAAATCCGATATTCTATCGTATATAAATGTAAATATATGGATAACGCGTTTTACATTTTTATAAAGAAATATGTAAAAATGATCAACCATTCCCTAACAAACTTGCATTAATATTATGCCGCGTAGGCAATTTTATCTGCAACGAAATCATTTAACACCCCTCATTTAAAAAAAGAGACATCAACATTTTAAGCGGTATGAAATTTGCATTTAAATAATATCAACATGGCTTTTCGTTTTCAAGAGGCGTTAAATAAAATATCAAAGCAAGTGGTGACTGAATAAAAGTTTGTTATATAAAAGTAGATTGTAGTATACGAGTACAAGGCAGCGACATCGCCTAAGCAGTGCACTTATATAAAGACCTATAGAAATATAAAGAATTTTATGTCCATGTTCTATGGCATTGAGGCGAGTGATGTGTTGTTTCAAAACTATGTAGTAATATAACAGTACTGTTATCGTATTATAATTTTATAATAAATGATAAAGTTTTGAATATCTATACTTATATTATAAAGAGGGACGATTTGAATTTCTGTTTGTTTATTTGTTTTTAACTCAAAAACTACTTAACCGATTTTAAAATTCTTTCACCATTAGAAAGCTTTTTTTTTTTTTTTTACGCGGGGAAATGTGCAATTCACATTCCCCATCGCCGGTTTTGGGGCGGGCGATGGGGATATGTCGGGATCCAGCCCCTAAGATGGATTTGGGCTGAACCGAATAAAACCACCGCGGTATTCCTCACACCTTTATGGCGAGGCCACGCGGATCGCTCTCGCATTCGAATCGCGACCCCGCCAAAGGTTCGACCTACCGATGGACGTGGCGGGTCCTACACAACCATCAAAAACACAGACAAAGCGGAGGACCTAGTCCCCCTTGCGACATCGAGAGGCGTGCGCGGAACACGAACGCCGCCTGCTCGGACCTGCGCTGATCGGGCGGTGGACAGCCCCAATAGGTCCACCACCCGCAGGCTTCTACTCAAGGTGGCTGGAGGTCGTCTCGCGCCCTCCTGCGCCCGGTTCTGCGGTTAGGAAGAGGGATTGACCGTTCCCGCTCCGCCACCTCCTTCACTAACATCACCTCCTCACAGAAGGAAGCGACGGCATCCCAAGACCTACCGACTGCCGCGTGCATGACATGGCGTTGCGTGGCCCAAGCAGGGCAACCTACCAATGTATGCAACGCCGTGTCTTCGACAGCGACGTGGCAGTCACCGCAGTGATAGCAACCGGGCGTCTCCTGTTTGCCTATTCGACACAGGTACCGACCGAAACAACCGTGGTCGGTCAGCACCTGCGTCAGACGAAACGTGAGGGCGCCATGACGCCTCTCCAGCCACTCTCTAAGAACGGGTCTTACCGCCACGATTGTGGCGTGCCCGACCATTAGAAAGCTGTATTATCACGGAGCAACATAAGGATTATTTTTATTTAAAGTACTATTCCTAACATAACCTACTTGTACACGAGCGAATATAATAAAAACTAGTTTAATAATAATAATGTTTATTTCAGTTAAGTTACACGCGTTTTATTTATTGTGCATACTATACTAGACACAGCCTGCGTCGTGGTTATCAAAACATTGCGATTATCACAATGCATAGGAAGTTGAAGTTTCGTGACGCTAACTTTTAATTTTAAATAACCGTAGTCAATTATTAAATACTAGCTTTTGCTCGCGGTTTCGCTCGCGTAAAAGGTTAGATTAAGTTAGTAACAATACTTTAAATAAAATATAGCTCAATTTACTCGGTAATAATAGAGCTTTCTAAAGTTGAAAGAATATTTAAAATCGGTTATGTGGTTTTTGAATTACATCCCTACAAACAAACAAAATTCAAATTTGTCTTTTTATAATATTAGTATAGATGTTTGAGTATATGTATGTGTGTGTTGCTTGCGTATGAGATTATTAATTCACGAAAAGTTTAGTCCAAGCAACAATAAGCGTCGGATCAAAAAAGTCCGTTGGGACTTGCTTGACTGATAAAACTAGAACTAAACGACACACTAAATGAACAGCTGTTTTACTTGCGTCGCATAACTTTACGTGACTTTACTGTCAAGAGCCTGAATAATTCACAGATTTGATGCACATAAGCTTTTTTTTTATTGCACCACACATATATAATATACTACCAAAATAAATAAAGAATATAGACATTTTATAATTTTATTATAATCATCTGAAATTATTTTGGAATTTGAAGAAATTATTATTACAGCCTGACATTTAGTATTAATTTATTGCTATTTTTAGATATGTAGCATTATTTTTAAAGTTAATTACAATGTCATTTCTTTATTTTTCCCCTCTTTCATGCCTGATGGTTGAATATGGTGAAAATAATAATAATAATATCAGCCCTGTATTAAACTGTCCCACTGCTGGGCACGAGCCTGTTTTCAGTGTGAGAAGGTTTAGGGCATAGTCCACCACGCTGGCCTAATGCGGATTGGTAGACTTCACATGTCTTCGAGAACATTATGGAGAACTATCAGACATGCAGGTTTCCTCACGATGTTTTCCTTCACCGTTAAAGCAAGCGATAATTATCTATTTAATACGCATATAACTTCGAAAAGTCAGAGGTGCGCGCCCTGGTTTTGAACTCAATACCTCTGCGTGGCAGTCTGACGGTTTTCCACTAGGCTATCGCTGCTATTGCCCACTAGGCTATCGCTAATATGGTGAAAGACCAATAATATTTTGTTTTAGCTAATAAGATCTGCAAATGTATACCCATATTCGCAAAGGAATAAATGAATTATGAATTTTTATACTGCTTAAGTACTCAGCGATCGTTTAGTATGCCTGCTGTTAATCGGTAAATGTACCCCTAAATAATTGTCATATCCGATAATGACGATCGCATAGCTGATGAAAAAATACGTCATCACTATACCAGCGCAATGGATAAAAACTACTCACCTGCTACATAGGAGTAATATTTATAAGGAACTCTGGAAGCTAACTCATCACAGTATCACAAAGCAAGCTTGAACTGCTTCAAAGATTAGAGCGAATTCCGCTAAACATTTCAAAATCTATGATAAAAAATGTTATTTCTCAGTTTAAATTATGAGTTATAACATTGTTACATTGCATTTTACAAATAATGTTGCTATTTTACTTAAGAGAGAGGTAGAAATGTAAAAAAATAGCAATATTTTTTTGTTATCACTATTATTTTTATATCTCCTTGTCAGTAATAAATGGTATAATGGTGTACATACGAGTTGTAAAATACTGAACTCATATGCTTTAGTCGCTGTGAGTTTTATGCAGCTGTCTTCTCATATATAAGCACAACCCTTTGCTTGAATCTAGCAAGTAGCCTAAATGTAAATTCAGTAACTGTTGTTGTATTTTGTGACCTAAATGAATAAGTGATTTGTGACTTTGACTTGACTTTTTCTATAGAGGGGATAAATGGATTATTGACTTTGATTTACTATGGAGGGTTTTTTGTCGGCAAATAGTCTTACGTGGTACGGCGTGAAACCGTTCCAAGGCGCTGAATCCGAAATGTAATCAGTAAGTGGCTAACTACAGGATCTTTAAAATCTCAGCGTTGGGTCTAATTGAAACAAAAACAATACAAAGCGAAGCTAATTATTATATTTTAATTTTGCGTACGTGGAGAAATTGGCTTATGTTATTGGTTAGAGCTCCAAACATGTACAAGACAACTATCAATAAGAGACTGTCTGTAGTAGCTGATGAAAGATAAATGTATAAGACATATCAGCACTGTGTATATACTGGCACTCTACTGGACGCGGGCCTCTTCTCAGTATGGAAAGGGTTAGGGTATAGTCTACTCCGCTGAACCACTGCTGGTTGGCAGACTTTACATTTTACACAAATTTAAGCTGTTTTTATAGAAAGAGCTATATAGTAATTCCTATGTTGGGTGGACTTAACAAACAAATGTTTGTAATAAAGGGTGAAGTAAACTATGAGTATGAATTATTTTTTGATTTTTGTTTCAACAAAGATTTCTTTTCGAGGCCACAACATTCGGCGAAGAGCAATGACGATGCGACTACTTCAACCACTAAGCCGACCAAGCTATTACACATTTGTGTATATTATCGATAACTCTCAGACATACAGGCTACCTCACTATATTTGAAACGCATATTAATTCCAAAAATTAAAAAAAAGATAAAGTTTGCTTTGCGTTGCACTTCAATGATCTCCTACTAAGCTATCAGTACTCTAACTAAAATATATTGGTATTAAATGGTGTTGCATGATACTAATATAGAAACAACATATATAAAGGCCACGTAAAAATATTGACTATTTGTAAAATATTTTTAGGGATTAGGATTAGGGAAGCTCGACGCATGGCATCAGCTAAAAAAAAGTTAACAATTAAAGCGCATATAGCGTACGTAATAAACTATGAATAACTCCGTACATGCATTGCACGTCAGACAATCTGTAACAATCTTAATTCTAACTAATATTATAAAAGGGAACGTAAATTTGTTTGTTTGTTACGGTTTCACGCCATAACTACTTGACCGATCATCGTAAAATTTCGCGTACACGTCACAGGTACAGAAAAGCACAAAGGGTAACTTTTGTCTAGAAAAACAGTACTGCTTTTGAGGGTTAGCTAATAACTAATACTTTTTGCTTTTCAAATTTTTCAACCATTAGTCTGAGGTGTGTAGGTGTGTAATAAAATAAGGCTTATGTTTAACTTATCACCAGATATAGTAAAATATAACAGTCAAAAATAGTGAATGATCACCAAAATTAAAACCGCAATATATTTAAAGAGATCAAAATAAGTCGACGGAGTCCCGCTTCGCGGGGCTCCTATTTTTTTGGGTGGATTTAAGAAGGAACCTAACATAACCTAACCCTTCCGAGACGGAATGCAGTGCACTGAGGCGTATATATGCTCGTTATGATATATTTTAGTAACCATATTTTGCTGCGCAATTACTATTTTTGGTGGTCATTATAATTATTTAATCCCATAAACTAATTATCCCAGGCACTTTCCAGAAGAAAGACTTTTAGTTAGAACTTAGCTTAAAGTAGTGTTATCCACCGTTGTATAGTTCACCTACCATTAAACACTACGAATATAGTGTTTGAGGGAACATTGTCTGTATTCTGTAAGCTATGTAATAGTATTGGTTCGTAAAATGCTCCGCCCCGTTAGTCTGTGTTGTAATGAAACCCCGCTTTTAATGGTATTAGTCGGCATAAGGCCGGCCTTGTTCAATTGCCTGAAGCTATAGTAATAAAACATATTCGAGTATTCAATTACAATATTATATTAGAGAAATGAATAGAAATATTCCACTCTTTTGAATCTTGCGGTTTCAATACCGCCTTGGGCTAGCCTAGGGGTTTTAGCAAAGTACCTTGCCCCTAAGAAATCCAGCTATTGATGAATCTTTTTCAAAGTAACGTATAATTAGATTTATACTTCTAATTTAATATATTATTTTTAAGCATTTCTAAGGATATCAGTTAGAGACGAGGAAAAATACAATCTATTAAGTAGGATCGTTCCAGGAATCGAGATCGTAGGTTCCTGCTACCTTGTTCACTTTTATAATTTGCTTTATAGTACTAAGTAGACATATGGACCGCTTGAAGGTAAATAGTGACAAACCGAGACAGATTTTAGACCTATGGATTTTCATAAAGCCGTATTTAAGTAAGACCTAAATCTTCATTCATTCAGTCTTAAAAATCAATACCAGCTAGGTTTCTATAAAAAAGTTCATCTTTAGCCAATCAGAGTACAGTTATTTTTCAAATCATCGTAATGATCAAAAGCCTTCAATTTATGACTCGACGGAATAAAAATGTTCGTAACTAAAATTGTACTTCTAAATATATCTAGACAATACTTTAGTTACATAAATCGAAGTCTCTCCGTCTCAACCAGTGCTTTGTCGAATCGAAGGCTCTGCTAGACTCAAAATCAATAATGACATAACAATACACTGAGCTTGTAATGCGGCAATAGCGCACGTACGTGAGCCAATTGCGGATTACAGCCGTTGGGTTCCGCGCCGTTTTACACGCAATTCCCACAGATTCAATGCTGGAGGAACAGGGTATTTTGCAGTAGGACGACCTTTAATGAAGAAGTTTCTGGAGAACATTTTTTGGGTTGATCTTGGCTAAAAATAAAGAAGGCCATCTGTATGTCGTAAGGGTCTAAGACATTGTTATAAATGGTGCTCATAATATTTTTTCCGTTCCATGAATAATAATAAACATGGGAATTTTTTACATTTTGTATGGTATCTATTTAGTAAAACTCTAATAGACATTCGATTAACCTGTCAAGTTTTGAAGTGCCAGACATAATTGAAAACCTACTGTGTCTGCCATGTGTATGCCGCCGGTGTGCCACTACGACTTAAGCAATCCCCTTTTTCTTTATTAACTATTCTTGTTCGTCACACTTGTCTGTTCTTTGATTTAATTTATATACAGTTAAACCTCATTATTTTCTTTTTTAATTACTTCATTACTAGTATAACAACACCAACAAAATTCTAAATCATGGCAGTAAAAAGATAACGTTATTAATGGTACTTATACACAATGCAAGTAGCTTTCACAGGATACATACGCAAGATCCTCGCGCGGACTGCATGCGCAAGTTAATCACACGTAGGTATTACATGCACGGGTGGCTTGTTATTGTTGGTGTTAGTGGGTCACCAATTATTTTCATTTAGGGTCCTTTTTTTACATAATATGTTTGTCACGATCTATAAAGTTTAAAGCCTACTTATCCACCCATTTAATAAAGCTCATTCTGGAAAATCCTGCTTCATAAATTAGACTAATTACGTACTCAAGTAACACAAATAAATTATATTGTACTATTTATTTAAGGCCCGTACAAAATAGGTTAGCGGTTCGAATCTGGACCGCAGTCCGCCATTTGAATTGTGACCCATGGTTTAACGAACTTAATGTCACATAATATCACATGTCATAAAATTAAAATCCCTGAACACAATATGCCCTAAATTTATTTGTCATAAATATTACAATCAATAATACATACATATATATACAAAAAAAAAATTTATCCTAATAATGAATTTAAAATATAATTTGTATTACAGAGCTTGGCTTTTGTCACGGCTCCGGCGCTGCGAGTGTCCAGCGGTCCCACGCGTGCTAATCGTCGCAGTTACTCAATGCAACCACTAGGTACCTCAAACCTGCACATGCTGCCCGCGACGTTGACATGGATGGCGTCACCTCGCCAATGTTATTGCTCCGAGTGTTGTGTGTTCCAATCCCACACGGGACAAAACTTTGTGAGATCCACAAATGGTTGTTCCGTGTCTGAATGTTCTTTGTGTCCGTTGTTTGAATGTTTATAAAGTCCCCCACGACACAGGAATTAATCCTAGTGCGACAAATGTCTTTAAAAAAATTAAACTAGGTTCTTGGCAATAATAATAATAATAATAATAATAATATTCTACCACATACACACAACACTATCTAGCCCAAACTAAGCAGAGCTTGTACTATGGATACTAGACAATGGATAAAAATACATATATACTTTTTTTTTGTAAATACATACATATTATACATAGAAACACCCAGACCAAGACAAACATCCATGTTCATGCACACAAATATTTGTCTTGTGCGGGAATCGAACCCGCGACCTCAGGCGTGGCAGTCGGTTACACTAACCACTACGCCATCGAGGCCGACAATACAAGATAATGATACAAGGCTGTTGAAATAAAAACATTATAATTTTGATAGGGAAGAAGTGTAGTCAAATGAACCATTGGCTGAGAATTCATTATTTTATGTACATAAACTCTCTTTTATAAATTACATTTTAACTATTTAATTGCAAATGCAACATTTTTCGATTTTATGTTAAAACAATCATGAGTTAGTGAAGGATATCAGTTTCCTGTTGGTAACATGCGATAACAATGTGGTATAAATAATGTTGCTGTTTACTTAATATATACGGTTCACAATATTATTATCAGAATACATTATATCGGTTTTTATTTTTTGTACTTTTGTAGTTAATGATATAGATAACTCTGCATTTCCTGTGACTTCATTCATCTTTTTTAAACTGAACTGTCTTTAATTGCTCATATACTGTATAACTCCTGCAAGAACACCAGCGTTGCAATTTCAACTGCAACAATAGCTGATGCAAGTACCTAATTTGGTCTCCATAATGTGTACTGTATATTATGTATGTTTATATTTTATTGTATTGTGTTATGGAGATACAAATAAAATATTTTTCTTTCTTTCCTTAATTACTTGTCCACAGCACCACCTGTCCAATCACAGCAATGAGCCGTAGACTCAACAAAATATATGGTATGAATATGACCTTAATCGGTTAAGTAGTTTATAAGGTTACGCGTTTACAAACATCCACACTAACAATCATGATGTTTTTGCATCGTTTAACAATAAAATTGCTTATATTTAAAGACGTATAGTGTATTCTGTAGCCTGGAGTGAACTTGCAATCATTATAAAAATAAAATATAATGATATATAAAAAATATATTTATTATATTATTATTATGACCAAAAAGCAATCCAATGTATAGAATTGATCATAAGAAATAAGAGATGAGCTGATTGGAAAGGATTATTGATTGGATAAGAATTATTAAAAAATTGGAAGCTGTATCACTATATTTGATATGCAAACCGCGTTTAGAATTAAAACTAATTAACTAAAATAAATAAATATTTGGATTTCACGATACTA
Source organism: Catocala nupta (assembly GCA_963675205.1). Lineage (NCBI taxonomy): Eukaryota > Metazoa > Arthropoda > Insecta > Lepidoptera > Erebidae > Catocala > Catocala nupta. Next base: position 7,542,700 of record OY776085.1, on the reverse strand, counting down.
TTTTCATCAATATATTTGATCGTAAAATATGACCACAAACTATTGTCACACTGTATAATAATAAATAATCAGCCTAGGATTAAATTGTCTCATTGCTGGGCATCCTCTCTTCATCTCATCCTCTTCTCAGTGTGAGAAAAGTAAGGCCATAATGCGCCACGCTGGCCCATTGCGGGTTGGCTTCCTATATCTTCGAGAACATTATGAAGAACTCTCAGACATGCAGGTTTCCTCACGATGTTTTCCTTCATCGTTAAGGCGACCGATAATTAACTCTTTAATGCGCATATAATTCGAAAAGTCAGAGATGCACGCCTCGGGATCGAACTAGAGACCTGTGTGTGGAAGTTCAACAGTCTCCCACTATGCTATCACTGCTCATTAATACACACGCTATATAAAAATTAAAATCCAATGTTTGTGTGTTATTTACCTTATATGATAATACATAGCATCATTTGTTGAAACAGTGTACACAAAGATTCTTACATTATCTCTACTATAGTAAATTTAATATACTATTGCAAATGTAGCTTACAATTTGATTGGCGAAAATTTTCCTGAACTCGTAATGGAAAACGAGTGAGATACTGTAAGCTTGTAACACGGCATTAGTGTACTTTGTGAGACAATCGAGGATTACCACGAGATTCTGAGTCATTTTACACGCGATTACTCGGTTTCAATCTGAGTGCACAGTATCTTTAAGTGGACAATGGATGAGGAAACGTTCCGACGGTTTGGTCGGTGATTTAAATTCGATTTCGCCCATTTGCTCATTCTATTGGGGTTCAAATATCGGGTGGAACTAGTACAAGCGAAATTTAGGTTAAATATAACTTAACAGTAAATATTAAATGGTGGAGCAAATTCTCCGATAAGGTATTTTTGGTTTAACAAAATTACTTAATACTTTCAGTCGCAACAAAAAAGAAATTTGTAGGAATTGCTACGTTTAATGCTTTGGGACCGTCGTTGCACATTACTTGGTGACTATAGGTTTTTTATGATTGCTAGTGATCATTATCACTGCACTCCGCCTGATGGTAGGCTGTTGCATAGTCCACGGACAGAGCCCTACACTCCACGACCTTATTACAATTGAACTGGTGCCAAGGTCTTTATTTTATCGACCTAACGATCTCCTAAGGCCGATAAAGTAGAGCATTTGCTTTTTCGCACTAGAAGAACCCAGGATCGAACGAAGAAGAAAACTCGCATTTCGTCAGAGAAATGCAAGTATTTATAGTTTGTATGAACGGCTTCACCGGGGATACCAATAATTTTTCAGTAATAGAAAGCTATACCAAGTATATATTTTTTGGTATTGATGACATACCACGAGAATAAAAATATGGGAGGCAGTTAGTCTCAGCTAACATTAAAACCAATAATTAGTTACTTTTATACTCATTAATACTTTTTTTCTTGCCTGCTCTTCTCATAGGTTTTACGCCCTTGCATTGCTGTACATAGCAACAGTTAAAAGGAAATTCACATTAATAATACGACATTCATAACCTATATGACATATATATTTTCACTTTAATAATCACTGTTTCACTAAAAGATTACTCACATTCAACATCAACGATGATTCTCTTGGAAACCGAAGGTGGCACTGCATTAGTGGCGATACATAGATACGCTCCCATCTCCGTACGGCTGATGCGCTGCAGACTCAACGTGTCTCCTTCATAAACCGTCACTGAAAAAGACAGTTAAATCAGTATCTTGTTTTAATATATCTAAAGTCAGGCAAGAATTTATTCAGTTTCATGTTTCACGAAAATCGCCGTATAGAACTTGATGCGCATTTCAATATTTGGTTGCCTGGGATTCATATTAAAAATTTAGGCACTTCGGTTAGTTGAACCGGATATAAATGTTACATAGTATAATTCAGAAGATAACATCTTAATCTAATAGTCGGCTTGAATTGTATGTTGTAATACTAAAGTATATTATGCGAAACAATTATTTCAAACCATGAATTGATACACACTCATACGTATTAATTCATGGTTTATATCAATGATAAATAAAATACATATTAATTAAATGCGCGGGCTACTTCATTTTACGCAATGTTAATATTGCATAAAATTAAGTATAATTAAATTTTGTAACTACCACCGAATTTATGTTTTTAAACCTTATTGATCTTTTTTTACTTATAACCTCAGCTATGAAATACCACCTCATTAATTCGCATACTTTTACCTCGAAACACTTTCTTGATAGATTAGTTCAAGAATACGTGAAATCGTCGGGTGAGTCTGGTGATAAAAGATATATAGGTATCATATAATATCAGCCCTGTATTAAACTATCACACTGCTGGGCAATGGCCTCTTCTCAGTATGAGAAGGGTTAGTCCATAGTCCACCACGTTGGTCCAGTACTAGTATCAAGCCAAGTAAAAATCTATTTGCCCGTCCAAGGAACAAATATGTAAATAAATGTTCTCTATTCTCCAAATGAACGATATTATTTTTATAAAAAGTTGACCAACAATTGGTTTCTAGGTTCTTCTTCTAAATGTGGAACTTTGCTTGAATGTCTGTGTTCCAATATATAAAGAAGAGCGATTTCTTTTAAATATTATATCAGAAAACTATCTCTCATATTTCTCTCTTCTCTTCTCATAGAATATATTAATAAAAATAATCTCACTTGCCAGCGATTTCAAAAAATGATATTAAGTTATCCTAAATCTTTATTTTCAATCAACGTTATCGACCTCTCGCCTTTCAAGCCTATATAACCTGAGCCTCCTATAAAACTACCCGAGTTAAGGTCATTTAAAACAATCTAGCTTGGGGTATAAAAATTAAAAATTCCAGCCTCGTATCCGTTGGGTCGGCGTCCGCCATCAAGTGCCCAAATGAGTTTGCCTCTATTTACAATTACGGTACGTTTCGTGGCCGCGCGAGAGCGCAATGAATGTAATGAGTACCCGCTCGCCGCTCTCAACTTGAATACATTAAGCAATTAGTGCTTTACCCTGCATCGTGTACTTGTTTTTAATGTTTATTTTATTGTTTAGATTGTTTATTATAGAGGCAGTTAGGTTTGGTAATCAGCTGCCGCATTATTTAGTTGTTTAGTTTTGGCCAGTGTACGAAACACTGCTTTTTGTGCAATGTGGTTTGTTGGTGTTGCGTTAGAATTTAGAATATTGACTGGTACGGAGTATTTTCAGAGTTAGATTTGTATTTGTGTTTTTATTTAAATATTTCTATGGAGCTGGTGCAGCTGGAAATACTCGGCATTTTTGTTTGATGTAGCCTAGGATCAACAATATTTTTGCCGTACAAAGAATATTTTTCACATTGTTTGTAACAACGTGTGATTCGTTAAATTACTATGGTTTGTTTATAGAATCTCACTGTAATACATGATAGTATTTAGTCGAAGTAAAAATTATAACTGTGACGTTACTGCATAGAGTGTAACTTGAGGTGTGTCTAGGTATGATAAATCATATCTTATGTGTGATAAATAATGATAATAAAATATGTTTTAAATAATTACGAAGCTTAAAGATTTGTTTTAAGCTGATTGTCGTATTAATTATTGTCTATATAAATTTATATCTTAGTTACTGTTTTAATATTTTCACGGACACTTTTTATCATAGTTAGGCATTTCAGCATAGTTTTATAGGTATATATTGTGGTGATACATATCTGTTTTTGTTTCTTTGAAGATAATTACATTTTAGTAAAATTCAATATCAATACTGCCTTGATGGCGTAGGGGTAAAGAGACTCTGCGATTAACCGGTATACAGGGTTCATGCGACAGTTGGCATAAGAATGGTTTGGTTACCAGGTCGGGCAGTATTATTGGAATTTTCTGTTAAGAAATTGTCAGTAAGACTTGTATTCGATTGACGGCAATAAACTCGAATTTTTATCTGTCAACCTGTTTGTTTTCACGTGTTATAAAATACAGAGAACGCATTTGATGTTGTTTTCATAGTTTGGTAGCTCATGAGACTAATTTGCACGTACTTATGCTATGTATAAAACATAGCTTAGAGTATTGATTATTTCGTTTAGTAAAACGAAGAATATTGTATTGTATTGACTCACTTATATAAGATAGCATCTGTATTTTACGTACGCTTGGTTTCTAATAATATACATTACCTAATATTTTAATTCAATAGTCATCTAAGTTATTAAATTTCACAATAACGAAGGACGAAGCGCTTTCTCAAGCAGTGAGCAGCTGTTACATTTCTAGTTTTCGCCGGCCGATAAAAACGTAACCCTCTTCATTTCATATTTCAACTGTCTGTCTGTTTTTCAATCATAAAATGTTACCGTATTTCTTATTCAAACGCGTTTTGGCGTTTTTGTAAGAGAGATTGGAATGTAATATTTTATGGATATTCGTAATTTCTAACTATTGATATTATACTACTATAAACGGACTAAGGTCTTAGTAATGTTACTAAAGATTACTGTCAGCGATAGCCAGATTCTTTTAGTGCCAGGTGTCTTGAATTTGAACTCGGGACATGTGCCTCTGATATTTTGTAGATACAGCAACTACAACTGTGTATTGAAAATATTACAAAAACATTTTATATCTAGACGTTCTTTCATATGGATTTCTAAGATAATATTATTATATGTTAACTTCTTAGCCGTTTATGCTAAGGTACAAGCTACTAGTTATACTTAAGTGCTTACAAATTTTCATTTATATGTTCACGATTACGACATACTAGCGACCCGTCCTGGCTTCGCATGGGTAGAACAAAACCTTAACAAATTATATACCTATACCTTTCTCATGAATCACACTGTCTATTGGTGAAACCCGCATGAAAATCCGTTCAATTGTTTTTAAGTTAATTGCAAACAGACATACAGACGCGGCGGGAGACTTTGTTCTATAATATAGTTTTTTATACCAGTGATAACATGAGAATAACGGTGAATGTACAAATGTATATAATATAAATAATCATAGAATGGCATATAAATTTATATACAATTTATATTTCTTAAAACTTATTATGTATAGCAGATGAATTAAACATTGTGGTCATAGATAGTTTAAAGAAAATAGGTCTAAGCACACATATAGACTAGACATAGACAGCTAAGTATCTATATATTAATACGTGAAGCAAAAACTTTGTACCCCTTTTGACGAAAATTGCGCGGACGGAGGCGTATGAAATTTGGCACCGTCAAAGTTTATATAAAGAAGGAGGAGGGGGCGAATCCTAATATTTATATAAATATACATTAAAATACATTAAATTAATGAAAAATCACTACACGCACACAACCACGCATTTGACACACGCAGACGAATCGCGTTCGTAGTATTTCGGCATTGTTCGGTATTCTTCGTAACTATAGTTAAATATATCAATATATAATGACATAATATATCAGCAATATCTTACAGGTAACCTTTAGGCGGATTGGAATGATATAATTATACTATTTATATTATAATATATTAACGTATTCAAATGCAAGAAAGAAAAAAAAAACAAACTAGCAAGCTTAGGAATATCGTCAATCAAAGAGTATAGTTAAGTAAATAATTATTTATTTAAAAAAGGTAGGTAATTTAACCTATGTAGATCGAAATCTAAATGAAATGTGATTATAAGGGTATAGTTCTAGACAGTAAAACCTTAATAACTATCAAACTTAAAATTTATATCATTTATGGTCGAATTTCGATTACTAGGCGACCTCTAGTAAATGTTATTAGATGTCATTCGATCGTCGAAAACTGCTCAAGTGCAGTGTGGATTTGAAAAAATCTTAGATTTGTAACGTTTCTTCTTATTTCGCATTACAACATTGTTAAAGTCCAAATATAAGTACATATAACAGCGGCATACTACAGGATTTATTGCTGTAGTTATTATTTCCTTGGTATAGAGCTATTTTCATTCTATACGCAACGTCTACCTCTATTCATTGAAAACTTTACAGAATAAACTTTAAAGCATTTCTTGCACCATTTCACAACAATTTGATTTAAAACTGTGTTAGAAAGACGTGATAAAATACTAAGTTCTTTTATTTATGTTAGTCGTTGCCACTCAACTTTATTATAAAGTACTGGCACAATCTAGTTCGGTTTGCTTTAGTTGCGACACTATAGAGGTTTGCTCACCGTCAAGCCGAGTTCCAAACACGACTCGCTCTTCAAACCAAATGTTTTCAGTAAAAAAACTCGGCATAACAACTTTTATTCATCAGCACGGCCGCTCTCGACTCCTCCCATTAAACTCGCGAGGAAAAAGGGTACACCGCGCACCGTATTAATTCAAACAAAAGATTAACACGTATATAATCGAAAACCGGAGTTTTCCGATGGTGGCCGAGTAATTAAAACATCCGTCTGTACATCCTTCGCAAATACGTGCGAGTGGGAGTGACAGGAGGGGTGAGGGTCACACACAATTAGCGACAAGTGCTCCTCTACACCACACGTTAATTTTACTCTGTACAAGGAAATCGCTCTTGAAATTAAACTCAATTTTTGGAAGCTTTGTCGGCGCACACTTGAGCTTTAATTTGGCGACGCAGTTCAGCTTTTCCACGCCTTAATTATCTTTAAACTGGTTTTTTTTCTTAATCTTCTTGCCAAGTTAGGGTATTGAATTTGGGATTAAGGCGTAAAGTGGTTTTGGTATCATATCTGCGGTATGACTTTAAGTGTGTTGGAGTGTGCCTCATTGCGACTTCTATTTGGGGAAGTGGGGTTTCTAGTTATCTTGTAGCTTTATTATTCAAATGTGCCTGAACTTGATACACCATGACTATATTTTCTATGAATATTTTCTAACATGTAGCACATATTTAGGGTATTTTTATAATAAAAATAAAACTTGCATGCTTGCAATCTGCCATTTGCAATGTGTTTTAATCCCTCCCTCTATATGTCTGTCTATACTAGCAAAACAAAAATGAAACAACTCTGTTGCAGTATGAGTAGGCTTGTTGTAATGCACTAGTCCTAATATAATGCGTTAAATAAAAAAATTACAAAGGAAATCAAAGTTCTGGCACAATAGCTACCTATAAGGCTTACTGATAGCAAGTTCGTATCATTAAAACAAATGGCTCTTGTATACGAGACGGGTAACATGCGCAAACTGCGAGCTTTGCGCGGGTTGTCGCATCATGTAAACAACTGACTCGAGCCAATCGCATAAGTAACTCATATGATTGACTCGCGCATATAGTCAACGCAAGAAACTTGTGCATTTAGTCAGCTACTTGCATCATTTCTTCGACACTAAGGTTTTAGAGCAAGAAAGCTACAATTCCAACTCAGATTTAAAATGGAATTGAAAATAAATATATTCAGCTTCAATTGTCTGCACTATATGTGCACTACAGTATTGCTCCTTCCACAAGAATCCCATAGGAACGCATACCGGTATAAACGTATTCAATGCAGCTACATAGTCTATCTGTGTGGCAAGTTTATAACATTTAATTTAACGCTTAACGCGTCATTGCGCAGCAAATACCTTAACAAACATTTACATTAATTTAAAAAGTATTTAGTCGAAGTCAAACCACTTTGTTCTCTACAATATTGGATTGCCTAAATTATTTGTGCAAAACTGTTTTAATGGCTTCTTCCACATGAATTCCATGACAATACCCGAATAACATTATATATTTTAATCCAAGTCATATTCTATTTTCGTAACAAGTTTCATTCGTATTACTGCAGAGGTTTACGCGTAAAACGAACGCAAAATATGTTCTCAACTTTTTCGTTGCATCAGTTGGATAACAAGGACTATGGATAGCAAATGCAAATGCAAAATAATAGCCCATTTAGCCTACCTATCTAGCAATTTACAAAACAACAATGCGAAAGCCAACTTCAGTTTATGCCCTATTAGATAATGGCTCTGGCAGCATCGACTGCAAGTGTATTAGCTACGATTGTTCACCCGTTGCCCCCATTAGGAAATACAAACAAAAACAATTTTATGGACGAAAGGGGAAGCAATTGCAAGGGTAGTAAAATAACAAATGCTCGTCGAGTTCTGATAGTTTACTTCTGATGTAAATGGCAAACTGTGATAATTTAATTAAAGCTTCGCATCCCACATTTATGATGTTTGCGTAATTCCAAGATTGCCAATGAAATTGTGCCCGTATAAATGCGGACGCAATGTTTGTTACGTTTTTAAACTTGAACCGCTGAACTGGATTTGATGAAAATTTGTGAGTAGTTAGCCAATACGTGGATAAATTTTGGCACTGTTATATATTATTGTTATTATATTTGTTCATATATATGATAAGTAATAATCACGCAGTAATTATAACATTTCATCGCCAAAACAGTATATGTTTCAGTTCGGGGAAGTTTATTGCACAAAGCTTACATGAACATCATTTTAATAGTGATAATATTAACACTTAAATTACTGTGGAATATACGCAATCATAACGTCGTGCTCCTCCGACTTTCGGAAGTTATATGACTTTTCGAAATTATGTGCGTATTGATTGACAATTATCGCCAGCTCCGTGTCTCGAGCAGATTAAGCCATTGGTCCCGGCTGCTATGAACATCTATGGCAGTCGTTATTGGGAAGTCAGTGTCCCTATAATATCCTGACACTGGTCTAGCCTTAGGGTATCGTTAGCCTTCGGGTTGCGGAGGTCAGGTGGCAGCCGCTCCGTGTAAAAACTGATATCCAGTCAAATCCGGTTAGACTAGAAAAGGCGACCCCAAGTGACTTGGGTATAATAAAGGCTAGGGAGAAGAATGCTTTACTGTAAATAGTACTACCCTCAAAACGTGATTACTTAAATAAATCTTGTGTATACAAATAGTTGTTAAATTGTATAGTACTCGTATGTAGATACTATACTATTTATTGTAATTTTAAAGTAGTTATACCATTTTTATATTCTTAATCTATTGAGCTGTAGTGTATTATTTAAAAATTTCCTATCCTAGATCAGATTAACTGCTAATGAGTTTTTCTGTGAGGAATTTCTCAGTAACAGCTTGACGTCTGGGAATGTGCCCGACGGCAATGGGATTGCCTCCCATTACGTGTTAGCTATAGCTAACACGTAATGGGATATAAAGCTTTTAATACATCTCTGCCTATTCGTCGTGATATATAGCCATGAATCAACGTATAGATCATAAGCGTATACTAGTAATATTATAAATGCGAATGTGAGTTTGTTACGCTTTCATGCCTTAACTACTCGACCGATCATCATGAAATTTCGCATAGACGTTGTCAATAGCATAGGGTACCTTTCATCTAGAAAAATATAGTTGTACAATATAGTTGTAAAAAGACAAAAAATGTATACTGTGCATCTTCAAATAACCCTTTCAAAATAATCGGATTAATGTTTCCATTGCGCAGCAACCCTATGCAATAGTATTGTGTAGTTGAGCGGCAACAGCTGCGCTTTGCGGATTGTTAAAATATATTATATCCAACAACATGTTCCGTTACTGTATAGCGGTTACGAACTTACAATGTTGAGTAAGATTTGAGTAACATCTTTGTTAGAACATCATCAGCGACATATACAGTAACATTTGTGATTTACATTTAATATCGTAGTGATGGTTCTTCCTTTTTAAGTTTTTGTTGAAGACCGTATTACGTTAAAATAAATAATATATAGAACAACTATTTATGTAACTTATAACCGTGGTAAAAGACAATCTATGAAGCAAGACTTGAACCTTTCTTAGTTTGAGATCTACATTATAAAAATTTGATAGGTATATGACATGGATAGACTGTTGAAATTATTTTTGTTGTTTTGTCCTACACAGTTACGTAATAAATATATAATGTATCTTTATCTTGTGACATAAACAAATCGTGTTCCAGAGATTGTCATCATCTTTTTCAGTTTACATTCTACCTATATAAGAAATCTAAAATATACAATTTGTGGATCACACAATATTTGTACCGAGTGAAGATCGAACCCACTCCTCACGATTTACCGTTATGGTGCTCCCACTCTGCTGTTACAAACATTAGTAAACATTATATTGTCTTCTGTTTACGCGAATGTTATTCATTGAAATTAAACTACTATATACGGACCATATCCCCGTGACCATGGCTGCTGAAAAGCAACCGAAACGTCGGGGAAAGTGTAAACCAAAAATAAATAGATTTAATAGTTTAAATAATTTTATTAGCTTATAAATTAGTAAAATAAAATCAATAGTAGTAGTGTAATATTTTCAAAATTTTGTAATACAGTGATAAATAAACAACGCGATAAAATCCGTATATAGTAGTTTAATTTCAATTAGTAAACATTTTTAGCAAACATTTGATCACAATGTTAAAAAATGTTTTTATGTTAGGTTAACATTTCTAAACAAAATTGTTTGTTAACATAGTAAAACATCTGTTATCATTTGTTTGTAAACATTTATTTGGATGACATGAGGATATACTATACTTTTCTCTAGCTCTTAGCGTTTGGCGCATCCAGTTAGAGCGCTTTTTCTTTTTTTAAACATAAAATAAAAGCTACTCCAATGAGCAAATCTTCTTTCATTTTCGAGTAGATGCTTCGGGACGTACATCCAAACTGCGAACCGATATCATATTTTAAAATGTTAAAAAATGTTTGTTAACATTTTGTAACAGCCAGTGTGGGGAGCACTATTACGCATTGAAACAAAAGCTGAAGTGGTTGAACATGTTAAAATAGTATTACCTCTACCTAGGTATATATATTAACGGTATAGCTAACGGTACTTGACGATAATGTCATTCCTGGCTAATCAAAAAGTAACTCGGTACTTTCTTCGTCATGTCCGCAACTCCCCGACTAAGTGTCCTTTCGCTTATGTGCGATAAATATTTTATGAATTGGCCTTAGCTGGACTATACTATTAGCAGAATAAAATAATTTAATCTTGTCGTAATGCAAGCATTCCTACTTAGCTTAAAGAGTTTATAGAAAGTTGTTACCCAATTATTTATCGATTTGAAACACAGTGTACTGGTTTTTACTTATATGTTTTTTTTTACTATATATTTCGTGTAACAACATAAATACATAGAATGCTCATTCTTGATATAATCTTTTGCTACTAATCTTTTAAACTGGCTATGAATATTATAAGCATATCTTGAAGTTAGAGGGTGATGGTTAAATTGGTACAAGTAGGTATTCCCGGATCGCGCAGCGGGCAAGCGGTCGCTCTGCCGCTGCCGCCACGAACAGTATTACGGGTTTGAATCCCACACGAGACAATTATTTGTATAAACCACATTTTTTTCTTTCTAAATTTGTATGTATCTAATTTATGCTCGTTATTTGTATGTTTGTGAAGTGACTCGCAACGCAGGGCGCGATCACTATTAAGGGAGCTGCCTCTTTAAAACGAAATTAAAACAATTTTTATAAGAAAATTGGTTTTGCTTGTAACTAACATAGTTACAAACAAATTATCTTGCTAAACAAGTTATATTTATTTGCTCATTGGTCAAAAGTCAAGTCATTACAATAAACCAGAAATTATCATAGCGGTCTATATAAAATTCAACAAAGAACAGCTTATCACATCCCGTGAATTATCTTGGCATCCTTTTTTGCTCACTGACATGTTGATTATTATAAAGGCCATTTACAAACACGCCGCCATCAGGAATTTTATACCATAAAGGTATAGCATGAAGATAGGTACGAAATGGTCTCTTTACTTTTATTATAGAATTAAAACCAAGTACCTAGTACGTATTATTTCACGTTTATTGTACGTTACGCTTTATAGAACTCAGAACGACGTTATCGGAGAATAAAAAGAACTGTACCAACACGTAATGTCCCATTAAATTAGTTTTATTTCTAAATATAATCGTTTTTGCGTTTGAATAGACCATCTTATTACAGAGAATCTAAGAGATCTTTAAAGAGAGGAGTACCACATATAATATTCAACAAATTTGCTCTGAACAACCTATTTTGTACAATCCTATTTTACATTTAACGGTATAATTATAGCTCAAACAATGTCTAATTAATTTGTATTTATAAGAAACAGGGTTTTCAAATGAATATAATCTATTTATAGTACGTGAGGTTAACAAGATTTAAGCGGATTGTCTTATGACTTACAGGACTTCATATTTACTACCACTGTGAATATTATACATACACACATACATATTGCCTCACGCTTACATACGTATTACACTCACGTTACGTCAGTTACGGTTTTTAGTTCTACGTAATAGAGCCTATTTCTATGTACCTTGAGCATTTTCAAACACCGTCCTAATACCAAACAGAATAATCCATCTAATAACACTTTGCACGTTCTGGAAGTCGAATCTGAGATATCATGTACATATTCTATAAATTATTTAAGATAATCCTTATTCACTCAAAACTAATATACAGAAACGATTCATTGTAACCAATCCGCATATTTAACTTGAGTAATTTGGTGATCAGATTTTATTCACAGCACTGGTCCAAGAGCTGAACCCTGTGAAACACCGCATTATATCCCCTACCAAGTTATGTAAAAACTTTATATATAGAAAAGGTTTCTGCTTTTTAAATGATCTGCTATAAACTGCCTTACATATATACGCGCTCCATGTGCTTATGTGTACACTTAACTTAGAAGGTTATACGATGTGGTATACCACAGGGTTCGGTTTAATCGACAATTTGCTCCGTTACTCAATGGTAACGGATTTTTTTTTTTGATTTAAATAAGACTACTGCCATACTAAGAATAAATCCTGTTTTTCAGGGCACTTTGCAAACATTCAAAAAACGGATACGAAGAACACACAGACTCGGAACAACCATTTGTGGATCACACAAAGTTTTGTCCCGGGTGGGCTTCGAACCCACTATACAGTGGCAGGGGCGAGGCGACCACTTAAAACACTACGCCATCCAAGCAATAAATAATACTTGCCGATAAAACCGAATAGTGGTGTCAAATGCCTTGGTCATGTCTAATGATATCGTCGATTTATCTTGACAGAACTATTAAGTACATTGTATCTTATAGAATTGAATTCCCACACGGAACAAAACATTGTGCTCGCCATAAAGCCACAATTTCGTATGAATAATGAGTATTAATTACTTGTAGTAAACGCACTTGCACTTTATAAATTATAGTGCGGCGCAGGAATTATCCTTTAGATGTAAAATGCTGTCTTTTAAATATATATATTTACTAATATTTCATTATTAATTAAATAATACATACGCGCCTTTATATCATACTAAATTAGTCTCTTTCCTTGTCGAAAATCTGTATACTCAAAATGTCTCACCTCACCAAAATTCAGCTAGTTCTATTATGTTTGATAACATTTGATAATATTAATGTAATACTTGACGACTTTCAAGTCGCATAGTCATTAACGTGTGAAATAAACGACTGCTCTAAACTTATAGTTAACTCGCAGTCAAACTTGAAGGTTATTCATCAAAATATACTATCAAAATATACGCAGTGTAAAACGTAACATCGCCGGGTTTTTAACACTTCTTGCAAGGTCAAATACTGACTACGATCTGATTGTGCTCTCAGAGTGCTGGCTAAGACGTGCTCATTACATCCCACCTATAGACGGTTACAATCACATACGCAGTCAAAATAACATAACACAAAACGAAGGTGTAATCGTCTATTTCAAAAACACTATACGAGTAACCGTCTTATATACTACTTTACAAGACGCTAACTGTGTCATGATAAAGTTAGACTGTAATATGATCCTAGTAGCTATCTACCGTCCTCCGGGCTATAAAGATTTACAACCGTTTTTTGAGTCCCTTAACGAGCTACTGAACAATTTAAAATGTCCTAATATTATCATGATAGGAGATATAAACATTGACGTAATGCCAAACAGTAAAGATACTAACTCATTAAAATATCTTAATCTGCTTGCATCGCACAGTACCTTACCCGCACACTATTTACCCACACATAGCAAAACATGCCTAGACCATGTCATGCTTAAAAGCACACTGCCTGCTTTCTGTTACGTTGCAGAGACGTCGTCACATTAAAGCCAAAAATAACTCTAATAACGAAACGTTTAAAATCACTTATCTCAGATACAGGATTTTTTGCAACTCCCTTCTAAGGAAAATTAAAAGAGACTATGATAAAGAGCAGCTAAATAATGTAGCTAAAACCAACACCAAGGCGTTGTGGGACACCATAAAAAACATTACATACTATAATAATAAATCATATTCTGCTACAGACCTATTAAACACTAGTGATCCAATCTCTTCAGTTAACAATATAAATAGTTTCTTTACGTCGATTGGAAAAAAAATTGCCTTTAAAATCACCCCAATCTTTCCTAATGTATCAAACATTGATCCGTGTCCATTTTCATTTGTTTTAGCACCGACCACCGAAACTGAAGTTCGGAGTAACATACTTAACCTTAAAAAAGTAACCACAACTGGTCGGGACAATATTTCGGGAATCTTCTTAAAACGTTACCATAATATCTTAGTGCCCCCTTTAACGTACATTTTTAACCTGATGTTTAGTACTAGAGTTTTTCCAAATCCACTAAAACTTGCTGAAGTGGTTCCTGTCTACAAGAGTGGAGACAAAAGCTGTGTCAATAATTATAGACCTATTTCTATCCTTTCCACAATTTCTAAATTAGCAGAAAGACTTTTAAACAAACGTTTAGTTGATTAGCTTGAGACTAAACACCTTTTATTTATTTCACAATTTGGATTCAGAGCAGGTACTTTAACAAACGATGCTGTTAATGAACTAACTCATTTTTGTGCAATTTAAACAATGAAAAGAAAGTAATTGCAATATTTCTAGACCTAGCTAAAGCTTTTGACACGGTCTCTGTTCCATTCTTGTTGGACAAACTAGAAAAACTGGGTATCCGCGATATACAGCACAAATTGTTGTCAGACTATCTGACTGGAAGATACCAAAGGATAAGGGATGGTGGATTCACTAGTGAGGACCTGCCAATTGTTTTTGGGGTGCGTCAGGGCAGCGTACTTGGCCCTACACTCTTTCTCACCTACATTAATGATTTATGTAATTTGCAACTAACGAATGGCAAAATTGTTACTTTCGCTGATGACACTGCGCTGATCTTTCATGGAGATAATTGTTATGATACTTTTGCTTTCGCACATATGGGTTTCAATGCGGTGTCCTCGTGGCTTAGGAATAATGGTTTGACACTTAATGTAGACAAAACTAAATATATCCCCTTTACAATAAAAAACTCTCCATCCAACCATCCAGAAAATCACTCTATTGTAGCCCATACTCGCCTAACCTATCAATCCTGTGTTTCTAACCACCTACAAAGCACCACCAACATTAAATATCTCGGCATTATTATAGATAGCACTCTCAGCTTCGGCTATCATATAGATTTCCAGTCATCTAGAACGCGGAAACTCATTTCTATCTTTAAAAATTTACGACACATAGCTGACAAAAAGATAATTAAAATGGTTTATACATCATTGTGCTAACCCATATTGTCGTATTGTATCTCAGTATAAGTCACTCCTTACCATTCTTATACCCCACTAGCGATCTCTACCAACTTTCGGATGTCCTTACGGTTCGGCAATTATATATCCTAAATACTGTCCTGAAGCAACATTCGCTACTGCCATATGATGACTCTATCACTAGTAAGCGACTCAAACATAAGGTTTGCCCCCCGACTGAAATTTGGTGGAGCACAGCATTTTCTGGCAAATTTTTCGGCTTTCTAGGAGATATCTTTATAACAAGGTAAATCAAAAGCATATCTACTCCTTAACAAAGTTCCAATGCAAGCGTTTTATTTCCCATTGGCTAAAATTTCTTGACTACGAACAGACTGAAAATCTTCTATATGTGCCTTCATAGATACTTGAACACACTGGTTCGGTATTCATACTATGCTTATGCATCTGTTAGCTTGCTATCAGATTTATCGTAGGGTTAGCACGCGCACACACACACACACACACGCACGCACACGCGCACACACACACACACACACACACACACACATACATACACACATACACACGCACACACGGTCACGGACAAGCGCACGCACACAATCAAACACACACTAACACTTCCATCAACACACATATAATCTCTCTGGCATATACACTCTATACACTCATTTACTCATTGGTAAATATTATGTATTAATTTATTTATTCATCTCACCTGTTAAAAATTACACGTAATCTATACTACAGATTACACTACCCAAGTACCTATTTCTCTAGAGTTAGGAGAGGCTGGTCATCTGTCATACAGGTTTCTACCTAGTACAAAAACCAGTCTCTCACACAGATTATCAGATCTTGAATTGTATAAATAGGTTAAAATTTATTTCTGTTAACTGTTTTCTTTGTGAGAGAAGAAATAAATAATTTTATTATTTATTATTATTTTATCTTATTTGTCTATACTAATCTTTACTAATATAATAAAGAGAAAAGATTTGATTTTTGTTTGCTTGTTTGTTTATTTGTAATGACTGAACTCAAAAACTAAACAACCGATTTTAAAGATTATTTCTCCATTTGAAAGTTATATTATTACCGAGTAACATAAGCTACATTTTAGTAGTGTTACACCTTACATTTACGCGAGTGAAGCTGCGAGCAAAAGCTAGTTTTTAAGTAAATAAAGCCCGCCTATTATAGTTATCACCGTTTTTTTTTTCATACAAGCCGGTTAAAAAAATACTTCTGTTTATATTTATCAAAATCACATACCTTTCTTCCTTCTGTCCACAGAGATGGGCTGCCCATCCTCACGACGCCACATGATCTTAGGAGTGGGAAACCCATCAGCCTTGCACACCAAGCTTATGTTCTGGTTCTCACGAACTGCTACAGCTGACTGAGTACTTTCTTCATCCAGTATGTTTGGCGGCACTGTGAACAATAATATCAAAATTTAAGGTTAAAAGAAAAGAATCGGAAGTGTAACCTTAGATAATAATAATGTCCTCCAGATTGAATTTCGTCAACGTTGACGTCACGACGACGGCCAATCTTAACAGAGACCGGCCATCTGCGCAGGAAATATTATTGTGAACAACTCTTCTCTAACTATTATAATCCGATGGATCGGCAATCTGATACACGTGCTTTTCAAGGCACAGAGTAACTAACACCGCTAACTTCCTAATTTAATGAGATTTCTTAGCAAAAAGACCCAATTCCTCTTTGTTGGCCTTACCCGAGATTGGAAACAGAGACCTCATGCATAGCATTCGCATTCACTCTCAAACTCTAACACTACTATTATTGAACTTTACTACTATTTAAGCTATATATTTTTAATTAAAACTATTTAAGTTTACACTTTGCCCCGACGTTTCGGTTGCTTTACAGCAGCCATGTTCACGGGGAGACTAAGAAATTTCAATAATAGTAGTGCTAGAGTTTTCAAAATTATGTAATAACAGTGTTATAAAGTAAAATAAACAACTCGACAAAATCCGTATAAAGTGTTTAATTTCAATGTATAAACATTTGCGTAAACATAAGACAATATTATGTAAATCAGTACGGACTGGAAACTGCAAACAAAATACACCGGTTAGAAGATCTGCAAACTAAGCGCGCAAGATATGTAACATCTTTAAATTTCTTGAAGAGATGTCGTGATCATAATCTCATTCCTACGTGTGTCAAGATATCATCCAAGAAAGACATACGAGGAAGCGCTAGGATCTTAAAATAGGCAAGTCAAAAGTTATTAATACAAGTTATTCGAACACATCGCACTGACTTACGCAGCATAAATAGGACCGTTAAGATTTTATCTCATGAAATACAGAGATTAATAACTCCATTTGATTTTAAGCAATGCATTAATGCAATAAATCACAGGAAAAGATCAAAATATAATGCGTGTAAAACAAACGAAATTCAAAAATATGAAAAATTATTATCATAATCAAATGCCAACAGCAAGAAACGAAACGTCAATGCACGGACCAATGACACGCCGCCGTCAACCCAAAGACAAGCAGTTATTAATCTGTCAAAACAAACTTTAGATAAAACAACCGAAAAAGTATTGAGTAGAGGTTTAAATTATGCTATAACACCAGCTAGGATACCGTATGAGGCCATTATTTGCAACGTTGAGGAATGCCTAGTCAAGAATAACGTAAGGATGGAAGATTTGGACGCTATACGTCAGGACATTTCATCAGTCTTGCGTCGAAGTAAAATGCCCAAACCGAACCTTCCCAAAGATGAATTCGTCGCACTGAAGAACTTGTGAGCTAGGCCAGAAATTACAGTACTCCGTGCAGATAAAGGAAACGCTACGGTCGTAATGGATACGTCGGATTACAAAATACATATAAACAGGTTAAAACAGATCCTACAACCAAGATAGTAAAGCAAACCAAAGATATCATCTATAAATACTCTGAGAAACTAAATCTAGACATAAAACAATTAATACCAGCGTGCATAAAACCTCCAAAGCTGTATGGGTTACCAAAAATACACAAGGAAAACGCTCCCCTACGTCCTATTGTGAGTCAGATCGACACACCAACTTACAGACTAGCTCAGCACGTAGCGAAGATACTCTTACCACTCAGAGACAACTCGAGAGCACATGTGAAGGATACCAATTTGTGAGTGAGATTAAACACCTACGTCTCACAGACAAAGAAACAATGGTTAGTTTTAATGTGCAGTCATTATTTACATGCATACCTGTTCGTGACTGTATGAATATAACTAAAAGAAAGCTAACAGAGAACAATATGCCTGAGGAATATGCAGAAATACTATACCATTGCTTAACAACTGGCTATCTGTTGTGGGACAATAAATTCTACAAACAAGTTGATGGTGTGGCAATGGGCTCCCCAGTATCGCCTGTTGTTGCCGACATATATATGCAGGACTTCGAGGCTCGAGCTTTGCAGACTACCACCATCACACCCAGGATTTATAAGAGGTATGTAGACGATACTTTCACAATATTACCAACAGATAGTGTAAATGCATTCCTAAAACATCTTAATTCCATTAATAATAACATTCAATTTAAATAATTCATTAGCTTTCTTAGATGTTCTTGTCATCAGGAATCCTGATCATACTTTGAGCCACACTGTGTATAGGAAAAAGATTCATACAAACAGGTACTTAAACGGTGAATCTCACCACCATCCTAAACAGTTAGCTACCGTGGGAATGTCTTTGTTTCAGAGAGCCCACGGGATCTGTGACAAGAATCACCTGGACGCCGAGCTTCAACATGTCAAGCAAGTACTGCAAGACAACAAGCTCCAACAGCCGCACCGTTATCACAGATCCCGAGAAAAGCCAGCCACAGTCGAGCGCCAGCCTGCCATACTACCATATGTAAGCGGTATCACTGACAAGATTGGCTACATCTTGAAGCGAGCTTCAATCAACACATACTTTAAGCTGCCAACGAAGATAAATCAATTTTTACCATCCGTCAAGTGCCAATTACCTACCTTTACAAGATGCAGGGGTCTATAAAATTTATTGTCACTGTGGACTCTCATACATTAATCAAACCAAGAGAAGCATAGGCACCCGCATAAAAGAACATATAGCTGATGTTAAACACCAACGCTCGTTGAAGTCTGCTGTGTGTGAACATGTGCAACAGGGGACCAACCACTACATACGATTTAACAAACCACATATACTCGCAAAAGAACATCGATTCCTACCAAGGATGCTTCGCGAGGCTATTGAAATCAAGAAATATCCTAATTTCAATAGAGAGGCTGGTTGGAATGTACCACCAACTTGGGATCCAGTCATTCAAATAGTCAAACCCAAGAAGAAGCAAACCACAGCTAGACTTCATGATACTTTGAGCTCATTCTGCGTAAATAGAAACACCAAAGATTAAATAATGTTTGGGTACTTTGAAATAACTAGGTACACTTCAGAACATTGGGACAACTACCATCTTAGTCTCCCCGTGAACATGGCTGCTGTAAAGCAACCGAAACGTCGGGGCAAAGTGTAAACTTAGGTATAAATAGTTTTAATTAAAAATATAAGCTTAAATAGTAGTAAAGTTCAATAATAGTAGTGTTAGAGTTTTCAAAATTATGCAATAACAGTGTTATAAAGTAAAATAAACAACGCGACAAAATCCGTATAAAGTGTTTAATATCGAAACATACATTATCTTACGCTTATATTCTCGAAGGGATAGGCAAAGCTGTATTAAACACGCATTTTGCCATCTGTGGTCTTAAGACCCAAGTAATAGGCGGTAAGCCGTTTACCAGGCACAGATATAAATTCTATGCTGCTTGTAATAATTTCTTAGCATAAAAACCTAAAAAGACCTTGCCTGACGCGGAAATATTTCCAGAGAAGAGGTTCTATTTCTGAGTCGGGCTTCTCGGCAGTCTCGAGAGACTACATACACAGCAGACATGGTGCTATTTAAACATTGTATAAACAATAATTAAATGAATCCTATCAGTTAATGCTTTAGCTAAAACTAGTTTTTTAGCAAACGTTACAAATCTAACACAATCCCATAGTTGATTCAACACGTAACTAGAAAATCCACAATTACGTCTAGTCTATTAACTCAACCCTTCTCCAAAAGTATATTAGAGCACGCAAGCGGCCACAAGTTGCGCCCTAAGCAATAAAACCGAGATAAAAACAACGTGGCACGTTTAAAATGCAAACACGAGGAAAAACCACCGTTTTATTTCCACTTAAAAGTTTGCAGGAAACGGCCATATAAAAGACTGAGTGTTACCCGTATCGGTGATTTGGGACCGAACCACGCCTACACAGTTTTATACATCTAACGTTACCGCTGGGCAACAGATAGGAATGTTATCTCAACTAAATTGTAACGGAGACTTTGGCCCGGTTCCATATTTGCTGATTTTCGGGTGGCTGCTCTAAAATTATTTGTTAACGAATTTACTTGTGGTAATAAACATCAAGATAGTGATACTGCTAGTGATGGTGCCAAGAGCAAGATTACTAAGAGAGTGATGGCACAGGTCCATAATTCCGTGTTTTGTGGTTATCTACTGCGTGCCAATTATAAATGCTTCTGACCTGTGTACTGCTGCAAATCCTTTAAATATAATTTAATTATCTACGCATACAAATATTTAATTTTTAGTAGGTGTATAAGCGATGATATTATTAAAGTATTAGTTTCATTGCCACCCACTTGTTACATCTAATTTCTCGTTTACTACCCACGGCAGCTAATGAGGCGTGTAATTCTAAAGAGAATATTTATTACTCTCAACTCCGGTAATTGATTTCTTTAAATTTACTTTAACAGCAAAAGTCACCCGAAAACACATTTATGACATTCAACTCGTAAGAAAGTTCGCGTAATAAAACATTTCAACGAGAGGTTTACATTCTGAATACTTCAAAAACAAATAATTAGGAACAAAGTAATCATCTTTGTAACGACTAAACAATTTATATCTACGTACAAAACAACAATTAAATTTCGCCAAAGAGCTTATTTCACAAAGCGATAAGAACCAAAAGAAGAAGCTATCACCCCTTTCAAAATACTATAGGAAAGTAATTAAAAGTTTCAACGTGGAGACGAGGTGGATCAGGGGTAAATAGAAGGTACCCCGTCAATATTTTCCCCATTTCTGATTAATAAGTTTCTATTATATCATGAAATAGCTTCAGTCGTGAATGAGAACTAATAATTAGGTCTTAATGGATTCAGTAAAAGCGTTGTAACGGTTGCAAAGATTAATTTGTCGGGTTCACGTTGGTCTGGCAGTCCCTAAGCGTCAATGCTTGTGAACAGAAATATTTTGTTGTATACAAATTATGTAATTTGTATTTTATTCACTCGTTATTTCATTCGAAGTATCTGATTATTCAAATAATATATGACATGAGAAGTAGAGATAGCCTAATTGGAAACTGTT
This sequence comes from Catocala nupta, assembly GCA_963675205.1. NCBI lineage: Eukaryota > Metazoa > Arthropoda > Insecta > Lepidoptera > Erebidae > Catocala > Catocala nupta. The sequence continues at coordinate 7,520,703 of OY776085.1, read as the reverse complement.
AAACTGCCACGCAGAGGTCTTGAGTTCGATCCCAAGGCACTTACCTCGGACTTTTCGAAGTTATGTGCATATTGAATAGTTAATTATCGCTGCTTTAACGGTGAAGGAAAACATTGTGTGGAAACCTGCATGTTTGAGAGGTTTCCGTAATGTTCTCGAAGATATATGAATTCTGCCAACCAGCTCGTAGTGTAATGGGCTATGGGCCTAACCTTTCACACGCTAAAAGAGGCCCGTTCCTACCAGTGGGACAATTTATAGAGCCGGCTTGTATTATTTATACTTCATATAATATGTACCAAACTGTATTCTAGGTCGGCCTCGATGACGTAGTGGTTAGTGTAACCGACTGCCACGCCTGAGGTCGCAGGTTCGAATCCCGCACAAGTCAAACATTTGTGTGCATGAACATGGATGTTTGTCTTGTTCTGGGTGTTTTTACGTATAATATGGAGGTATTTACAAAAAAATGTATAAATGTATGTATATCCATTGTCTAGTACCCATAGTACAAGCTCTGTTTAGTTTAAGCTAGATGGTGTTGTGTGTATGTGATAGAATAATATAGATGCCCACGTTTGGTCCTGTTTCTAGTAGTATGAGAGATAGTAGGAAATTATTTAAAAACTATTAAAATTTTGTCATAATAATAAAGAACAAATATTAGCAGATAAATTAGCAGATCTACATACAAAAAGGATTTTTCCAAATTTTGGAAACAAACTAATAAAATGAATCCCAGATCGAGTCAACCAGTAAGTGTTAATGGAGAAACAGATCCTGAAAATATAGCTAACATTTCAAAAACATTTTTTGTGTCCAGCCTCTTTTGTTTCCTAGGGAGAAGGTGGACAGTGCTATTCCGACGATGTCGGTAACGCCCCTAAGCTTTACTGCAACAGATGTTGCACATGTTATTAAGAGCATATCTAGGGGTAAGTCGCCGGGACACGCTGGATTGAGCATTGAACATCTTCAGCACGCGGGACCCCATATCTATCGTATCTTAGCGATGTTGTACACTCTCTGTATAAGGAATTCCTTCTTACCTACTCAGCTGATGGACACAATTGTTGTGCCAGTACTAAAAAACAAAACGAGTGATATAGGGGAAAAGTCTAATTATAGACACAGTAGGGACAGTTTTAGGTAAAGTTCTTGACAGCCTGATTGAGCGTCAATTGCATAAGTATATGAAAATTAATGATGCACAGTTCGGTTTTTGATCCGGACTATCAACTGAAAGCGCTATATTGACGCTTAAGCAGACTGTCAAATACTATACGGACGGAAAAACACCTGTTTATGCAGTTTTTCTTGATCTCTCCAAGGCATTTGACTTAGTCTATTATGACAAGCTTTGGCCTAAATTAGCAAGTCTAAATATCCCTAATGAGTTAATTAGTACATTAAAATTATGGTATGATAATCAGAATAACTATGTTAAATGGGCAGGCAAGTACTCAGACGTGTACAATCTTAAATGTGGCGTAAGACAGGGAAGAATAACGTCTCCCACCCTTTTTAATGTATACATTAACCAGCTGATTGAGGAGCTAAGTTGTGCTAATGTCGGATGCTCTATAGATGGTGTATTTGTTAATAACCTGAGTTTATTATTAGGTTTCTCTTATCACAGGTACTTTCTAACATATTATATTAGAAAATACCTGGCCCTTTGGGAGGCTTACATGGAGACATGGGTCCAACGTAAAGAGGCCCTTCGAGAGTTTTAATCAAAGGTGGGATGGAACACCTACAGCGGCACTAGCTGCAGCAAGCGTAGGACTATTGCTACGTATGGATTCTAATATATGGGCTATAGGTATGGGTGTTTGGTGGACCGTTATATTGCTAACTATGGATGAAAAACGGCGTCTGCCCTGAATACTCTAATAGCATCAATGCAATGGGCAGACGGTGACTCGCCAACTCACTAGATGGGCCCCCTAAATAGCCACTATAGGCATACAAGCCAGCAGCAGAGAGCAACACCGGTGCGAGTGGCTAGGGGTGTTGAGCGGTGCGGCGCCGGTTTCACCATCACGGGTCTCGTAACAACGGAGACCCGGAGCGGGATTCCCTGTAGTTATGCCCTTGAAAATGACACTTCCACCCCCAAGCATATAGCTCTAGCGGCCACCCTCTGACCGGCCGACCAAGGCAAGCCAGAGTTGAGAGTCCTACGGGCGCTCTTGAAGTTCCACCCCAGCCAACCAGTAACGGCAAGCCGAGGAGAGAGGCCCTAACCAACTCTCTGAGGCATTCAGGACCGCAGTGTCGCCACTCACATTCAGCTCGCCACAAGCTGCCCTGCGGTTTGTGCACTTTTATTTAACCTGGTGATACATTTTTTGTTTATATCACAGGGCGAAGGTGATAGTTTAAAAGCTAGTGTACTGTGCCCTCCAATATCGCGTTAGTCTCATGATGAGATAACGACTGTCCCAGAGGGGTTATTATTATTCTCTTTATTTCTATTTTTTTCTAATTATTACATTTTTAAATATAAATATAAAAACTATACATATTTAAAAATATAAAAACTGAAATGACCCACCGACATCGGGAACAAGGTCCATTATTATTATTATTACATTATAGAGATAGAATATTATGCATTTTTAGGTACATTTCTTTTGTTTAATTCCGTTATAACAAAACAATTTAATTACTTAATGCAGTTTCGCTTCTTAGTTTCAGTATAAAATGTTTTATACTACCCTTGAGAGTAATTCTGTTGTCTGAGTAGATATTGCAAACTTTAATGCAGTCTAGTCAGTAAAAACAATCCAAATAGGAAAACTAAATTCAAAGAAATAAGCATTTCACTTTGAAGAGTAGCTTATTTTGCTAACATTAAACAACAATAAAAAGATCCACTTAGCAATAAAAAATATTTTATTAATTAAAGTTAATCAATTCGAGCAACAACTATTTTTGATACCGTAATGCGCTTTTAAATTCTTAATACCGTCGCAATTCTTTTCTAAGCGCGTAGATTCCGATGGTATTTTTCGCTTTCCTTTAATAAGTTAGTTGCTGAGAGAGTTTCGCATTCTATAGTGGCGGTGGTCTTGTTTATTAAAGTTGCTTCACGTCCAGCATCAGATAATTATATATCAGTAATTTAATATCTATAAAGAGGAATGCTAAGTTTTCATTCCTTGTGTTCAAATTCTGATATAATTGCACAGTGAGTTATATAATGGAAATAGACAGCAATTAATGAGGATATATTGGTTAACATATCAAAAGCTTTGAGTATTGGTAGATAAAAATATATTGGTATGTACTAAGTGATTTAGGTAAATGTTTATTTATTTATTTAACCATTCACGGCTTGCCACGCTCATTTTCATTTGACACAGTTAAAGTCAATCATCATTTATTCATTTAGGCAACAAACTAACGATAATGAACATCCAAAATCTATAGGATAGTGAGTGTACAAAATTATTTAAGCTACATCTAGGTTAGTTGCTTACATACGAGTACGTCTGCTTAACAAATAAATTTGCTATCAGATTTTTACATTATAACTATCTAGTAAACTTAAATGTAGTAATCTATACATTACATGTATTATTTTATATAAATAGATTAAGATTGCCTTTATTGTGCATCGGTAATGAATGACACTGCTGGGTCGGACAATGTACTGAGCTTTTCGGTCAAGAAATTCTTAATTCACAAGCAGTATAAGTTTGGAACTGTGGCTGATAAATAGCGATATAGTCGCACCTTCCAAATAAGTGTGACTACATGCATGCTTAGCGAATTGTGAGGCGGGGACTGCGGGGAGCGGAGCGTGCGGCACAACGGCCATCGACCCGAACGGTGCCCGACCTACATTCAGTCAGCTGAAATCTGCGCTAACGCATCATCGTGTTCGCGCTCTCAAATTTACGACGCTTTAATTTATGAAACTTATTCGTATTGCATATTAGATCTTTATATACAGTCCATTCGTTTTTTGTCTCATCAACTGAGCCATCGTCGCAACAAGGAGTATTAATAAAACACATCTGTCTATCCCTTCGAGTATATAGGCGTGCGACTACATAATCTCATTCATTTTATAACATGGTTTTATATGGTTTTATAGGGGCGCTCATAGCCAGTTGCACTTACTGATCGGTAAACGATTAGCGAGGTTAAGCAACGTTGGGTGCGGTCAGTCTATAGATGGGTGACCGCTTAGTGGTATTTCATCTGAGCGTCTCCGTGCTTCGGAGGGCACGTAAAAAGTCGGTCCCGGTTGTTGCCAAATTGACAGCAGTCGTTAAGCCACGTCAGAGGCCTACGGGTGGCTTGAACAACTCTTGACAACAGGTGGGCCACTAACCACACGAAAAGAAAGAAAGAAGATGGTTTTATATATCGTACATACATTATATGTATATGTTATATGCACAAAACATAGTGTCTCTTTTCTGTAGTTATATGAAATAATACCCATCATATAATGTGACGAATCGAAGGGAATACATTTGCCAATTATTTAGTGAATGTACGAAGACACTAGCTCACCTGAAGAAAACCATCCCCTAACAGAAGACTGACATAAGTAGCTTGCATATATGTCAAGCTACTTGCATCGCAAGCCTTAACTTTAAATTTATAGCTCGCACCTGCTACTTGCGTTGTTCACGCGTTAAGATTAAACTTATAAAACAGAATACGTACCGACAACTTGCAGATAGCCGACCTGGCTGATCATAGGATTGGTGTTGACCTGACACATGTAGTATCCTCGGTCTTCCTGCTGCACTTGGCTTACGTGCAGCAACCACGTCATTGCATTGTCATGCGAGACGCTGAACCGAGCCAGCCGGGTGATCACGTGACGATGGATAGTTAAGATCATCTGGCGATCGATGTGGATCCATGCCACCTGGTAACAAAATAAACAGATGAGCATAAAAAAGGAATGAGAGATTATCTTTAGGGATGATGATGATACAAAATCAATTCGGTTACAAGTCATCACATTATTATAAATGTATGGATTCAACCCAATTTCGTTTAAAATTTGCTGCACGTTGCGATTTCGTTCATGTTTTAATGTGGCCTTTCATATACAATGGCTTCAGCATTACCTATAAATTGCTTAAATTAAACCTTTTGAGTAAATTAACGTACATAACTCATTAATTGGAGCACTAACACAGAGACTGTAGCTTGTGTCAGTAGTCGAAAATGGTTATCTGCTTGAACCATAAAATTAAAAATAGCACCTCTATTTTAATATACCTTATTAACAAAGCAGAAATTACGTTTAAGAATATAGAAAACTAAGCAGCTATTTTGAGGTCGCTAACTTATTTTCTTGTGATTGCTGGAAAACTGTATCTTCGAAGTTTTTGTCACATAATTATTAATAAAATAGTAAATCTTCATTTTTCTATATACACATCATGCATATGAGTGCTTTAGATGTTAAACTATTGAATCTTTTTAACAAATTGTGTGTTAAACTATTGAATCATTTTCAACAACTTATAATTCTTTTGTTTTGAAAGTGATAAAGTCATAAATGATCTTTGACGGTGACAATTCCATACCATTTCTTTCAAAATACAGAAACTTCGAAAGGCCGATACTGTGAACGATACCTAGAATAAAAATTATATATTAAACTTTTTACCCGGGTCCGTATACTATAGCAGTTTACAAGACCCAGGAGCCAACATCGGAAAGCGGATATTTTCATCATTATCAAAAAGTAAAATTATATATAAAAGTTAACACGCCTTGAATTTATAACCAAGCATATCTGTCCGAGGATCATACAATGTTTGTCTTATACTGGGTATTAAACGTAGTAATAGGTACGGATTAATAGTAATAGTCGCGGAGTGACCTGATAAACTGCTTTGCCTGATAAACTTCTTTCGTCACCTCCCTCCTGCCACAACGAAATGAGCTATAGGTCAGACTCCACAAAAATAAAAAAAATGTGTAGTCCTCAATCATCTCTATGTCCTTTGTCGTAATAGTTGTAAAGGTATGGTCAGGAATAATTACTAGAGCGGGTGAATTATTTATACTATAAACAAAAAAAGGAAGGTAGGAAGTTGTATATTAAGAAATCTAATCAGTAGCAGTATCTTGAACTCGTTACATACCCTAGATAAAAGCAACTAACCTGCCTGCTTAACCATATCGAGATAGAACTATAAAAACATTGTGCCTGGACGATGAAGATGTTATGAATTAAAAGGAATAGAAGAGGTAGAGCGGTGAAGTGACCTCTTACATACCGCGCAGAACGGAGTAACAGTTTACGTATACTGGTCTACTCTTATCCTGTACGACGGTAGTTCTATCACAAGCAAGTCAGTTTATTCGTACTGGCTCTGAATACACGCCACAAATATCCAAATAACGGATACAGAGAACATCCAGGGAACAACTATTAGTGGTTTACAAAAATTATTGTCTCGTCTGGGATTCGAACCGTCAAAACTAAGCGTAGCGTAGTAGCGGGGCGATCACCTAAACTACTAGCGCCATTCATACAATCAACTACTCAGTAGAGTAATTATAATTAACTGTTATACATTAATTAATACATTAACTGACGACATAAAATAAAAATATGTTGTCTTACTTTATTGTTCGCCTCCGTGCTAACTTTAATTAATTGTTCGAAACTTTAAAGTGTCTATGTCTTATTTCCATACGAATTTTGAGCGGATGCCATTGTTCATTTTTACAAACAAAAGAAGCTCTTTGCAGGGATATTAAATTTCACTTTACATCCCAGAAACTGCAATTTAAAAGATCAGACATTCTTTTGTACCGGTGACTTGGACAAATTGGACTGTTTCCTGATTCCAATGAAATTCCTATTGGCAATAGTGTCGCGTAGCCAAACCAAAGACATAATCTGATAAGCTGTTAAAAATGACTACTTTGTATACTTGTTTATATATAGTTGTAAACATGGGCTAACGAAGAAATCCTAGCCTGACTATAGGCAGATGTCGATGTCAGCATCATCTAAATCAAGTTTAGGGTATTTAATACCTACATCAAGTCACACCAGGGGTAGACAGAGGTATATTTTATGTTTTAGATCTCAATAGGGGCAAGCCTATGGTCGTTTACCAGGTCCATTACCAGTCACCCTGCTGTTACTAAGGATTTTAGCAGGCAAACCCAATTACATTTAGCCTGACCCGGGAAACGAATCTAGGATCCGACGATCAGACATGCGATCGATTGATAGATGCAAACATCAGCGGACGCTACAGAATCAACTAGGCCATTCGTAATTTATTTTATTGGAAATAATTTAAATTCTAAATCACGCTCAATCGGTAAAGGATTGATGATTTTGCCACATTACACAATTTGGTACATTTGATAGTAATGCTTTAATTATATTTTCTACGAATTCTAAACTAAAACTGTGTAATTTAATAGAATTATTTAATCAGCCTATTGCATTTCATTACAGCAAATACACGACGCCAGATTAATAACGAGAATTTATACATAGAATACTTAGATCAATACGATAGACACAATTCTGGATATAAATTTACTAATATTCTTGTTAACCTCTGAAGCTAAGCTAATTGCTTGTGTGAGTGGTTCCACGACGACGGTAGCATAATCCTACAATCGCAATTCCAACGCCACCGCCGCTGCTCCTTAAGATATCATGATTTGTATTACAGACAATGTTGGACTCGGATGGCCTAGTGGGTCATCTTACAAGCCTGTTGTTGATTTGAACCCACGGTACAAAGATTTATTTAATCCACAAATAGTTAACCCGTGTGTACGTTGCTTCAATGTTTATTAAGTTTCCGTATATCAGCTTGAACCTTATCGAATAAAAAGTAAAAGATATAAAAATATTTCGTACCAGCTGACAATTTGAATATTTCGTAGGTATGATAAATTTGGATCGACGTCATACCAACCGAAATTCGTGACCATTGTTACAAAACTCGACCGCCTAAATATTAATACGCTATCGATCTTCACGTTCAATAACAACGCAAATAATATTTTTGGTTAGCTTCGTTTCCAACTGTATCCACATTGAATAATAAAGGTTCATAAAGTTTTAAAATTCAAGTAGCTTATCATTCGTATGTCCGAACAGTTGATATATTGAGCGAGTTGTTTTACAAATTCCCTACCTGGCAGAGGCAATAAAACTAAAATAGAAAGTTTATTGCGGCTGCGTTTTACTATATCCACGTGAAATTTATGCCGCTCCGAAGTCAGGTTATTGGTCGGGAATGGATTGAACTGTAGTATAAATTCACTTCTAACTCTAACGGAAATTGAATTCAAACACAGCACCATCCTATTATGTAGTGGTTTATTTCGGTCATTGTTAACTTATTTTATGATATTTTATTATTTATTTTGTAGTCTGCTATTTATGGTTTATGACTATGGTTTTAGAATGATAGAATATTTCAAATATAAAAATATTTGACTGCCTTGGTAGTAAATGTTATTGCAGTTATTATGCACAGCAGTCGAAATCACTATGCCAGCGTCAGTCTCAGGTTTGAATCCCGAATAATTTTGTGTTTTACTGGCAATAAATGTTTAATTACGGTATTGAGTCCAGAAATATGTGTGGTAGATGACAACCAGATTGCTATTTATAAATAAGACCTAAAATATAGCTGGCATAATATAAGTGGAATATATTTCTGCCCATACCTTATAAGAAAGTATAATTGATTCTCAAAAATGTTTGTCGAGTTCAAAATAATATTCCAATGTGAAGGTTTAAAGAAATTCAGATCGTTTGGCAGTTTGAAAAAATATGTCTACATAAAAAAGATTTATTTTCGACGTATGACTAAAGGTAGCTTTTATTGAGTTCAGATATCGGTCCTTATTTTTTACGGCGATCCAATGATGTTATACGCTACTACAAGCAAGTACTTTAAGTTATATGAAGGTATTAGAATTTATTTTTCAGCCGAGTATTTCAGAAAATAGAATTCTTGTACGAATAGTCGGTAATATTAGTACATTTGTTTTATTGCAGTTCTGGAGTTCGTGAGTTATGACCATACGTGACCTGTGCGACACTGAGGTATAACTGACACTTGGTACCAGAAGAAACAAATAAATAAAATACTGCCTTGATGAAGCAGCACTAGTGAAAATGACAGTTGTGCATCATATCGCCGATGCGATTTCTGCTAATTTCTGTTAAGAAATCGCCAGTAACAACACGGACCGTAGACATCAATAGGCTTACCCCTAAAAGCTAAAACCTACACGCGGTTAAAACACATCTCTGCCCTTTGATAGCATAGTCATAATACTATGTATGTATAGATACAATATAATATATATATAATTATATAAGTAAGTAAAAAGTCCTAAATACAATGCCAAATTTTGCGAATGTAAGGTCAAAACTTTCTCATATTGTTAAAAGCCAATGTGAAATACTTTACACTAAATATATAAAAGGAAACAAGATATAGCACTCAGGGCATAGATGTCAACAAAGGGTCTAATACTAAACAAATCAAAGAGATCAAACACCAAACAAAACATATAAATAAAGCCTAACCACTCGAAGCCCGAAATACTAAGCTGAAAATCTATTTCTATAATTCTATAGTTTGTGAACACACAGGAGATAGACAAACAGATAAGGCCACAGCCAATCCTAAAACCAAACGACAAACTACGAAACTGGCTTAACAACGCATCGTTGTTTACTTTGACGGAGGCGGCGGCGCGGCAGCGGCACAGCGTAGCGTTAAATTCGAGAGTCGCGTAGTCGCAGACGCTCGCTTGCCGCACTGCGGAACACTCGATACAGTGCATATTTTACGAGACCTGACTCAGATACCCTCTGACTCGCGATACAATCGGAGTTTTAGTTCCGTTGCTTACTTATTTATCTTAATTATCGGACCGGGAACGTTTGTGGGGCGACGATTGCAAGGAACACGGGTGCAATATTGCGTTGAATAATATATGCGTATTCATGAGATTGGAGATTTCTTACCCTTTTTAGTGGCGATGCCTACTTCCTTGTAGAAGCAATTTTAAAATGGGATATAAATTTTGCCGTAATAAACTACTGGTTTTATCAAGAACATGTAAAAACAGAAGGTTATGTGAGATTAAATGACTCCCCATGTGCACGTAGATTTCAATGATAGGTAAAATTTAGGTAGGCACCCTTTTTAAACAAAGAGTGATGATACATAACTGATTCAGTATTAAGCCTCTAGGTAAAACCCGTTTGGTTATGTTTATGTGCTGTTTTCGTGGGGAGATACGATAAATTTACTTTCACACTCGCCACTTTTGGGTATCAACATCAAGTGTATAATATTGTCTTCTGTTTACGCGAATGTTATTCATTGAAATCAAACTACTATATACGGATTTTATCGCGTTGTTTATTTAGCACTGTATTACAAAATTTTGAAAATATTACACTACTACTACTATTGATTTTATTTTACTAATTTATAAGCTAATAAAATTATCATAATACCACCAGCTTGGGATCCAGTACTTCAAATAGTCAAACCCAAGAAGAAACAAACCACAGCTAGACTTCATGATACTTTGAGCTCATTCTGCATAAATAGAAACACCAATAATTAAATTATGTTCGGGTACTTTGAAATAACTACACTGGAACATTGAGACAACTACCATCTTAGTCTCCCCGTGACCATGGCTGCTAAAAAGCAACCGAAACGTCGGGAAAAGTGTAAACCAAAAATAAATAGATTTAATAGTTTAAATAATGTTACTAGCTTATAAATTAGTAAAATAAAATCAATAGTAGTAGTAGTGTAATATTTTCAAAATTTTGTAATACAGTGCTAAATAAACAACGCGATAAAATCCGTATATAGTAGTTTAATTTCAATGAACATCAAGTGTAGTTCATGCAGAAATAATTGCTTGATCCGTAGGTCACGAGTTCTTGTCCCGCCCACGAGTAAAATTCGTTTGAATATCAAACAACCACCTACATTTCGGATAAATGTCAGAAATTCTTTTACACATGTTTCCCAAACAAATATTGTCAAAGAAAACTTCTTATTTGAATATTATATATAGGTGGTAATTTAAATCATATTATCCAATATATTATTTATCGTAATATTGTAGATATGAAAGTTTGTGAAGATGTTTGTATGTTTGTACCTAATCATGTCTAAACCTCTAAAGGGATTTGAACTGAACTTGACACATAGATAGACTATGTCCTGGATTACTCGCACCAATAATAAGTTTGTAGTCTAAGTTAGTATGAAACAAAGTATAACGTAGGTTTATGTTGGCGGGCTGTACATATTTATAAAAACATTATTGAGAAAACGGAGATATTCAAGTTTCCACATGATGTTTAACTTTACCATTCAAACCAAGCACTAATTAGCTATTTAATACACACATAACTTCGATAGTCAGAAGTGCGTGCCGTATAGTCAATTGGCGATTAAAAGAGAAGCCATAACTTTATTGCCTGCTTCTTCATAAGTAAGACGTAATTTTTTTAAATTAATGCTCTTTTTCAATATCCTGTTATTCCCAATTTTATTAGTTAGTGAATTTACACATGTCCTTAAAATTTTTGTATATATTATTTAGATATAAATATCTTGAACTTTGTAGGATTAAATTTGTAACGTCTGTGTCGAACGACCGTCGGGAGACCTCCCACAAGGCTATCGCTGCATCTCGCTGCTTAAACACTATTACTAATAACTAATTCAACAATATACCTAACACTCTAAAACTCGGTCCATCAATAATTCAACAAACCATTTTACCATTGATTGACCTGAAAATTCAATTTTTAATAAAGCCGACATTTCAATTCGGCATTCGACTGTTAAATTTCGATCTCAAAGCGCCACAGTTAGATAATAATGCTCGGTAGAATTAGTCTTATTATAAATCAATGCTTTTCGACCTCTGCTGCTATTAAGAGCAATGGCGGATTTGTGATTAAGTGACGTCATAATTTATCTGGCACAGTTCCGGGTATTAATAAAGTGGTGCCGGCTGTGAGTTTCCACTCACCTTCACTCTATTAGCTTTCAGCAAGCTGAGTTATAGGCTATTGAATATCAGTTGTGACGTGCTTCTATCATTGTAACGTAGTAGCAAGAATCTAATCACCGAACGTTTGTTAGAGACTAGTTCCTGTTCGCGGCTTCACATGCCTGAATCTTACGGGATACTTTTATGTATGTGCATACCGGGATGAAAGGTTTCTAATATGTTGTTTCAGGACTTGGTCTATTTACGTGCCAAGATGCATCCAAATCTGTTCAAAGATTAGGGCATGATTAAGAAAACATCCTTATCTCTAAATCAAAAATCGTCCACTACTTCCACAATGATAATATTAGTAGTATATTTCCAAAGTTTTTAGTGAACTCATCAGGTTTATTTTTGTGACTGCCATGGTGGCGACTCGGTTATGAATACGACTGCTGTGCATAAATCTCGGGTTCGATTAATAGTACCAGCAAAGTGTTCTTGGGGTTTTGGAAATGCTTAAGATTAACATGGAGTCTGAAATTCTGCCCGCATTAAGTGTGACTTAAAATAGCATAGCAAGCAAAAAGTAAGCGTAAAATACGTCTACACTTTGGGGAATACAGCCGTATTCGTGTTTATTTTAATCGACATCATTATACTGACAATTAAAATCTAAAAGATATGAATTTTGGCAAAGGTACGTACTGTTCGAAAGGTCGTATTCCAATGAGGTCAAGTCTGTTATGGGACATCAATAATACATTAAGTCTACTAACTACGTTTTGATAAAAACGATTTGGAAGATATTTATGACGACGCTATTTTAATTATAAAAATTCTTTGCTTAACTTTGAGATATTTAGATAACACGTCTTCAGCACGTCAAATGAATAATCTTTCAGAATTATTATATATTAAAAATTGATAAAAGAAAAGTTATAATAAAAAATGAAGAATGAAAATCTTTTGAGTCCATTCAATGAATTCGTTACTATATAATATAGAGTATGTTTTAAGTCCCTTTTTTGTATATGGTTTCATTTATATGAAGTTATATTTTAAACATGAAAGGCTTATTTATATATTCACCAAAATCCATGACATCAAAGAGATTTAATTAAATATACAGAATATTTGTGATAAGACCGAAATATAATCAAAATGTGAAGTGATAAATAAAAAAGAGCAAAAATGTTTTTAACTTAGCCCTAGGCCTGTGTCACAGGGGACTTTACAAACATTCAAACAACGGATATAAAGAATACCCCGGCCCAGACTTTTCGGTGAAATTATGCACTACTTCAGCACCCTCCAGAGTCCATTATCTATAATTAATTCTAATCAGCTCATCAATCTGAGACACTGTAAGATCTTATTATTTCAATTGCATATACATCTAAAAAACAAACCTGTATAAAAATATATATTGCATATAATTTTACATTAGGCATAGATTCAACTATCTGAAAATATGACCAGAGCTTAATGGTACATGCCGTATATTCAAAATATTTTCGCCAACTTAATTCAATTAAGGTAGTGTCAAAGAAGCGCGCCGTATTATATGAGATTTGCAGCTTTCTTAATATTGGCGCCCAACGTGGGGCCGACTATGCACAATCTTCCGGAGCGTACGTTGTCGTGGGCGTGTCGCGATGTAATTGCATTACGCTCAGCTTTCGCGTGTTGCATGCAAAATATTGAAATTGTCGGGTAATTTTCCTTTGAAGCTAAAGTGTTGAGAGACTTTTAATGAGTTTCTTGTTAAACTAATTCTTGGGTTTCCTGTATAAGTGCGAAAATTTTTAGCAGACCAACCTTCAGCTACAAAATATTTTACAACTTTATATATTCTGTTTCATCATAGATTACTTTCTTTACAAAGGCCCTTTAAAACTGCGTATAAATTTATGTAAATCTAGCCTTACCCTAATCCAGCATTATACCCCACACAATACTACTTATTCAAGATTTCATACCTCAACAATTACGACATCCCCGTCTCAAACTTTATCATACAAAATCCACCACTTAATCACATAGGAAATGGCACATGAACAAACAAGCTGTAAGGGCATAACTCCGTGAAAACTTGGCACTCGCGAGCCGCGCAAAGCCCTCTAAGCCCTCTTTGCCCCCTTTTTATATCCCCACCACATACTTAACGGCAATTTCAAGCGTGCCCCTTCATCCAACGTTACTTTGGCCCGTTTGAGCTCGGCGACGGCGACGCTTCGAATGTTTTGAATTTGGAATTTGAAACTATTGACTTTTGAAATATTAGTTTTGTTTTGTTTGTTGATGGTGCTAGGAGTTTTCTATTTGGTGCGAATATATGTGGATCGTTTTTTATAACTATCGGAAATCTAATGCGACTATACAATGTGTGGGATTTCGGGAGCATTGATACGTTCGATTTTCACAGGAATAGTGTTGCAACAAGGACAATTTATGTGTTATTGTACTTTGTTATTTTGCTACTGTTGTTTTAAAACATCTCAATTTCAATATTGTGTGAATGATAATATTATATTTTAGTAGGTTTTATACCATCCGGCTTAAGTTGAAACTCACTAGGCAAGCATCGTTAAGTTTATATGTAATTGATATGATATGTGTTTATAATTTCCTTTTTCCTCTCAAAATCAGGATACGTAATTACCAAAGCTTCATTTCATATTGTTTTATATAGTTGTTTTAGTGAAGTTCTCATCAGTTTTTAATTAATATTTTACTTATTGATTTTTCTTAATTTTTCACACATAATAATAATAGCATTTTTTTGCCTTTTCAATCAATATATAAAAACTGACACTGATGTTACATCATAATAATGCATATTGTGACGCCTTGATATGTTGTGTATTTAGCCACTTTTAATAGTTTTAGTCAGACATAGAAACAATGTAACAACTACTGGACGTCGAAATAAATAAATTTCAACTAAATGGCAATTTTCGGGAGACAGTCTAGTCATTTTAGTTTTATATACTATAAAATAAATATGTATTTATACTATATTGTTTATATCTACAATCTACTAGTTTTCACCCACGGCTTCACTCGCTCGGAAATAGTCGATTTTTCTTATTGAAATTCCTTTTGTCTTTTTCTGTACCACTGTTTGCGAAATTTCATGATCGTTGGTCGAGTAGTTATAGCGTAGCAAAAAATAACACATTTGCAGTAATATTATTAGTTAGTATTTTGCACCAATATACTTGTTTTTTAACTTTTAAATGTAGTTATTTCGCATTACTATATTTATAGTTCAAACATGTTTACTTACCTCTTTTAAATAAATATTATATTATTAAAAAGAGAGTGCATAAACTTCATAGCATATTTATTATTTTAATATACCATTTTATAATAAGTTAAACCGTTTAAGCTGTGTATACATCATAAACTGAAAGTCACTAAGGTCAGTGTGTTTCCGTGGTCCCCATTTGTTAGGTGCAGTCCACATCACGAAGTGGCCGGAACATGTTTGCTCTCAACAACTGTTTGTTAGGGACCTCTCTGTTTGTGTTGTGTTATCTTTAGCGAGGCAACTGCCATCCTTGTTCCACAACCCTATGTATGGTATTACCAGAAGTTAGTCTGGAGATTATCTTAAACGGTAACTAGTTCCGACGATTTGGCTAAAAGATTAGCAAGCATTAAACGGTATTGTTATTTTGTTTGAGTATTAAGCGTATTTGGAGGGCGCTAAAACTGTTAGATTGTTTCGTATTTGAAATAATAAAGAGTAATGTCTAGATTTGTATAACTTCGTCAGTGCCTTGGTTTGATTTTATATTTATGTTTTTGTGCGATCGTGAGTTCACGTTTCTCTGATGAGTGATTTTATTAGTGGTAACCTTCGCAAAATAAATAGCCAACGCAATATGCATGTTATACATATCTGCCTACTTTGATGAGAATGTGCAGACGTGAGTTAATGTTACCTAGGAGTATGTAGTTATATTAACATTTTGCACATCTTAAGTAACTTTTAGGTATATATATAGTATGAATGTATATCCCCCTAAAAGTTTACACAGAAGCGTATGCACACAGCGTTCAGCCATTGACATACAGATCATAAGTCCATAAACGTTTGTGACATTTTGAATTGCTTTCTCGTACTTTACAGCAGCAGTTAAATTATAGTTTTTTGCAAATACAATTCGTTACATTAGAACAAAAGTAATTAAATTGTGAAAAATATTACGTGGAATTGTTACAATGAAGCATAAACCGCAACGATCATTAGCTATGTTGAATACCTACCTACCATCGTAAATATAGAACTCGTTTCTAAACCTACAGTGAAAGCTCTGTTATTAGATGTTATGGCTACTGCCAAAGTGATATCGAAGTTCGAGATGAAAACTTTTACAAAATAGAACGGATGAAGTTATGAATATTTGCATTATTTTCAAGACAGTCTCACTGTTCACGTGGCATTAGTTTGCTCTTATGTTTGAAAATCATTCGATTGCAATTATATGAGGTTATGTCAATGCGGCTTTTCAACATTTCGGCAACTAGCTGTTATTATATTTTTATTAACAGATTGGATACTTGTCTAGTTTTATATACATTAGAACATAATTTTGTCATCAAATTTTACATTAACTGTATTAACTGTAGGAAATTTCCTAAGGGAGTATATACTGTTTGATCAAATTATGAGTCTTATATCTGAAAGCGATATCGTTTATAGACAGATATGATTTTAATAAAAAAATCAAGTTACTAGCTTTTATCTAGAGCATACAAATAAGATTATACCAATTTTCCGAAAGAATTGTTAAAAAAATGTCATCGTAAACGAAGAACAATACGTAATATTTTCTCTGAAAGCTATCGTTTCGCACGCACACGCAAAGAAGGCGATTTCCCGAAATGAGTCGCAGGTGCGATCTGGCACAAGAATAAAAGTATTTCCAAAAATCACTTAAGGTCCGTACATAATCCGTGCAGGTTATAAACCGGGTTCGCGCCGGCCCGGACTAAGGTATATTTGATTAGGGTCCCCCGGGCCACTTGGCCCTGTGCTCCTGCCGCTATTTTTATTTGCTACCTATTAAATCGTTTTTCAACGATGCCTTTTATACGAATTCTATTTAATAATATTTTGCGAGCTTATTTGCTTTTAATTTGTACGTATGTAGATAATGTTTTGGTTTCAATCCTGCGGTTTCACGTATGAAATATTATTATCCCTAATCAAGTTATTCGTGTTTCATTTGGCAATCATTTTTAATTGATCTGTTTTGTGGTAGTGGTTCCGGTGTTATGAAGTATTAATTACGTTTTAATTGACCTTTTATATATTGTTAAATAAAGCAATGTTTTAACAGTTCACCTGGCAACTATCATTACTGGGTTTTACTATTACTAGATTCGAACAAATCAAACCTATAAGAAGTAACAACTACAGTTTTTCATCCGTTAGTTTTATATGCGTTGTTTTATAGTTTATAAAAAACAATAGTTGTGTTGGAAACTCAGAAAAACAGGCTGTAATTGTCATATTGTGTTTATTTTCTTATTTCTTAAGAGCACAGTTAAAGCAGATGGTGGAATGATATTCTACCGCATATTTGAGATAACATGTAGGATCGAAATACGAATGTTCAAAACCAAAGCTAAGACTTTCTACTATTTTCTTAACAACGTTGGTATAAATCATCATATTTTATTATTATGATTTATTAACTTGGGAAATCTTGAAATGGTACTGGTACTGCTGGGGATATAAATCGATATATACGCCCTTTTACCAATATTGGTAAAAGAGCGCTTGATATCACACGGATAGCCATTTACATTGATAAACGGGCAACTTCTTTATTCAAGCTTTATTACAAAGAGTATTTTGTGTAGAGTTGGCTTTCTAATCAAATTATATTCAGTTGAATACGTAACTCACACATTCAGATGTACTCAGCACGCAAGGGTGGTAAATATGCATTGGATTGGATTGGATAATATACTAGGGTTAAATCAAATATTAGGATTGGAGGTAATATCTAACTATATCGACTGTCATAGATTGGAACGGACGGTCCTACGACGAATAACACGGGGAGTCTCCTCGTGACTATGGCTGCTGAAAAGCGACCGAAACATCGGCAAGTGTAAACTTAATCTAAATGCTTTCTTAATTTAAATAGCTTAGGTGCTAGTAAAGTATAATAGTAGTAGTTTATTAGTTTTAAAATCATGTAAGTGTTTTTAAAATAAGAGAAGCGAAAAAGTCCGCTAAAAGTAGGTTAATGTCAATGTATAACATTCTCGTAAACAGACGACAATTATAAAAGACATTCCTAAAAGGTGCTTGCAATTGAATTATAATTGCAAGCATCTAAAGCATACACTACTAAAATATCAATTAAATAGGTAAATTACCATTTAAAATTGACATGCAATTCTAATATCATACGTTTTTGTGCGTCATTAGTTAATAAACCTATTGTAACGTGAGGCATCTAATTTAAAACCAATAATCGTGCTCGTTGCTAATTGAAATGCATATCATTGTTGGCTGACGGTTAGTTTTATAAATACTCACACGCAAACGTTACTATTCCCAATGAAATTAACAAAATTGATGTTTGCATTGTAATGGAACATGGACGTGTCATTGATAGCTATGATGCTATTAATAAATTAGAGCTTTGGACTATCACGGACATAGAACAAAAATAGAATGACCGAGTAAATTTAACAAGAATGTTTACTCAGCAATATTAATCAGCGAAATTTTCTTTCTCGAAGTATATTTGTTTATAAAGTCTAGAGATTACCTCACTTTCGGATAAAATATGTTCTTTTACACAATTAGTTGCAAGATTAAAGCTTTAATTCCTACTGAAGATTACACTACCATAGATTTAATTGCACCATAAAAAGCAATTTTCTCATTAGCCCCCTAAAATAACCATAAAACAACTGTCTTAGATTAAACAAATAAAGAAGACGTAACGGCTTTACATCCACATACATCAAGTCGACAAACAAATCTACAAGTATTATTTGAAATAAAGCCTCAACAGTAGACCCTTTGAAATTACTTCAAAATTCAAAATTACCCTCTCACCGCTCAAGTATTTACGAGGCGGGTGTTAGAGGATAATAGGGATCGTAAAATAAAATAAATAATTAGGACTCGAGCACATTCATGAATAAGTTAATTGTTACGTTGCAAGGGAGTACACTTAATTACGGACTGAGAAATATGACAGAGGAATATGATTGGATAAAGGTTTAAGTGAAATGGTACTCCATAATAAATTTACCTCTAAACGGATCAACTAACGGACTACAAAGATGAACGTTATACATTTTTGATGCAGCAGAAATCATAGTTCAAATGGCAAGTTAAAATTTCTGCAAGTAAATGTTTATATTCATCAGATTTCTATAAATTCTATGTATATTCATAGTATTAATCCTTAAGTTAATTTAGCTAAATTGTGCGAATATATCAGCAGTTTAGCCATACAAACTAGTAGGTAGGTCATATATCTCGTCTGCAGTGTTCGGGCCCTTAATTGTCGCTGACGCAGTTAACCTGCACATCCATTGTTGTGGTACAAGACAATGTACTTAATGAGAGAGTAGGAGGTAGGCCATCGCTTAGACGATCTGTAGAACGTTGAATAAATAAATGGAGATATAGAATTTGTATATTCTTAACTACTGTTTTAAATTAGCATCCTTATTTATATAAATATTGCTGACTAATACTTAGCTACCTCTCAATTGAATAGCTCTCAAGACTTTAATCAATGATTAAATTTTGATCAACAGCCCGTGGCTGTTACTTAACTATTATCCATCTTACACTCAGTGCTGAGTATCGTTTATAGGTGAGCATTTTATGACAAGACTAGTTAATACTTAGGTACCTCTTATGTATATGAAAATGGTTATACGTAAGGCCGTAAAACTTTATTTTTGAGAAACGTATAAAATATTTCAAGATGGTTGTAATACATAAAATCGTTCGATTAACGGCAGGATATGTTTGGCTAAATATAAATTATAGAGATCATACAATAATAATATTAAATGTTTTACTAGGCTTTTTATACATAGAGCAGCAAATGAAGCCTTAGTTCTAGTTAAGTAAATATTTCTGAACATTGAGACCAGGTCAGGTAACATCATGCAGGTAAGTGACAGGCGTAAGTAAGTATAAGGTTCCTGTGGGCCTAAAAATATATTAGGGCTTTATCTAATAGCGACAGGCTTGCCGTAAGGAATCCAAGCCGTTGAAATGTGGGTCTGTGACAATGACCTTTGCTAAAGCTTAAGGGATTATAGATGATATAGTTCCGTGTATAAATATTCTCCGAACAGAGTAAGATGTTTAACGAAATATGACCGTAAACTATTGGCGGAAAACATGTTTTTAGAAGCATATGGATGTTTTTGCTAAGATGGCAGTTTTTAATAAACAATAATAATTTATATTAAAATGTTCATGTTTTTTGTACCCGTTTTCAACATTATGATTACTCTGATACAAAGCTAGAATAATATTACTGAGCCTAGTTGGTGATTTTTGTGGAAAAAGTTCACTACCTTGTTTGTTAAGATGAAATAGTTGAACTCTAATAGATAACATTATGTCATTGTGTAGAGAAGCCCTTGTAATCACGAAATTCGATCATGTTTCGCTTAACCTAAAAATCTAGTCCATGATCATGAGATCAATAGGAAGCATAACATAGCGAGACAAGTTATTAATTCGACACTTTATATCAGATAAATATTTAATATACAATGATAAACAATTTCACTGTTTAACGCTGCATTATTTAAGATCATTTTAGAGTACACATTCAAATAATATTTGGCAACAACAGAAAGTAAAAATTGTAACTGTCAGTTTAAATTAGCCAATCAGTGCGTTCGTCAGTTTGAACAGTTGATACTAACGGGAATCATAAACACAATTTTCTTTATTTATCTCACAATATTGAAAACCAGCATTGTCTTTTTTACAAGCAATTATCCACACTAAGAATAAATCCTGTGTCGCCGGGGACTTACAAACAATTAAATAAATAAATACAAAGAACACACAGACTCGAAACAACAATTTGTGAATGACACAATTTTTATGCCGTGTAGGGATCGAACTCACAGCACTCGGCTCAGTGGCAATGGCGTGGTGACCACTTAAACTGCACATACATATCTGCAGCCAATGTCTGTTTAAATATAACCATTAGGAATAAGCCATGTGTATCGAGAACCGGTAAAATATTACGTAGCAAGGAATACTGCGAGTCGCGCTTCTACTTAAGATAAAAGTTATAACAATATGTTTCGATCCAGTATAGACAGCGATAGAGTGTATAGACGCGCGGACGCAGATACATCACATCAGCACTCGCCTTTCAACATTACCGAGGCGATCCAAATTTCCTGTATTTTCTTTAATTTGTTGCCGTGAAAATACAATTTAAAGTGGACTGTATTTTCACTGCTCGAGTATTTTAACGTCCACCAGAACCTTATCATAATATTGTACCACGTAAAGGATGGCCACGAACAGAGGAAGCTCGTCAATGTTTTCCAACTTGCCATCAGCTATTTAACACTTATATAAGTAATTAATTAAATGCCTAATGGTAAAATAGTACTGTAAAACTTTGATCGCGAGTTGCTCTAATAAAATTAAAAATGGGATTTAAAAAAAATTTATAATAGTAGCTATGTGAATCTCTCTGAAGTCTTTGGAAATCTCTTGTAGAGTGAGTCTTACGCCGGTAAGTAAGAGAGCCATAACAGCTTGTTCTTTAATTAACTTCCCAGAGTGATCTGGCTTATTAGTATCACCGCCAAACATTTGGAAAGAGCGACTCTACTACTCAAGGCAAGTATATATCAGTAAAAGTATAAGCAATAGGTTAGAATCTTCCCTGACGATACAAATCTTCTTATTAGACTATTGCTGTTTCAAGACATAATTGAATGTAAAAATTAGGTTAACTTTTCCGGACAAAGTCGTTCGTACTACTTCCTACAGAAGCTTTACAAGCGCTTTATGAAAGAGAAGAATGGAACAACGCGACGTCACAGCGCGATAATTAGTGAAATGGTCTGAATGTACATAATATCTAAATGTTGGCTGCGCTCATCCGAGCCATTCATGAATAAGTTAATTGGTGCGCTGCAACTGTTAGCGTTAGGGCAGTTATAGTTGGTAGCATTGAGTAAAGCAATCTTCAGACACAAGTTTCGGAACAATGTCTAGCAATTCTGCTCAAAGGAGAACGATGATCAATCAATTTTCTTCGCCCTATTACGTAGATAACTTCTGTTTACTGAAGAGGAAGGCAGAGACTAGGGCTTTTTTTTGGCTAATACTATTAACCTTATCTTTCACTGGAATATATAAGATCTCTTTTGCATCTACCTAAGTCTTTCCACTTACAAATTATCCTAAATCTAAAATTACGAACGTGAGTTTGATTGTTACGGTTTCTCGCCGTAACTACACGACTGATCTTCATGAAATTTTGCATACACGAGGTCAGAATAGGACATACCTTTCATCCAGGTAAAAAGTACTCTTTCCGAGGAAAAGAAATTTATTGACAAAATTTTGATTAGTGCGAGCGAAGCCGTGGGCAAATCTAGTAAACTACCTACATAATATAATTGTATCAGTTTTGACTTAACTGAATATTAGTTTTCCATAGACCTGCTTGACCTTGCAGACTTAAATTAATTATAAAGGTTTCGAGACTATCTATTATCTTTATAACAATATGTTACTGGATAATAAGCTGAATTATTATCAAAAAGCTAATAGAGAGTATTTCGATAAACCAATTACTGACACTCTAAGTGCTACCCATAATTGATCACCATTTAGAATTGAATTGACGTATCATTGCTTGACTTTATGATGTTATTTTTTATTTAATATTTTGGTCTGATGGTCAACGGTAATAATTGTAGTCTATGACTTCTTAAAATACCAGAAATATCATTAACTTGTTGCTGATCCAAACGAAAAGGAATAAAAATTATGGGATGATAAGAAGGGAACTTTAAAAAATTTTAAGATTTGAAATTTACATGAAATCCTATAAAATAATATGTGAAAATAACAGTTTGGCAATTTAGTTTGTTCTTTTCTCCTAACAAACAAACGAAGAAAACGCAAAACGCAAATATTTCGTGAGATTTTTGAGTAGGTGACTGGACGGTGTATGTTTGCAAAGAGATTTAAAATCTTTGTAGTACGTACGGCGTGTACTCAGAGGATTTTAGCATACGACACAGAATATTGTATAGATTTACAAAATGGACGATGTAGTACGTGTTTAGGTATTGTGAACGAAAATACTGGTTGTAAAGTAACGCAATCATGCTGAATGATATGTTACATTTTGTTTTTAGTTTTGTTCCAAGTGTAATGACACAGTTTCTTATTTATTTTCGGAACTCGTTTTTACCGGCAAAGCAAAAAAGAAATTACCACCTTGTAGGGGACCAAAGGAGCAAATATTATTGCAATCTTATGCGATGTTTCGCATATGATTGCAATAATATTTACGGTCTTGCTTCCATGTTGCCGATTTTCGGGATAAAGAAAATGAACACGCTTCACGTGTAAATACGTATACGTATTTATTTTTCTTTATAAAATCCCGTATAAGTGACATGATTATCCAACTCAGCAAAAAATAAATAAAACGTAACTAAATATAGAAAAGATGACCATATGTTTGCCAGCTCCATACTATTTTTATCAACTCTGTAGCTGTACACTTCAGATATTTTTGAAATATTATATAAAATAAAATAAAAACCTAGTTTTTTTTTAAATTTTGTATATCTGTTTGTTCGTTATGCCATTACTCAAAAACCACTGGACAAATATAGATAATGATTCCTCAATTTAAAAGCTTATACTTTAAATTAAACTGTAAGCTACGTTTGATGTGATTCATTTCAGCAGAACCGAATATATCTTGTTATATGTATAAATAAATCAAATGCTACGTTCATAGTATATGTTCCACATAAATGGAGTTGCAAGCGAACTGTTGTTCTCGACAAAGTTGCGGGCATATCCTAGTATTAATTACTGGAATGACGGTCGCGGTGGCCAATCTTAACGGAGACTAGTCATCTGCGCAGGAGATACGAGTATTATAGTGCACTCTCTGTTTCCTTACTCTCATGTTTCGATGTGACGATAATCTGATACGAGCTAAGAGAGATCAGGCGTTAGACCAACGGTTTTACATGCTTACCGAGGCATGGATGTGTGTAAAGCGGACAACTGCCAATCTTCGGGTTCTACTGTAAGAATAAATATGCTGCTATAAGAATGGAATAAAAGTTTCCCCAACCCGGGATTTGAAACCACAATTGAATGAACAGAAAACGCATTCACCATCATTGCGTCACCGAAGTAATTTCACAAAAGGTATACATGAATGGATTCCCTATCCTCCTTAACGTTAAATATGCAAAAACAGTGCGTTTAATCTTCAAACTGTAACTAGCCTAACCCCACTATACCTACGTATTATATACACGCTGCTACCTTTGTAGTCGGTATGACGTAGAGCTTAATGAATAACCGTGCCCCGGCTGAAATACAGCCTGAAATTACTGCATTAATTCGTTCAACGATATTTATTATAGCGTTATAATTAGTGAGGAGACAAGAGAGGGGAGGAGTGGGGGGAGGGAACACGTTAAGGAACTTAGACCTATCTTTTTAATAAAATATGTAAAGACGTTAAATTATACGATTAATTAGTATGATTAATGTTACATGAAAGGGCTTTGAAAAATGGTGGAACAAGAGATTGAATACAGATATTCGTGTTTAAATAAATTATTATTCTTGTAGCTTTGATTTCGATTCGTACAATATACTTGTAACTGGCTGTAGTTAATTATTCAGAGCTACAAATGGTTTTAAATGTTATTATTGTGGTATTCATTTTCTTTCTTTGATTGTGATTCGTCTTATTAAATAAAAAAACAACCGTTTGTTTTATATGGAGATGCGAATATAAATAACAGGAAAGACATATTTTCCTTTTTTTAAAGACGACTTTCACACTATGGAAATGACCCTTAAATATGCAATAAACGAACACAAAGTACATCAAGATTATGGATTACAAAAAAAAATAATTGACCGACGCAGGAACCGAACCCACAACTCTTAGCACGACGGCAGCAGCAAATCGACCGTTCACCTGCTGCGCTATCCATGTAATCAAACAAGGACTTTAAAGATTATTAATGCTAGCAGTAGACATTGTCACATCTAAATAGGACACATCAATTAGCTTACATAAGAAATAGAGTGTATACTGTTCTCGTGCCTAGAGTTCAATCCAGTTCTAATAAAATAACTTCTAGCTTTTATATAAACAAAACGTCGCTACTACTTACGCGTAACTCGGGCGAAGAGAAGTTATAAAAGTATTTTGTTAATGAAATATTTTTATCAATAAATTAAGATCTGACGAATGTTGAAAGTTTCGCACCCTAATTTTAAAAATAACAACCAAAAATGTTATCTTCAAACAGGTTGTAACTTTTAGGCATGATTCATATTTTAAGGTCGTTTAATGACTGTGACTACCTAAGCTTTCAAATCTTTATGAAAGAATATTTTTTGTATTAAAACATATATAATATACATATATAGTCTTACGCCTAACACGCCATAAGAAGGAGGAGGCAGAAGTGTTTTACGTGTACATTTCTCCAGATATGGTATAAAATATAAAGAGGCAACCATTTTGCCATTTATCAGGTTCAGTTCCACTCTTTGTAGTGCTACTGACAATTTCGTATCCTAACAATACTAAATCCGACCCCAGAATCGGACCTGACACCATAATTAAGCACATCAGCAGCTTTCCAATCGCTGCGCCATTGAATCAGTCAGTCAAGCAAGCTTAACTAATCAGATAATAAATATAAAAGAAATGCCTTCATTTAGTTTTTATAGTTCTAACCACAAAGTTTTACAGCGAACAAATTAAATAAAGTACGAAATACCGACATCGCCATATTGCATTATCTGTTTTCTTTTCATAACGTCTATTCTCCGCCAGAATAATCTTTATCAGCAATTCTCGAATGTAGAACAAAGAACAGGAATTGGTTTTTATTACTACTAAAACTCGGTTAAGTTTTTTGCGAAGCTATCGCATTCTGTATTAATTAACACTGATACCTAAAAAATGAACGCCTTATTCAAAAAGAGTATAGCTTCCTTCCTCATCACACTAATTGATACCTATTTTGATATTATTATTTCAACAAGCTTGGTTGTGCAGGGATGGTAAATGTTGGCACACCGTGGGTTTTAGTTGAGAGCCCAACATAACCCTATCGTATCCCCTTGTGACGACGGGGTATGCATCAGGAGCATTTCCCCACGTAAAAAAAGGGGTAGTGAATGTGACTGCTGTACATGAAGTGTCGAGTTCTTACTTTCCCCACGCTCAAACCAAATTTTTTAACACTTTACAATGCAATGAATAAATCTTCGGAGACATTACAAACCTTCAAACAACTGTTTGAAAAGAACACCCAGACGCTAAAAAACCATCGATGGACCGTACGATTTTTTTTTCTGTATGAAATGTGATCTTACAAAACTCGGCGTTACGGCACTGATGAGGCGACTACTTAAACCACTAACTAGTAAACTTTTCTTGACATCTGTGTAATGTACCATTTCTTTTATAATAAAACAAAGCCCCCGACGCGTCTGTCTGTTTGCAATAAACTTGAAAACCACTGAACGGATTTTGGTGATAATTGTATAGCTATTTATACGGATACAATATTAAACCTTATCAATTTAAATACTTTAGTTACATTAACATTATGATAGCCTTTACACCATACAATTTAAATTAATATCCTAGAAGTAATTGCTAATTGAAATCTAACTCGCAAGTCTCACACCGAAGAAAATCGCTTGATGCAACATCCTCAGCGCAACAAGCTGATGCTATGCTACTCGTGCGAGGCCGGGGCGGGTTGCTAGTATTATATAGTTTGTATTGCTGCTGTCACAGATTAGTCGTAGTCGAACTAATGGCTGGATGGTTAATGTATTTCTGAAGCAGAACCCTGCAAATTGGTTAACGCCCGAAGACCGCGATGCGAGGTGGCTATGCAACAAAAGGGGTGATCTTATCTTTACGCCGGTTGATTTGAATAATTACTAAAGCGATTAATAATTCATGTCATCCTAACTAATATTGTAAATGAGTGTGTTTGTTTGTTTGTTACGCTTTCACGCCTTAACTACTTGATCGATCATCATGAAATTTCGCATACACTTTGCCAGGGGAACAGAAAAGGACATAGCATACCGTTATCCTGAAAAAAAGTACTGTGACTAACCTAACCTAATCTATATTTACGCGAGCGAATCGGCAGGTAAAATCTAGTATACCTATATTTTGTTTTATTAGTTTTAATTTATAGTTACATATAAAACATCTAATCTATTCAAATAGAAGGTATTACGATGTGGTCATGACTTCGGTCTTAGCGGCGAGCGGAGCGTTGTGCACGCCACGTGCCCTCACTAGCGGTTAGTGGCAGCGGCCGAGGTGAATGTATTTTGATAGTCGGAATATGCCCAAAATCATAGCGTTATCTAAATTATCCTTTCTCTGTTTTGAAAGCAATATATGTATTATTAAAACAAGATATTCTTAATATGAGGGATGGTGTGCACGAAAAGAATAAAAAATAAAGTGAAATTTCTTCCCACAACCTTTTAATCACGTTTTTATATTTATGTTGAGGATGTTTTGACATCCCTATATGCGATCGATTTAAAATTTCAGTTATAAACGCCTCCGTTTTCATTTCGCCACAAAATCGTCTAATATATTTTGTAATTTGCTTCACCGCTAAGTTCGTCTCTTCTACACCGCTGTCCGTGCCGTTCTATGTCGTGGCGCTTGTACTTTTGTTCCCGCCGCTCCTGGCACCGTGCTCCGCCGCGCTGTAGCGATTCGTTCGGAGAAAACCGCGCGCATTTTCGCTATGAGCGGCGTCTCGTGGCGTGCTTCAAACATTTTTATACATCCGCCTTGCGCTAAGCTGCCGCTCACAGCCGCTAAGTCGTGACCGCGCCGTTAAACTATCTGCTAAGGAAGATGCTCAAACCGCTTTGCTTATTTTAATTTGTGACGAATTATTAGGCATTAACCTTGCGATTTTGAGGTCAAGGATTCAATACACATCCATTGCACTACCTTTGAAATCCTACTTCTATTAAAAGCATTTATCTTAGGTGGAGTGTTTAATACTTTATTCACAGTACACACATTAATATACTGTGCTGTAATTTTTATGTTTGCCAGTCACCCCGTGACCATGGCTGCTGAACAGCAACCGAAACATCAGGGAAAGTTTAACTTAAATCTAAATAGTATAATCATTTAAATAGCTTAAATAGTAGCAAGTAGTAGCAGTAGTAGTGTAATAGTTTCAAAATAATGTAATAATAATAATTATAAATTAAAAAAACGTGATAAAATTAGTATAGAGTAATTTAATTTAAATCTAATATTGTTCTTGATTATGTGACGTCACGCCTGAATCTTTAGCATACGTATAAGATCACAATTTATATTTACCGCTCTTGCTACGAGTATACTCCGCAAAACAAGAAGCGACTTCTCGGCTTTATAGCAAATGTTGATGACGTATTGTTGGAACTCATCCGTAAGGTCGTGAAGACATGACCGTGTAAAAATTGTTCGAATTTAGGTACCAAAACATTTTTGATTTGAATAGATTAGATGTTTTTCAAATTTATATTACAAATACTTAAACATAAAACTTGGAGAAATTAATTCGTGGAATTACAAAATTGGCTTAATAATGGTCGGTGTACCCCCGTATAAAACAGAATAGGGGTGGATCGGGGGTGCTCTGACGAGATAATTACATTATATTTCATTCACTTCAAGGCTGAATGCCGCCGGATCTGTGCTAGAGCTCCCCATTAACATTTTAAAATAATATTACGAGTTCACTAGCTGATAGGGTTATAAAGCCTCTGGAGGTCTATTGTTCCCCAAGAAGGCAATTTGAATTTTTTTTTAATGTATAATTATCCTATAGGAATAAGAAGGATTATTCTTTTAGATGTTGTAATCCACTTATTTGTTTTAGCTTTGTGGGCTGTTTTTGAATTTAAGTTATATTTAAGTAAGAATCGCTTTGAGAATTCTTAATCATAAAAAGTAAAAGTTCTTAAAATAGCAGACTTTTATTATATTATGAAAGGATACTTTTTATTAAATAATATAATACTTATACCATCGTCTTTTGGACATTGAAATAATAAATTATTTGGGCTAGTATTATGATTGCTCGATTTTGTTTTATTTTGAAGTAAATAGAACATCCATGAATTGCAACTTCTTAATAAAAATGTGTTAAGTGACGATGTTGAATGATAAAAATAACTGCTTCTTCAATAAAATGAATCCCAGCAGATTTTGAGAAACAGTCAAAATACAACAATGATAAAATTTGTAACGAGACACTTCAATTAAAAAATAATTGAAATAGTCATGAAGCAATATTTTAATATTTCAACAGTTTTAATTAAATTCCAATAAATTCGAAAGGATAGCTCAAAAACGAGACTGAACGATACTTGCTAATTTTCGATCAAGATAGCTTGCTACAAGACGCTTTATAATTAATATCTCGTTCTATAGATATTCTAACATTTACAAAGCCAGTCTTCAGTGGCCTTGCAGTTGACGTTAAAGTAAGGTCAAGTGCAGAGCTATCATGAATTAACGATATCTATTTCAATTTTTGTTTTAAAAAGACGTCAGGCACTGGGAAAAAATCCTGTCTGACGGAAGACTTTACAAATATTCAAACAACGGACACAAAGAACACCTAGACCTAGAGTGTGCAGCGCAGTGGCAATCGATTTTATTTTTATTTCGCTGGCTTTTATATTTAAAACACGCTTTATTAAAAAAAGTAGGGTGCTCTCTGAGATATTTTGAAAACCCCCACTCCACGCTTTTTTACATTAAAATTATTAATTTATGTTCTACCTTTTTTAATAAAGCGTGTTTTATAATTGTTTAAATCTATTTTTTTCCCAAATTATTTTATTGTCATCGGTCCTCGATAAGTGTGCAAAGTTTCAAATTAATCCGTCTGTTTGAAAGGGTTGAAAATTACGTTTAAAGATTCCGTTACACAGATACATACATACCAAGCTATTAAAAGCGTGTTAAAAAGACAACTCCCGCACTACGAATAAATCCTGTGTCACGGCAGACTTTACAATCATTCAAAGAACAGACAAAAACAACAACTAGCCTGGGAACAACTATTTATAGATCACACATTATTTTCCCCGTGTACCCACATCTCTCGGCGCAGTGGCAATTGCGAGCCGTTCACTTAAACAACAACAACAGTCAACATCATCATCTGTATTTATTAAAGATGTCTTACCTTATAGGTGCCGAGGTGTTCAACAACACACGGCAGGCTGGCATCTCTACCGAGGGCTACCGTCACGTTCGGTATCGGCTCCGCAAATCGAGGTTCCTCCGTTAACACTGCAAATAAAAAATAAATTAGAGCAACTGTCACGTGCACAGATAAATCTAGAACATATTATTACAACTAGCGAGCCGCCTCGGCTTCGCATGCGTAGTACAAAACCTTAACAAAGTATACAGCTAAACCTTCCTCATAAATTACTCTGTCTATTGGTAGAAACCGCAAGAAAACCTGTTCGGTAGTTTTTGAGTTTATCGCGAACAGACAGACGCAGCGGGGGACTTTGTTTTATATTATGTAGTGATAACGAGACAGTGTAGAGCTTGCTATGTTTGGCATTTGTTTTTATACCATCGTTGATAGTCCAATACCACATACGTTTCTTTCGCAAATTTTACACGAGGAAGAAAATTACCCTGTATTTAAAACGAACTCGGCTTTAGGAACATTTTATTTTATTTTCTTCTTGACCTTAAGTACTATTTAAGAAAAATCTCTATCAGTTACCTGCAGCTGCGAAAACTCTTGATCGTACATACACGGTATAAGACAATGTAAGTTACTATGTATTGGACTATTAGCGATGATATGTATCCGTTGTGGACCGCGAACCTAATGTCGTAATAAGCTATAATACATCAGACCATAAGGCTGAAATTAAT
Organism: Catocala nupta; assembly: GCA_963675205.1. Classification (NCBI taxonomy): domain Eukaryota; kingdom Metazoa; phylum Arthropoda; class Insecta; order Lepidoptera; family Erebidae; genus Catocala; species Catocala nupta. The sequence goes on along the minus strand of OY776085.1, from coordinate 7,489,441 downwards.
AGAGTTGGGCAGCATATTTTTTATGAGTATAACTCATAGATAGAAATACACGAACATAGGTGTATCCATATTATGCTAGCTATAATATTGCCGTTTACCGGGCACTATGCCAGACTCCTACTGAGAATTCCTCGAAAGGTAAACCTTATAACATTTGTCTGACCGGGAAATCGAATTTCAGGCCTCATGCCCAGCAATCGTAATCGTAACCGCTGTGCAAGCATATATAGCCTAAAATTATGTCAAGAGTTTTTTCGTTGTATATTTTATTTGCAATTGGTACTATCTACGACATACGAATTAATACTTTCTTATTAGTAATATATTGGAACGTTGTGTGCTTTTAAATGATTAACTCCAGGTTCCCATTTTTCTTGGTAAAAGTTGTAAATATTCCCTAGCGAGTGCATCTTATTGGAGGAACAGAAAAATAACCGCCTTCATTTCTACAGTTCACGAGGGACAAATGCTGCTTAGTTATGACTTGGTATTAAATTTACTTCGCGTTCTTTTAACGACCATTCTCTCCGGTTACAATTAAGAGCTACTAATTATGTTAAACAATATGAAAACAAGACGTTTACTACATAGTCCCAATTTGTCTAAAGTAGTAATAAAAAGAAAATTTTCGTCCTTCCTATAAATCACCGTCTCAACAAGTTTTTACAACCAGGACAAGTAATATGGCAGATTAAAATTACGAACAATATTCAAGATCTCATATTTTATCGCTATTTTAAAAGTTCATAGTCAGGACCCATGAATATGTAACCTTCAGACTAGAGAGAGTAGTAGAGACTCGTCATTTTAATGAGATATAAAAAGTAAAACTTCGCTAAAATAATAAAGAGGCATTTTGGAGTGAAGAGGAATGTAAAAGCGCTTAGATTGATATTTTTAATCAACCGCAAAGTTAGGAAGCAGGGAGCTGTCGGCTCGTTATGACAAGCAAAATATTGTTTATTACGGAACTTTGGCAAATTTCCCCAACCCCCTTCGCGGCGGATGAAACTGGTGATAACGCTCAGCTTTGTAAAGGGTTCGCGGGAATTCGTGAACACATGAGCGGCATAAAATACTAATAAAATAATCAGACATCAATAAATTTATAATATGAAACTCTATGTAACTCCACAATAAATATAAAAATGAATGCAACCAAAAAGTAGTTAAATAAATAATGGTATGTAACTTTGACGAGTGTAAGTATTGAGCATTTATTCATCAGCGGCCTCACAGCAAACTTATAAAAGGTAGCTTTTCCAGTATTTTTTATATCATGTGCATATTTCCATTACAGTAAAAGTTACTAGAAATATTAATCTTTGTGATGACGTAAACGTTTTACCGTCGCATTGCAATAAATACTAACAGTCGTATTGCACCAATGCTGGCTCGCATGCCATTCTATAAGTTATTGTACAATATTTTTTAATTAACACTACACTTTTAGAACGCCAACAAAAGATTTTCTAAATTGATTATTTGTTTTCTTTTATATATCGCTATTATTATCAAGACTGTTCGTAATTCAAATGCACAGAAAAACGTTATCCAAACATAGCTATAGAAATATCAGGCACGCATTAACCCTAAATCTCGAACACTTTAATCTCAGTATAATACAGGATAATGCCTATTCGATAAGGATTAACGTTAACTTTATTAGACTGGTGAGTACCTGAACGGCTCTAAACTTTGCCTTAAACATAACAGTTTACATTCAACGTTTCGCCCCCTTCATTACACGCAAGAGAAAACAGAAACATTCATAGGAGCGAATGAAACATCTTATAATACAGAGTACGAAATAGAATTTGTTCAAGATTCATAACTGGCAATCACAGCCTCGTCTACACACAGCCTAATGAGTCATACTTCGTCGAGTATGGTAATTAAAAGTACGTTATATACTTTGATGCTTATACCATTTTAAAGTAAAAATCTGCTGCCAGAGACGACTTTAATAATATTCCTAGCATTTCTCTTTACGACGAAACGACGTTGATTTTTTTATCAATAGACATTTTTTGTGTATCAGTTGTACAATATTATTTGGTTCTTCTTCGAAATGATTACTTTCTTAGAATACGAATTGAGTTGTTATTTACGGATTAATATTGGTAAGAAGTTTGCTTCGAAGATTTCCTTGTGGGCATTAAAATGTTTAGCATCGTATTTTAAAGATTATTATTTTGTTCTGTGGCTATACGTCGATTGTTAAAGAACTCTTTTAAAATTTAGATGCCTTATTTGAAGATAAAATACTTATACAAAATGCCGAATAATTCCTACTAGTCATCAAGTAGTATATATATTGCCATTCACCGTGGCTATGCTGCCAGTTTTCTGGGCACAGCCGACTGTAATGTGGAGGAATTCTATTAGAGGAATTTAGTTTTCTTTTCTTTTTGTATTTCTGGTTTATAATATTTCGGGCACAAGTTAGTTTTAAAGAATCGTGTTTATTGATAAATAAATAAATTGATATTTCTAAATAAATTCCCACCGTCATAATTATGTATTAGGCATAATAAATGATTTTATTTATAAAAATAATTTTATACTAGTATCAATATTTCTCCACATAACTATTTTCTATTACTAAACACTCTATGCCACTCGTTCATTTGAGGTAAATTATATATTAACATTGTACTGTAATTCTGGCATTTCGAAATCATAAAGCTATATTTATAGTTGCTAGTTGAATATGGAAAAATTTGCGACACATATTTATGAAAACCATACACGTGGAACGACGACAACTTTATTAAACATATACCTATACAGGGTGATTTTGAAATCGTATAATTCCTTTTAACCACGCATTCTACTGGTGATATAGAATAACCCTGACCATATTTTTTCTTAATTAGAATAATGGTTTCGGCAGATTTAGAGTACATATTTTTTTCATGAAATGATTTCAAATAGTCATATTTTAACCACCTGACACAATCTTAATATTTTACTAATTTAAAAATAATAACATAACAATAACTGATGTCGTAAATAATAAGGGGCAATAAAAAGGACCGCCCGTTATTATTTACGACATTAATTATTAATATGTTTTTTTATTTTAATTAGTAAAAAATTAAAATTGCCTCGGTTGGTTAACATATGACTATCTGACACCATTTCACGAAAAAAAACGGAACAATAATTTTTCAAAAAAATTATTCTAATTAAATAAAAATATGGTCAGGGTTATTCTATATCACCAGTAGAATGCGTGGTTAAAAGGAATTACACGATTTCAAAATCACCCTGTATATTTTATCGTTTGACGTATCAAATAATGTCTATGGTTGTAAGTGGTTACCTCAAAGAACACAAAATACTGCGCGCGGCGTTGCTACTAGAGGTAATAATATAAATTAATAATATTCGTGTCAAGTGATGGACGCCGTGAAGAGCAGACTTATGCGACAAACGGGGCATCTCTAGTGGGACCAGAGACGCGTCTTTTATCGCCACTGTCATTTGATTGCATACTCTGTAGTTTACCTATTCTTAATACGAATTATTAGCCTATATTCAAGTATAGACGCAGGGACGAACCTTTATCGAATAAGTGAAGGAAAAAGTGGGCATCGAGTCATATCAAGAGGATAAAAGTTTAATTTACCAGTAAGATCTAAAATAGGTACAATATTACTAAGATAGGCTCCACTTAAGAAAACTCTTTACATTTATTTACCCTCACTAAGTTTATTACTTACAAAAGAAGCAGTATTTGAAGCAGTTTGGTTCAAAGTAATTAGTAAACAAAATATGCTTCTGAGTGCCGACGGTTCCATAACATTATAAACAAAATGCTAACGAAAAATAAACACATATTTCAGTATCCACACAGTTGACTGTTCATCTACGGAGCGGCTATACAGCATTTTGCATTCCCAGTGTGCCATTTAGCAAACACTCGAGACTTTATTGCGTATAATATATTAAACATTGCATACTATTATGTATGAAGCAATAAAACACAATTTTGCTCTTTCTCCCTTACATACGTCGCACGTTAATTAACTCATTTGTTTGTGAGGTACGCTTTCATTCAGCAGGCTTGACTCTGAGACTTTTATGTTTTATTTTATTTTCTTGATATATTTTATTTTAACGTAACTGTAATTCTGGTTTTTATTTAACGAAGTGTATATTATTTGAATATGTGGTTTAGAATTCATACAAATTATTGTTAAAGGTATATTAATTGTTGGTTGGTTTAAGTTACTACTTCAAAGCAAACAAGCTCTGTAGTGCACACATAAGTTTTAGTATTAATTTCTTTATAACAAGGTATAGAAGCATCCATCGTAAAACCTAAAATACTCGGATGGAGGCACTGACTAAGGTAGTTACGTTAGCCTATAGAAGATCTCTACCAAATAAATTTGTGTTGTTTTTCATTAATAGAGTTTCGTAAACAAGCAAATTAGTGCAGTGGCCCCTTACGAAAGCAGCGTAATAATTTGCTTTTATTATGAATACTGGCTACCATTAAGTTTGTTTAGGCTCTGTTGTCTTAGTAAAGACGCACGTTTAATAGATATAAATGACGGATCCAGCACAGCGTCTAAAGTGATGCTCTCAAACTACACACTGGTATATGACCAGTGTGTAGAGTGATTACACTCCAATCGACGAGGCTCGTTTCCTTTGTTTACATGGTGTAGCCTGCGCAAATGTCAATGCATCGTTTCTCACGGATCATATTGTACTAGCAAGCTGTGCCTAAATAATTTGTGTCTTCATTAAAACTTATTAATATATCGCCATGATGGTATAGTTTTGATGTTAGCTTTTTAAATGTTATTTATATTTTCTCATTAGTACATTTTACTACTACTACAAAAAATCGAGTGGTTGTCTGCAGCATCAACCGCGTGATTCAATGCAACATATATAATATACGTTTAATATGATATATAGCGAATATTATTATATACTATTCGTTATGATAATGTTTCGTTATTTTTTTAAGACTAAAAGGAACCAAACGTAATATTTATTATTTCAGACATCTAAATTATAAAAGAAACAACCTAAAGGAAGGAGAAACACGCTTTCGCATTCATAATATTAACATTTGGAATTTCTTTGGAAAATTGTCACTGTCAAAGAAAATTCTACATTCAGTAGCCAAGAGTGCTGAAGAACACTACAAACGCTGACTTCAAAGACATTTTAAAATGTATGATTTATTTTCTTTATTTGTCTTAGCAAATTTTGTATAGTAAGAAGCTTGTTATTAAACCTAAAACTTCATCTAACATTTTAATAGTAAATTACCTTGCCGATATACTACATAGTATCATTTTCCTAAGTTTATTGACCGTTCTGATAGGTTTCTCTTTGATTAATTTGTAAGAAGAAATGCCAATAAATTTTATATTTTAGACGGCGCTCGTTTCAAAGAAAAGTAATATTGTTTCTTTTTCTGTGACATTTTTCAACTTGTTTACCGTGCCGAGACCAACATCTGTGTGTCTTGGCATTCATAAAACATTGCTAAATTGAGTACACGTTATATAAACTTGTCTCGCGAATGCTTTTAAATTTCGCCGGGTAATATATTCCCGTCAAATTTAATAGTTTGTTTATACGATGTGCGCTTTTTAGATGTTTTTTGCAATTGAAGTTATTTATTACTCTTCGATATTTAGTTGTCTGACTGTTATAAATAAATATCAAGATTAAATTTATTTGAATCCACTAATCCCACCCTTCACATGTAGATGTACGTTAAATTGAACTTCTTTACAAATGATTTTACAATCACGTTCCAACATACCTAAAATAAGTACAATATCCATTGAAATGGTCCGTTCGATAATCCAGTGATTAATGACACTGGCCTTGAATACATTGATTAGAATTCAAATATCAATGTCTCCTACATTTTCACTATCTAAAATAACTTGTACCCAGACATTTAACCCAATTATTCTCTTGATCACACCTCAATATTCATCAACAACACATCGAAACCCCAAAACTACAATTACGTGGAAACCGATCGACACCACCACTAATTTAATAACCAATTACTCGTCTGTACCTAGTTACACCCCCTTCGAGATATGAGCCGCGAGATTTAATTACTCGAGTTGCGAGCCCCTCAAAATATTGTCTTCATTAAGGGCTCCAGCCCCTTTGTGACGCGTTTTATTCGAAAAGTTCGCGTGTAATTTTCGAGAACTTAGTTAGGTGGCCTGTTAACGTTCGCGTTTCTGATTCTCATCACATTAAATGTGTTCATGTTTTTGTGTATGCCTTTGATTTGGTTGTATGGTAATTTCATTATATAGCCTTCTGTTAGATTACGCTTATTTTACAATACGCTTTTTCCTTTGTGCGATATAAGGACTTCTTTACTGTCATGTTTATTTTCACACCATTGGTAAATTGAAATCAAGATTTGTTCATTATTTTGTTATACACACTTTGAAACTCGAAACTGTATATTAGTTTTCATTAAAGTTTATAATATTTATTTTAAGTACTATGCAAATCGATTCTAATCGAATAAACATTTTTTTAATTACTTGATATTTAAGTGACAAATAATCATGTTTATATATCCATAAATTTAAAAATTATGTTACACAGATTAAGTTTGATTCAAACTAGGATGCCTTAACATCGCAACATGATTTAAATATAGATTGCATCTCTCTATTGTCGTCTGAAAGCTCTCGCAAATATCCTGAGATAAATAGACACATGAATGTTCTGAAAGATATGTGAAGTCTGCCAACTTGCACTGGACCAGCATGATACCCTACGCTATATCCTTACCATTTCCACACTGATAAGAGCTCCATGCCCAGCAGTGAGACAGTTAAATACAGGGCTAATATTATATAAATATATAGAATAGTCAAGTACCTTGACATATAATAGTGATGATCTGTATGACGCTGATGGCGAAGCTCCTGCAGGGTCCTCGTCGGGTCATGGTGTGTCACGCTCGCATCATCAAACATCAATCTCTCGCGGCTGTTAACGCTCGCTCGGTGCCTTTCGTCACCATCTGTAAAAAACAAAATAGTTATTATGTCATTGTCTTACATTTTTATTTCTGACCGTGTGTATTTGTTAGATTGAAGTTTTAGTTTAATATGCATTGAATAAAATCATGTTATTAAAAAAACAGTATAAAAAAATATACGGAGACTATAACGAAAACAAAGTTAATAACGTATGATCAGATTAAAAACAATTCGAAAGATATACGTAATTTTTGATATAACTAATTCTTCCTCTTTATAAAATTTGTATATATTGTGTACCATTTACACTAATTTAATACAGAGATAAAATTTGACGTTTCCTTTGTTAGTTTGTAATGATTAAACTCAAAAACGATTCAACCGATTTAAAAAATTCTTTCACCATGAGAAAGCTATATTTTAATAAAATATTTAAAAAATAAGTACTTTCACTAACCAACCTAACCTACTTTTACGCGAGCGAAACCGCGTGCAAAAGCTAGTCTTAAATGTATTTATATCTGATCTATGAGAAATTGTTGCAAACAGCGTGTTCATAGACCAGTATTCATAGACAATTTCCGGCAATAGGCACTCCATTACACGGCAATTAAATCATAGCTGGCAATACGCGTGTATTGCACTTATGTCTACTTCTTTAAGGATTTATGCGTAACACTATTGATGTTTGGAAATAAGCTAAAATTTAATATTATAGTTGTCAAATGATCAAGATTACCTATGTATCTTTTTTACACCGGTGCAATCCAATATTGATTTCTATATTCAACTCATTAGAAGTATATATTATGAATAGGCAGCAGTGACGAAATACAATGGCATTTCTCTAATATTGTCGACATTCTGTAGCATACAAAATATATATATGTATATTGCAATATCGTACCGCGATAATACCTGCTAATAAATCGCACGCGTGTGTTTGCTATTTGACAAGGATTGTGGTATCACGGTAATGTTATCTAACAGTTTTGTAACTCGGCTCTGTCCTTGAAATAATTACCTACAGCCGCGCGGTCCGCGAATACGCGAGAGGTCTGTCCAGCTACAGTAGGTATTTTAATTTTATCTACCTACTTGAGTTTGTTTTTTGGTTAAGTGATTGTTAATATTATATTTTTTATTTAAAAAAATGTAATGTGTTGTGAATGAAATAAGAAATGTTCAATTAAAAATCATGTTATGTTTCTTGATTAGTAGATTTAATTGAAAAAAAAAGCGTTATATATTTGAGGCTGAAAAATATGTGCGCCTCGACTGAGACATACGAAAAGCTTTATTGTAAAATTTAATGGTATAAAAAATATCCGCATTCTGATAAAAACTTTAATCAAAAATACTTTTGTTTACAATTGTAATTTGCCATAATTATTATGCAGTACTTGTCTTTCTTTATTTTAATCAAATATTAACAAGACGCACTTACTGCTTACAAAACCATCACATAGTCCGTCCATCGCTGCGGTGCTTTCGCGACTAGTTGTGAACCGAGTACACATACCGGCCTTGAGGCGCGTAGGTATGACTCGCGTTCCGACCGTTTATATGAAGATAGAATACTGTTAGATAACATCACCGTGGTATGTACAAATCAATGTTTCCCAACATGTTTTACGTGACTGTTATATAAAAAACTAGTCGAAAAATACTAAAATGAATGGCTGCTACTCATCATCATTCATTGTTTGTCGACTACATTTACTAATAAATTGAAATATCGGTTTATCCTCTACTAGCTCCTGCCCGCGTCTTTGGTCACACGGGAATAGTATTTTTCCTGGATGAAAGTACGTATTCTTCTGTACCCCTGACAACGCGAATGATAAATTTGATGAAATATAGGTTTTCACGCCTTAACTGAGTAGTTAAAGCATAACAAGTGAATATATTCACATTCGCATTTATAATATTAGTTAGAATTATTATCTCGAAAATTCTTTACTTTTGTTGTGCTACTTAAATCGGTTTATTTTTAGCTGCTTCACACTGAGTTCAGCATTTATATAATACGTTTAATTTATATTAATTTAATTTACTTGCATCACTCTATGCATATTATCTTTAGTTCTACTGAGCGAAAGCAGCAGATACGTGACTGTTAATATCAACTTATTACTATAAAACTGCGGCAACCATATAATAATAATGAAACCCAATTAGTTTACATTTAGATTTAAAAAGAATTATAGACACAGCCTTAGTACAGTTTTATGATACTATAAATTTGCATAATCACGTTTCGGTATTACATATTAAGCTATCGTTGTCAAGAGAATTGTAGCCGCGGGTACAACAACAACCAATATACTCCTGGGGGTACGAGGATCACCAATTGGCAAACACTGTCACAAATTATTGTTTGAGAATTACATCCAAAGATATACTTATAGATAGAACTACCTAATATATGAAACCTACAAAACAAAATGATTTTATCATTACCCACAATAAGTTTTGTATTGTCATTGGCAATACAAATTGATAAACGAGTGTTGGGTGACTACCCCGAGTAATTAATCACACTCCCCCCTCCCCTCTCACACACACCCAAAGGTATATAAGTCCAAAATACCGTATTTCATGTTTATCATGTTTTGTGAATAAATCGTCAATGAGATGATAACGGGCCACAATAATTATTGTTGGGTTTTATTATTTTATGATATGTATGAATGTACTCTTGATTATATACTTTTGTGCAGTAAATTTGTAATAGGCTTCATATATCTCCGCGCATATTTTGCGGTAACTGTCTATACAAAAACCGCAAAATTAAATTTATACGTATTTGCATAAATATCATAATTGATAACTGAATTGAATGCAATATCCATTATTAATTGCCAGTGTAGTAAAGCGAATTTTCTTAATTTGATATATTTATAATAAATTTTATCGAAATAATTAATCTATTATATAGTAATAAATTAAAGAATTACATTAAAATTATGACTGCACTTACACGTCTCTGTTCTCGTTTTTTATAAACTACTAGCTGTCCCGAGAGACGTGGCCTGTGCACACGAAAAAAAAATTATTTCTAAACCATTCTCGAATTCACTTGAACACACACAAAAAAATCATCGTAGTCGGTCCAGCCGTTTAGGAGGAGTTTAATTACAAACACACGCACAGAAGATTTATATATATAAACTACTAGACTTTTCCCGCGGTTTCGCTCGCGTTCATTTAGGTTAGGTTCAGTCCTATTCTGTACTCCTGGCAACGTGTATGCGAAATTTTATGATGATCGGTGAAACAGTTAAAGCGTGAAAGCGTAACAAACAATCAAATAAATATACCTACAAATGAACAAACTCACTTTAGTTAGGATTAATGCATATCAAAACGATGTTGAACTTATCCCAATTCGTGCTTAAATATTTGAAAATGTTACCTATTGAGTCGCAGTGGCACACCGGCGGCGGCAGCCAGAGACAAGGCTATAAATTATATATCTGGCATTACAACAATTGTATTTACTTTTGGATTTATAATAACAACAAACAAAAATGTAATATAATACGATGATAAAAATTTATATTCCTGTGTGGTTCAAAATATTACTCTTACTCCATAGTTTTTAACATTAAAAATAAACCCATTTTTAAACAGCATTATTAACACATCATTTATTTTGACTAATGGTGCTATAATTTACGAAGCAAGTAGCTCACGCGAGCTACATGCGCAAGCCAATCGCGTGGACTACTCAACCAGGCTACATGCTTTTTCACTTCTGTCATGATGCATTCATCACATGATACTCGCTCATTATACAAGAGCCGTAACAAATGGCGCGAATATACTTGAAATCAATTGGCATGACATAATCTGTATCGATTTAGATATGCAAATTGACAGGCTTGTAAGTTTTTACTGCTTAACCACGCAAACCCAATGTTTCTTTACCAGTCAAGCGACATAGTTAAATCAATAATGCTTATAAACGCAAGACCACTCGATTAGTACTTAAAACGATGTATTATTGGTAATAGGGTCGATTTTACGAGCAGTTGGTTTCGCCCTAATATCAGTCCGTACTGGAGTATTTAGAAATGATGGTGGTATAAATTGTAAAGTGTGTGTAAAGAATAAACATAATAAGTACCAAAAGAATATAATAAAGGAAAGAAGAAAAGGCAGACTTATATGGAATTTGGTATCGCTTTAAGATTCTTGTGCCAAGATGAAAGTTACCATTTTATATTGGGTATAATTAATACTTGATAAAAGAATAGATATTATTTAGGAAAAGGCTCGACAATTTTATAAAATGGTGATTTGAAAGAAGTTTGTAAATATCATGAGTTTATAAATTCGATTTACGTGTTGGCAGATTTTGAATAACAATATCTATGTCATCTCTCTCGTGTAATCTTTTAAAACATATCTCCGGGACACAAAGCACACTCAAACTCATAACAATTATTTGTGAATCACACAAATTTTTATCCTCATAGAACACAGAACATTCAGAGCAGTGCCAGTGCTGAGGCAACCACTTAAACACAACGCTTTGCAGTCGGTAATATATTATATAGTATTTTTATTGTTGATAGAAACTAATATTGTGGAAAGAAAACATTTTAAATCAGTGTCTTGATTGTACTAACTATACATATAAAAAATAAATTATTCTTTCATTTATCTTTATATTAATACGTGAAGCAAAATCTTTGTACCCTTTTTTACGAAATTTGTGCGGACGGAGGAGTATGAATTTGGCACAGTTAAAGTTTATATGGAGAAGGAGGGGCGAATCCTAATATTTATATAAAATATGCATAGAAATACATTAAATGAAGAAAAAGCACTACACGCACATAACCATGCATTTGACACACGCAGTCGAAGCGCGTAACTATGGTTACATATATCAATATATAATGACATATATCAGCATTATCTTACAGGCAAATTTTGGTCGAATTTTGAGCACTAAGCGACCGCTAGTATACCTTAAATGGCCAAGGTGCTTAAATTTCTACAGGCATCTTTATTATCTACCGGTTGTGCCATCTCAGCAACATTTCACTCTATTCTATCCTACAATTGGATCATCAAAAAAAGTATTAACGTAGTATTTAATATGGATTATCTTTTATCAGGTCAAAGACTTCAGCTATATTTCAAATAAATTGTATCTTCTTTATATTCTTTTAAAAACATTTCCACACTAGGAATGATTACTGTGTTGCGGGGTACACAAACATTCAAAGACACACCCAGACTCGCAACAAGTATTTGTGTATCACACAAATGTTTTTCCCGTATGAAAACCCACAACAGTGGTGCGGTGGCATTGCTGAGACAGTGTCCGTGCAGTCAGAATTTAAATCATATAACTGACTACATCTATAATATTGTCTTCTGTTTACGCGAATGTATTAAATATTCATTGAAATTAAACTACTATATACGGATTTTATCGCGTTGTTTATTAATCACTATATTACATAATTTTGAAACTATTACACTACTACTACTATTGAATTTTACAAATTTATAAGCTAATAAAATTATTTTAACTCTTAATTCTATTTATATTTAGGTTTACACTTTCCCCGATGTTTCGGTTGCTTTTCAGCAGCCATGGTCACGGGGAGACTCTCCCCGTCTCCCCGTAATAAACAACGCGATAAAATCCGTATATAGTAGTTTAATTTCAATGACTACATCTAATCAAGAGTACTGAGTGTAGGTATTATTTCAGGTTATGTATATGTATGTATGTTATAAATAAATATAAACGTAAGAGTATTCTAACATGGTAATGGCCAGAAAGGCTTCTCACGTATTATAAATAAATAACGTGTGTCTCCTAGCTACCATTTATTTTAGCGCTTTATGTCACGCTAAAATAAATAATAAGTTACTTGAATACGCTCTGTTTTTGTTCAATTTGCCAGCAAGTATATTGTTTAGTAGAAATTTGTTTTAGTTCGGTTTCATTTACTTGTTCTTGGCTTGTATTTGTATGTGTGTGAGTAATGGAATCTTTCAAATTAAATTGTATGTGCGGCCGAACTTTTAAATATTTTTACTAGTCAATTTATATTTTTTGGTAACTGCTACGCAATGAATTTAACGGATGGCGTAGTGGCTTAAGTGAAAAAAAGACATCACTGCCACTGTGCTAAGTGTCGCAGGTTCAATCTCCACACGAGACAAAACATTTTGTGATCTACACGTAGTTTTTTAGAGTTCGAAAAATCTCATATACAACAACTTTGTCCATCCGTCCATCCCTCTGCCTGTTATACAACATTCAACCCAAGAACCGTAAGAGCTAGAGACTCGCGGTTAACGCCATTCGACTCAGCATAGTCGATATACCCCCGAAATGACTATGACCTTTGAACTCTGACCTCAAGGTCACGTGGTATCACATGACCTTTGCATATTACCTACATGAACCATTTTTTTGAACTCTAAGATTTAAGACGGCAATTCTTTGCCGATTCTCACTTGTCTGAGTCTGGATGTTTTTCGTCAGCGACACAGAAATTAATACAAGAGCGGGAGGCAGTCGTCACTCCAAATAAAAAATAAAACTACTTTTTATACATACTTACAAAAGTATAGATCATCACAGCAACATTAACATACACTAACACCCGGTATCTAAAAGCCAGATCAACACGAAAATTACTTAACAAGCGATCAAACGCATATCAAATGGTTCACTGAATTAGCAAGAGCCAATCAAATCACTTAACTTTGATTTTAAGACGTCGTTGATTGGCCTTTCAGACACCGGAGTATTAATCTATTATTTTAACATATGTTTATTAACGCTTTTTAGGTTTATATTTAGTTGATTTGTTGGTTGTTTATGTAAGTTTTTTCAAAGTACTCTGCATATTAAAAAGGTATATTTTCGGTTGAATGTAAAAATAATGTGCTGAGTAAAGTGATTTCATATCTTAGTGTACGCCTAGTATAAGATTATTATTTGTTTGTATGTGTTTATACTTTCTCATGTAAGTGAATCATTGTAATTTCCTATGAGAAATAAATATATCTCAATCCTTATACTTATTCAAAACGTTTGCATACTAGCTATCGAGAAAGCAACATAGATTTAACATTTACTAATGCAGAAGCGCAGAATCAGAATCCAAATAATCCATCTCAATTGATTCGCCCAAACTCCGAAAACTCAATACATCATTGCATAATAAACAAAGCAACGACACAAAAGACAATGGAAGCCTGAAATATTCCGCTAAGCCGCCAGTCGATTTGCATTAGGGCACAAATGAAGTAAGAATTGAGTAGGCACTCGTTAAGTAGCCTCAAACGAGTCATCCGAGGTCACGACTCACCATCTAAGACAAAGGTTTTGCGAGACGACTTAAGTTATAGACGGACTACGGACAAAGACAATATAATAATACTATGTAATTTGACAATTTTAATATTATATTTTGACATGTAGTGTTAAGGAATATTGGTCTATGATTGTCTTCGATGTTAATTTGTTTGTTTTGTTACGCTTTAACTACTCGACCGATCATCATGAAATTTCGCATATATGTTCTGGATTACAAAAATCGACTAAGGGCGTATTTCATCCGGAAAAAAAGTACTTTTCCCAAGCGGAAGCGAGTCTAGTTAGCATGCCTTCGGGAATTATTAAGATGTTTTAGATTCACCCTTACATTATCAGTTAGATTGTGAATTTAGTATCGTAGTTCGCTGAGATGGTTCTACAAGAGTTGTTACCTCACCGATTGTGGATAGTTACTAATTTATGAAAATTACAAAATACGAAACCGTAGGTGAAAGCTAGTTATCAAAATAAAGTAAGTAAATAAAACTGAGTAAGACAATAATGTATGTGTGGTGTGTAACTTTATACGAAATGAAAGTTATTATAATTATACATTTGTTTGTATTATATTAGAACCCGGTAGTAACGTCAACCAGTAATTTGACGTAAGTAAACAAATATATTATCGTGCTAATTTCCGTTGCAAATTAAGTAATTACGTTGGCAACATTAATCTGTTTATCACAGAACAATTAAACTGACTCGATATCAAAATACACAAAATACACTGCATTATTTTACGTGTATCATATTGTACTGAATTTTGCTTAACACATTAAATGCCAAGCAGATACAATAGAGAATGTATTGTTCAGTCATTTATGAGCGCCATGGCGCTAATTGTTAGAAATAACTTAATATGTTAACTTTTGGACAATTTCTCTTATTTTACTTTAGGAAAATGTGATCTACAGTAAAAATGGCAGGCGATGCTTTTTTTGATAAGTATAACTGACTTATTTCTTATTAAACGACAATAGAAGCTTAATATCTCTTCCTGGTTACAACTATAAATAATATTATAACACTAAACATTATAAGAACTCTAAATAATAATTTATAAATTTTATTAAATCAGTCATATAATAATCATATACCTATATATACAGATATGTAATATCGTAATATTTTTCATTTGTCAGCCTCGATGGCGTAGTGGTCAGTGTAACCGACTGCCACGCCTGCGGTCACGGGTTTGATTCCCGCACAAGTCAAACATTTGTGTGCATGAACATGTATGTTTGTCTTGGTCTGGGTGTTTCTATGTATAATATGCAAGAATTTACAAAAAAAAAAATGTTTATATGTATGATTATCCATTGTCTAGTACCCATAGTATAAGCTCTGCTTAGTTTGGGCTAGATAGTGTTGTGTATATGTGATAGAATATATTATATATTATTATATCATCTATACTAATATTATAAAGACGAAAGATTTGATTTTGTGTTTGTTTGTAAGGGTTTAACTAAAAAACTGCACAACCGATATTAATAATTCTTTCACCATTCGAAAACTATATTATTACCGAGTCACATAGGCTAAATTTTATTTTTAGAAAGGTACTGTTACTCCTAACCGAGCCTAGCCTACTTTTACGCGAGCGAGGCCGCTAGCAAAAGCTAATGTTCTATATTATTGTTACTTTAAAAAGAAAATAATAAGCTGACACGATCGATTAATAACAACAAATACCAATACAGAAAGGTATCTTGATTTGTAACTAGTCAAACCACATGAACGCAAATATAGCAACACAGTTTATTTACAACCTAAAACAGGAGCACGAAACTGCGCCTCCTTGCGGCTAACCAAAGTTAGAAATAGTCCTTTAGACAGTTCCAACGTTTCGACTCCATTATACTCTGTCATTGCTTTGGCCGCAGCCGAAGCTTCGACGGAAGTCACCCTCGCTCGTGCCCAGAAACTTGATTTATCCCGCGATCAAATTCAATTGTGTCAAACGAGAAATTGACTAAAAATTCTACAGTCGCTCCGACCGCGCGGCGCAACCATGTTACATTTTTAAAGCGTTTAATATATTTATTTTGTACTTTTTCATGAAACACGCTGCCAGTTTGTAAATGTGAGATGTTTAGATTTTGTTTCGCTTGTCAATTAAGTATTTAGTGTAAATCCTCCCAGTTAAAAATAACTATATATAATGTATAATAACTGCAAATTTTGCGTTTTGTTATACATTTTCTCATAGACTAACTGCTTACATACCATAATTACTATGATTATAAATTGTTAAGACTTAGTATAAATAACTAGTTAAACTACTATGAAAATAATTTAAAGATTTTGTGTAAATTGATCGATCGATTGGATGTATAATAAAACCAACAGTTATTTTAAGTAAGATTATATGTTTGTTTTTATCCTGCTCGTCAGAAAACGCACAAATAGAAATAGCAGAAGCAATAAAAATATTATTTGTCTATGGAAAACATTTAAAATTATTCGTTTATAACCGGCTGTGCTATATGAAATTGTTTATTTTTGACATTCGCACCTAATACTAGAATATATAAGATCAAAGTTAAGCATTTAAGATATTCACACATCAAAATACATTACATTGTACATAGAAAAAGTTTCAACACAATAAAAAACCACATTTAAATAAAAGTGAACAAAAATGTTTGGCCTGTCCCAAAAGTTAAGCGGCGAGAATGGTGGCAAAACGGCAACAATACATCATTAATTTGACGTTATTTGTTGGGCAAATCCCGCTGCTTACTGACGTCATCATCGCTCCATTACAAGCAAATATTACTGATAAAAAGCCTCCAAAGGCCCGTGTAATGAAAAAATAACAGCGGCTAATGCCGCCCCTGATCGGCTAATACCCTGTATAAATATCCCACTAACGTACCATTATCGCCGATAAAAATGTTTTGCCTGTCAATATTATCGCGAATTTTCGGATCCAATACCTGTTGTGTTCGTTGGAAATCAATCGGTGGCGCTTTTGTAATAGAATTGTGAATTGAAACGCGATCGATGTTCGGGTCGACGGTTGTCGCTGTGGGCGGACATCGTCTGGTTGTGATTCATCTTTACGTCGCTGTCGGTCCGAAGGTTTACGCAGGGCTGACACTTGACACTTTTATTCCTTTTTTTACTAGTGAGATAAGCATATCGTGATTTAAAAATTTAGGAGTTTCGTCTGCCTTGCGGTATTAAAAAAGTAAACTGCGGGTTTACGACGCAGTTATGCACTAGCAATTTAATAGTAGTTTTACTATTTCAGATGCTCAGTGTGGTGATATATAATTGATATAAAATACAACGTCAAACTACTTTTTGACGTTGTATTTATATAGATAGAATAGATATGATAACATTATTACCACAAGTTACCAGTTGTGGTTATAATGTGACCATATGTATTCTATCTATATATCAATCCTGTTATTGACTTAAAATTCTCATAACATCTATACTTAATATTATAATAAAGCTGAAGAGTTTGTTTGTTTGTTTGCTTGAACGCGCTAATCTCAAGAACTACTGGTTCGA
The DNA here is from genome assembly GCA_963675205.1 of Catocala nupta. Classification (NCBI taxonomy): domain Eukaryota; kingdom Metazoa; phylum Arthropoda; class Insecta; order Lepidoptera; family Erebidae; genus Catocala; species Catocala nupta. The sequence continues at coordinate 7,471,552 of OY776085.1, read as the reverse complement.
ATTGAAAAATTATTTTAGTGTTGGATAGCCTATTTATCGAGGAAGGCTATAGGCTATATAACATCACGCTACAACCCACGGGGGCGGCGCAGTAACGATAATGCGGGTGAAACCGCAGGCACATCTAGTTATGAATATTATACAGAAAAAATTTAAAATGAGATAAATGTCGGTCACATCATATTTCTCATCAGAAAAGTAAACTGTATTAAACTAAACTAGTTGAGTCGCAGGGCACACCGATGTCCAGACACAATAGATTTCTAATTATGTCCGCTTAGAATATCTAAGCCTTGACAGACTACCTGCTAGTTATGACTCTCGAGGGTGCTGATGTGATCCGAATTTGTTCGTAAAAGACCTTATATGGTATTAAGAAGCTAAATTACTCTTCTAAGCTCAAACACATAATAAGCATAGATTAGAATTCCATATCGCAATACGAAAATAAAAGTATTAGAAAATATATTTTTAAATAAATACACCAAATCTTTTATTTTATTAGTTTACTCAATATCTGTGTAATAATATTACGAAAATTAAAGATAGTAGCGGTCGCCTAGTGGTCGAAATCCGACCATAATTGATTTAAATTTTAAGTTCTATAGTTATTGAGGTTTTATTGTCTAGAACCTTATAATCACATTTCATTTAGATTTTGATCTATACAGGTTAATTTACCTATCTATTTCAAACAAATTATTATTTACTTAACTAAACTCTTTAATTGACGATATTCCTAAGCTTGCTACTTTGTTTACTTTTCTTTATGTAATATAAAAATTAAGTAAATATATTATAATATAAATAGTATATATCATTCCAATCCGCCCAAAGGTAAAATATTGCTAATATAATATGTCATTATATATTGATATATGTGACCATAGTTACGTAGAATAGTACTACATCAGCCGAACAATGCCGATTTACTACGAACGCGATTCGACTGCGTGTGTCAAATGCATGGTTTTGTGCGTGTAGTGTTTTTTCATTAATTTAATGTATTTCTAATATATATTTTATATAAATATTAGGATTCGCCCCTCCTTCTCCATATAAACTTTAACTGTGCCAAATTTCATACACCTCCGTCCGCGCAATTTTCGTAAAAAGGGTACAAAGTTTTTGCTTAACGTATTAATATATAGATATTTTCTTCACAAAACAACTCATAGCCTAATACATATTATTATTATTGCTGTTACGGTTTGAAAGCTAAACTGCTAATAAATCGAATTCAAATTTAGAATATTGAATAGAAACCGTTGCAAAGGAGATAGACTATTAATTTTTTTTAATAAATATCAGCTAGCGGCCCGACTACACGTAAAGATAATTATAGCGATGTGTGTAGCGTGAAAGCCATCTAAAATAATGTTAACATTTCGAGTTGTAGGTACATGAAATTTTCTGATTAATTATAAACATTGAATAGATACATTAACCTCAGTCTAGCGAACATAAACATAGAAGGCTTGAGAAACATGAGTTTAAAGCGTTTCAATTAATTAAGTTTTCCAAGTTTAGTATCGATTTATAAACTGACTTAGTTTTAATCAAGAAAAACTTACTAGTAAGTTGTTTGAGATAAGAAGTGATAGTTTGTGATGTTAATGTGGTTTTTGTGAATGGTACGTTATTATAGCAATATTAAAACATACTGTTTACTGCTTCATTGGTTTCGTGGCTTAAAAAGCTCATATTTGCGTGTAAGCGTGAGGTCTCGAGTTCGATACTTAAGACAGGAAGTATTAGGCTTTCATGTAAAAAAATTCTCATTAACATGGTGTCCGGAAATATCAGCGGTAAGCCTGCGCTTCTGTTATTTAGGACATAAATGATAAATAGCAAAATATATATAATTGTACATTTCTGGGTAGTTTTTTGGATACCTGTGATAATTATGTTCTATCATAATTATTTTTAAGACTTCAAGCAATTTAAGATAAGTGCTACTATTGTTGTTAATCCCGCTAGCTCAGCTAAAATGCTAGTGTTAGGTGTAAATTCTCATTGGTAGCATAATCGTTGGTATTCGAACCCAGGACCGATTGATCTTGATTGCAAGATCAACGCATTATTCATAGGGCTACTGCTGCTTTTAAAATAATAGTTACTTTTCTGTCCAAAAATATTGGATAATCTGCAATAGGTTTAATTTTGCTTTGTAAAAGTTTGGATTCCTGGATTGCGCAGTGTTATTGAGCTTTTCTATTAAGTAATTTTTCGTTTGGAATCTGGAAATGTGATTTGCATCTATTACGTGGGACCTGAAAACAAAGCTAAAGAAAAAGATTTAATTATTTTTCTACTCGATTATTCCCAGCTAAATCCGTGAGTATATTAAATTCACATAAGCAAGTACTCCAGCAAGAAAGCTCCCTTAACGACACCGCGAGCAATCATTCAGTCATCTGTTCGAAGCTGAGAATATGTTCTCGCAACAGGTGCATTTAATTCCGACGTACACACTGACATACAGTAGTATAGAACTATAAAGGTTTATCAAGAACGTATTGAAAATCTGCCTTAGAGTACAATTCTAATAGATTATGAAGATATTTCTTCTTATAAAAATATAACTCCTGCCCTAGATGTAAATATGATGTCGTGGGGATCTTCACAAAGATTCAAACAACGGACACAATCGTTCGCTTGTTTTAGTATGAATAGGCCGGATCGACCGGGATAGTACTACCCCTCACAGAATACCGGCGTGAAGTAACGGTAACCCGTACTGTTGCGTTTCGTATCGGTGAGTGAGAGCGCCGGAGGCCCAGTTACCCGGATCCTTTTCCTATCCTTTCCTTTGTCCTTTCCCTCCTTCATTCCTTTTTAAAGGGCTGGCAACGCACTTGTAACTCCTTTGGTGTTGCGGGTGTCCATGGGCGGCGGTAATCGCTTACCATCAGGCGATCCGTCTGCCCGTTTGCCAAACAATGCCGTAAAAAAAAAACCCAGACTCGGAACAACCATTTGTGGATCACACAAATTTTAGTCACATATGGGGTTCAAATTAACAACACTTCGCACAGTAGCAAAAGCGAGGTGACCATATAAATTACTACGGCATCCATGCAGTTGGGTTTATGGTATTGAATTATGGGTAAACCGTTGAATGGACGTGCACAAAGATAAGCAATGCCCTCGCTCAGCACACAGGATACTTTTTTCCCGTATGCGTTCCCATGGGTGAAACTAATTAATATTATAACTAGGAAATTATATAACAATTATTTGTTTTGTATTAGTTTCCAACTGCCTCGATGTTAAAGCGACTGCTGTGTATGAGGCCTCGTGTTCGAATTCCAGGTCTAATAATATTGTAAGCAGAAAGTTATGGTGGTTTTTCCTGTCAAGCAATTCTCAATAGTTGCATGAGGTCTAAAACTATGCCTGGTAAACAGTTAAAGTCCCACCCGCAATTCTTAAGGATCTAAAACAGAAGCTGTCGAAATATGGATTTAATAAGAAGCCTCGTATTGGGCTTCGTCACCGTATTTCTTATTTCTTTTTAGAGTTCGAAAAAAACTCTTATACAACAGCTTTGTTCGTCTGTCTGTTATACAACTTTCAACTCAAGAACCGAAAGAGCCAGAGACTCGCGGTCAACGCCATTCGACTCAGCATAGTCGATATACCCCGAAATTACTATGACGTCTGACCGTCAAGGTCACGTGATACTATTTTTTCGATCTCTAAGATTTACGGCAATTCATTGCCGTTTCTCACATGTTGAAAAAGACAACGCCCGTTCTAATTGTATCACGGAGGATGTTACAAATATTAAAAAATGACCCGGACTCAGATTAATTATTTGTGAATCACACAAATTTATGTCCCATGTGGGAATCGAATCCAAAACACTTGGCGCACTGGTTTAGCGAGCACTTAAACTAAAACGCTTTCCGTGTAGTTAATATCCAGCTTATTTAAGTCTACATTCTGTAAGATGTTAGTACTCCCTCATTCAAGCTCGTTTCAACAAGAATAGAACGTCATGCGGCAAGTCTCCAGTACTTCAAAAATTATCCGAGCAAAGTATTTAATCATTACATACTTACATTAGCGATAGCCCTGAAACTCCCCCAGGGTAGTGGCGTGCCAGTCTAAAAGTCTGAGTAACCGTTTATTTAGTTAAAAACCTTATCTAAATGTTTTTGTTTACGCCACCCCTGTTTATACGAATTGACCTTTTTATCATTACGTTGTAATATTGTTTTAATATTCCTTTCATATCATGTTATTATGTGATCCTTCCGATTTTACTTTGATGAGGGTACCATTATGAGCCTGTTTTACTAATTTCTCCGAATCGATACTGTTTTAATTTTAATGTTCGAAATTGCCGACAGCTGAGAAATGTTATGGTTTCATTTTCCCGTAATATGCTAATGATGGTTTCAAATAATTGGGTACATGTGTTTCAAATAAGTAAAATACAACAGTGATTGGCATGATTAAAATAAAACAAAATGTCGGCATATTTTTTTTTTTTATGTATGGCCTTAACGATATTTTAAATACATAAACTACCACCCCAATCTCATAATTAAAGATTAAGCTCTTGTTTAGTTTATTAGTATTATAGTAACGATAGAAATGGCCTATCCATAGCATCCACTGCATCCATCCGAGGCGTATTACCCCAAAATTTTACCATCTGTTTACAGGTCTCAAAGAGATGGTTGCAGACAGCGTGCTCATATTTTTTGGGTCAGAAATACCCAATAATAATTACCCGTATTAGTCGACACAGGCAACTAACTAATAATCTGGAACCTAATTATAGCGATAAAACTATCTGCTTATAAAATAGTAATAATATAAGGCCAATTTGTTTACTACACCATCATTGAGCAAAAACCGCTTCTCAGTATGACATGGTATGCCGTAGCTCATCACGACAGGCCGATGCGGTGTAGACTTCACATATCTACAAAAATATTATGAATAACTCTTAGCCTGCCCCAATCTCTCCTCCTCTTTCTTTTTTAATGTTGAATAAAGTGATAATATATCATTTCATACATTCGTAATGGCTTCAAAAAGTCGAAGATGCGTTTTATAGAATCGACCTCGAGATTATTCCGCAGCAGTTTAATGGTCACAGAAACTGCTAACAGCTTAAACATTTTTAACTTGTTTTACGTTTATTGAGACACAACTCACACTCAGATCACAATCTGAGTATAAGATATAAAATATCGAACAAAGTTAAGTTCGTATTCATAATAAGTAGTAATATGGAAGTATGTATGATGTACTATTATGTACATTTCGATTTTGCGCAATAACGATTCTGTAAAGTGAAACAAGCTATCCAACATGGTTTTAATAAATTGCTGGCACTGAAACAACGCCATTACCGGAGACAAAATAGAAATTCACTGGCTAAAAGCTTGGAACCAAAGCGACGTCGTTTTGCACTGTATTTTGTGATTTAGCTATTTTGGTTACCAACTTTAGTTAAGCGCTGGAAGTGGGTTTAATATTTACTTTCATAGGGACTCTTTAAAAGTCATGCTAGGTTTATTATGAATGTGGTTAAAAATACTACAAAATTATTAAAATTTGGATTTTGCTTACCATACAGATTTTTAATCAGAAATTTAATGACTGCAATATATGTATTTAATTACTAGATGTTCCCGCGGTTTCACCCACGTTTATCGTTACTGCGCTACCCCCGTGGGTCGTAGCGTGATGTTATATAGCATATAGCCTTCCTCGATAAATGGGCTATCCAATACTAAAAGAATATTTCAATTCGAACCAGTAGTTTCTGAGATTAGCGCGTTCAAGCAAAGAAACAAACAAACTCTTCAGCTTTATAATATTAGTATAGAAGTATAGATAGCATGATATTTGCAGTCTGAAGATTTTGGGTGAAATTTCATTATTATAAGTTCTATCTTCAGATTAAATGCTTATGAAAATGTATATAGTATTCGGTATACAATATTGGCAGGCATACTTTGCCCAAAGAGAACAATTCAATTATTTGAAACTAGAACAAGTAGTAATAAATGTAGCAGGCTGGTTAAATATCGACACAATCTGATACGAGATTCCGAAAGGCACATATTTGTCTCTTCCCTAAAGAAATTTTGGGATAAACTGTCGAAATGGAAAGTCATTTTTTTTTATTTACTTATCCCCGCGCCTCGGAAAGCACGTAAAACCGTTGTTCCTGCGCTTGATCTCTCTTCGGTCGTGTTGGAATACCATCTCATCGGATCATGAGAGTGAGGGAACAGAGAGTGCACTTGTGTATGCGCACATACTTGTGCACGATACCTGATATCTCCTGCGCAGATGGCCAGTCTCCGTTAAGATTAGCCGCCGTGGCCGAAATTCGGTCTGGAGGACATTATCCATTTAAAAAAGACAATAACTCACTCGGAATATTTCCTGTATCGTGGGATACTTCGGTCAAGCAACAGACTCGGAACTACTATTTATGAATCCCACAATTTTGGTCCCGTGTACAATATGAACCCGTTGGGCGAGGCCGCAGTGGCGAGGAGACTTACACCACTACACCGTCGGTGTAGTCAATATGTATTTGTGTTAAATTAAAAATATATGCATTGATAACACGAAAGTAAAATGCTCGCAAGAAATTTTATAATTAACCAAGAAATATTTTGATTTATAGCTTTTAAAGTTTTTTCTAAGTGAATAAAATTATAGTGCCTGTGCTGACACATCAAATTGTATAGTAAATTTCTCATAACTTGTCACGCCAGTCGTTCCGTACCGCGCACTACTGACACACGCGACATGCACGACATTTGTATTATTGTAACTACTTAACGTAAATACATGTTCAGTCAATCGATCTTGTGACTTTAATTTATCTCCCAGCACAAAACCCTGAACACTTAAACATACACCCAACAAAATCTTCAAATTCACAAGAAACTCTTTACACTTATCTACACAACTAACCTAGCAGTATTATTATTTCTGAAGCAGTCTTCTGTACTCTGACGATAGTCGGTTTAGCTGGAGCGGTCCTCAAGTAACGATTAATCTCAACGTGTGAACGTTAGCCACTGTGCCCCGAAATGGGATTTAGATTGTTGCTCTAGCTTTATTAGCTTAAAGCCTTTAAACTTTAGCGTGTTTTCGTTTTACGTATGGCGCTACACTTATTTTATGTTTTTGTTGGTGTATTTTGGAGTAAAGTTCATTATGATTTTTTGAATCACGCTTTTATAAAAGGCTATAATTGTATTATGTTAGGCAACGATTTTAATTACAGAAGTACCTTATTACGTTTAAATACAGTCTTCTTCTGGATATTAAGTTGTTATCTCACACAGTGCCAATATTACATCTGAATTATAATAAATATAAAATTATAACACTTAGGTACTCATACTGAAAATTTTACACTATCGTTCTTTATCTAATATAATAATGTGAACTCGTTTTTCTTAGTGTAGAGACCTTTTTGTGCGGATATACATAAGTACAGTGAAAGCATGTATTATTTAAAGTTTTGATGGCAGGCAATGTAGTTTTTAATTAGAATTATTACTTGGTATAATGGTTTTATTGTTATAGGGTTGCTCCTAAAGAAACTCATAAACACAAGGTTATATATGTATTTGCATTTTTAAAAGTTTACCGCACTACGTAATTAATTAATTCTACAAAGATTTACGATATTATATTATTATATGTTCTACAGTAAATCTAAATAAACAACCTTATTTTTATACAGTTGGTGGCAAAATTTCTATGGCTGTCTGCAATATCAGAGGTATCACTAGCGCATAGGTAGCCTTATACATACATTTTGTCAAAGTCAAAGCGCAATTGGCAAAATCTATTGGCACTTTTGCTGATTGCAGTTTACTTTAAGAAGCTTATAGTCCAACTCACACAATACAAGGTTATTTAGCGGCAATCTGCTGTATGTTTAAACCCAAGTAAAATTGCTTTGTGGCCAATGTCAATTATTATTTATAATAACATGTCAGCCTTGTATAAGAGCTGTTCCATTGTGGGGTATGGTACGTGCTTCTTCTCATTTTAAGAAGGGACAGGCTATAGATCACCACCTTGCCACAGTGCGGATTAACAGACTTTATACACACATCTTCGAGAACCTTATGGGGAACTCTTGGAGATCTCAATGTTAAATTAAGCTATAATTAACTTTTTCTTAAGCATAACTTAAAAGTCAGAGGAACCTTAGGATCTCGACTGTATCAGTCCAAAAACTTGCCTATGACTGCTCACAATGATTAATAGTTTGGCAATTAATTAAAATAATTAGAATTTTATAAATTAACACCAAGTAGAATAACTAGTTTAATCGATGTCCAAACGACCACATTAAAGAACCCATCAATTTTCATCAGCTCAAATTCCTTCATGGCCATCTATTGAAAAATTCTAAATCGGAAAATATTCACGGTGCTCCGCATTTTTTGCGCCAAGATACCAATATTACCAAGGGTTATAGTATAATGCGATTAAATTGAAAATGTTAAACCTTTGGCCCGGTAATAAGGAGCATGACGATCAACATTTTTCCACCGTTTTATATTGAACGGTATTAAGAGGCCCGCAAATGAGTTTGAGAGTTTTTATTATGAACGATGTCGCGATTGAAGGGAAATAAAAATATAATAGGGGATTGAAATGTTTGCCTTAATAAATTGAATTTGTGGATATTTACATCCTTCGTTACGGCTTGTGGCCACGTTTTGATTTTGGAATATAAATGGAAATGCAGGCCATTTGAGGCGACGTGCAATGTTTACAATGAGGCTGATTTTATTTTTCTTTGTTGGTCGCTAGTATTCGAGTTCGTGTTAAATCCCAACCCTTTTGTCCTTCTTGGTGTTTGAAGTAGTTTAGTATTCATATCATATCATTTCATTTCAACCGAGTGGACTTAGTTAGTCCGTCCAGTTAGAGAAACACATCTAAATACTACCAGCCTTCTAAAATCATTTACGTGTTGAAATCAGCTATCATGCACCTTTCTGTTAATGCCCCGTTGTTTTTGGGTTTAAATTTGCACTTACATATATAAGATGATCGTGTATGATCACGGTGTATGATGTCCCGATTTCAATTGTTACTCGCGCAGTTGTTGGATATTTTAGTTAGTGAATTCTCAATAGCGGAATTGAATCTGATATAGTGCCTGGTAGACAACAATACATGTGTATTGAGTACCTATATACATATATGGGTACTTATAGCCAAATATACTTATAGCTAATATCATATACTCTACGAGAACCCATTATTGAAATAAAAAGTATCTTATGTATGCTACGCAATAATCCAGGACTTGATCTATCTGTGTGTCAAATTTCATCCAAATCCATTAATTGGTTAACAAATGATTGAGTAACAAATATCATCTTCACAAACTTACACAATAATTTTAGTGCAATTTAATCTATATCATTAGAACCACTATTAAAATTTATTAAACTGGCTATGTTTTTAGGGCAATATATGCATTATTTTCAATTATAGTGCGGTCATCTCAAGTACATGAAAAATGTTGACGTGTATTTGGAGTGAAATGGATAATATGTTGCTGGCCACTACATTGCAGCCACATAAGCTTTATTTATTAAACAACAAACACGAAAATTCATTTGTTAATGTAATCTCAGAATATTGTTCACAGGGCTCTGTTCTACGACATGTATCACGCTTTTGTTGGGATTTCAAGTAACATGAAGTAGTCATCTCACCCAAATTTCGTGCAACATGTCTGCAACGTCACGTACCTTCATAATGAGGTCGGTACTCTACTACATAATTATTATTATAGTTAGGGATCTTACAACTAGGGATGATAGTGTTAGCTAGACCTTATTATCAGCAAATTTTGAGGCCTCACTTCAAAATTTACTAATACGGCAATATTAGTTTACTAGTCGAGATTTAGAAAAATAAATACGTTTTTAGCTGTTTGGAAATTGTACACAATTAATATAAAGGTATAAATATTTGTATATTTCTCGACATTTCGACCGACCGGAATTGCTTGTGTAACTTAGTGTAACCGACTGCTACGCCTAAGGTCGCGGGTTCGATTCCCGCACATGTCAAACATTTGTGTGCATGAACATGGATGTTTGTCTTGGTCTGGGTGTTTCTATGTATAATATGTACGCATATACAAAAAAATAAAAAGTATATATGTATGTTTATCCATTGTCTAGTATCCATAGTACAAGCTCTGCTTAGTTTGGGCTAGATGGTGTTGTGTGTATGTTGTAGACTATTATACTATTATGTAGAATATTATATAGATTGAGTCCAACAATGTGGTCTAATGTTTTATAGAAAAATGATGATTAAGAATCCTTCCACATTGGAGATGACCACATTTTTTGGGGAAATATTAAAACAGCAGACATAAATAACAATTTAGAGTAAGTAGAATATAGGACAAGCGTACCTATTTAAGTTGGAACCAAGAGCAGCTTCATGTAGGTGAGAACATTATAAATCTCTAATTATAGTTATATTATCAATTCATTTCCATTTATGTCTATGAAACAAGGGCCTAAACTAGCAGCATAGGGAATGATATTTCGAATACAAAGAGCCATAGTGATATAAACAGGATAATTGCGGTTTTTTTGTGCACACGCTCGGCACGTGAATGATCAGCTATGTTAATGTTTAAGAAGAATCCAGACTCAGGATATTACTTTATTGGCTATTGGTGTAGTTATACCCGTACCTACATTTTTATTGTAATTAAATTGATTTATTTTTTGAGCCAGTATTGAAGTGATATAAACCGGCACCTTAAAGAAACTAAGTGATTGTTAAAATTATTGCATAGTCCACTATTTAAAATTTAATTTAACTGTAGAAATGACGTTGCGGTTTAGATGGTCACCTCGCTAATGCCACTGCACCTAAAATTATGGGTTCGATTCCCACACAAAACAAACATTTGTGTTATCCAGAAATCATTTTCCCTGTATATATTCCAATAAATATTTCGTAGAACATATTATCAAAATCCTAACTAATATTATAAATGACAATGTAAGTTTGTTTGTTTGTTACATTTCACGCCTTAAATATTCAACCGATCATCATGAATTTTGGCATATACATTGTCAGGCGTATTGAAAAGGACATATTGACAAAATCTAAATTCTACGCGTGCGAAACCGTGAATAAAAGCTAGTTAAAATAAAAAAGGCTATATTAAACACAAATTATTCACAAATTCCACTAAACCGTTAAATGAAGAAAATTCTTTAATTTTTAGGTCTTGAAGTTACTACGACGATGTGAAATTCAAACTTAACTGACACTATATGAAGAATTTGTTCACATTTTAGTTCTTTCCTAGAACTACATAGTTTTATCAGTCTAAAAACTATTGAATACGTAGAAATTAAGATTAAATCGCTACTGTGTAAATTAATTTGAGTTTTATAAGCTTGCTAATTAACTTCTAATATAATAAAGAGATTGTGGAAACAAACTCTGAAACTACTTAACTCTTTATAGAAACATAAGTAGTTTAATGCATTTCGCCTTCTATTTATAGATCCTACGTTATATGGAGTGAATTCGAGATGAGTTGTAGTATGATAGTATAGATAGTAATGATTGCCCGCGGTTTCACTTGCGTTAATCTAAGTTTTGTCAATACATCCCTGAGGAACTGTACTTTTTCTTGATGAAAGGTATGTCCTTTTCTGTAGACCTAACGACGTGTATGCAAAATTTAATGATAATCGGTCAAGTAGTTAATGCCCGAAAGGGTAACTAATAAAATAACTCAGTAAAGTAGTATTTTACTCCAGCACATTTTGGACACCACCAAATGGAAGGGAACCATCAGGCAAAAGAAAAGCTGGCAGGCCAAAGCAGCGATGGGCAGACGACATCGTGCAGGCAATAGGTTGAGATTGAGTCGACCAGGGCAAGGCTAGGGAAAGGTAGAAAAGTTGGCGGAGGCCTATACCCAAAAAGGGGTCCATATATCAAATTAATTAGATTTAATTTAATCACGCCAACTTCGACAAACACTAGATATTTAAGTACATCAATAATAATTACTAACAATATTTGAAATGTAAAATTAAGGCCTATGGCATAAATGGCTTTATTATTATTATTATTTTATTCAGAATTTGTCATTAAATTTCGCTAACAAAGAAATTTAATAACAATTTACACGACCGGGGAATTGAAACTCAGGACCTAACAATTCCCCGAACCGATAAGTGCATTCTTATGCTACGGGGCCAATAAGGCTTTTAATAGGATTGCAAGAGTTCTGCCACTAGTGGCTATTTATTGTACATGACTCGGTGAACATGCGCTACTTGGGGTACCCCGTGTGATTAGGTTATGCATGTAGCCCCTTCTAGTAGCTTGCGCATGTAGCCTATACTAATTACTTGCGTATGTACACACTAGTTTTGTTGAACACTGCATAATTGCTGTGTAACGAAGGCTATATTTTAATAATATACTACGCGTGCGAAGCAGCGGGAAGTATCCAATAACTAACGAGATGGGTGTAAAAACCTAGGATTCAACCTTTTCGTCTTCATGTGACCTTTTTTTTCCACCAGCTTTTCGTAATGTCCCACTGCTGGGTAAAAGCCTCTCCCTTGGACTTCCAAATCACTCTGTTGGTGGATATGGTGGATATCCTCTGATCTTATGACCTTCTGACCCCTATATCAAGGGTTTTTTTTGACCCACAGACAATATGGATCGTTGGTTAATACGTAAATATCGACTTATGTCTGTTTTCGAAAGGATAAGCAAATACTATATTTTAATAGTATTGGTAAAACACAATATACTCAATGCCTTCGTTAAGCGATTGTTGTGCTCATGTACGCTTGAATAGCTTTAGTTATTTAGGAATCGTAACTCTGACACAGTGCAAGGGAGATAGTATGCTGGATCCTCTGATCAAGCGTCTCTTTAAATAGCTTTTACAAGTCCCACACTAGATGCCGTTCCTATGTCGCAAGCGACTTTACAAACATTCAAACTACAGACACAAATAATACACAGATTTGGAACGACTACATACATATTTGTAAATTTGCTAATTTCTTGCCCCGTGTTGGGATTGAATCCACAAAACTCGATGCAGTGGCGGTGGCAAGGCTACAGACTCTACGCCAACCGTACGTCCTCCTTTGGCTTCAGTATTCCGTGGGGTGAAAGTTCTATCTAATTGAGCAGAGGGATATAATATTTATCTCACTACGATTCTGATACTCATATATTATTCTACTGTTATTCGAATTTTCATGCATGCTCTTAGACCCAGCCTTACTCTTTAACGTCTCCGAGATTAGTATAAATTATACATTATAATATAAGCTATCCTATTGCTAGCCTCGGGCCTCTTTTCAGTGTGAGATGGTTTACCATATTACACCACGATAACTCAGTGCGAGTTGGCAGATTTCATACATATTCGAAAACATTATGGAGGCTTTTCAGACAAGCAGGCTTTCTCACGATGTTTTACTTCGTTGCGCACATAGCTTCGAAATGTTAGAGATGCATGCCATCGGTTCAAACTTGAGACCTCGGTGTGTCAGTCAAACGGTCATCCAGTGATCTAATGCCGCGTATACATTATCAAAATTCTATCATTCATATTTGACACGTTTTGCTCTACTTTTACTTATTTTATTAGTAGATATTTTCGTGACCATATTTTGATTAACACTCTTTTTTTGGCAGCTTTTCAATATACGGCTCACAAGAAGACTCTTTTCAAGGTATTCAACTTGGCAGTATTACACGTGATAACAAATGGTCGCCAATATGACGTTTAATTGTGTTTATTTTTTATGTTGCTCCTCAAAATGACCACACTCCGCCTGATGGTAAGCAGTCATGTGGTCTAAGAGCAATGGCCTCCACACCGTCCTCCTCCATAGCAACTGAGGCGCTATTGAGATCTCTAAGTATTTTATTTTATGATAATAAATAGTAAATAATATATTTACTATTTATAATATGAATTATATGTATATAGAATGTGTATACTTAATCTCATGTTTAAATTTTTGGCAGCCATTTAATATAGTTCTTAAAGAGTAAAATGAAAGTCAAACATAAGATGAAATATACTAATGAAAAACATCTATGTTATTTCAAACAGATTATTTTAAAACTTTAACATTGATTTGTCAGAGAGGTAAAACATAGCACCTGTTCTAAGAGCTGTAGAAATACCTCCACGCAACAGTAACAAAGTAGAAATTTATTTGTAACTTCACTTCACTTAGCACAGATCGGCAACGCGTTTACGTTACTGATGTTAATAATAATAATAATCTTTTTATTTGCCAGAATGATGTATTAGCCAAAAAGGGCTCGGAGCAACTATTTGTGGGCCCCGAGCCATTCGTAGGTCTCTCTGAGAGTACCATCAAGGCAGCTTTGAATGCACATGGCAATAATAAACACAGGCTGGAGTGGATGGCCCTTAGGGGTCTGGAACACTCCAAGAAATTCATTGCAAACAGAGCCACGGGCTTTACCCGGAAATTCTGCGGGTACAACTAGGGCCAAATACGCCTACTCACAGGAGCGTTTACTGGTCATTTTGGCACCAACGACTTCCTGTGCAGATTGAGATTGTCAAACAATTCGATCTGCAGAGCCTGTGGTGAACAGGACGAGTCCATATCACACCTACTGTGTGAATGTGACGCGTTGGCCGGACTAAGGATGGTTCTGATGGGATTGGCATATCCGAACCCTGAAGACTTCAGGCTTCTCCCTCTGAAGTGTACGCTGCGACTGATGCAGTACATTCATAGGGATAAACCTCGGGGGATAAGGCTCAGGGATAAACCTCGGGGCCGACACAAAAGATCCCACTGGGTCGAAGTGTCGCCGGTCTACAATGACTGGCCCCCGGATCAAGATAAGATAAGATATTTGCCAGAATGTAGATTTACAAGTATGTTCTTATTTATTTAAATATTCCCATTTACATTCTACCATTGCATATGGTGTGCAAATATTTATCTTAGCAACTAAAACTAAATTAATTTCATTCAATTTCATTACACATTATAATAAATTATCCAATTATAAAGTCAATTATTAAATTCTTATTAATTAAAACTAGAACAATCCATAAAATAACAACTCAATTACTCATTATAATGAATTACATTAAAATGTCATAATAAATGTTACAGGTTATAATTGAAATATATTATATTATTAATTTCAGCAATGCACTATGACATGAACTCATTGAGCTCGTAAAAACATTTTTCATTTAACCACCGAGTTAATTTCTATTTAAACATTGTGCAAGGTAAATCTTTAAATGAATTAGGCAATTTATTATACACATATAAAGCGTTCACATATGAGTTCCTTTTATATATGTTGTAAGCTGTTTACTACAATAACTTATTTCATGTGCATCCGTTATAAATCATGTGTCTCTCCATTAGCTGCAAAGAAGGCGACTACGGTATCACTAGGTTTAAATTGTCGTCTTGTCATTGCGCCAGGTGTTTTGGATTCGATTCCCACGTGGGATAAAAATGTTTTGATTCAAAAGTAGTTTTAGATTCTGGCTGTTCTTTCTGTCCTCTGTATGAATATTTGTAAAGTGTTGCTTAACACAGGAAATATACTTAGCGCGGCAGTGGTAATTTTAAAATAAAATCAAATAGAAATGTATGCATAAATATGTGTATTTTAAAGCTTGTTAAAACCTAAATGTGATTATAATGACCAGTAATAAAGTACAAAAATAATATTTGCTATTAGCAACAACTCAAGGCCAAGGAAAAGATTGATAGACTGTGTGAGGATGGATATGAAAAGGAAAGGGTTAAATGATCAGATGACAGAGAAGTATGGAAGCAAAGGACATACTGCGTCGATCCTAAATAAATTGGGACCAGGGCAAGAGGATGATGATGAGCAACTACTCAACTTTAACTTCGAGGGAACAAAATGAAATTAACCTTCACAACCAAAACAACGAACATTAAAATAATTGTATGATTCGTTCTTGATGCATATTTTAATAAAACTTTGCCTACAAAAACGGTGAGACATACCGGCACACGTAATCCACATTATTTCCGACCAACATTTAAAGTTTCATTCCGAGTGTCACAGGCAGTACCCACAGAGCCTCCCCTATCCTCCGAACAGAGGGGTACCTCCCGGCCGAGGAGTAAAATGAAATATAGGCGGGTGCGCGTTCCGTGGAGCGTTTTTATTGCCGCTATGTGTAAAGCTTGTAGAAAAAATTACTCTCAACTGAGTTTTTTATTTTGGAGCACAGGGCTGGCTGTAGTTCGTATATGTTAAAAAGAATATTGATCAACGACATACGTTCATAAGAATCTTCTCGATTTGATTGATTGCGTATAGCAATTATTGCAATATTTTGTAAAACAACAGTTGAAATTAACGATATATTTACGATACTTTAACGGTAATACCCGAAATCCATTCAAATTATAATTATTATTGACTAAATTTTGCCTGGGGCTTTAATCGCTCAAAAATAGTGCTTTTGGATATAACGTACCCTATGTCATATTGGATAAAAGGTACTCGGTATGTCCTTTTCTGTTCCCCTGACAACGTATATGCAAAATTTAATGACGATCGGTCCAGTAGTTAAGCCGTGAAAGCGTAACAAAGTAACTCTCATTTGCATAATAGGTATTAGTTAGGATTGCTTTAATGATATACCATACCCCATACACATAATGGAAACAAGTTTGGTAACCAACCATAGTTTTGACTTGAGAAATCTTAATTAATCAATTATATCATTAGTAATCAATTAGCCACAAACTCAAGTACCCACAAACTTCACACATATAGATCTAATTCCGCCCCTGTACCAACATCCGCGACTTGGGACGAGGTGATGATAATTTTTTCCAACGCCTTCCTTCCCCTTGAATATTGCTCTCCAAACGTCTTTATTTGCAGCCGCGCGTAATTGTCGAAAAGCGAAATAATGGGTGGATTACAACCACCCCGGTACTCTATAAGGCATTTAATATAACATTTTTTAAGGTAACGTATACTGTTATGAAGTGGATTGAATGTTACAATTGTTTTCATATTGTAGTCAAGGTTGGGTGTCAAATATATATATTTTTGTATATAATATTTATTAATGAGTTTAGCAGTGACTTTTACGGATAATGAAGGTTGAAGTATTTATGTAGGTACTATATTGAATTCTATATTTTACTGTTCAAAACAAATGTCTCTAAAGTATTATTAGAGATAATCATTAGAGCTGTAACTAGAAATGTCTTGATGGAAGTATAATTTTGTTAGTTGTAAAAATCCATTACATATAAGCTGTTATATTGAACATTTAAATATGAATGATCAGCAAGTAAAAGAGTTTGAAACCTATAACTAATCTTTTAAAAAAGACAACTCCCGCGCCAGGAAAAATTCCTTTGTTAATTAATGTCAGAATAACATATACCTAGTATATGTACCTAACCTTTGTGAAAGAAAATAAATAATCTTTATAATCTTTATCGCGGGGGACTTTACAAACATTAAAACAACGGACACAAAAAACTTCCAGACTTGTCTCAACCATTTGTGAATCATACAATTTTTTGTCCCGTTTGGGATTCAAACTCACAACACTCGGCGAAGTGGAAGTGGCGAGGCAACCACTTAAACCACACGCCATCCATGCAGTCAAAGTCAGTAATCCATGTAGTTGAATATACTAACTACTTTTCAAAGCACGACACATCGCGCGCGAAGCATTATTAGTTGGGCAAAACATTGCAATTTTGGCTGAAATATTTTCAATAACAACACGGAGACTTTGTGCAACTACTGAGAATTAAAAAGTCCGTTAAGAATAATAATTTTAAAATAGTAAGTACGTACTCAATTGACTCGCCTCTCTTACGTGGCACTTGAAAACATACTAAAACACAGCTGGACAAGTCTGGGAATAAGTAATACAGGTCTACCCACCTCTTCGGGTACATACAGGTTGCCTCAAAAGTCGACGTCAAGCTGGAATCAGATAACAGGCTAAGTTATAATAACTATCAGAAAATATAAAAAATATCTAAGATACATATTTTAATAATTATAGAATCATGGAACAACCTGTATACACAAGAACTTACTGAAATACTACCAAGCTTATCTTTTAACAACATAAATATTGTTCACATTCAGTCTAAATGTTGTACATGTAAATAATTATTATGAATTTATACGAATATTGGTTTTAACTAAAGTCAAATCCAACCATACGATAATGATCAGTACACAGCAATTTACTATCAGTCACAAATGGGCTTGTTATTTTAAAGTTATATAGTGGATTATCTAGCTAACTTATCCTGACTAATATTATAAAAGCGAATTGGAATTTGTTTGTTATGCATTCACGCCTTAACTACTTGACCGATCATTATGAAATTTCGAATACACGTTGTCAGTGGTTCAGGAAATGATGTAGGACAAGTGGTTAGGACATATGGTACCTTTCATTCAGAAAAAAGTACCGATCCCGAGAGATAGAAATATATTGACAAAATCTAGATAAATTGAACAAAACCGCGAGCAAAACCTTGTAAAATATTTTAGCTACATATGTATCACATAATACATTATATAATGGACTAGCTGCCCCGCGCAAATTCGTCTGCTTCACATAAGAAAATTTGCCCCGTTTTTGCAACATTTTTCATGAATGCTCCGCTCTTATTGGTCGTAGCGTGATGTTATATAGCCTATAGCCTTCCTCGATAAATGGGTTATCCAACACTAAAATATTTTTTTAATTCGTACCTGTAGAGATTAGCGCGTTTAACCAAACAAACAAACAAACAAACTCTTCAGCTTTACAATATTAATACACCTTGGATGCATTATGAGTTTGACTTTAAGTCTCACCCTTAGCATTACCAACGTTTCGACGATTTCACATCTAACACAAGCTTAGCTAGAGGGATTAACAGAATAGTAATTTGTAAACAAATTGCTAATAGAAATTATATAATATGTATATAATAAAGGGTTAATTAATATCTTTTCATACGTGACTTATTTATATCTTACTTAACATCTTTTTTACCAACACTTTCCATAACTCGGTACTCAATTTTGTCATACAAAATCACAAATATTGCGATTGGTTCCTCTAATCGCACGACTAAGACTAAAGATTATATTCAGCCGCAAAAGAAAGCAGTGGCGTAACAAACTAACACACTGCATGGTGGAAGGCGTTATGCAGGTCCTGTCTTGCAATTTTAAACTTGTAAAAATATGTATTTCAAAGAAGTGTTTTATAAAAAGTCGTAGAACAAAAGTTGTTAAGTATGATGTAAAGAAGACACGAATTATTAGTATTTTTCATTGAAAACTGTATGTATTAAATGGTAATTTTTTTATTGTAGATGTATCTTTTTATATTTAGTCATGATTCGTACTCCATCGGTATCAAGTGTATTCTGAGCAAGCATTCTACCTACGTACATACAGACCATCAAACACGAATACACTAACCAAACTATTTATAACTATATGAGGTGAGCTGATAAAAGCAAACTTTAAACAAATAGAACAGGTAACCAAAAAAAATTTGATTGTATTCTTTTTTGAACTTCCAAAAGAGCAGTTTAACAAACTGTTGGTCATACTATTTATTACCAATACAATTAGTTAGTTATAAGGAACTAAAACAAATACTCTTTTTGCATATGGTATGTATATACATAAGTACCAACGCTATTAGAAGTCACGCTTATATAGCGTGTATAAATATAAATTTTTAAACAGTCTGTATCCGACGTCAACTAGCAAATCAACAAAAGCCTTAGAAACAAAATATAGACCATCAAAAACTAACCGAAAATACCAACTCTGTAAACATTTCTCGTTGAAATTACACAGTAGCGTTTATAATTACATACGTGTATGTATGTAGGTAATGATGTCAGCCATGTCAGGTAAAATTCAACGGTGTGGAGCTTAATCAAGCCGTAGCGAGCTAATAAGTCGCGAGGCGCGCTAACTAGGGCTTACGTACCAGAAATTTGTGAGGGTTTATAGAAATATTTTATATAATATTCATGCTTAGTCGTACAGGGTTTAAGGAAATATTGTTTGGATTTTATTGTGATTTAACAATTTCTTATGATTGTCGACAGTCATAGGTGAAAGAAGCAAACAAGAAATTTAAGATTCGTAGTGGCGTATCTGTAATCTATAGAGCGTGTAATAGTAAGGTCTGGTCATAATATTTTATAATGTACAATGTAACTAACCCGTTCAAGTTAGCAGCCTAATCTAATGAGTCGTTTTTGCACAGTGGCGGCCAGATACAGTAGGTTTTAAACGATTGATAGATTAATAGGACTGTATGAATGGAGTGACTGAGACTGTTCAAGATCTGGGTGTAATTTGTGTGATTTAATAGAGTATTTGTAAAGTCGCCACGGTACAAAGCCTGTTAGTGTGGGAGTAAATTTATAAAAAGTAGAATATAGCTAATTCTTTCAATATTTTATGATAAATCATACAGACTTTTCTTAATAAATGTTAAGCAAAGCGCCGCTATAACAAATTTCTATAGTCAGCTAAATAAATGACACTAATGGGTGCTGCTGGCAAGTCCATACAAAAATTAGGAGACCACTGATACTGATATGACATAATTATTAAGCAAATAAATCGTGTTAAGAATTGTGTATTACATCACTGAGAAAATACACTTGATTTTATTCGAATCATGTTTTTTGCCTACGATTTGCTTTTTATCTCCAATACTTTCAATACTTTTACATTTCTAATATATGATCCTTCTTTAGTTAAGGAATTGTATAGATACGTACATATATTACGAGAAAAGAGGCTAGAAATAGGATTTTGGCCTACGAAAAAATCTTATTGTATAATAATAATAAACTCTTTGTTGCTTGAAATTCTGCAATCAGAAAATCCAAACGGGAATCGAACACAAGACTTCATAATAACTCGAAAAGATAAGCAACTAACATATTTATTACGATGGTATTTACAAGATAATATTGGAAATTTATTGTATCTGGTCGCCGGTGTGCCGCTGCTACTCAATAGGTTAAATAATAAAAATAGTCACTAGATCTCGCTGTTTAACTTGAAAGCGAAGAAATAAATAATGTCAGATGTTTCCAGAAATGTACGGGAAGTAATGAAACTCGACATAAGCAGTTCGGTCTTAAAGAGATCTTTAGCTTGAAATTTACTGTGTTCAAACACGAAATTACATAGAAATGTCCCAGTTTGCACTCACCTTTACAGCCCTATTAGTAGCGGAACCGAATAAGAAAACGTTAAATTAATATTGAAACAGAATATGTTACTGTAAATTCTATTTTACCGTTTTATAGATAACATGAAAGGATATTCTACGCATAGATTTAGAATATTTATGCTGAAGTGTTTTTGGATATTTCTGTCAAAAAATTTTAGTAGTCGAACGGAGTCTTGTAGATGACAATAGGCTTGCATCTTTAAGTGGGACTTAAAAACTTAGGCGCACAGAAATGGCATCTGGCACTGATATGGAGTGGATACGGATACGCCATACAAACGCGCGCGTCATATCGCTCACATATGTTTTGCTCGAAATAAAAAAGGGATATCAAAATCCTCGCGACATGGCAGCGCTAGACGCCATTTCTTCGTAAGAGTAGTTCACGAGTCATACATAGCACATGGCACGCGCCTCCTTTACATCAGCATTTTCCATCGACGCGCAAATTGTGTAATTCAAACCAGTGCGCGATCACAGTTCGTATTGAGCGGTAACTACTCATCACTACATATTATAAAACGAAGTTCCCCGTTTGTCCGTCTGTCTGTTCGCGATAAAGTTAAAAACTACTGAACGGTTTTTCTTGCGGTTTTTACCAATAGACGGAGTGATTTATGAGGAAGTTTAAAGTTTAAGTGTTTAATTTGTTAAGGTTCTGACCCGTGCGAAGCCGGGGCGAATCACTAGTTTGTACTAATTAACTTATCAAAGTGACCAATAAATCGCCTCCCATTTTAACTAACAGTGACTTTTAGAACAACGACAACTTTTTTTTTAAAACAACGATCTATTCAGCAGCGCATACAAGAAGTAGCCTTAGCGGGTGGAATATGGATGTAATACCTTCTTTTTAAGGTGAGGGAATGCATTTACGCTTCTCTCTCGACAAGAAAAGGGGCTAGAGAGAGTATATCGGGCACACCCAGAGTAAGATGCAAGGTCCTAATCCATACACCCTTGCCACAAAGGGAGGCGAGAGGGTTATGTCGGGCTCCCTCCCTACTTCGGGCCTACCGGCTAAATCCATCACGGTGTGCCAGCTCACTGCTTTGTGTGGTGAATGGGTCACCAGAACTAAAACTACATCAGCGACCCACCCAAGAGTATCTAATATATGTATGTAGTGTCTGCAGGCGACGATTCCTGGACGACGCAGCGGCACAACAGATGGCGTAGCTCCGCCTGAAAAATCTCAGGTCCTTCCAATTAGACCCACCAATAACCACTAAAACCAAGGTTTGACAACTCGCTGCCTTAAATAGTGGGTGAGTCGCTGCGCTGGAACTACTTCAGCGAAGGGTCACTGACCCCTTAGCCTACCTCTTCGGGGCAATAGACCTGATATGATATATTATTACAAATGCTTTACATTTATAATATCAGTTGGTTATTATACATGATGTGTTATACTAAATGGTGTACGATGGATGTCGTTAGTGGCACCATTGTACAATAAAGGACGTATCATTAGGGCCGGCTAAAGATTACATAGCTGGAATTTCGGCGGCAAGTTTAATAGCTGCTTAATGATTCTTAACAGTCTTTAGTATGTAATTTAAAATGTACATAGCACAAAAATGGGTAGCAATAATATATTGCTAAAATAAGACGAAGTTATTCTCTAGTCATGCATATAAACTCTTCACGCTTATATCTGCAAAGGGGTTATACCATCCCAATTAATATACTGTGTATGTTTTTAGATCTCGAATAGAGGATGAGCCTTCGAATGGTAACAGTTTTTGCTACTAAAATTTCTTGACAGTAATACGCAATAAAACTTTGACCGACCCGGAAATTAAACTCGAGACCTCACGCACAGTAGTCGCTTTTAGTGTTGCTGCGCTATCGAAGCAATAAAATCAAGGGCATAGAATTAGTTTCAACCCTTCAGCTTAGCTAAATGTCTGCAAGCTAGTCGCCTCGCTGATGCCACTATGCCGAGAATTGTGTATGATCTCCACACGAGACAAAAATTTATGATCCACAAACTGGGTCTGGTAAATCTTTTCTAGGTCCGGAAAATCCCTCGCGAAAAAGAATATCTTCAAGTGAGAAAAATGTATTATATCCTCAATCCCTACATTATGCAATCTATAATAAAGGTACAAGGCATTTGCGGAAGTTACACGTTGCAGTAACATGAGAAGTTTATCACCCCAGATTTCAAAAATTTACACAAGTCCCGCTTTGTTCCTTAATAAAATGAACTCTAAATCATTAATATACTGCATTTTTAAGGCAATTGTACACGACGCCAGTAGCTGACGCAAGCTACATGCACAAGTCACTCGCGTGAGATACGCGATAAGGCATGTTGCCCGCGCTATGCATGTAACAGCTATAAAAAGAGGCTTCAAACTCAAAGGTGATATAGATCAATAATTCTAGAATAAACCAACACCGGCGGCGTCGTTTTGTAGTAATACAACCTCGATGGTGTAGTGGTTAGTGTAACCGACTACCAACCCTGAGGTCGCGGGTTCGATTCCCGCACAAGTCAAACCTTTATGTGCATGAACATGGATGTTTGTCTTGGTCTGGGTGTTTCTAAGTATAATATGTATATCGCTTTGATTCCATTCTTCGCTAAATATCACAATCGCAACAATATGGAAGTAATTGCTAAGAATAGAATTTGATCTCAGTGCGCTTAAAAATGTATGTTTCCTGGACACCACAGTCATTTAATACCAAGAACACAAAACGACTTTACTTTGCTTTTTTATATTATTCATTAAACTGAAATCTTGTAGTTTTTTTTTGTTCGATACACGAACATATGCGAATTACTATGAAAAGCTGATACAAAAGTAAGTTTATTCTAAAAACAATATTAAAATGGAAATAAAATTCGTGGAAGCAAAAACTTCACCAATATTCAAATACGAAGAGAAACAAAACAATATTATAATTCTCATGAAATTACTGAGAATTTACTACCAGCCAACCGCTCCGTAATACTGATCTGATTCATTTGTTAATCTATTCAGATACATTAATGATCCCGGATTCCACATCTCATTAATATACAATCATATTTAAACCCCACGTAACGCTAACACTGTGTTTTATTCAAATTGGCTAAAGACAAACAGTGAGATAGTTGAACCGGTTATAAATCAGAATCAACTTGGAGCCTCGGAGCAGAACACGATTCTCGTTCATAATACGAAGGTATTAAAGTCGGATATTGTGTGAGTTGAATAAATTAAAAGAACTTCGCTCTGTTCCTGTGTAATTTCCTTATAAGGCGACGCGATTTATGAACTGTAGCGGCCCGGTAATATTCTGCGCCAATTAATATTTTCAGTGCCAAGTAGTTACGTAAAAACTTAGTTTATTAACAATTCGATGGATAAGATTAAAATTAATGGTGGTGCAAAGTGAAAAGCTTATATAGATTTTGGGTGGAAAACATAATTATAAGAATCTTAACTATAATAATAACAATAAGTTTCACATAAATCAGGCATACGTGCTTTGATTATGATAATATAAGAAGCAACTTCTGTAAAAACATACTTATGTAGAAAATCGTAATGAGTGAGAAAAACGTTTTACAGCAACGTGGCTTTTGCTCTCGTAATTGGAAGAAAAATCAAAGATAATGAAAAAAGACTTACCATCATATACTATTGCACAACGTTAGTGATAAGGATTTATAACATTTCGGGATGAAAGCTAAAATATAAAATACGTGTTGCTGCATTACATTTCTAGAAAGGCATTAATATTAATTGATATTTATACACATATGTATCAAGAAAAGCATTTGTTTTCTGCATCAACACACTAATGCCTCCTAAGTCTCTGATTACCGATACTTAAAGCGGCATATGTATTATTATTTATTGTACTTATTTTATCACTTTTACAATGCAATCGTATTCATTTTTTTTTTCATTTTCTGATGACAAAGAATTCTTTTCATTTACATCTATAAATTAAATTATTACTGTCAATAACAGTTGACGAAGCCTTTAAAGTGCTGTACGAACACTTAAAAAATAATTCAATTTTTAAGTGATTTGGGGGTTTAATAAATATTCAAATGTATTAATCGATATGTTGACTGATTATTTGATAACCTTTAATAATACGCAAATACGAATTTATATAGACGAACCAATTGATTGTCATTTCATCATATTTTCTTGTACTATGATGACATGAGAAATATCGTAAATTCAAGAATGAAGATCTAACAAACTTGCCGTTTCCGTCGTCCCCTAAGCGAGAGTCAAACACGAATTGTGTTATCATAGCATTAATAAATCGTGTTTCGAATATTTGATCATGGCTCAAATAATATTTATTGATCTACATATGAATTCAGAATTGTAAAACATTTCATATACATTAATTTTCAATTATATTGCACATCGCTAGTCGATAGTAAATACAACCATTCCAATTGCTGATTTTACGAACGTTTGACGGCTTTAAGAGAATATTTCCACTCCCCACTTAAAGAACCCATTGTACAGTAGAGATGAGGATCATAAAATTTTAACTGAATTGTTAATTTTAACGAGTCAAGAAGTAATACAATAAGGTTTATTTATTATTTAGGTCGCTATCTGTTTATGTGTTGTACCAACAGCGATCCGCTCCACACTCCAGTGGCTCGAGTTGCGAAGTTTCTCCCCTTTTGTTACTTTTTCATAACAATAACTAATTTCGTTGGTTAATTAAGCAACTGAGAAATGTTTGCCAGAAAATTTTAATGTTTCAATACAGGTCTGCGGATAACATGAACGGAGTTTCGTACTCAAGTGCTACATTTGCAACTTTGTTATAGTTGGTCGCGGTTTCGTTCGAGCGCTAAACATTATCGTTTCTAGTTTTTATTTGAGTTGTTCCTTCATTAATGTTTGTATTTACTGATATTGCTTCACAATCTGGTATATCTTTACTTCAGATAAAATCTAAGCCTTTCTAGACACGCTTGAGAAGTTTTCTGTATTGAGAGAAAATTTTAAAGTCAGCCTCCGTGTTCTATACTAAGGGTTTACGAGAGCCAGTATTAGATTTCCGTATGGAAACGGGTCAGCTTGTAGTCATTTATCGGTGTATCGGGACAGCGAAGATATATTTGAGAATTTGTTTAA
The DNA here is from genome assembly GCA_963675205.1 of Catocala nupta. Taxonomy (NCBI): domain Eukaryota; kingdom Metazoa; phylum Arthropoda; class Insecta; order Lepidoptera; family Erebidae; genus Catocala; species Catocala nupta. The sequence goes on along the minus strand of OY776085.1, from coordinate 7,445,080 downwards.
AGGAAATTCTGTTCTTACCCCCTCTGCACAGATAGGTTGCGTTTAAGATTAAAAGTGTCTGTGCTCGTTTAAACTGATAAATTAAATACACGTTTTTGTATTTAATTAGGTAAAGGAAACAGCTAGTATAATTACCGAATTGAATACCGAAAAAGAAAAGTAGGGTTTTTTTAAAGGCACCTCCCGCTATATAAACAACGCCTGTTACTTTACTAACATAAAAAAATGGACACAAAGATCACCTAGACCCAGAAAAACCATTAGATCGAACCCACAAGACGGCACCGGGAAAGGCAAGGCAACCACTTAAACTATTACGCCATCGTGCAATCAGGGGGTATTTGTGTCTTTATTGGCAGTAGTGTCCACAAATAAAACTACAATCTAAATGCTTGCATACAACGCAAGTAGCTGAAGCGCTACATGCGCAAGGTATACGCACGGGATGCATGTAGTCAGCAACAAAAAAGCTGAACAGTGAACAAATTTTAAAAGTATTTTCTGATTATAAATCAACTTATGTTGTTGACTGTACGAGCTACTTGCGTTGATCATTAACAACTCGCAAACAATGCGCAAGCAACTTGCGCATGTAATCCGTGTAGCACTAGAACCATTAATATAACTACCTACATGAAATTAGTATTCCTTTCAGAAATTCTTTTTTTATTCTCATACTTTTTAAAGAAAGTACACTTACTTTCAGATACTTTATATTTTTCTCGATACTCAGTTCCTAACCTCTTCATTCCATCTGAAGAGGAGACAATATCATAGATATAACTTTAATCGCATCTCCTTGTTAACTCAGCTTCCAGTGGCGGTGCATTTATGTTTGATATCGGAGTTTACCCGAGAGATACAATAAACAGTATTTATGTTCTTTGTTTGAGATGATACATTTTCATTTGATACGAAAGCTCACGGTGGTTTGTCCCCAAAGGTAAGTATTACATCCAAATTTCGAAAACAATTTTATTGTTTTTAGCGCTATGTAGCTTGAGCCTATCCTCGTCTATCAGGTACATTGCCGTTCTTAGGAATGTTATATCTATCCTACCTTCGACCCGTGGTTTCATCCGCATAAGTCCTGATGCCGTGAGCACATCGGGATGAAAATCCTATGTATTAATCGAGGTCTCCAGCTATCTATATACCAAGTTTTATCGCAATCGAATCAGTAGTTTTTGTGTGAAAGAGTAACAAACATCCATCCAACAATCCTCACAAACTTTCACATTTATAATATTAGTAGGATGTCGGTTATAGGCTCGCCCTCTATTACATCGTACCTGAAATGGTGGTTGGTGCAATGTGAGTGTAATGCATCTATGCTTACGCCGATATAGTAGGCTTAGGTGTATTAGAATTAAGGCGTAAGACTGTGTATATATAACCGCGTTGTTGCGTGAACGTAAAATATAAAGTAAACAGGTAACGTTCATTATAAAGGCATAATAATGTAACGGCAAATTTATATTTTAACAAAAAAATAATTAGCAATGGTGGTATTTTATCTTCTCTTTGGAAAAAGCGATACCTGCACTTGGGGTCTGCCTTGTTTATTTATCTGGGGAACCTTAACAAATATACAAATTATGGATACAGAGTATACCCAGACTTAGAACAATCATTTGCGTAGTTAAGTCTCTGTAGTAGTTTTATTCTTTCAAAATGATGAAAAAGTAGTGTTTCAAATTAAAAACGTAACAAAATCCGTTTAAACCAGTTTAATTTTATAATAATATAAATATAATTTGACCACAATCAGCGTTGCGGCAGCGACAAGGCAAAATTTTATTAAATATGTATAAGTTACGGGGAGACTAAGATGGTAGTCCCCGTGAACATGGCTGCTGTAAAGCAACCGAAACGTCGGGGCAAAGTGTAAACTTAAATATAAATAGTTTTAATTAAAAATATATAGCTAAAATAGTAGTAAAGTTCAATAATAGTAGTGTTAGAGTTTTCAAAATTATGTAATAACAGTGTTCTAAAGTAAAATAAACAACGTAACAAAATCCGTATAAAGTGATTAATTTCAATGTATAACATTCGCGTAAACATAAGACAATATTATGTATAAGATACTGTAAATAATATTGCCAACGTGGTGGATGATGTGGATCTGAATGATCAAACTATGGTAGCTCGATGGTTAAGACACAGATTTTCGATATTTCAATATCAATGTAAATTCCTAACAAACAAATCAATTAAATTGGAGGGAAGAAACAACAATAGTACCTAGTATTTTATTACATAAATTATATCAAAGTTTTTTTTTTTAAGTAGTATATATTAGGAATACAACATTGCTACTATGCTGCGGGACTTAGGACGTATAAATTAATCGATTAAAAAGAAAAACTCGTATCATGAGTAATGCTATTTCAGCAGCGATAGCTCAGTGGGGAGACCAACAGACTCCAATGCAGAGGGTCTCGGGTTTGAACCGACGTCGTACACCTCTGACTTTCGAAATTATATGACTTTTCGAAATTACGTGCGTATTGATTGACAATTATCGCCTGTTCCGTACCACGGAGAGCACGTTAAGCCGTCGGTCACGGCTGCCATGAACATCTATGGCAGTCGTTATTGGGGAAGTCGACACAAATGATCCCACTGGGTCGAAGTGTCACCGGTCTGTACTGACTGGCCCCCACACAAGATAAGTTAAGTTAATGCTATTTCAGAAAATTATTATTTACAAAATATATAAATTATGGTTCAAGTAACCGCGTCGCCCGCGGTGTTGTAGGTTCAAGAATGAAGGTATTGCTACAATCGAACTACTATTGGTTTAAGTTTATTTTGCTTTGTGTCTGGCATACTATAATGATTGTAAATAATTAAAATGTACATAAATGGTTGTACGTGGATTCCGTTCAGTAGGTCAGCCACGCCGTGGTCGATTGTATGCATCGATTATTAGCCGAACATGGTCATTAAAGATTTATTGCGACAATAATCAGTGTAGCCCGTGTCACTGGAGAATAATTATAGAATCAGTTGAAAATAACTATTGTAATTAAATCGTAACGCTTTTACTGTCATAGTGTGCTATAATTCTGTAATAAATACAAATATTATACAATGTAGGATTAGTATGATAGTACGTAGCTGTAATCTCTTTCAAAATTAAAAGTAAAATGCACATTTAGACCACGACATACCACATATACTCGGGTACTACTAAAATAATTCATCTACTAATAAAATAATGATTTCGGATAGCGTTGTAAGCAAGTGACCCATACAAATGCCACAGGGTCAATAAAAATTGTACTGTTTACAAATAATTGTTATGTGTCTGTGTGTAATTTGTGTCTGTTAAATATGTTTGAAACAAAATCTCCTTATAATTTTTGTGCCTAGGTTCCATATTTAATACCTAGCTTATGCAATTTGCTATTGGGTGTTACTCTGCGCTAATTTGGCAGAGGAATTTTCTGTCTATTACAAACGTACCTGTAATTTGGCAATCAATTGGTTAGGCTAGGACTAAAACTTTTAAGATAAATGTATTTGACTCAAAAGGCTAGTTCAATACATCTTAAAAGCAATTCAATCAAGGCACAGACACAATCGTGCAACTAACAACATGTTTTTATCTAAACAGTGGAAAATCACGAGTCAAAGTAAAGTGCTAGCAAATCGCGTCCCACGTGACCGTGTCGCGCAAATTCCCCCGCTTTGTGCCCGTTTGAGCCCAAATAGGGCCCGTCCCCCGGCACTGTACCCAAGGGAGGACCTGTATTGAAAATGTCGGGTCAACCCTCCGACAAACCGGGTAGTTTTATTTTATTGAAAAGCCTTCGTGTTACTGCAGCGGCGATGAATTTTTTCGGATGCTTGGTTAGGTTGGGTCTGCCGTGTGTTTTTGGGTAATTGTTATCCAAAAATTTCAAACTGGTTTCGTTTAAACAGTGATTAAATATAATATTGTTTTACGTTTATGCGAATGTTACGTATTGAATATAAACTACTTTATACGAAAGGTGGAAGAGCGAAATTTGTAGCGTAAAATGGGACAGACCTATGTCCAAAAGTGGACGGTGGCATACAACATGTTGATTGATTAATTGACAAGAAATTTGTCGCAGTTTATTTTAATTATAATTTTATATATTATTTACACTTTCCATAAGGTTTTGACTACTTTCCTGCAACCGGAACAACGCTTTTCCGGGAATGCTACCGCAGGCCCATGGCTAATAAGCAGTAGAAATGTCGGGTAAAGTGTAAATGTAAATTTAAATAACAATATTGATAAGCAATGAGTACCGAGTGGGTGCGTGCCTAATCTAGACAGCTTTAATACATATTATTATTCAAAATTCGTATAATTCAGTACACGTAAAACATATTCAAATGCATAATAGAATATTTAGATTGAATCAAGTATAAAGGTGATAGTATTTTAAGTGAGGGACATACAAAGATTTTTCCCTGTATCTTACCGACACGGTGGGCAGAAGTTTATTCATACATACATTCTTCATCTATTATTTACAGATATATTCTCTACGACTGAGAAGTTCCTCACACTAAACCCAATAACATTAAACTTGACCCGGTAATCGATCCCGGAACCTCGTGATCCGCTCTTTGAAACAGGACCTACAAGGATTATGTAACATCTTTTAAGAGGTAAAAACTGACAAATACATATTAACACACTTATTATAAACTAGCAACCATTTGTTGTATGCAAAATTATTCTGCTTTTTTATTATTTGGTTAGAACACTAAAAGAATCTTGTCTTTTAAACTAGAATATACACTACCATACTATAATTACCTATTAAATTTATTCTTTTAAAGTTTCCACGAATGTCGTAGTTTACACATAAATATTAGTGCCCCTTAGACAATCCACATGAAATATTCTCCCCTAATTTAATACGAACAACGAAATAGTGACACAACAAAATATACGAATTCGTCAAATTAGATTCTTACTCAGCTAAAATAAAAGCGGTAATTTTACACAAGTTCGTCGTAAAATAAGTTCATAATCGTGGAGCGCACGTAAAAGACTATTTTAATTAACTTTTCTTATTAGACGCTACAGTTAATCAAATTACATGTAGACTATTTTTATTCTGTTCAATTTTATAGAGGAAATGAAGGTATTTTTTGTGACTTCGCTATGAAAGAGCTATTCGATATTTTATTAAAACGAGTGCCGGTAATGAGGCTGAAGAATGAATAAGTTTATAAATAAGCGAGCCATGATGTCGTCGTCGATATACAGGGTGGAAATAATCCGCCGCTGCTGCTACACACATTTTTTTATTAAAAAAGTGTCCTTTATACAGGCTGTCAATTAAATTGTAAGTGTATTTACGTTATTACGATCAGATAATAAGGATTCCATAAATGGTTGTAAGTAAAAAAGAAGATAAATTATTGTGAATTTAAATTTATGAATATAATTGTATACATGTTTTATTATGCTATTATTAATCAACTACATATTTTAATTGTGATTAAAATTACTAATAATAAAATTAGCACTGCTGAGCATGGGCATCATTTCAATATGAGAACGAGTGAGAATGAAAGTTACGCTATAGATCTAACAAAATAGAATTATTAGTCATTTGGATTAATTTCCTCTTGTAAAATTATAAATGTCACTTGCGTAGCTGTTCCTATTAAAGGAATGATTTCTCTGGTAGAGAATTGCAGTACAATTACTTTACTGTTAAAGCGCGATCCTGCTGAGAGCGCAGCCGCTAACGCCGATCGCGTCTACAGACTTGTACACGTCAAACCCCGGTGACCCCATATGGGGTCGAGCACACTCGATAGTGTATTGTTTACGTTTGCATTAGTTATTCGAGCTAACGTAAATTTCACGATCAAGTATGCTCGACGCCATATGGGGTCACCGGGGTTTGACGTGTACAAATCCGAAGACCGGATTTGACGCAATTAAAATTATTATTTTTTTGACGAATTAGATACAATACTCATTTCACAAGTTTTGTGTTTTGTCATGTAATGCACTGACTGCAATAGAATATACATATATTCTGCTATTAATTTATTATATTCTTTTGCGCTCTAGGCTTCAGCAGAAATGCTACCAAGTAAAAAAATTGATAAAGAAATGAATCTTTCTTAAAAACAAGGTTACATTTCTTATCTATATCGTACCTATTCCAAAAAAACGTTATCTAATACCGTATTTCTCTTATCCATGTAATTATTTGGCCAATTATCGTTTAATAAAAAGGTAAACCATGTAGTTCATAATACGCTCCAGGCAAAATATTTGTTTGAGCCGTCGACGCAGTGGTCAATATTGACCGATCGCTGAGCTCTTCAGACTCAAACTTAATTAATTTTGTTTAACTTCATATTAACCGCAATATTTGTGTCAGCTCTGCTTTTTTATTGCAGAATTGTTTAACAGCGGTTGATTTATTAATCCGTTTCGTTATATTCAGTATTAATAATATTATTTCTGCATCTATATTTATATGCATTCTGCATATATTTCAATTATTTTTATGAAAAATATTATTTCGACTTTCATGGTGTAATAATTGTGTAATATTGTCTTCTGTTTACGCGAATGTTATTCATTGAAATTAAACTACTATATACGGATTTTATCGCGTTGTTTATTTAACACTCTATTACATAATTTTGAAACTGTTACACTACTATACTATACTATTAAACTTTACTAATTTTAAGCTAATAATAATAATAATAATAATATCAGTATGGATTTTGGTGTGGACAAATGTGCTGTCATCCATGTAAAGCAAGGCAGGATAGTGGAATCCGAAGGAACACAACTTTCGGATTCCATTAACCTACGATCACTTCTTGTAACCGATACTTACAAGTACTTGGGTATGTCACAGGCGTTAAGTATCAATGAGGCTGACATGAAGCAATCGTTGCAGGAGCGTTTCTTTGGTCGCCTGAAAAAAGTTTTAAATAGTCTTTTATCAGGTGGCAACAAGGTACGCGCTTGTAACGGTTGGGTCATGCCGGTGCTCATGTACTCCTTTGGCATACTTAAGTGGACTCAGACTGAACTGGATGCCCTGGACCGGCGGGTCCGTACACTCTTGACGGCATACCGTATGCATCACCCACGTTCGTCTGTGATGAGACTGTATATCCCGCGGAAATGTGGAGGCCGAGGCTTTCTGAATGCCAAGGCCCTTCATAACCGCGAGGTATGCAATCTCAGAGAATACTTTCTTCAGGCAGACGTGGGTATGCATCGGGATGTAGTTGCTGTAGACATCGGACTCACTCCGCTCAGTTTGGCTAAAGAGAACTGGCGCAAGCCTGTAGTACTTAGCACTAACGATCGCAGGGATGTATGGCAGAGCAAGGAGCTTCACGGTAGGTTCTACAAGGCTCTATATGGAGCTGATGTAGACCTGTTAGCCTCCGTGAACTGGCTACGTTTCGGTGACCTTTTTGGGGAAACCGAAGGGTTTGTCTGTGCTATTGCGGACGAAGTTATCAAGACGAATAACTACCGGAGATATATCTTGAGGGATGGTACGGTTGACATTTGTCGGGCGTGCCACCTACCTGGTGAGTCCCTCAGGCATATAGTTTCCGGTTGTTCTCGTCTTGCTAACGGCGAGTACTTGCACAGACATAACCAAGTAGCCAGGATTATTCACCAGCAACTTGCTCTGAAATACAAACTTGTAGATGTTGAAGTGCCGTACTACAGGTATGTAGCTGAATCAGTTCTCGAAAATGGTCATGTCACGTTGTACTGGGATCGAACTATTATCACAGACAGGACTGTTGTGGCCAACAAACCTGACATTGTGGTGATAGATCGATCAGAGCGCCGCGCATTGATTATCGATGTCACCATTCCGCATGATGGGAATCTCGCGAAAGCTGAAAAAGATAAGCAAATTAAATATCTTGATTTGGCTCGCGAGGTTGTCGACATGTGGGATGTTGATTCGGCAATCATTGTGCCGATAGTCATATCTGTCAATGGTCTAATAGCCAAGAGCCTCGATCACCATCTAAAGAGGCTCGCGTTGGGTGCTTGGATCAAGGGTTTGATGCAGAAGGCAGTGCTTTTAGATACAGCACGCATTGTGAGGAGGTTCCTGTCTCTGGAACCCTAACCACCGGCAGCTTGGACCCTGTTCCCGATGCCGGTGGGGTACCATATATTTTATATTTTTAAATCTATTTTTATAGATATATGTATATTTAAAAATGAAAAATATATTGAAAATATGTAAATAAAGAGAATAATAATAATATAATAATAATATTCTACACATATACACAACACCATCTAGCCCAAACTAAGCAGAGCTTGTGCTATGGGTTCTAGACAATGGATAAACATACATATATACTATTTTTTTTGTAAATACATACATATTATACATAGAAACACCCAGACCAAGTCAAACATCCATGTTCATGCACACAAATGTTTGACTTGTGCGGGAATCGAACCCGCGACCTCAGTCGTAACAGTCAGTTACACTAACCACTACGCCATCGAGGTCTAATTAAATTATTAAAACTATTAAAATTACATATTTGTATTTAATTTTACACTTTCCTCGACGTTTCGGTTGCTTTTCAGCAGCCATGGTCACGGGGAGACTAAGATGGTAAGACAACTACCATTTTAAAATTAGTAAAGTTTTATAGTATAGTATAGTAGTGTAACAGTTTCAAAATTATGTAATAGTGTGTTAAATAAACAAGACGATAAAATCCGTATATAGTAGTTTAATTTCAATGAATAATAATTGTGATTTTTTTACAATGTAAACCGGATTAGACGCAATTCTTAATACATACGCCCACATCGCTTACACTCACAAGCCCTACTATAGCTAGCGTGGTATGCATTAGGCTTGACGATAAAAAAAAAAATCCTAAGTCAAATTTAATTAAAAGTCAAATAGCCAAAGTCGAATTATAATAATCACTGTTCCACTACTAAGGAGACATTACTTCTCCTGAATGTCACGTTACGCCATAATCTACCATGCTAGCCACTAGCTACCCACACTTGCGGGATAACTAAATTCACATATCTCTCAAGAATAATAAATATAACTCAGACATAAAGGTATCCTCACGATGTGTTTCGTAAATCGAACGATAATTAACTATTTAATTCGCACATAGCTTTAAACACCAGATTTGCCCTGCCTTGGGATCTGCTTGGGATGCTGCTCTTTGTAATATTAATATAGTCGTATTTAAACATTGTGTTTCTACTGTAAATATTAATTGTTTTAGAATAGGCATGATGACAGGGTTAAAAATAAGTGAATCGAATTAGTCCATCTTTTAGATTAGCAAAAAATATTGGACACCTATTTTTTGTTTTAACAAAACAATAAATATTTACTTAGATATAACGCATTAAAGTTCGGGAGTGGGGCTTGTGACGTAACACGAAATTTAAACCAGTTGTATCTTCGTTGTTATTAGTTTGTGTGACAAAAGACAAAATACGTGTCCATTATTTTTTGCTAGTCTTAAAGACGGACTAAAATCTTATTCTACGCAGATGAACATTTATTATTTGTTGTTATTTTGTTTAACTGTATTCTTCTTCTTCGCATCAATGTTTCTTCTTGTATGAACTATATATATTATGAACTGTATTGAAGAAGTAGAATTTTTGGAGTGTACTTCACAACCAGCTGTGCAGCGTTTTGCAAGTTCAATTTCCACACATTATGATATTTGTTTCTGTCCGTTGTTATTTTAGTATAATCACCGCGATGCAATGTTAAGTATTATCAACCACTTTGAATACAAATAAATTTTATCATTATTTAAATTCAAGAACGGATTATAATATAAGCTTTCCTATTAACAACTATAAAAATTGAAATCCAAGAGACAATACATTCGTAAATAGGGAGAAAATACACAGCCCTTTCTTTTCAATCTAACTTTATCAAAAAAATTGTCTCGATCAACAAGGAAATACATACGAATTCATCGGTAAGCTGTCACAAAAAGTCTACAATGATATGTCCTCCCCAAATCACATGCCAACATATTGAAAATATCGATCCCATTGTACGACAAACCTAATTTATAATTTACATTCACTGATAGCTACGCATTCGGGAGCGCATTATTGTACCATACGATTATCCTATAGTATTTCATCAAACGCAAATAAGACCTTATATTGCCCATTGTCTCCTGTTTGTTCCGGGCCTGCATCTGACATGTATAGAACAAACCATTCCAAACGAGTTTATACTTTATCTACATTTGTTAAAGCAGAATTTTCGTTGAAAGCTGTTTTGATAAGAAAAGGGGAGGTTTTTTTGTTTAAATTCTAATTATTCATTTTCGTTTGTCCCGCACGGAGGATGATAAGAGTAATGGAGTTAATCATTTTCCGTTATTTATCTTTCATTATCTTGGTGAACAGATTGCGAATGGCGGTGAGGGCTATCCAGCAAGAAGTTTGATTTGAAATTATAAAACGGGTAAAATTACCACTATATAAGGCAAATTTAAATCTGTGTTGTAACTGCGGGCCGTGAGCCTGAGCAGTCGGTATGCTATCTAAACTATTCATGGACCGGATGTTTTATTTTATCTTGTAACTGTCTAAAAATGTCTAATGGGCCCGCTGCTATTATTATCGATCGTTATTATTTGTGATCATCTCGTATAGAATGTAATAATTTTAATTCTCACATATATGTCTTGTTATTAAATATGATTACGATCATTGCGAACAACATGTAGGAATTATTTATTTTAACGCATTTTATATTTACGTATTTTTATATGATTTTCTACGGATTTAAATAAAACCAACACTAAATATGTGTTGAATTTTTTTGGTTACAGTCATATTTCAACACATCACTGTAAACTTCATCAGAAATGACCCAGCTATGGAGCTTATAATCATGCAAAATGAACTTACAAACAGATTAAACACTGTTTGCGAAAATTTAAAAACTAGTGTACCGAGCCTTTTTACGTTAACGCGATAGTAACGTTCACCGCGTTTGGCTCTCTGATTGGTTAAAACCTTGGATCGGGTCATTCGGAGCATTGAACGTCATAAACGTGTCGATCGCGATAACGTAAAACAAACACACACTAGGCACTCTGTATATTGTTATGTGAAATGTGTTTATGATTCATTCGTGAAGTTATTCTTTTATATTGAAATTAAACAAATTTATACGGATTTTTATTACGTTGTTTATTTTTTATAAAAATACTATTATTACATAATTTTGAAATTTTAAACTACTATTGTTAAACACTTTTACTAGTTTACTTCTATTTAAGCTATTTAAATAATAAAACTATTTAGATTTAATTTAAACTTTCCTCGACGTTTCGGTTGCTTCTCAGCAGCCATGTTCACGGGGGATTCCTTTTATGTTGTATATCTGCATATGTATATAGTTTCAGACCTATATCCCCGAAGGGTTAGGCAGAGATTTATTGCACTCTCATTTCGCCAGCTGTGGTTTTAAGTCCCATATAAATAGGGGCAAACCCATAGCCGTAAACCGGGCGCAGTACCCCTTGTTTGCTCTTGGTAATTTCTTGACAGAAGAACTCAATAAAGCTTTACCCGATCCTAGAATCGAATCCGAGACTGATACAGACTATGTTATTATAAAACTAACAGTATATTTTAAAACAGCAATAGACTAGTGGTAGGTCCTCGGACTGCTACGCCGAAATCTCTATTTCAATACCACAGCAGCTCCCTCTGAGTGATCGAAGTTATGTGCGTATTAAATTTGTTTACTTTTGTCTTTATCGTAAAGGAATACATCGTTTGGCCTTTTCCTATAACATATAATCCTCCATATCTGAAATTTCTCCATGATCTTCTCAAAGATATTGACTGCACGAATGGCGTAGTAGAGTGTTGTGGATTCGATCCGCAAACGAATTTTTTTTTGTTATCCCCATATTGTTGTTCCATGTACTAGATATTCTTTGCGTACGTTGTTTAAATGTTTGTAAAGTGTCCTGCGGCACAAAAGTAATTCCCAGTGCAGGAGTGGTCATAAAAATGGAAAGATATGTGAAGTCCGTTAGCCCACACTAGGCTAGTGGTGGACTATGGCCTCTTCTCAATCTGAGAAGGGTTTCATTCTTAATAATACTACAGTACCAGGGCCGATGTTATAATTTTATTATATTTACAGTCCACTTATTTGGCGAAAATTTAATTTAGTGGCAATCTACAAGGTACCATGTTAGAGGCATTTTTAGAAAGCTTTAACAGGACACTTTATCCAGACGTCTAGTAATTAAGTTATGACGCCGAGAGGGAAGTTCAGTTAATGATGCAGATATAACACATAACTATCATAATATGTAAAAGGCGAGTATGCTCATGTTAGTTAAATAATATAATGGATCCGAGATTGATAAAAGGAACATTTATATCGGTTAAGTTTCATTTAAATAGTTAAGCATACATATATAGAGAGTCTTGCTTGTATATACCGAGATATAGACAGAAATAAAAGTGTTTCGCGTGGTTAACGTGAGTTTGTTTTACGTTAACGCGATCGACACGTTTATGACGTTTGGCATTCCAATTGGCCCGCTCCAAGCTCTTAACCAATCAGAATGCCTAATGCGGTAAACGTTTCGATCACGTAAAAACAACTCACACTAGGCAACCAGGTTATTCTCATTATCTTTATTCCATTCTTACTTTTCTCAAAATAGTAGGCACGCCTTATGCCATATATGTTAACATACTCCGTAGTACTAAGAATTTTACCAGAAAATCTCAATAAATATTTACTGATCCGGAAATTGAACCTAAGACATCGTGTACAACCGTTGCATCACCAACCGCTTAATAATGACTATATCGTTCTTGTTAGATTGTTGAGGATATTTATTGTGTTCATATATAAAACATTAAGACCTTTGACAGCAATACTTGTAACAATATTTTCCTTTAACAATACAGATATCAATTTATTTAATACCTTTGTTAGAATTTCCTCAGATATAATCGTACGTATGTTAAACATTTTGATATAAAAATGTATAAGGTCGTATTATTTATTCGTACCATATTCCACAGTTCTGAAAAATTTGAGTAGGTTATTGATGTCTACAATACTTTTACGGATATTTAGAGCGTCAGTCTTAAGGGAAAATATTAATTTGACGGGTTAGACGGGTATCGATTTTTATGTGAATGTTCGATCACCGCTGTTAGACGAGAATCGATTGTTGTATGAATGTTCATTTAATGCCCAAGTAAACCCACTCAAAACAAGCATTTAGTCAAGGGGTTTACAAGAATAGTAGTTATTAACAAACATAAATCAGTAACGTTATAAAAAATCATGCAACGCAAATAAAAGTAATTATTGACAAATTAGAGATTTCTGTTTTCACGGTATCGCATGAAAATATGGCAACCAAAAATAACGGGTCCAGTAATAAAGTTGCGAGATGTAACAAAGCTTCTTCAACTCCAGTAACCATGACGAAGTGACATGTAGAACCACCTACTAAAGATATTAAACATGGGACTAATCCCGTTCGCAATTCCACCACTTTAACACCTCTGTAGTCAGGTTCAACTATAGTGACAATCGCAAACACCGAGTATTAACACACATGAAGTCTTAGGGCAAGTTAAACTGTCCTAACTTACAGCAAATTTCATCAGAAATGTATATAAAGTGTAGGAATAAATAATTCCAGTTCTGAAAACATTAAACCGCCATTGTTTCTATTTAAACAAAACTACCGCACAAATTTAGTTAACTTTGGATAACAACTCATTTAAAGATCACGTAAACAGCATGGATGGTGTATTGGCTTATGTGGTCGCATCACCACTGATACTATGCCGAGCGTTGTGAGTTTGTGGTCCACATAAAATTGTTCCGAGACTGCATATGTTTGTGTCCAATTCTTTACATTTTGTAAATTTCACTGCGATACAAGAATTACTTCTACTGTGGAACTTATCTTTTTAAGAATAATAATTAGTTGTTCCGTGTAATATTTACAACACTTCGCTCGGCGGCATCGGTATTGTGACAGCTTGTCCGTTCCAGCATCCGTGCACTCATTACGTCAATGCTAATTAACAAACTAATTAAATCGTAACTGCCTTGTTAATCATGTAAAATATTATTGTATTTACATCCATGAGAATTCAATACAGGGATCTCCGCTTAGGGGAATCTTCATGGACAAAAACGCCATATTTCCAATAAGTCCTCTTGGGACTTCCTCCGCCTGGGGTGGAAAAGTGTGCTGGACTTTTACTAGCTAAACCACTACTGTAGTGTTATTGTTACTAGCTAAACCTCTCTTTGCCTATGACAAGAGCAGCCACGAGGATGAAGTGGTTGTCCAGCAATCACTGCCGAGCTGCCGCTCGGATGTGATCATGGTTCGAGTTACTAAGTTTTTTGTTGAAGAATTGTCGGTAGCGGTAGCAGGTCTGCAAATGTGCCCCGTAGAGGTAATTAGACTTATATTTATTACTTGGGATCTAAGCCCATATTAAATATTAAAGTGCTATACACTTGTCGATGTAACAATTTCCATTTTTCTCAGTTCGATCCGAATGATTGATTCATCGAACCGATATAAGCCCTATCCTTTGGGGATTATACAGACGTGAGTACCGTATGTTAAATCAAGTCAAAAAATATCTATAAAAAGCATATATGTGGCATACGCATCGTGGCAGCTCTATTATTGGATGAGTCTATATTTTACAGTGTTCATCAATGGACGATATTTTTTGTGGTTTCGTACAGTTTATTTTTGTGTCACATGTGATACACAGTACGCTTTGAGTTTGTGAAAAATATATAGAGTTTTTGTGTTAGATGACAAAACGTAGTGAACCGTGTAAAGTTAGAGCCAAAGCTGCCGTGATATTTAAAACTTATAATTACAATACATAGTGTGTAATTATTACTTTGACTTAATATTCCATTATGTGCTGTTAGCAGCTTATAATAATTACGTTGGTAAGCCGTAAAGTTATGGTGGTCACTTATTTGCATAAAACACTTTTCTTATATATAATAAAATGTAATAGTATTTAAAACGCAAATGAATGATTATTTATTTGATTGTATATATAATAAAATGTTATAATATTACAAACGTAAAGGTATGATTATAAGTTACAAAGACTTGAATTCTAATTTATTCCAAAATTGGGTTTAGTCTAAAATTGCATTGATTGTTAAATAAGCGATGTAGCTCGTGTGCAGCCAAGAGGCATAGGTACAAAGCTTCGTGTCAATTAGTTGCGCATCTTATTAGCGTCCGTTTAGGACAAATACTAATTATATTATCTCGTGTTTGGTTTTTAAGCGATACATTTATGAAAATCCTTACTTCCTAACTAATATTACAAATGTTAATATGAGTTTGTTTGTTTCGCTTCCATGTCTTAATTTCTTGACCTATCATCATAAAATTTCGCATGCAAGTTGTCAGAAGCTTAGAAAGGACATACCTTTCGTCTAGAAAAAAGGACAGTTTCTGAGGGATAGAAATAAATGGACATGATCTAGATTAACGCGAGCAAAGCCCACAAAATCTAGTAATGATAAATTCTCATTGGAAGTCTACAACAATATGCTGACGTATTTCAGGTGAATAAAACCGTAACTATAAGCGATTTCTTATATTTATTTATAAAACGCCTTTAATGCATTAAATATTTGATCTATCTATCCGTTTATATATCTATAATTAACATGACTAATGACTTCGGCAAGCAATTAATAATAATTTCATTGGCAAAATTGAGTAATGATATTTGTGGCATATAAACGACTAATTCCCGCTTCGGGCTATCATTGAACATGTCGCTAATGATATAATGCAATTAGCAATATTTATATCAATAAATCATTATAACTGATAACGAAATAAATATATTTTATACAACTGAAGTGGAGACAATCTCTGAAAGGATTGAATATTAGTGAATTACTACGGTTCTTTTGTTATTCGGGTTATATGCTTCGGTCTATGAACGTTCTATTTATTTAGGTGTACCAACAGATGTTGCTGCAGTTTATAATCAATTTGCTTACAAATATGCTTGTAGTAATACTGCACAAACAATTACAGGCAAACACTACATACTAAGTGTTTACGTTATCAAAGAGACAATTAAGAAATATTAAATATGAATAACAAAGACATAAGGATAAAAATAAACATTTTCACCAAAGGTGCCTCTTACACCGGAACTTTAAACGAATGATTCCTATAATATCAGTGCAAGGCTCAAAGATTACTAGTACATACTGTCAGCAAAGCATAGCATTTCTCAAGAGTCTTGTTTATCGTATCACCCTCTATATGGTCATATCTACAGTCAAAAACGCAAACTCACTGATAATGTGAATAGAGCAATGAACAGAACATAAGAGATAAAGTGACAGAGAAGAGAGAACAATGGTAGCTTTAATATGAGACAGTTAAATGTGAAGAAGACTCGGTTTGAAACCCACCACACGTATCTCTAAGTATTCGAAGTTATGTGCGTATTAAACAATTAATTAACGCTCGCCTTAAAGATGGGTGATAAAACAACGTGACGAAACTCGCCTTAGAGTATTTCATAATGTTTTCAAAGGAGTGTGAGGCTTACTAAGTCAAGGAAGGCTAGCATTAGTAACAGAAAACTGTGTTTAGGATACTTTAGGTAAAAATAAGACTTAGGGCTAATAGAACAGTAGTAAGTAGAATATCTTTATAACAATATATTGTTACGTTCTGCATCGATGGCGAACGGACGATAAGAAATAATTTTGATTGCTATACATGACAGTATTTCGAGAAGACTGTATATTTTTAACGACATGTATTATTAATAGTCTACAATGTATGTTCGAGTTAGGTCGTTTCATGTCTTTTTAGCGTTTTTGCTTAAATTTGCCATACTTACATAAGAGGGCCTATTTTTATATTTTAAGTTAGGCAATGCTTGGCGGAGGGTTTAACAACTATAACTATAAAATATGATTAAAAACATATATGCTTTTAGAGAATACGTCTGAAATAATTTGTGCGAAGAGACACGTTGACGTTTTGTTTCACACTGAAGACCAAAGAGTAACAAAGACTGAAGAATGTGATTACCAGTGAATTAAGAGAAACATGAAAAAATTGGATCCAGTGGATATCGGTATGGAATAACCTACCCAACCGGCTACAGCATCAGTCTATCTACATATGTACATATGTTTGTAATATTAAGGTTAGACTAACAATATATATTATTTTGCAAGAACACATGCCTTATATTTCATCTCAGAGCTAAGTCTGAATAAAGGATTTCGGATTCTAATCCAAAAAATATTCACCAGTAGAATAAAGAAAATCGCTATATATAAATCGTAAAAAAGCTATAAATAATATGAGAGACGACAGTATTTTATCAAGACGTTTCGTGTATTTCAACCCTTTTCCTAAGCAACAAATAGTAATCGTTATTCATAAAGTATATTACGAACTATTGTCAGGGTGCGAGAGGCGTGCTCTTGACAGGTAAACGACGCAACTGCCTTCTACCCTAAACAAGGGATAATACCTACAGACGCTTGACAACTTATTTTGTATAAATTCTGTTTATTTTCCTTGAATAATTTCATTTATGCATTCGATGATGACGTCAGAGGTATAGCCAACGTCACGGCTCCTCTGAGTATTTGGATACCGATGTCTGCTTTGACGGTAGAAAAAATATACATATATCCAGAAGGGAATGTAGACCCAGTTGCAAGATCAAGAAATAAGTTGTTTTTGGTACGGATAGTTAAGTTTGCCATACTTTTCATAGAATATGTGTCAAAAATTAAATGTTGGTAGGTAAAACTCGCTTCTTGATAAGAACCGAGCCGCAGTGAGCAGTGGTATGGCAGGAAGCGGTAATGAAAACGACTGTTGTATATGAGATCTCGAGTTCGGTAATTTTATTGGGTTTGACAGTCAGTATATTATCTGTAGCAGAACGTGGTCTGGAACAGTGCCCGGTGGCCTGTGGAGCCTTAAACCATAAATAGTTAAATATACTAATATGCCTATCAAGACCAGTTTAAAATTGATAATTAAGACCGTACTCTTTTCAGTTAATAATTTGCATATGCGATGACATATAAACTGTGATTTGCTTCTTAAAAAAGACCGCACTTTACGATTATAAACTGAATTGTACGATAGTAAGATTTACGTGCTCCACCTAGCACTTTGGGCTATTTGTAATTATAATTCTAGAACACTTTTTTTAATGTTATTCCCCTTTATACAAAATATATTATTAGAAATATGTTAGTCATATTTTACATGACATTATGCAGTACCTTTTGTGTATATTTAGTCAGATAACAACACTGCATACACACGATTTGTCTTGAACTTTATAAATTTATATATTTATTAATAATTAAAATATTTTACATAATTAATTACTTATTTTAATGAATTGGTAAACTACCGCTTTTCATTTTTTGGAGAGAACCTAGTTTAACACTTAACAGACAAGCGTGCATGAACGAAGTAAATGAAGGACGAGTAATATCACAATCGTACCAAGTAAAAATCCATAACCTCTACCAACTCCTCGGGGATACAGGCGTGAGACCAAGGATATATAACCAAGCACTGAGGAAGATGTACCTGCTAAAGTTACAAAATAAAAAAACAACAAACCTGACGATATCTCTGATCTGGGTGCTAATAAAATTATACTGCGTTAATCTTTTTTATGAACGTTGCAATAAATTTGAAAAGTCGTTCATCCTTTTTGTATATTCTATAAAAATAGGTGGACTTATGTTATCTTTTTTTAAAGATAAATTAAATTTTTAATCAATGGACCTGTTAACACATTTTTAGTTCTGTTTTTCCTTACATTCATCAAAGAGGTGATGGTAAATGAGATCAACTCATTAATCTAAAACTGTTTGACTGAGGATGTTTATTAACATCTTATGTAGGACGGCGGTACTTTTCTATCCTATAGGATGGAGAATAAATATTACATCTATGTCAACTGATGTTGTGTATATGTGGTAAGTAGAATATAGAGAACTTGACGCAAGGTACTAGAGGCTAGTCTGCCTCACTTGCGATGGCAACGCAGAAACTCCTTTTTTAAAAATCACCAATACGCTAACGATCCAGTTGTTTCCGTGGCTTAAATTTGCACCTACATATATTTGCGTACTCTCGTGAGGTCACAGGTTCCATTTACGACTCGGGCAAGGTATTTTTGTTCTTGCTTTCTCAGGCAAGGCTCAATAGGAACTCAAAGGCAGTAATATACTCGGTAAGAGTCTCGATCATATTTCGTGTAACCTATACGTTACGTAACGTACGCCTACGTTTTCGCATATTTATACCCACATGGTATAAATATGCGAAAACGTAGGCGTTACATATCTCTCCGCCTATTCTATGATAATAATAATGATATATTATAATCCCGATGGTATTTATAGACTACGATAACCGATTACCATCAAACAGCCTGCAAGATGGTTCACCACATAAAAAACAAATTGTTTTTTTGTTTATCAGTCCCTTATACCGACAGTTGTAGTATTGATGTATTGTTTAACAGCAATTGTTGTAGATCTCAGCCTTTATATTATCTAGTTACATAGCCATGGCAACAGAATATTATAGATTTCCCCTGTCGAATGTACTGTACAATGTTCTACTGATTGTTATAAAAGGATAGACTTTGATGTTTGGATTACACTATGAGAACTAGTTTAAATTATTTGCTGTTCTTGAACAGATCCTATTTCTGAGAAATATGTATATAATTATGCCTCCCAAGCATTCCTGTTGTACGCTTGTTTTTCTTTATAGTTTAAAAAGCCTGGTGGTAGGCGATTACTATAGCTTATAATCGGAACCTTTAGTCAAGTCCGAAACGCAGTAACAAAATTACTACTGTTACGAGTGCAAAAACCGAGCAAGCTTGGGTTAATGCTAGTTCAGTTATGTAAATCATGCAACATGAAAGTGTAAAAGTTATAACCTGAAAGTGGCTAATGCTTACTGAGGGCGAGCTGGTTTGTTTCTACTGTCATCAAATAATTGGGAATTGAGGTCTATGGCACTATCTAAAGTTTACGCAAATGATTTACGTTTTATCTTATATGCGAATGTAAGTTTGTTTATTGGTTTCGCTCTCACGCCTCAATTACTCGACCAATCATCATGAAATTTCGATGTCAGGGAAACAGAAAACTACTTTAATCCAGAAAAAAATCCGTTACTAATTAAGATTAGTAACGGATTTTCTATTAACTATTTATTTATTAACCTAAATCAATCTAACACACATTTAAGCGACCGAAGCCGTGGGCAAAATCTGGTATAATTATAATGTTATGGAACATAATAATTCTAGTTTTTTTATTATTTTTAACATGACTAGATATTGGTTTTATAGGACTATTTCATACAGTATTGGCCCTATAGAAACTGTCCCAATACTGGGCACAGGCCTCTTCTCAGTATGAGAAAGATTAGGCCATAACCCACCACGCTGGTGCAGCGTGGGTTAGCAGACTTCACATATCTTTGAGAACATTACGGAGAACTCTCAGCTATGCAGGTTTCCTTACGATGTTTTCCTTCATCGTTAAAGCGAGCGATAATTATGCAATATTTTATATACACATAACTTCGAAAAATCAGAGATGCGTGCTTATGGATTGAACTCGAGATCTCTGCGTGGTAATTCAATGATCTCTTACAAAAATTACGCTACTCAACGTGTGGAACGATCTATCGTACACCTAATATAGTATGAAAATGTAAAGAGTACAATAACTGTCGATCTTATCGCCCTCAGCAATCTCTTCCAGACTGCTGCTTCCAGACTATACTCTGTAGAACACATGATAGACTCCGTCTACCGCTTTGGCAGATAGGCGTGACTCTATGTATGTATGAAGACCAAATGATAGAATATTTAGTAGTTTATTTCCATATCGATATTTATGACAGTACAGGCCGACGGTTGTACGTGCTCTCCGAGTCACGTGACTTTTTACCTCGGCTTTATAAACTTGCTTTCTTGTCTGTTCTTTTGTTTGCTTGTCTGTTTGGTACAAATAAAAATAAGCTAGAGATTTGAAATTATAAACATAGTTCAGAAATGTAAGATAATACAATATTAACAAAAAAAATATACAGTAATTATTAATGTTTTTAATATACCACGGTTCTAAAGTGATGATAGCAGTATCAAATCTTTTCGCCTAGCTCCACATAGATTCTTACCCTATACAATTTGTTACAAAAGTTTGTGATTGAATTTTTAATAGCTATGAAAATACTTGTAAGATATAAAACGGAAAACAGAGGGTGCATGCAATTTTAATTTGCATTTGGCCGCATGGTCTGGTTACTTTCTTAAGTGCGCGGTCGCGGCGATACTTGCCGTCGGTAAAGAAGGAAATAAGTAAAATTTGGTTAAGTTTCAAGAAGTTATAAGTGGTAGGAGTATTATATTAAGTTGATGCGCATTACACACGTTGAAATTTTATTTCTTTATACAGATTTTACTGTGGTTTATATAATTATTAACAAATTTTATAGTCTTTACTAATATTATACAAAGACAATATATATATTTTTGTTTGTTTGACTGTAAGGATTTAAATCAAAAACTATTCAACAGTTTTTTAAAAATCCTTTACCATTAGAAAAGCTATATTATTACCGGGTAACACAGGTAATTTTTTTTTATGTACTAACGTACTTTTACGAAACTACCTAACCTACTTTTACGAATTACACTTTTCTCATGTTTCCATTGCTGCCATAGATGTTTGGCGGCCCCGTCAAATCTGTATTTATACCTAAGTTGAATTTGAGAGTTATAATAAATGTATCTCTATTCTTATGAAATCTAACTCTGCTGCACCGTCGGACACTTCTTGTATGGTTGCAAATAATAATGGCAATATTTGGCCCCAAATAAAGGTGACACAAACATTTGATTCGTGTAGGGCTGAAAAACATATTGGCAGCGGCACTGGCAAAATATTAACTTTATTACGACTATTGTATAGGCATTGAACTGACGCATTATTTGTTTTTTGGAAGAAGTCATATAAGAATTTATTTTGTACCTCAAATCTACTCTATCTACTTCAACTTACGTAAAATTCTAGCCACAAAACTTCATAGGTAGTTTGTTTTACTACTATGATTAGAATTGCTACAGGTCCTTATGAAATCAATGTGCTGCAAGCCTGGAACAGAAACTACTAAGGTCTTACCATCATCTCCAAAAGCATTGTGATTACTTGTGTTACAATGAGACAGCGGGTCACATTGTGTATAGCTTTGTCTCGCTTAAGCGCATATAATACCTTAACAGCTGG
Organism: Catocala nupta; assembly: GCA_963675205.1. NCBI lineage: Eukaryota > Metazoa > Arthropoda > Insecta > Lepidoptera > Erebidae > Catocala > Catocala nupta. Next base: position 7,422,650 of record OY776085.1, on the reverse strand, counting down.
TGGTAAAGCCCCAGTGGTTACTCCTCCTGACTCCTTTTTGGGAGATCAGCAACGTATGATTGCTTCTGTTTTGCTGCTAACAACAGTAATCGCTTAAATGCTTCAAGCGTGCTGTAAGCTTATTTGCTATCCCAGCTGTATAAATAAAAAGAAATATTTTGTAGTTCAAATAGAATAAAAAAGAAGAATGAAAAGAAAAAGAGTATTACTGGCCGAAAAATTTATTGTAGCTGGCAATTTTGGATACCTTTTTAATGGTAAATGGGTTAACAAAGACTTGATTAATTAAAATAATAGTATAGTAAAATATTTAAATAAATAATAAAGTTGCCATGTTTTTTGCCGTCGGCACCCAACATTTTTATTACATATTTCTTTTTAATTTGTAAAAAAAAAATGTGACGAAACTCGCTGCACATTATTTTTTTAAGTTACTAATTCTTGATAATGAAGCACTTGTCTGTAGATAAACGGTGAAAAGCAGGTTTTAATTTTTAAATTTCTAATGACGTATTCTTTTCCGAGAATAACTTGTTGTACCTATATGATATAAAATTTATTAAAACATTTAAAACGGTGCTTGTTTTTATTTAACGATATCGCTCCATTAAAAAAATAGAGCAAACAGTTAAAATAACAATTGTATACAGCACTATTAGCTAATGGCCGCGTTTATTACCGAATTAATATTTTAGTATGGCTGCATTTATTATTTTTCATTTAAATTCTTATTTTTATTTATTATCTTATAATAACTTTTTATTTCATGTCAGCATTATTTTTCATTTATAATATTTGTGGAGCAATAAAAGCAATAAATGACTTTATTATAGTCCTAAACGATTTATTTAACGATATATTAAAATGGATAAATTTTATTGGAAGACGTGACACACTAGTAAAAAATACTTACCAATTAATATTCATTATGCCGCAGAAATATCCGCATTCAAACAAAAATACCTAAACTCACCTTTTCATAATTCCCACAAGAAATAAGTGTAAAATCTCCAAACGCAACGCTTCACACAAATCCGTATGCACTTTACAAAACAATATGTTCGCAGCCGGCAACTTAACACTTTCAGCGTCCGACGGAAACGACGAAACTTAAAAACTTTTCTCGGGTTGAAAAAGCCCGACAGCAGTCCCGCGCGCGCTGCCGACGACGGACGGCGACACACTGAGTGAACGAGCCTTCGCGCTTCGCCCAACCCGCTTCCGAACGCACCACCAAAACGATCCACTCAGTTACATAGTAAGATCGAAATTTGATCGCTGTTAGAACGCGTACTAAGACGGCCCGTTGGCTATTTAGACCGAAAAAGGTAGTCGGTACGCATGCGCGCGGTCGTTCAACCCTTGCAGTGATGCTGCAGGCCTGATGAACCACATTAAGCTGGGTTACGTGGACCGAGTTGTAAGCAAGGCACCTGTGTTAGTGGGACGCGTTAGACCCGAGAGCGTTGAGGGGGTTGCCTACGCGGTGTCTAAATGACACATGATTAATTACAGTAATTGAAAGTTTAATTATTAATATAAATAGAACGGATTATTATTTAATGAAGTTTGGTTTGTTGAAATTGAATTAATTTAGTTATGTTTATTCAATTGAATAATACAGTAATATTAACTAATATATATATGTATATACAATTTATTTTTATTTACACAAGAATATTTATAATAATATAAAAGAAAACCATTTAAAATGTTTCTTATCTGATGTGGTTAGTTGCTTACTGCAATGTCACTTACACGTATCGAACGCCCGAGAGACTTATGTGCGAGGCCTTATATTTAGACTAGCCATCAGGATACGACAGAAACTGCTTCTGAATTCCCCTAGCGTCAATGTCCATAGCAACCGGGACTGCACAACTTTCTCGCACGGTAGAACCTAATGCAACTTTTTAGGTTTCGTCCTGCAATTAATAGTTTTTGATAAATAAAGGACAATATTAAGTTCAGGTATCGACACTAACCAAAGTTTTTATCGACATTCAAGGACCATTTACGTTTTTAAATATAAACAAAACCTAGTATATAGTATCCTTTATATATAGAGACTCAAACCTATTCCCCAAAAGGAGTAATCAGAGGCAACGTATAAAGGGTAACACTTTACCTACTGTCTTCGCCTACACTGGCTCTCACATAAAAGGGAGGGAGCGTATTGCCGTTCAAAATCTTATTGCACGGATGGCGTAGCGCTTTAATTGGTCGCCTCGCCACTGCCGCTGCGTCGAGAGTTGAGGGTTCGAATCCCACATGAAAAAAAATTGTGTGATCCATTTAAGGGTTGTTCCAAGTCTGCATGTTCTTTGTGTCCGTTGTTTGAATGTTTGTAAAGAGCCAAGTTCTTTTTTTATAAGTCTTTAAAAAAGATCAAAAAGCTTAGTTTCAGACTCAAAGCTGCTACAGAAAACGCTAATCATGGTGTCATATAAGTTTGACCCCGTGATCGAACCCGAAACGACACGTACAACAACCGCTGAACTACCAAGGCATAATATATAAAGGTGGATACTTAACTTTTGCCACCCCACCTGACTCTACTAAGTAAAAATACTTCATGAATGCTTCGCACAACGAGTCCCTGTTTATTATCGCCGTAAAGTAGAGTCTAGGTAAACATAGAGTCCTGTGTGTCTCTAGCTAGAGCCTAGTCAACTGTTATGTGACGAGATAAGACTTACTTCAGTTTAAGTTAATGGCTGAAACTACTAAAAGATTCTTTGCGTGGGAAAGGGGTTTGTTTACTGTAGTGAATTGTTGCTCAGTTGCTGGTATAGAATAATTTGCTGGATAATAATAACAATATATTTGCGAAGTGTTGAGTATATTGTTAGTCTTTAAATATTAGCCGTTACTTACTCAATAATTTGATATGCAAATATTTTACATATCTATACTTTACTATTTATAATAAATTATTATTTAGTAGGCCTGCGAGAATACCAGCGTTGTAGTCTATACTGCAACAATAGCTGACGCAGTGCCTAATTTGATCTCCATGTACCGCCTTCTGTTAAATTGTATGTAATATTGTTTTCTTTTAAAATATGTATGTATGGAGATTCAAATAAAACATTTTTCTTTCTTTCTAATATTATAAAGAGGAAAGATTAGATTTTTTGTTTGTTTGTCAGGATTTAGCTCAAAAACTATCCAACTGATTTTACAAATTCTTTCACCATTAGAAAGCTGTGGGTATTACCAAGTAACATAGGCTGTATTTTATTAAAACAAAGTACTGTTACTAACATAACTTACTTTTACGCTAACGAAGCCGAATTTAAATTTAAATATATTGAAAAGTAAACAAAATAACAACGGCACATATAAATTGAAAAATATAAAACAATGTGTGTATTTCGTAAAACTTGTGAATGTTTTTAAAGTTAATAAAGATATATCACGTATGTACATACATAAATATTATTACATATTTAATTAGTTGGAGGAACAACTAATCTAGTAAGCTTGGGTGAGGACTTCGTTTATTTCGGTAGTGCAATGAGTGGAACTCGAAATAGAAACTCGATTAGGAAATTATTTCGTAAGACCTATAACTATAGATAGCAAAATATTAGTGTAAAATATAATTGTCCACCTTTTCGGGAACATAGGCATGAGGTTATGTACTTATGTATACTACTAATATTATAAATGTGTATGTTTATGAGAATGGTTGGATGGATGATTGTTACTCTTTCATGCAAAAACTACTGAACAAATTTAAATGAAACTTTACAGTCTTATTATTTATACATAAAAACAACATATAGGCTACAACATAAAATAAACCTTTAGTAACGTGAGCGAAGCCGAGGGCAAAATCTAGTAGGCAATAAAACGAATTCTTAGTACATTATTAGGTACAAATTACTTCATAAATTCCAAAATATCGTAGCAATTCCATAACTCAGCGACAAAGCGTTTAATAGTCGTAGACGTATTGCGTAGACGATCTACGTTCTACGGGCAACGTCTACGTCGTAGACGTGATGTAAATGGTATGTTCTAGAAATTGACGTTTATATATACATAGAATAATAGGATTGATATATTATTATGTATGTATAAAACGCTTGGAATTAAATAATAGTCACTCATATGCTATTTCTGTATATGATGTCGAGGATATGATCCCCTTATTCTGTTAATTATTTTCGTTACAATTTATTTTCTTATAATCTCTAAATACCATTCTTCTTTTGAAGTACGTAAATAGATATGTGGTATAGCGGTATAATATAATTCTGATTGCCTGTGTAGCATGAAAAATTACCTAAAATGCATACATACTACGGTATGCATTTTAGTTTAGTCCCTAAGGGGGTAGGCAGATTTGTAACATCTTTATTTCGCCAACCACGTGTTTAGGTCTCAAAGTAATATGGAGCGAGCCTATTGTTGTTTACTGAACTGCTATCGAGAACTTCTTGACAGAAATTCAGTGTTAATTTGTCCGATCCGGATATTAGATCCGAGACATCACGTACTGTAGCCGCTTACTCCATATGTCATGTTGTGTTATTTGATACTAGTAAGGTGGCAAACTATCTCACGACTCACCTGGATGGTTATCTTAGGCCACAGTAATATTCGAACTAAGTACTTCTGTGAGCATTCCGGTGCATTATTCATGCTGTCACAGTAATTGGCAAGGAACGAGTTTATTGCTGTCTGCTCAGTAGACGGCAATCCCGGTGTCTATATATCAAATCTGACTACTTCAAGATCCTGAAGTCTGCTATATATTACTTTAAATTATTTACTAACATAAAGTAATTAATAACTGTCAATATATACCCATTTTTGTAAAATACTATTAAAAATAATGTCTACCAAAAATATAAATAAAACAATTAAAATTGAGTTATTTTATTTGTTTTTTTATGTAATTCTTAATACCTGTGTCACCTCTAATATAGAGGTGATATAGGTATTAAGATAAGCAAAATTGATTGAAGCACATGTTTTGTTTTTTCTTTAAATATATTTTCAGGAAGCATTTAAAGATAACTCCTAGTTATTTTAGTACTTAAGAAAACAATAACATTTTAGCACTTATCATCTAAGACTTAAAATTGTTTTTATTTTTGTTTATTTATCATAATTGATTGTAATTAACATAATTATGTATACCTGACTAAATGTATAATACAATTATTATTTAAATTTAGAATAATTATATTAACTAATTGGAATGACATTTACATTATTATAAAAATAGGTAATGTTGCTTAAAATTTATTTTAATGATAATTAATTTTTAAATTTCTTATTGCTGACTAAACTATAAAATTATTATTGTATGCACTAACTTTGAATTATTAATTAGTGACAATCTACATCACCGCGTTGATAGTTCTATGTATAATAAATAAATTAAATTGAAATAAAATAAAATAAATAATAATTGCGTTGTTTTATGCTGCATTTTGTGACCGGTTGATCCTGTAGAGTATGCGTTCATGCGAACGTGAGAAGAGAGAAATATTTAATTACCTTTAATAATGATATCAGCCTTGTATTAAACTGCACAATATTGTGCACGGGCCTCTTAGTGTAGGAAGTGTTAGGCCATAGTCCATCACGTTGGCCCAGTGCGGATTGGCAGACTTTATATGTCTTTGAGAACATTATGTAGACCTCTTAGACAGGCAGGTTTCCTAACGATGTTTTTCTTTCACCGTTAAATCGAACGATAATGAACAATTTAATACGCACATGTCGTAATATTAATTATTGCTCTAGAATTGCGGCGGGAATTTTGAAGTAGTGATTAAAAATAATAATTTATAGTAATTTAATTTAGATACCATTGTTACTAACTCAAATATGATTCATGTACTTAAAATAAAGAATTATTATATTATAGCTTCGAGAAGTCAGAGATGCGCACCTGGGAATCAAATTCGAGACCACTACGTGGCAGTCCAACTGGCTCCCATTAGGTCCCCTTGCTTCACATATCAGCTATAGTTAAATTAAATTTCCCTCTACCTACCATCGGAGTTTATAATAAGTCTATGTATATCGTCACAAAGACACACATTTATTATAATTTAAAAAATACCAGCTACACTTATTAACTTCATATTTCTGTAAATTTTATTTAATTTGTAATTCTTTCAGTGTAAGCACTTTTTCTCGACTGCACGTCTCGTTATTAAACTTTTTGCATATGAGCTCCAGCTTTTTAAATAATCTCGTTTTGAATACGTGCACAGTAAAACAAGTCTGGCATTAAATTAAGAGAATGCTTAGAGACTATAGTCTATTTCACTACTGTTTTTTATATATCTTATCTTATCTTGTGCGGGGGCCAGTCAGTACAGACCGGCGACACTTCGACCCAGTGGGATCTCTTGTGTCGAAATGCCCAATAACGACTGCCATAGATGTTCATGGCAGTCGGGACTGACAGCTTAACGTGCTTTCCGAGGCACGGAGCAGGCGATAATTGTCAATCAATACGCACATAATTTCGAAAGGTCATATAATTTCCGAAAGTCAGAGGTGCGCGACGTGGGTTCGAACCCGAGACCCTCTGCATTGCAGTCTATTGGTCTCCCCACTGAGCTATCGCTGCTTTGTTTTTTATATATACTACTATTGTATACTATTTATACAATATGGACCATTTGGAGATCATCGGTACCCGTAATCTGGTTATTTGTCCTCACAAAAGACCTTACACTAGTACTTGGTGTATGTTATTATGTAGTGAGGAGCTGGTATCTTAAGTAGGTTACCCTGTATTACAGATCATTAGACCGTAGATTTAATGTTCTGTTACAAGTTTGTAGGCATTGAAAGACAGTTAAGGCATGGAACTAAACATAGAAATAGAGTAAAATTAGATTTATAACAAAAATGTGTCATGAATGTTTCTTGGTCTCAAGCGCATGTAAGCGTCACTGTATTTCACCTTGCTTGTTTGAGTGTGTGTGTCTGTGTGTTTAGCAACTTTGACTAAGAACTTAAGACCATTTTTATGGTAATAGTTACCGTACTTTTGACGCTTATACCAGCAAAAGAATCACTCACACGTTGTCTATCTTTCAAAGAAATAAAATTGAACGTTATTATAGTGACTATATTGGCAAATTTTCAATTGGCCGATATAATTATGGCATTTGGTTTGCATTTGCTTTTTTTGTTTTGGTTAAGTTCTACTAACACTAGGCCATTTTTAATTATTTTTTGTTTACTGATTTATTTTACAGTTTATGCCATAATAGCTGATTCACGCAACTTAGTCTGTTTCACATAAGAGAAACTTGCCCGTTTTTGCAATATTTTTAATTAATGCTCCGCTCCTATTGGCCTTAACGTGATGTTATATAGCCTATAGTCTTTCTCGTTAAATGGGCTATCCATTAACATTATTCGAAAAGAACAGAACAGAAACAGAATTCGAAAAGTCAAACATATTTTTGCATTAGACCTCTGAGTCTTTGGGTCGATCTCGAAATCTTTGCTTGGCAGTCCAACTCTCTTTCACTAGGTTATCGCTACCAGCATAACGTAACCACTGTCGTTGCCACGGTTACTGTACAAAATCTGAAATTTTGCTGTTATACAGCCGCATGTGAGTTTGTTTATGTATGTAACTTAAGTGCTAAATTATATAATAAGGTAAATCGGTTGTTATCAATATACTCAGTACCTAAAAATAAATGCAAATCTTTAGTCATGGAGTGATTACAAAATCTAGATTATAACCATACAGAAAACTTACTGCACTGAAACTAAGCACTTACATACCTATATAAGCAGTCTCACACACATACACAAACACACTCGTTCACACACACAGACACTCACACGCACACACACACACACAGACACACACACCCACACACACTCACACCCATGCACATACAAATCCAAGGATGGCACCCTTGTTTAAAAAGTTTTAAATATTATAAATATATATATATATATATATATATATATATATATATATATATATATATATATATTCTTTTTAATTACCTTCATACGTTTCCTTACTTAATATTGTTTTTATGGCTTACTTATTAATGCTCCTGCTTACCGTGGGGTGAAGACCTGGTGATCTGTAATACAGGCATTTTATATGCCTAACTCAGACACCAGCTTCTCACATATTGTAGACTAAGTTTAAATTGTACCTAAATAGATATAAGTAAATCTGTAATAATGTTTAAGTCTTTTTGTGAGGAGGAAATAAATATATATGTATATGTATGTATGTATGTATGATAAAATTTTATTTATCTTTAATTACATAAACAAAGCAACAAGCATAATTTACAACTTAACTAATATTAACAAACCTAAGCTAGTTTGTTTATGAGATTTAACCATGAGTCTAATAGGTAGTTATGAACAACCCAAGTACTTATGAATGCCGTTGATTTAACATAAATGCACAATAGTGATAATAACTTTATAGATATTGAAAATCGATACGTTAAAGGTTCATTGTTTTTTGTTACGCGCCAAAATTATCTGCAATGATGCCAATTTCAGTTTTTATGTAACTCGAAACAGATATCTCGAAATCTATATTGTTTTGGCTTCTAGTATTTATTAGTCATGAATTAAATCCTAATTCTATTAAAGACTAACTATTGTCTGCGACTGTGTATGGGATCCACATTGGGAAGTAGGTACATATCTATGTGTTTTTTTTTATTCAACTTCGTTGGCAAACAGCATACAGCCCACCTGATGGTAAGTGGTCACCGTAGCCCATGGATGCCTGCAATACCACAGGCATCACTTGCGCGTTGCCGAACATTTAGGATAGTAAGTGGCAAGGGGAAAGAGCGGAAAGAGGAAAAGAGAGTGATTGGGCCTCTAGCACTCTCACTCACCGAACGAAACACAGCAGTAGGAATACTGCTATTTCACGTCGATATTCTGTGAAAGAGTAGTCCTTCCCCGGTCGAGCCGGTCTATTCATGCTGAAATCAGCGAGGCTCTACTACTCTGTATAATTTTATTGCTTAATACTTGACTTTTGGGCGGCATATCAAGATATAAATACACCAGATTTAAAGTTTGAACTCCAGCAATACAACTATGAAAATCGCATGTTAATATAGTGTAAATTTATTTGTATTGATAATATAGAAAATAGTATGTAAGTACTTAGTTGCTCAAAACACAGGTTCAACCTAGTTTTGGCAAATATCTATAAGTGCTCTTTATGTTATTGTTAAGATGGTATTGTAAAATTGAGAATTTATACTAAAATAAATATTTTTTTATTAAATATATTTTAATTATAATTAATTTCATGTAGTAGTTTTTGCGTCATGCGCATACAAACATACAGACAGACAAAAATTCTAAAAATAAGGATCTTTGAAATTAAACTACTATATACGGATTTTATCGCGTTGTTTATTTATCACTGTATTACAAAATTTTGAAAATATTACTCTACTACTACTATTGATTTTATTTGACTAATTTATAAGCTAATAAAATTATTTAAACTATTAAATCTATTTATTTTTGGTTTACACTTTCCCCGACGTTTCGGGTGCTTTTCAGCACAGTCTCCCCGTGACCATGGCTGCTGAAAAGCACCCGAAACGTCGGGGAAAGTGTAAACCAAAAATAAATAGATTTAATAGTTTAAATAATTTTATTAGCTTATAAATTAGTCAAATAAAATCAATAGTAGTAGTAGAGTAATATTTTCAAAATTTTGTAATACAGTGATAAATAAACAACGCGATAAAATCCGTATATAGTAGTTTAATTTCAATGAATAACATTCGCGTAAACAGAAGACAATAAGGATCTTGTAGAAATGTTTTTTGTTAAATAGCCCACATGTAGTGACATTGACCAATTATAATTTTATTAGATGTATAGATAATACACCTTAATCTAAACTGAGACAACTCAAAAAAGGTCATATTTCGGTTATACGATTTGTTTTGATTCTAGATAATAAATAGCTTGTCAAATGTCACTGTATATAAACAGGAGCTATAATTCAATCCTTTTATCGATAATTACTGTTTTTTAATTTGTTACTCTCCAGGGTAGTGTCTATGTATAAAAAATAAACACCATTTAAACTTGAAATAGTTTTATTGAGTTATTTTGAGTTGTGAATTGACTGAATCCTCTGGATTCATATTAGGTACTGATAATATTGCACAGCCTCAAAGTTATGTTGTAAATCAAGTTAGAAATGATCAGCCAAATGAAGAAGTAAAAAGAGGAAAGAAGAGAATCGGTTTTGGACAGTTCCAGCAGTATCAGTAACTGCCGTAGTTTCAATTTCAAAAACTTCTTGCCTTTGAGGCTGTGCTACAGTGTTAGTGCCTGACTACTACAGGCCCTGGTTTCAGTTTCGGAATAATTAATTATGACGTATTGTTACGAAGGAATTTTTTTACGGCAAAGAGTCTCCTTCTTTTGATTGACTTAACTTAGGTCAGTATCAGAGTCATCTACGAAACTTTCTTCACTTGGCGAAATAATAAAATCACTTTCAATTTGTCTGCTATGGCCTGGTTTAGTTATCACACTAGTGTTTATTGGAATAATTTCTTTACTTTTAGTACTTCTTCATTTATAGATGTAGTTAAGTCTTCTCCATTAGCTGTTAATGGGTTCTCTTTATATCTTTCATTGATAATATTGACAAGAACGGCCTCGTTTTTTATTTCTCTGAAATAAATGACAAGTTATTGTAAATTATAATTATCCAGCAACAGTGAGTTAACTCAAAAATATATTAAAATACAAAGCGGTAAATAGTTTGATTAAAAACAGTGTAATAGAAATAGTCAACACGATTTTTATGCGACGCATGTAAAAAATCACATTGTGTATAGACAACACATCAAAATAAATTTGTTTCAACAATAGTATGATAAGTATAAATTAACATGTTGATCCATCAAAATTATATAAGATATTTACGTACCTTATCAAACAAAACTGGAATAAGTCAAAATAACCTTAAGTAACATGGCAGAATACTTCACCAACACCGTAACAACTCTAATCAAATCATGTATCCGTTTCATCAAAACTGTAACAATTCGAAATGCCCGCGTTTTCGTACTTGTTTGCGAACTTGCTTTTTATGACTATAAATAAAATAACATAAAAAATAAAAATTGTTTATTATCATTTTCTTATATGCTATTTTATAATCAGTAGTTGGGTACTCCTTTTAAGTAAACATTACCTGTGTTAGGAGACCCCGCTCTTCACATTACAGTAGTAAGATAATTGCACAAGTTTCACAATATTTAAACAAATGGGTGATAAATATAAACTTAGGTATATAACTAAATTTGTTGAGTAAATAAGTGTATGTATGTATATGTAAGTATGTCTGTGGGTGTGTGAATGTGTATGCGTGTGCATGTGTGAGCGTGTGTATGTGTGTATGTGTGTGCGTGGGTGACTAGTGACGGTCAACTGACAATAGACTTGGTGGTAGAGGATGACAGACTTTGATTCAACAAAAGAAAGTTAACACCATCTAGCAATTAAATTTTATGAGCATTATTGAACCTGTCATGTTGAGTTAACTCAAAATTAACAATTTTTGAGTTGTCTCAGTTTAGATCTAGGTGTGCAAATTATGAATGTTTTATGTTTGAATGTCTGTTAATTGTCGTAAACCGTTGACCGGTTTTAAATGAAACAAAGTGAAACAAATAAACGGATTTATTTGAATGATGATATAGTTTATATCCTTCATAAACACGTAGAATACTTTTTACCCTGGAATGCGTTGCGATGCGATTCATGTGAGCAAAACCGCGGGCAAAACCTAGTTAATGATAAATATATAGTTTATTTTGACTTTCAGGATGTCGTAAGTAGCTCCATATCACTTGCCTTATGTCTAAAACTATTCGTTCAAACACCAAATGTATTAAACATTTCATAAATCTCCAATTGTTTTTAATTTAGACCAGTCTTGTCAAATCACTGTAAAACCCCCCGGACGTATCAATTCAACTGATCTCATCCGCAAGTCACTTCAATCAATTACTATCACTCCGATCCGATACTGCTAAAGAAATGATAAACGAAAAACTAATAAATAAACCAGAGAGATCTAAGATTGACGTACAAATCAAATCAGGTGAGTTGAGGTGCCCCAAGGATGAATAAATCCGAGTGGCCTGCGTCGATATTACCGTTTTGACATTAATTGCCCCTGATTTAGACGCCGCGCCGCTAAAATGTACCCCAGAGACTTTGTGTTATTGTGTTGTGTCTGTTAGATGGGATTTTGGTTTGTGGACGGTGATTGGTAATGAATGAGAAATATGTTTGTTTGTGGTGTAATCATGTTTACATCAATTAGAATGTAATTAGTGTAATCGGATAAATATTGTTGATTGATGTTGTGCTTTTTGTATATTTCTCACAAGTTTGAAAATTGTGTAGTATCACAATGTCACTGGAATGTCATTTTATACTTTCTAATAGTTAGTAGTCTAGTGATGAGCATAATTGCATTAATTTGTGATATTGGAATGCATTTATGTTGTATATATATACTTATGAATACTTTGTCTTTGAATTTCGATATAAAAGCCTTTGATTGCACAAATGGCGGACAACAGTGATGAGGTAATTGCGTCACCACGGTTCGAATCCTACAAGGGACCAATATTTAGTTGATCCATTTATTATTTATCTAAGTCTTGGTGTTTATTATTTTTATGTTTGTAAAGCGGGGAGCTTTCAATATTATAAACTTAAAACGAGGTTTATTGAACCGTTATTGCAATGATAGTTATATTGGAATTGTTAAAGTCGCATAGAGCTGTATCTTGTGTGGTGACATAAATAATTTGGAATATATAGGTATATATATATATATTGAAAATTTTAATAATGTGGAATTCAATCAATCAATCAATCAATCAATCATTTTTATTTGCTGAATAAAGGTGTAGGTACATAGGTGTTTTACATAATGTTGCTTAATAATATTAGTTCTCTTTATTCTACCTGTCCGGCATGCAAATCTTTATAAATAATAGTTTCATTAGTTAAATATCTCAAAAATCTTAAAAATTATAAGAATCCATTTCAATTTGTAACAAATGTTAAATGTCAATCAAATGTAGACAGTCAATCATAGCATTAGTCAAATTAGTAATTAAAATAAAAGTAAACAAGTTATATAAATTAAATAATATGTCAATAATAATACAATTGAATTCAAAAATATTAAATTGTGGTGTAAAAAAAGAATGTACTTATATGAAATGTCAATTTGTTAAATATCAAAATTAATAAAAGTAAGGTAAATAAAAATAAATGTAATTAGATGTCAAATTTAATATTATATTCAATTGCCTTAAAAAAAAGACCCATTATTATCAGAGAACATAATTATGACAATCAATTAATATATTATAAGGAATTATCATTTAAATAATCATTTATAGAATAATAGCATTTTTTAATTAGTAATTCATGTAATTTCTTTTTAAATATAATTAAGCTATGTGTCATATCTTTGATGTCATTGGGTATCCTATTATATATAACTGGTCCCATATACATGATATTCCTTTTTAGTAGTGCTGTGTTAAAACCAGTTATGCACAGACGATTTATATATTGCGATCTAATAAGTGTTGGCCTAGTAGAGTTATTAATTTTTAATTTAAAAAGTTTTAGATTAATTCTAACAAACATGGCAATTTCAAGAATATATAGTGATGGGAAAGTCAATAATTTCAGAGATTTAAACCTAGGTACACAACTATCTGTGGAATGAATACCGGTCATTGACCGTATGCAAAATTTTTGAGCTCTGAATATTGCTTCTCTTTCACAACAGTTACCCCAAAATACTATCCCGTATCTTAGTATTGAGACAACCAAACCGTGGTAAGCTACAAGAGCAGTTTCAAGACTTACTTTTTTGGATAAGTTATATAAAATGTAAGCTGCTTTACTCAATTTCATACACACTTCCTCAGCTTGAGGTTTCCATGTCAACTGACTATCGATATTTATACCTAAAAACTTTGTAATATTTGTGCCGCCTACTGCCTGTCCGTTATATTTAATAGCGAGGTTGTCAGGGACTATGCGTTGATAAAAATGCATAACTTTTGTCTTTCTTAGATTAATTACTAGATTGTTTGAATATAGCCAGTTTATTATTGATTTTAATGTATCATTAATATCATTCTCATACTTTATTCTATCCACACATTTTACTATTGCTGTGCTGTCATCGGCAAATAATACCATTGGCTGTTGGACATGTTTAGGTAGATCATTTATATATAACAGGAACAACAGAGGTCCGAGTACGCTACCTTGTGGTACACCAAGCTTGACGACTCTACTGCCTGAAAGATATTTACACTCTAGTTTACGTTTTGTACATACTCTTGAGATCTCTGTGTGCTGGATGCGGTTAACAAGATATGATTTTATCAAACTAAGCACGTTGCCTCTAATACCATAGTTAGATAGTTTTTGTAGGAGCAGATTATTGTCCACGTGGTCAAATGCTTTGCTCATGTCGGTAAATATAGCACATACAGGCGTTTTAGTGTCAACATTTGTCATAATTTTAATTAGTAAGTCATGTATAGCCATGTTAATGTTTCTGTTCTTTCGAAACCCCATTTGTTCTTTGCAAAGGATGTTATTTTTGTCCAGGAACTCGTAAATAGACTTATATATCAGTTTTTCAAATATTTTAGAGAAGACAGATAAGAGGGCTATAGGTCTATAATTTGACATATCATCCTTACTTTCCTTTTTGTGAACTGGGATTACTATTACTGTTTTTAGATTTTCTGGGAATGAGCCTTGGCTTATGCACAGATTCATAATATGACTCAAGGGAGAGATTGATTAATTAAATCGATAATAATTAGTATTTTGGTATTTTTATTATCAGCTATTGATTTATTGATAAAATGCCATAACTAATATAATTGAAAAGGTCTATCGAATGATAATTAAATTACAATAATGACGAATACCGAATATAAAGGCTACCTACTGAATAATGCATCGGGCCTGTTATCAAAAGATTTACTTCTAACAAAAGCATTAAGCTTAGTCGGAGAGATTAATTAGAACACTAGTATTTTGTAAATCAAATTGCTAGAAAACCATAATAAAAATAATTGAGGTTGGTTTGAATGACACGGTCCCTTCGCCAATGCGTCCTAGTAACGTAAATATTTTTTTTATGTGGATAATGCTTTGGCGCCTATCCCTCCGCGGTGGCAGGTGAAGGGGTTATGTTGGACTCGTCGGGGTAAATGAGAAAGATAGAATAAGAATAATGTGTGTTCACGGTGTTCCTCGACAAAAACCACTATCGGTGGGGCCGCGCGAATCACTTTTGCATGTGGTTACGACCCCGCCGAGGTTTCGGCCCGCCGTATGAAACGGCAGACCACGACACGATAAGACCTACCCTATGGTCACTTCTCGATAAAACCCTACTATCCCCCCCCCTAGAGGGGAGACGGACTCGAAACAAAGGCGCGCGTGGGAACACGCACGCCGCCTCTCGGACCTAGTGCTGATCGGGTGGCAGGTAGACCGAAAGCCCACCACCCCCAGGTCAAACCTCAGGGTGGCTGGAGGTCATCTCGCGCCCCCGGCGCCCGGCTCTGCGGTTGGAGAGAGTTTAAGCGTTCCCTCTCCCGCTCCGCCGCCTCCTTGATGCAAATCACTTCCTCACAGAAGGAGACGACGGCGTTCCACGACCTCTCACTCCGGACCATAGACTGAACTACGGCCGGGAGCGAGAGGGCAAATAATCTGACTGCCGCGATCAATTCACGGCACTGCGATGCCCAGGCGGAGCAAACCGCCAAAGTGTGCAGCGCCGTGTCCTCAACAACGTCGCGGCAGTCGCCGCAGTGGTGACAACCGGGCGTCTCTTGCCGGCGTATACGACGCAGGAACTGGCCAAAACAACCGTGGCCAGTCATTACCTGTGTCAGCCGGAAGGTGAGGGCACCATGCCGCCTCTCCAGCCACTCCTCAAACACGGGACTTACCGCCACGATCGTGGCGTGCCCGTAGTAACGTAAATCTGATCGAACTCGCGATAACCATTTGTATAATTAACATATAATTGCCTCTAAAATACTGAGTACACTTTGCGTTCATTATTTCAATATTTATTAATTCCTTTGAGAATTCAAATGCTAATGTAACCTTCTCAGAATTCATGCAAAACTACACATTACTCATAATTCATTAGAATATATGTATTTAACAAAATACTATTTATTATTCTCCTTTGGTTTCGCATTAGGTCGTTAAGATCTAATATTATTTCTACATACATAAATACATAGCTTCATACATATATCTTGGATAGGGTAGGCAGAAATGTTTTACTCTCCCACATTTTGCCAACTCTGGTTTTAGGTCCCATTTTGTTGAGGGTGAGCCTATTGCCGTGAACCAAGCACTGATCCAGACTCCGTGCTACTACCTAAAATTTTTAGATCGTAAATCCCAATTACTCTTTGCATGATTCAACATCACTTATTATATCTACAAATATATGTATACACTCATATAACGCCAGCGATAACCTAGTGGGAGATCGTTGGAATGCTACGCAGAGTCCTCGAGTTAGATTCCAAGACACCTCTGACTTTCTGAAGCTGTGTTCTTATTAAATAGTTAATTATCGGTAGCATTAATAGCGAAGGAAAACATCGTGAGGAAATCTGTATATCTGAGAGATTGCCATAATGCTTTTCAAGATACCTGAAATTTGCCATTTCGCATTGGGCTAGCATGATCGCCTATGACCTGGCCCTTCTCACACGCAGAAAAGGCTCGTGCCCAGCAATGGGACAGTTTATAAACAGAGCTGATATTATTACATACATATTTTTTATATTAGTATTTTTATTATCTCCATGGACTCTGGTCCATGCCCTTGATAGATTTTAGATGATTTTTTTCGATTGCTGGAATTGGAGCCTGCATTTTTTTCATGGCAGGTATCATCACAGTTTATTAACATAACAATACATATTATAACATAAAACATTTAAATTTGATAATGATTACAATCGTTCATTTTGTTTTCGATTAAATTTTGAACTTATTCCTTGTTTGCTTTCGTTGGCTAAGGGTATTTTATTTCTGGTAGCCCAAGGCCATGAATATGTTGTCGCCTAAACGCTGATCTAAGTTTTGGTTTTTTGGCTGAAGGCCCCGTATCTTTGGTAGATATTATTATATTTAAAGACTAGAGCGCCATTTTAGAAACCTCAGTCTAGTAATCGTCATCTGCTACTGACTTTCATTGACAAATTAGATTGATTCTCAATATTAATGTACCGATTAAATACCAGTTCAATACGTCAAAAGATTCCGGTTCGATACCCATTATCTGCCTGCTATGAATTTAGTTTGATGATAGATAAGACTTATTAAATTAGAAAGATGGTTGGAGTTATGATAGGGTAAAGTTAAACATAGGGGTGGTGGGCTGCGTGAGCCTGCTCGCCATCCGATCAGCACCTCCGAGAGGCAGCGTGCGTGTTCCCACATGCGTCTCTGTGTCGTGTCTTTGTCCCCACCCAAGGGGACAGTAGAGGAAGTATTTTATGTAGTGGCCTGCCGATTCATACGACGCGCGGCGGGCCGAAAGCGATTCGCGTGGCCTCACCGTCTATGGTTACGTTGAGGAACACCGTAGGATTAGTCGGTATTACCGGGGTATCTTAACCCCGGTGAGCCCGACATAATAACTTAAAATTTAGCATGTACGTTTCTTAAAAATGCCTTTATGGAAATTAAAGGATCTTCAAAATAATAACATAGCTGTAGAAAAAAGACCTGCTAAAGCTTACTGCACAGGCTCCCGACTAGATATGCGTAAAATTGTATTGTTTTTGTTGATACATAATATGTAAATTGGAATCATATCCGAAAGTATCAAAAACACTATTCAGAGATGCAGAAGATGAATCTCTATGAATAGAGATTTTGATACTCTCGACCACGCAAGAAAGGTATCGTATTGCGCACAATTTGAATCGAGGGTCATTCGAATTAAATTTTGCACATCACTGACTTTGAACTCGTCTATTAATATTTGAATCGCTCCTATATCGTGTGTTCTATAAAAATTTACATTAGGGCTTAGCTATAAAAGACCTATGAAGAATCAATTCTGTATTCAAAAGTACCGTGTCTGATTTAATGACGTCGAGGACCCCATTTTCTAACGAAAGGGTCTTTCAAAAGAAGTGAACACTTCTTTCAGTAAACCATTGAGGAGATGATTTCAGCTAGTCATCGTTAACGGCGATACATTTAGCATCGTGTCACTGTGCGCTAACGATACAACAAAATGGTAGATCAGTAGGTTTGTTTGTACATATAAAAAATGTAAAATTGTATTAAATTACAGCAGCAATCTTGTTTGTCAAGAACTTCTGCCTGCGAAAAGTCTGTAACACGTTAACGTATAAATATATAACGTGTTTCTATGTGTTTTAGAGACAGATATCAAGTCCAACTAGATCGATCTGGATATCAGTTCGAACTGAATGCTATTTAATTTACGCAATCCAAAATGGTTTTAGTATAATTCTAATATAATATAGTCTCGTATACTACTCTACTACTAATACAGATAGTATTATAAGATAGTCTTCCCATAATCTGTTATTAATATTAGAGAACCAGATTTGATCATTTAATGTGCGCTTCGAGACATGTATTCAAAATAGATAAGTGGAACCTTTTTAAGGGATTTAAATTCATTAGATCTATCCAATGGTCATCTTACTATACTTGAAAACTATTTTTATTTATATAGTTCCAATAATTTGATCTATATAGTTCTAATCATATGATCTATATAGTTACAATCATTTGACTTTCATTTTAATTTTTAGCAAGGTATTACTTCTACCAGGTTTTAATCTAACTGTTTTATATGAATAACGTATTTTTGGACACTAAAAGAGTTTTTGGCAGAATATTGACGTGACTGTTTCACATTACGCAAAACTGTTACCGAAGGCTTATATAAAAAGTTAGTGTTATAAAAGTATTTTGTCAATCTTCGTCTATTCTTAGCTGGCTTACGTTTGCTTACAAAAGAGATTTGCGACAACCTACTGTAATATTTATTTTTAAACATTGCTAACCGCATTAGACTGAGCTTACTGTTCTAGCAGAATATACTTGTATTCTTAGAGATTCTTAACCTAATGTAGTAGCTGTACTACTGTTGTATTGTTGGGTCATTCGATTTGCAATGAGGCTGACTTTCCATCGGTTACGATAACTCTGCTAATACTTGCTGGCATAAAGACTTAAAGAGTCAATATCCTCAAATATTCTGATATCTTTCTGTTTTGAGATTTTAATATAAAGTTCTTTGGATGATTACATCGATCTATTCCTTATCATAAGACAAAGAAAAGATAAACGATGATATATTATACAATACAGCATTTTAAATATACAGACATGCAGAATAGGTAGGGAATATTTCACCTACATTTTGTCTATTGTTCTAAGGTCTGTGCACATTGGCGAGCCTATGGCCATCTACAGTGAGCACACTTCCAAACTCCTTGCTGCTACTGAAATTGACATAAACCCAATAATACTTTGCCCAACCGAGTAGTTGGTCACGAAACGTTGTGCATAACACTCGCTCACATCAAATTTCAAGTTAGTCTTTTTACAGCAGCAATGAGACAATAAACTTTTAACACCACAAGGACGAGAGAAACAAAACATTTTCTTCCAAACACTAAAAGTCAATCGATGGATACGAACGACGGACCAACAATAAACTATGGATGTAACATTTAAACTCAAACCAAAATTTATTTGTGGTTTCATCGGTACTTTAGCGGTTAGGTCAAATGGACACGGTGTCCATTACAATTCAATAAGTTATAACTCGCTTTTGATCCCTATTGATGTACTAGTAAGGTTTGTACGTATTTTGGGATCAGAGGTTCATTCTATAGTGATTATAATACGAACTAACAGTATATTTTGGTGTCGCAGCGGTGGTGAGTACGACTGCTGTGCATAAAATCTCGGCTTCTATTGGTCGGTTGAAGAGTTAATTGGTTTTTCTGATAAGAAATTTTGAAGCACGGAGTTCGTTAATATGCTCCATAGTCAACAATAGACTCACTTCCCTATACACGTGAGGCCATAGTTGTTGAAAAGTGAGTGTAACCCTAGTGTAGTCTTATGACTATTTCCTTAGAAGGGTAGATTGATGTATACTTAACCTTTTTGAGAATGAATACCTATCCTTCTGAGACAATGCGCGTGTTAAAAGTACATATAAATGAAGTAAGAAAGCTTGAGATGACTAGCTTTTTAGGTTTTCAAAGGGATGTAGTCCACTAGTAAGTGCTTCCCCTATAAGAGTTTCTAAATTGGATATCGCTTTCTAAGTATGGGTATATCAAGGTTAGTCTTAGATATGTTGACCTCAATACATATATTTTGTTGCGCAGAATGGTCAGTGGGCGGCCATTCAAATTTAAATTTTCGCGTTGAACAAGATTTGACCAAAAAGGAATCTTGCCAGCACCTAGCAGATGAAAAGTGCAGTGATGAAAAGCCGTGAACATGACGAAGATTTCTAGAAATCCTTCAGAATATTAAAAGAAGATTTGCCATTAGCATTGCAGAAGCGTATTCTCATGGAAAACAATATACTTTTCGTATATCCGTACTAGGTATTCTGGGTTGCATATGAAATTAGTTTTAACGGTTTAATTAAATTTTTCAAAGCAAGCCTGAATAATATTGCTTCTCTATAAAGATAGCAAGTATTAGTAAATAAAGTCTGCTATACTTTTAGAAGATTTTTGCAGATTAATAAAATGTATTTCTTTGATAATTTTTAAATGTAAATACAGCTATTATTAATATGTATCATATCATTTAACTGTACTATATTTTTGTGTTACTTTTGTTTTTCTTGTGTTTTATTTTAATTATACTTTATTTTCATTTAAATGCCAAGCTAAATAACTCCGATTATAGAATTATTGAAGAAACTTTGTAATTTTTCTAAATTATTTTTTATGATCGAAGAAAGGTCGAAAGGTCGGTTCAAACCTGATTTATGTAAAATTTTATTTTTGAATAAATTGACCTTGTTTCACGATTTCCCGCAATATAGGCTTAGCCTAGTGAGTAGGAATACATCGATTCTAAATAATGAAAGATTAAAATAAATTTCTGTTGTAGTAATGTTTTGTATTATATACATATTTGTAATTTCTTTTATGACAATAAATTTTATTATTATATTATTATGTTGAATTATTATGTATATGTAATCATTCTGTTTGTTGCTGGGCGTGTACGTTTTGCATGCTGGTTAAATGTCGCTGAATGACATCATTTATTGTACCCATATTTGCAAAATAAAAAATCTTATATCATTTAATTTTAAAGTAATTTCTCGAGTCAAGTAGCTGGATGGAACTAGTATTACCCTCATAATATGCGACTATTCAGTGACCTCGCAGGTAACCGCTGATAACCGTCCTAATATATAACATATTAACATGGGACGATATTAACATGAACTATGTTGCTTCGCGACTTTACTTGGCTTGATAATATAATATTTAGACGACTATTAAATACTGGTATTAATATAGTATAATCAATGTATGTCTTTGTATGTAGGTGACGAATAGTAATATTGAAGTTGACATATGCCAGGATAACAAGTAAACTTAGTATCCTGGCATTCTTCGAGAGTTGGTGATGTTGTAAAATGATTTTTAATTGTCAACTCCTATTGTCACGCGGACCGCTCGCGCCATGACGGCTGCGCACGAGTCGGAGTGGTGGGTGGCGCCCCTCTTCCCCTTCTGCCCGGCGGTAGCGTATATATAAGCTGATCGCGTCCTAGATCGATATCTCTTCCGGCTGGGTTCAACATCAAGCTAAGTGTTCTTGCTACTGAAGAACAACGGAGCAAGCCCTTTGTACGAACCACGACCTGTGTACTGTTCGCGTAGGATTGTGAATATTGTTGAATATACATATCTAGACAATTAAGTGTTAATTGTTGATCTATCTTTAATTAATCTCTGCACAACTTAACCTTAAGACACCACGCCCCTATGGCTAAGGGCTTGGCTTTACTAACGTTCGTTCAACAACGGATGCAGGAGTAGCTTTACTCAAACATATATACAGGGCGTGGGAAAACTCACAAAATGCTATTGGTGTTTTTTGCGACCTCTCAAAAGCATTTGACTGCGTCTATCATGATACGCTCATACGGAAACTAAGGCATTACGGTGTTCAGAGTATTGCACTGGATGTAATTACGTCGTATTTGAATAACAGGATTCAGTGTGTAGATGTCAATGGTTCAAAATCAAATAGCTTACCTGTAAAGCTAGGGATGCCGCAAGGTTGGATTTTAGGCCCATTTTTACTTTTAATTTATATAAACGATTTACCTTTTTATTTGAACAATATTTGTGACGTTGTACTGTTTGCTGACGATACTTCCTTAATATTTAAAGTAAATAGGAATAGGGACCATTTTGACGAAGTAAACAGTGCATTGATTCAAGTAACAAAATGGTTTACTTTAAATAATTTAGTACTGAACCCCAAAAAAACAAAATGTGTTAAATTCATACTGCCTAATGTAAAACATCTAGGTCCTAGCATAACATTGAACGGTGAGGTACTGGAAGCAATAGAATCCACAGTGTATCTGGGCATTACACTTGATTCAAAGTTACAGTGGGGTGCGCAAATATCTTGTCTCTCAGCGAAACTTAGTTCGGCCGCTTACGCCATTAGAAAAGTCCGTGGATTAACTGACGTTGATACAGCTAGATTAGTTTACTTTAGTTACTTTCACAGCGTTATGTCGTATGATATTATATTGCAAAGTATTTTTATATTGCAAAAAAGAGCTGTGCGTGCAATTTATAAATTAGGAACTAGAATCTCGCTCAGAGAAAAATTTAAGAATATAGGTATTTTAACTTTAGCATCACAATATATTTATTTTAATATCATGCAAGTCCGTCAAAATATATATTTATACATAAAAAATAGTGACATACATAACATCAATACTAGAAATAAATATAAATTATGTGTTCCATTCTACCGTCTACATAAAGTTCATGGTTCCTTCATGGGTCTTGGTATACGTTTTTATAATAAAATCCCGAGTAATATTCTAGAATTACCAGAAATTAAATTTAAAGTCAAAATTAAAACTTGCTTAATTTCTAAAGCATATTATAATATAGATGATTATTTAAATGACAAACACCCATGGCACTAATATTTGCATCAGATCACAAGATATTAAATGACAAATACTAACACTTATGTTTTTTTTAATATATGTATATATTTTTTGTAATATTACACCTTGTTTAAGCTGGAATTTGCATTGTTGTTACATTCAGTCGTATTTTAATCAAGAAGAATGTGCAATGAAGACAACTCGTGATTCTGGTTTCGTGGAATTCGATAATTTACTTCCTACATTTTATTTAAACAATTAGATTAAACTACGGACTATAATCACGTCTTGTCTTGATTATTTATGTACATGTAAGTGGATGCTCCTATTTACCATAATGCTGCTTTAGAGGCTACCATCAATTTTTATCAAATGCTTGAGTATGTTGAGTAGTAGTTCATGGAGAAATGGTTGCAGCACCTTACAGTTATGATTTGTAAACGAAATATTATTGTACACTTGGCGATTAAAAAGAGTGGCTATGAGTTTCCTGCCAGTTCTTCTCATGAGTCCTACACACACTTGCTTTGCTGAACGTGGCAGTAAATGTAAATTCACAGAAAAAAATTTACGTGTAACTTTGACATTCATAAGTGTTACCTTGTAACCTAATTTGAATAAATTTATTTTGATTTTGATTTTGATTTATGGCGTGGCCTGTCCTATTTCTGGATCGATCAGATCCCTAGTTAATAACCACATAACAGGTTACACTATAACATGAATTCTTTCTGTGTAGCGGACTTTACAAACATTCAAACTACAGACTAAAAAAACACCCAGATCTGGAACAACTATTTTTGAATCACACCATTTTTGTACCTTGTAGAGATCCAACCCATAAAACTCGGTACAGAGGCGAGGTGACCATTTAAACCTACGCCATAAGCGCAGTCAAGTTCAACATTACTAAAGAAAGTAAAGTCTGCGGAGTAAGTCGATATTATTTTAATCGACTGCTAAGTTTTAACGTTTGGCTAGTGAAGTGAAAACCAACAAACTTATGACAAACTAGTGACGTGACAACAAGTTTTCCGATTGGAAATCGAGCAGTTGGTCTTTGGACTCAAACTTCGTCTATGAAGTTCTGTGGGGATTAAATATTTTATATCGCGCGTCGAATAAGTAATATAATATAATATTTTGATAATATTTAGATTAAATATTTATTCACTTCAGCTACTAGATAACAAATACTACTTGCTAAGCGTGAGATTACTTTAAGCCCGATATTACTGGTTTTATTGTTACTAAAGCTGGCTGGCGTGTAGTACTGTTGAAAAAAAATATATCAAAGAGAGTGAAAAGCGAGTAATTTTACTTCATCGCTGTATAGTTGCTATCAATACACTAACGAATGTGTGTTGATAAGAGTATACTTTTTATAAACAGATAGTTTAGATGCTTTATTAGTTTTTTTTGTAAGAACCAAACGTCTTGCTTTTGTTGCTTAATATTTAGGATATCTTAAAAAGCTTTATTCGTTTCTTGTGTATGAACCAACTGCCTCTATGGCGCAGCGGTAGTGAATGCGACTGCTGTGCATGAGGTCTCGGGTTCGAATCCCGGGTCGGGCCAACATAAAGGTATTGGGTTTTTCTGTTAAGAAATCTCAATACGAGCCCGGAGTTAGGAAGTTGGCGGTGTTAGACAACCCCGTGCCTTGGAAAGCACGTAAAGCCGTTGGTCCTCCGCCCGATCTCTCTCCGGTCGTGTCGGATTATCCGTCTCATCGGATCATGAGGGTAAGGGAACAGAGAGTGCACTTGTGTTTGCGCACATACTTGTGCACTATAATATCTCCTGCGCAGATGGCCAGTCTCCGTTAAGATTGGCCGCCGTGACCGAAAATCGGTCTGGAGGACATTATTATTATTATGAACCAAACGCTCGAACGATTTTGGCTATTGAAGAATTAAGCCGAAGAGCAAGCTCTTCGGCTTAATTCTTCAATAGCCAAAATCGAGACGCTATGGATAAATAATGTATAAGGGGGCCATAGGAGGCCAAGGGTTGGCCAAGTAATTAACGTTAGTCAGTTATATACTGTAAAATACTACAGCTCCTTGAATTCTTATGTAGGTTTCTTGTTTTAAATCTAACCAAGTAGAAACACGCAAATCAAAACCCACTCCTTAAGTAACTTTTAATGAGGCCAATGCCCTTTACATCAATATCTAGAAAATAACTTCTTATTGCTGAAACAAAGACTATACTTTAAAGCTTATTGTGTCAGTTGTTATCGAACCAGATAGGAACAAAGTTGAAAGTCGGTACAAGTTTCGCACTTTCACAGTGTTTCTTCAGCGATGTTGTGTTGGGATGGGACTTCAAACTTGGGGATTGAGTCTTCTGTCTTTGCTTTAGTGTTCGTTATCACCTATATCGGTACAAGAAAATTCATTGACGTGGCTACCTTTTATACTTTACTAGACTTTAATATTAAATTTCTATCCCTTGGGAGCTGTACCTCCTGGATATAAGGAACTCTATGTCCTTTCTTGTACTCCTGACAACGTGTATACGAAATTTCAAGATGATCAGTCAAGTAGTTATGGCGTATAAGAGTAACAAACTATCTCACATTCGCATTTATAATATTAATAAGAAAGTGGTTTGTTTAAAGCCATCTGGCCTAAGATCCTTCTTTAGTATGAAAGTCTACCTGAAAAGAGGTAGAATAGATATCTATCTGACCTGATTTTATGCTATTTTATCGCAGGTGAGATTATTGTATTTACTTAATAAAGAATCATAAAAAATAGTCATGATACAAATAAGTGGACTCATCTGTAGAAGTACTCAGCATGTATGTATACATATATATTCAATAACTGCATTTTGCATGGCATTGACATATCCGGTATACATGTAATTTTTCAGAGCTGTCTCCATCCCTTTGTTTAATCGTCATATTTACTACCTTTACCAAAAATCGGCAACACAAGAGTGATACCTTTCCTACGATTACAGTATACGTTACTTATAGGCAGACTTGCTTACCAACGAGGTAAAGCAAAAATAAGTAAAAGCTGTCACTCTAAATTTAAATTCAAATATCATATTCTTCTTTGGAAATAACGTGTAATCATAACACATTCTGCCGAAATGCGCCGTCTAAAGTGCCTACATTAAATAAATTAATAATGATTTGAATGAATATATTACTATGTAACACAGCTAAATATTAAACGAAAACAGTCCAGACCAAAGCAATTTACATTATTAGTTACTCAGTGACGTTGCACATCATAAGTCGTGCAGTGACATGTCTTTAGTAAGTCAGTATTCAGATAAGACGTTCAAAGGTGGTTGCTCTATTCACCGGCATTCACCCGTATTCATCCCAATATTGCTAGTTTAGAAAATCAATTCAAAAGAGCTATCCTTTCATATTCCGTCAAAAATGTTCCAAAATATAAATGATTTTCGATTATATTGAAATATGGACAAGCATTTGAACTCAGTAAGTGTCAAACGTTGTATGTTGCATATGAATAATAAATAAGACTAATTATATACAGTAAGACTCCTTGTAATTGACTTATTCTCCGTTCCGAATGTATAGCTTAATTAGTACGACTGGTTTGAAAAATTACAGCGAAGTAAGCTTGTAGAAGCGTTTTAGTTCATATTATTTTACATACATTTTATGTGGCTTTAGACAGAAAAGCATATTTGAATCCTCACGTAAGCTATTGAGTCGTGGCAGTAGGTACACTGGCGGTCATGCACAATAGGTTTTCAATTATGTGTGGCATTTCAACAATTGACAAGTTAATATGGCTTTGGTTAAGCCCAAATAAAGTACTAGCTGCATTTCACTCAGACTGGCCCAACCTTTCTAGATAAATATCGTCTTACAAAATACCGAAGATTTTTGTCTTGTATTCCTACCGTAAACATGATCTACAGAAACCGCTTAACGCTCAACCTTCCTACCAGGGTATCAGTAGTTGTTGTCGCATTTGCTGTCACAAGGTAGCTTTTTGTTGAATGGTCAGCAACACGCACGGCAGGTATGGCAAGTCCATATGTTACGGACGGTAACCACTTGCCATCAGACGGCATGTATGTTTATTTGCCATTTCATTTATATGAAATACAAAACTGCTAGCTTTTCTTATTTCTGGATGCAACATACCTTATGTCGTTTTGTTTACCCCTGACAGCGTATATGTGAAATTTCATGATGATCGTTCGACTAGTTTTATGTTACTGTGTTTTAATTTCTCCCTTTTTATTATTATTTTTGTTAGCTGTATAGCAATATAGATTTCTTTCTTTTCTTTCTTTCTTTCTTCTAGTCAAGGCGTGAAAACGTAACAAACAAACAAACTCATATTCGCATTTATAATAATAGTTAGAATACACAGTAATTTAAATTCATATATGAATTATTATAAATTCCAAATGAATGAACTTTTGCATCGATTTCATTAATACAAGCTATAATATATTAAGATATATGTTAAAATCTGCAACTTTGCAAGTATGTGCTGGTTTTATACATTTATATATAGGTATAATATTGTTTGAGAAAGCAGAGTACCAGACACCGCTGCGGCCCGGTGGGTTGCTCTGGACATTAATAAATGCTCCCAGTGCGTCCAAAACTAAATAAGCTAACCCGAATATGAAGGTACTTTCGTATACGTTCAACAATTAAAAATTACTGCCATCTTACAAAGACGTTGAACTATGCGCCGACTCCATAGGGCCTGAGGGTCCGAGCCCTGCCCCCAAAAGTATTATTGATAGGGCTGAGTTCCCTCAAAAATGTATTATGTGCCCCTGACTAACGGTCAATAACTTTATGAACACTGACATCCCAACTTAATATTATAAATGCAAATGAATTTGAACATCTTGAACTTTTGCACATACGTTATCAGAGGAACAGAAAAAGACATAGGGTACCTTTTATTCAGAAAAAGTACTATTTCCAATCTGACCTATCCTTCATTTCCGCGAGTGAAGCCGCGGGTAAAACTTAGTAAGGAAATATTTGTCAACTCTCGTTTACCATTCTAAAGGTAATTATGGTTACCTAACTTATATTTTATATAAAAGCCCGCAATATGTTTATGTAGACGACGCTCTTGTATCACACAGAGCACAGAATAAAGTTTTTACTATAGACGAAAGTATGAAGTACTGAGAATATTCTAGTCAAGCGACGAATGGCAATCGAAGTTGTTGGTGAGTATAAGTGTCATATTTGTGACTGATATGCTTGAATTGTATCTTTACAATATTCTAAATATAGTTAGGCGTCCCTAGTCTCTACTAGGGACGCCTAACTATATTTAGAATACTACTAACTACAAGGCCTCTGCCTTGTAGTACCTACACAATGCCCATTGTAAGTATTCATCGAGTAAGTATAGAGGCTATAAATGCCAATATCAGTCAATATGATGACTACCCTCCAATAAATCAATATCTCGACAAATGTGTCTCGTGGCATTAAGTGCCTGAACGCCGCGAAACATACGCTCGGATCAAATACGCTCAATGCGTTGCTTGACGTCATAAATTTGCATCTGATGCTTGACGCTCACCTTTGTCGCATTGAGTGTTTGTTTCAAGGCCTTCGGTTAGCACTTAATCAAACAAAACTTGAATTATAACTTGTTTTTAACTGATTTAATTTATATACATATTTCAAGTTCAACAAACCCAGCCATCATAAACTATATAATATTCACGATGAGTCTGGCACTGTAATTTATTTAAACCAAATTATCTTCGGGTTAATGCTCAGGCGCTGTACCACAGCTTGTTCAATGTTCACTCATATATTTTACCGTAGAACTTATTTGCTCCGTTGTTTCTTAAGACATTGCATTTGAAAGCCCGCGCTGCAGTTATAATTTTAATGGACCTTAATCAGTTAACCTGTCAATTATTGGAAGAAGCTCCGTGGCGAAGCGTTAGTGAATGCGACTGCTGTGCATGAGGTCTCGAATTCGAATCCCGGGTCGAGCCAACAAGCAATTATTAGGTTTTTCAGTAAAGAAATCTCAATAGCAGCCTGGAGTTAGGATGTTGGCGGTGTAAGACACCCCTGTGCCTCGCTAAGCACGTAAAGCCGTTGGTCATGTGCCTGATCTCTCTCCGGTCGTGTCGAATTACCGTCCCATCGGATCATGAGAGTTAGGGAATAGAGAGTGAACTTGTATTTGCGCACACACTTGTATACTATAATATCTTCATCAATGAAAATTCGGTCTGGAGGATATTATTATCATCGTAATTGAAAATCTGTTGTGTATGACCACCGCTGCCACTCAATAAATTAATTAAATATCTTTTGTATCTTCCCATTGCATGATATAAATATGTAATTTCCAACTACAATGTAAGAAATATAAGATGGATAAGTAATGGGTAATTCTGTCTCCTAAACGGAGCAATTATATTACCGAACTAGACCACTTCCAAAGCAACCTGGCCAACGAATCAATCACATTTAGGTAAACTATATACATAACCCGATTATTGCCCGTTATACATAGAATATTTTTAATCTCTTACATAACATTTTCCAGTCTGTTTCGGATAGTTGAACCTTTAAAAATAATTTTGCATTCCCCCAAAGCAAAGGGCGAAGCTTACTGGCTCCTAGCTGCAAGCAAAGCGCCTACTTGATGAGCCTAAAAACCAACAACCTGCAAAGATACTTCATAATACGGCTTGTTCTTTCTTCTTTGATGTATTTTACATTTTAAAGCAAGCTAAACTAATTCAAATAAAATCGGTAATTTTAATAAATATATACGTAGGCTTTAAACCTAAATCTAGCATCTGGTCTAAATTTAATTTTAGGCAGCTCATTCACTCTTATACATTGACGTCATAAGCATAACTTTATAACTACATAAATATTCTTATCTTACTTTGATACAAATCCAACGTTGGGCATCAGCGTACTTTTTAGAATCAAATTATGTTTGTTCGTAAAGAAACAAATACCAAACCACAAAACGCTGTGTGTATCAATACTTAAAATGCATCAGAAATTAATAGACGTGCGTTCACTACTTACATATTGTACCTATATAATTATATATAAGAAATCGCTTACTGAGCAAAACGCAAACATGCTTTCAAAGTCATTGTACTTATTTGCCAATAACTAATAAAAGAAAACAACTTATTCCTTTAAGGCGTTTGCCATGTAAAGAACTGAAAGCCAATTGAGCTTGACAATATTCAAATTGCAGCGCATTAAGCGATTGGTTATAGTGATGTGCAACATCTAAACGAACTTTTCAAACACAGTCTGAACTCCACCAAAACGTCCTGGAACTAATATTTATTTCATTCACCAACAGTTATATTTATTTTCAAGTTACATATTTTAAATATGCAACCAATTTCATAATTAGTAAGAACATGCTAAATAATGTGAAAATAATTTATGCCATCGTTATAAATAAATTAAAACTTAAAGTATAAATAAATTAAAATTTGATTTTATAACGATAACCATTCTTATGTTAATTAATAAATAGACACGATAATGTACTTATGTCTATTTATTTGATTATTAGACAACATGATTAGGTATTTAAAAATAGTGATAATAGTAATAGTAATATTATTTATATAATAAAAGTAGGGAGTGACTAGGAAAATGTTTATTGACATGACTAATCTTAGAAGTTGAGTATATAAAAATTATAGCACGGCTGATCTTTGCAATTAAGGTAGGAGTTAAAAATGAGCTAATTCCTTATTTTACATTATGAGAACACAGAATAAAGATAAACTCAGGTACTCATAAGAAATACATCGTTTAATGCTACAAGCAATTTTTACAATCTGATTCGCTAACAAGATATTTTGTCAAAAATATTTTGAAACATAGAAGTATTCTCATCGTTAAAAACCGTATCACGGAATCTACACAAACCAGACTTAAGTACGTGCTAATTAAAACTAATCCGTATCGCTATAGTAACGAATGATTATAGCAATCGGTTTGAGTTCTTGACATTGACAGCAAGTAAATATACTGTAAGACCAAACAGCTAATAGCAACGCTGGGGTCGATCAAACAAAAATTTATTGCCTTTTTCTGTTCAGTAATCTCAATAGCAGCCCGAAGTTAGGAAATTGGCAGTGTTCGACACCCGTGCCTAAGAATGCACGTAAAGCCGTTGGTCCTATGCCTGACCTCTCTTCGGTCGTGTCGGATTACCGTTCCATCGGATGATGAGAGTTAGGGAACAGAGAGTGCACTTGTGTTTGCCCACACACTCGTGCACAATATCTCCTGCGCATATGGCCAGTCTCCGTTAACATTGGCCGCTGTGACCGAAATTCGGTCTGGAGGACACTATTACAAGTCAGTATACCACAATAACAAGATATTATAAACTAGCTCACACTTTTTATTGATGTGGTCAGTACAGCTGCAGTCAATGAATTTCTGTCTCAAAAGTAAGCTAAGAAGATATTACAACAAACATTAATCAGATTATTGAAAGTAACCTTTTTCATCCACGCCAACCTATAACTAAACATAAATTATAATTCCAATACAAAAAACGATACAAACTTCTGAAGAGTGAACTCAACCCTTCATTGGTGACGTAGGAAATTCCTCAAATTCATCGCATTCAACACGAACTACAACAAAATCTCTACCTTATTAATAAAACAATAAAACTTTATTTCCTTTGTGCATTATAAAGTGGGCGATCCACATGTCTGTGTAAAACAAAAAACCAGATAATACATTTTAATTTGAACTGTGACATCCTCAGCATAAGGTGCATTTTTGTTGTAAGCGATTTGCTTGTGTTGCCTCGATGCCAGGATTGCAAACTTCTTGCTTAGCTCACTTTTGTTTCGCTGATAGTGGATAAATATTATTCGGAACTAGTTTCGGACGGTTGATTCCAGTTTCAAACAGTTGGTTTTGATTAAAAGTCACTCCGGATGTTTCTGAATTTATTTGTTTGATACTGCGTTTGTATGTAACAATTACTCTTGAATTTTGAGTCATTGTTGTATTTTATGTGAAAGCTTTTAATTTATATTGTAGTATTGTATCCCGTATGAAATGTTTTTTTTCTCTATTACATTTCAAACATACTATAGAAAGCAAATGTTTCAAACATGCCTTGGCAGTGAAATTTAGAGGAGTAGTGCTGAAATACTTATTCGAAATACCGCAACTGCTGGAATGCTT
The DNA here is from genome assembly GCA_963675205.1 of Catocala nupta. Taxonomy (NCBI): domain Eukaryota; kingdom Metazoa; phylum Arthropoda; class Insecta; order Lepidoptera; family Erebidae; genus Catocala; species Catocala nupta. The sequence continues at coordinate 7,390,131 of OY776085.1, read as the reverse complement.
AAAAGACATGGTTAAAAAACAATTATTGTGTCTGACCGGTGACCGGTGCCCATTACGATACTTTGCCCTTTCTATTTTTCAATATATCAGACTGATTTGATTCTGGTTTACATGTTTATATAAAATCAGTAAATGTAAGTATTTTTTTGAAGAACTGGAAGCAGTTATTTGCTCGTGGCTGGTCTGTGTGCAAAACGTTGGGGGAGGCCTATGTCCAGCAGTGAACGTCTTTCGGCTGAGATGATGAAGTATTTCAACTAAAGTTTATTAAAGCCTATTGTAAAAATCCAATCCTTATTCAATAGCTGATTTGAAACGTGATTTTGTATAAAAACATAACACAAGTTTATTATCAAAGAAATAAGTTTACATATACCAGCAATCTTATGCTTCCCCGGATGGTTAAATAGAAGCGTAAAACATCCAAGTTTCGCTCAATATGTTCTTTACTTTAATTCATGTTATAGATAGAAGGATATTCGAATATTGTTGTACACAACGCGATACTTACATTTCTTAGGTTACTTACTTAATATATGTATATAGTGCTATCAACACATTCGTATAATATTTTACAATAACTTTCGATTAATATTTTATTTTATTTGGGAAAACAAACAATTGTACATTTTGCCATACTGGCTAGGTACATAACAAAATAAATTAATGTACAATCCACAGCGTTTCCACATATTACCACATATATTATTCAACAAAAATATTTGAATAATATTGAACAGCAACATTCAAATAATATCCAACACTAACATTTGATACTATTCGAATGCAACTGTGCACATTATTAATAAAGACCCATTGCCATCTACCGTGCATCATTGTATACTCCGTACTGCTGGAAATTCAATAAGTGCCGTTTGCACACACAATAATGCCATCGGAATTTGTTTGAGTGTGTGATAAATCTGTCCAAGAATATACAAATAAAATACTACGTATAATTAAAATCCCAGTAACATTTTGCCAATCCAGGCATCGAACCCAAGACGTCAAGTACAGGAGTCGCTTTCACGACCATTGCGCAACCAATGTGTTTTTGTTTTTGATTAATTTTGGCAGAATGCTTTGGTAATATAGTTTCCATAGATGACAATATTAGTACCGTGCCTTTGTAATATTTCAAGCGTGTTTTCGCGGCATCCAGTAATATTACAAATTGACAAGAATACTCATAGTTTCCTGTGATATGGTTAAGAATATGTCGGCACTGCTACCACATATTATTGCTCAATTTATATCTAAATTGTACATATCCACTTTATGGTTTCACTATAAATAGCGACACAGACCATGTTTATTACCTTTTAGTAGGAAATGGGATGTTATGGAAAATGTGAATATTTGATAATGTGAATAATATCTAACTAAAATAAACAATAATTACTTGTGGTACTTAAGACTATTTAAAAATAATTAGAATCTATATATACAAAACATGATTTAATTGTTTCACAAACATAATCAACTAATAATTTATATTGATATTAGTTTTAAATAATTTAAACAATTATCCGTGACTTTTTTACCGTCTTGATAATAATATGGTGTGTTGTGTAAGTGGAATAGAATCTAATAGTATTTATGTTCTAGCATTTTGAGATCACGTGACGTCACAGTATGCCTAATCGCATGCGACTAAAAGGGCGGCGGGTGACCGGGAGAGGGTGGGTGGGTGCGGGTGTTCGGCGCTAGCGACGACCGGCAAGTACGAGTGCCCTTGAAGATAGTTTTTATGTTATTTGTAACGAAATCATTCATAATTTGTAGCGCGTTATTAGGGTTAATACGTTTACGATTTTGAAATATTATTTTCGAATTTTTTTTTAAATGTTTTAATATGAAAGTTAGATTATAAATAAGGAGTGTACAATTGTAGATTAATTTCAGACTATGTCAGTAAAAAAATAAGTAAATAAAATAACTATGCCTGAGGCTTCTACTCTATTTGCGTCTATCACGCCATATTTTTTTCAAGACGGTAAAAAAGTCACGCTATAAAATAACAATTAACTACAATACCATGGTTACGCACTAGAGTATTTTTTGACTTTCAGTCATAGTGACGCGACAGTATGCAAAGGATAAAATCGAAAAAAATAATTTTGTTCTTTCTTTCTATCATTTCTGTATCAATTCTAAACCCACGATTACAGCTTGTTTAGAAATTTAATCGGTAATCGATTTCATGATGTGCCGATTGAAACGATATTTTCACTATTTCTGTTCAATGATTATCTGTCACATCGGACTTTGTATTTGAAACGGGAAATAGTAATATTAAAAACTTACTTTTGCTCACGACTCTGCACGCGTCTAATTAGGTACTTATCTATATTGCCTTTCCTAATACTGGGCTTCTAGACGACGTGTTAATATGAAAAATGCACCAGATTTTAAATAAGACCTACAGCAATACAACTGTGTAAACAGCATTCAATTTCGTGCAGTAGTTTTTGCGTGCAAACATACAAACAGATAAAAATTCTAAAAATTATAGTTTTGGCATTTATAGCTTTTATAAGTATCCGTCATATTATTTGTCCTCAATATATCTTATGTACAGTCATCGACCAGTTTCAATTTTATTATATGTAAGTTTATAAACATGTTTGGAGGTTCGCATGTTTGTTATTCAATCACTCGTAAATCAATAAATGGATTTGGTTAAAACTTTTCACACAGATAGATCACATTCCAGATTATCACATAGAATATTTTTATTCCGGGATGCGCTCCCTTGGGATGCACTCGAGATAGCCATGGTTTAAAACTAGTTCTCATAAAAAAATATAAGTAAGTAGAAGTATAAAAGTAAGAAAGTCAAGATACTTTAACGACTTAAATAAACTGTACCTCAGTAGCATGATGTCTCGAGTTTAATTCGCGGGTTGGACATTTTTAGAAGCACCACGGTATCTAGAATGGTGCCCAATAAACAGCATAAAGCTCGCCCTCATCACGTGCGACAACTGCCATAGTGTGGATTTTGTATTATACAAATCTCTACCAAGCTCTTCATAGAAATACGCGTGATAATATTATTAAAATAAATACCTTAACAACTGAAAAAATATGATAAAACACTGCATAAATGAACAATATAATTATCAAGAACACCTCTTTACTGTAATCTAAATAGAACCAAAGTGAGTCACAAAACAATCGCATCACAGCACTATTATCTAAGCTTACTAAATATTGTTATAATGCACGCTGCACAATATCCCGGTGACGCAAACAATGCAGTCCCGCGGGATCCCGGGACCGGGATTGTAAGTTACCGTTATTAATATGCCATAACTGAGATTATAAAGATGCCAATTTTCGTGCACCGAGGATTATTAACGGCTTATATGGGTATAGATGGTGCTTTGTTCGGTTTTAGGCTTTCCTGCTGTTGCGTTTTATTTTGCACAGATTTTGTGGCTATTTGTTTCACTTGTATTAGGTTTTTTTGTTTATATAACTGGATTGGAATGAAAGGAAGCCGAACATAAGAAAAAGTTATTGACAGGTAATTTAATTTTTAAAAAGGATGCGGAGGGCGATAATTATAAGTTTTGGCCTAATTGGGCATCTTTGCTTGTCCGTGTATCCAGCGCTATCAATTTGAATAGTATTTTATATTCTTGTCGACTTTATTGCTTATAAAATTTTGCCGGCGGCTTCGCTCCCGTTAATGTAGATTAGGATAGGAAAAAAAAATAACGTGCATGTGAAAGTGACTCGCGCGGCCCCGCTGGCCAGTGTGGTTATGTCGAGGAACACCGTGGTGGGTTTAGTCGGTATTACCGGGATGTCGCTCACCATCTTTCCCCCGGTGAGTCCGCCAAACTTCTCCGTCGCCCCGCGGAGAGGTATGCGTCAATGCACTCTCTCACGTAAAAAATATAGGTTAGTAACACGACTTCTGGATAAAATATACTCTATGTTAAATGTTATTATACAGTAAATGATTTCATGAGTGATAAATCTCTGCTCCATTACTCCATACCTCAGTCATAACGTGTTCAGTAATCTCATCTATAAGACGAATCCATTATTATTGCCTGTTTATAATTTCTGTGACATTGCGATCCATATTGACAATTTTATTATTTAATGCATGTGTTTATTCCAACCATATTATTATAACTTTTGTATGCCCAATGGGCGGGACATAGCTGAACTAAATTATGTAAACTATAACTTCTGTATTATGTACCTATGATCCACAATAAAGAATTATTATTATTATTATTATTATGTCTTATTCTGTAACCTTGAGAACGTGTACGCGAAATTTCATGACGATCGGCTGAGTAGTTAAAGCGTGAAAGCGTAACAAAGAAAAAAACAAACTCACTTTCGTATTAATAATATTAGTTAGGATTAGGATTAAAAGAAAACACATTGAATATTTTTATTGTTAAATGAGGTACTATAATATGAGAGGGCGTTGTTACATTATGTATATTTTTATAGGTTGTTCGAATGGAAGTGTGTTCATTCAAACTAGCGGTCGTCTAATGGTCGAAATTCGACCATAATTGATTTAAATTTTAAGTTTGAAAGTTATTAAGGTTTTATTGTCTATAACTATACCCTAATAATCACTTTTTTAATTAGATTTCGCCAAGGCTATTCAGGTTAATATACCTAACTTTTTCGAACAAATTATTATTTACTTGACTATAATCTTTCATTGATGATATTCCTAAGGTTGTTACTTTGTTTTCTTTTATCTTTATTACATATAAATACGTAAATATATTATAATATAAATAGTATATATCATTCCAATCCACCCAAAGGTTGCCTGTAAGATATTGCTAATATATTATGCAGTTATATATTTATATATTATGTAAGCATAGTTACGAAGAATAGTACTACATCAGCCGAACAATGCTGAAATTATACGAACGCGATTCGACTGTGTGTGTAAAATGCATGGTTGTGTGCGTGTAGTGTTTTTTATTAATTTAATGTATTTCTTATGCATAATTTATATAATTATTAGGATTCGCCACTCCTATTCCATTTTAACTGTGCCAAATATCATCCGCCCCCGTTCGCGCAATTTTCGTAAAAAGGGGTACAACGATTTTGCTTCATGTATTAATATATAGATGCCAGTCGCAACATTAACTTGAAAGTGCAACATGATCATTATGGTATACCTAATACGGTATAGATTTATAACAGGCTGTGCTACTTAAAATTATATTCTGGTAAAAATACAAAGCTATTAATAAAACATATTTTAAATACGACATTTCTTAAAGTATATAATATGTACTAGATTTTCCCCGTAGCTTTGCGTGCGTCAATGTAGACTTTATCAATTAATTTCTATTCCTCGGAATAGTGTTTATATCATTTTTTGTACCCCTGACAACTTGTATACATAATTTCATGATGATCGGTCGAGTGGTTAAGGCGTGAAAGCGTAACAGACAAGCAAACAAACATACATTCTCATTTCTAATAATTTTGTTAGAATTCGAATAATAATAAGCTCAGTAGCTTATTTATTGTACTAATCTACATATAACTTGTATGAACTGCTTATGACAGTTTCTAACTAATCCACATAAGATACAGATTAAAAGAATAATTAATATTGAAATAAAACTACTATATACGGATTTTTAGTTTACTTTCAATGAATAACATTCGCTTAAACAGAAGACAATATTTAAATTTCAAAGTATCATCACATACATTCATTATACTCAAAGAAATAGTTCACAAACACAGAATTAACTAACAATGAAGTAAACAATTTATTCTATGCTTCGCAAACACTGTCACTGTTTTCAGAGACAGTAGTCGTAAGTTGAATTCAAGTTACAACTATAAAGAGTAAGTGCAATATTATACTCCAACCGGATTTTATAAGTGCACTCCATAGTTTACACAAAGAGGATTCTCGTAACTCGGGACAACTTTTAAAATCTGTCCCGAAGGTGGTTGTGTGCCGATACCGATCGCCACCTTCTACGATTGGACTAGCTTTAGAACTATATCCCCTCGTGGCTATGAAGGAAAGAAAATTGTTATGTTCAGTGATTTCTCGCTTTTCTAAGGTTTATTTCATGTTATATTATTAGCAGAACTTCTTATTACTACAATTATAAACATATAACTAATATCAGCCCTGTAATAAACTGTCCGAGTGCTAAGTACGGGCCTCTTCTCAGTGTGAGAAGGTGTAGGCCATAGTCCACCACGCTGACACAGAGCGGTTGGCAAAGGAGAATGCTCTGGCTTATATGGATTCCAGTATCGTTTTATATTGGTATAAATATTTTTGAGTCGAGATGTACCAAATCAAGTTTCCACCAGCAGTGTTGCTCATGTGGAAAGTCATAATATAGGGCAATCAAAAGTAAAACAAAATGGAGGCCATATCAATATATGGCCTCCATTTTGTTTTACTTTTTTATATCTTAAACCCGGAAATATGTTGTTGCACTTGTTGCCATATTAAGAACATTAATATAATTACCGATTTCAGAAAATATATATTAACTGTTTTCTTCATTTTATATTATTGTTTTGAAATAATTAACGAGACGATAGTTGATATTAAAAAGTATATTAAGGTATATATTTATTTTGTATATATATATTGTATTTGTATATATATTATATGCAATTATAATACGTTTTAAATATTTGTGAGTGGGATATTTAAATAACGATGTATTTATTGCTGGTAACCCTAATAGCCGTTCAAAACGATTTTAAAAACAGTTTGAGTCATAATAAAATGTTATTAATCGTTTTAAATCTTAATTTATTGAAAAATACGTATAGCTTTTAGAACTTAACATTACATGACAAATCATGAACAATTCAAAAATGAACGTGGGCTTTCGAAGCATATGTATACTATGCCTAGTTCTCTTTCCAGGGTGATATTACGATTGCCCATTCTCCTTTCACATATCTTCGAGAACATGATGGAGAATTCTCAGACATGCCGGTATTCTCACAATGTTTTCCTTCATCGATTAAGCGAGCGGTTATTATGTAACTATTTCATACGCTTATTATAGAATTACACAATACAACATTGTTATAAATTAAATATAGTAGTAGGTCTGTAGAACGGGATCCTAAAAACAAACAAAATAAAAAGGAAATAAGTCTGACGAAATTAACTAAAATAAACCAAGTTAAAAAATAAACTGCTCAACCAGTGTTCAAACAAAATTGTCAACGAAAAATGTACCCTGAAGTGCATAAAATAACCTGGAAGATAAAAACTGTAGACACAGATATGCAAAACTGTACATGGATATTTACATAATCCGGGGCAAGAAGCCGTCCGTCGACGTGTGCCCCTTGTAAATAGAATAAAACCCATTTATCCTGGGGCTAAACTGTAGATAGATACGACTAAAATGAGGCCGAAAGCCGAAGAGCAAAGCCGAAATAATTTGGTCTCGGCTTTGAGTGTACACTAAAGATACCAAGCTTAATGCGGTATTATATGCTGGTTAAAGAACAAAGTTTGTGAAAATCACTTTTGTGGACAACTACTACTGTTGTCTTACGTTGGATCAGAATACAACCAATACTAATGTATTTCATCTAAATGTAATTGACAAATAATGCTAATGCATTATTGGTCAATTACATTAAGATGAAATTGCATTCTTGAACGCTATAATAATAATGATAAGCCCTGTTTGTACTAGAACTATTTCACTGCGGAGCATGAGCCTTTTACAAAATAATTAAATAAAAAATAAAATTTTTGTATAAGACGGGTCCATTACGATGCCCTTGTGTGGTTTGGCAGATTATACACATCTTCGAAAAGAAATCTGCATGTCTGAGCGATCCCCATTATGAAGATCACTCAGACATGCAGATTTCCTCCGATGATTCCCAACTTGGTAATGGCTATAAAACTATGCCATAAGTTTAATAATCGACAAATTATACTAGACTGATTATTTACGACATAAAAAGTTGTTAGTACTGTTGCAAATAGTTATTTTATTTAATTATATAAATTATAATCTCAGATTTAAATAATTTGCAAGGTCTTACATATCTGCCTCTCTTGGATTATTTATATCATTAGACCTACATGTTCTAATATCAGCCTACTCGTTTGACTGTGATTTTAGTTTCAGCAATATCATTACATGCTTACTGTTTAGTTAGGTTATTGATAGATATTTATTATTGGTAGTATTGGTTTCGGCCTTTCCTAGTTTCGGCCTGTATTACCCGATCTTCACTAAGTTGTAGCACAGCACTTAAAGTTTTTTGGCGCGAACACACTTCTACATTGTTGTCACGCGCACTCCTCATGCACCGTATATAATTCAGTAAAAAATAGAGACACGATCTTTTACATTTTACATTAAATATGAAATTGTGTATCTGACGACGAAGGGAAAATAAATTAGCATGTGCTTAACATATTGCGTCGCAACGTTTAAAATAATATTTACTACAGTATGTGGTTGTCACTTCATGTGCACTTTTTGTTTTGTTTGGATAGATACTGAGGCTCATTCTGCGTTTGGCCACGGTTCTTTGGAATATTATGCTTAGTAATTTTTCATTTCATTGTTTGCACAGTATTACATGGTATCCTTAAGATCGTTTACGATCTTACATTACATATATTTTATTTATGTTTTGTTTTGTTTTGTTTTTAAGAAAGTATGCGTGGCGACCCTTGCTTTCATTTAACCGTTTTTTAAGGAACAAACAAACATAATTATTATTGAAGTTTATCAATTTAGTACTCAGACATATACAAATGTTACACAAAGATAAAAAAGGAACATAGAAAATTAAAATTGATAACTTACAACGATGGGCTTTTTGTGATACGAGAAAATAAGTTTTTTATTGCTATAAATGTTTTCTAATTAAGTATGACTAGTTCAAACATACCATCGCATATGTGGACGATATAATCATTGAATATACCGTCCACATAACGCTGTAATATGTAATAGATGCTACTGGTACCTGAAATTGAAAATTTTAGTAATATCATAATTATCTTCATTATAATTAAACTGCTTTATACGGATTTTATCGCGTTGTTTATTAACACTTTTTTAATAAACCAAGTTTACAGGAGCACCGTGAACATGGCCCTAGTGTAGTCTATATTATTATATATAAAAATTGTGGTCGCTCTCCTCCGAAACGGCTCGACAATGCAAACGGCGTAAATTTTTTATGTACAGATATGAGAATAGGTAGTACCTTATGACATATATTTCATACCGTGATTAGGGTGATAACTTAATTTATATTTACACGAACGAAGCCGCGGGCAAAAGCTAGTATTATATAATAGGTTCAGTAGTGATGTAATATTTTCAAAATGTTGTAGTTGTTCAAAAGCAACGCAATGAAATCCGTATATAGAAGATTAATTTCAATGTATATTAACATTCGCGTAGACGTAAAGCAATATCATATCTTCAACAAACCATCCTTAACATTCTTCATTATTTTAAAATTTAACTATAGACCCAATTAAAGCAACCAACTAAAAAGTTTAAAAAGGCATTGTTTATTTTTAAGAGGCGCTTCAGTCTGCACACATGTTGCAAATTGCCTGTACAGCGAGCCACACAAGTATCTTTACATGCTTCGAACAAAAACGTAGCGGGAACGGGCGACGCTGCGCTCCGGTCGAATTCAATTCCCCGCTAAAATTCAATAATATTGCCAATCGGCGGGTTACAACAGCCTCCATTGTATTTTAGAAACGTAGTTTTTTTGAACGGAACGGAACCACTTTTATGTTGTGCGAATATTTGCGAGAGTTTCAAAATATTGACAGTCATACGGACGTTTATTTAAAAAAAATATAAATCATACTTGTGTATTGAGGTTTTATATCGATGTTTAATTGGGATACTATATAAAACTAAATATTTTTATATCATGTACGTACGTATTTAAAAAAGTTAAAAAGGCAATTTAAGCGAAATATGACAGTTGTGCAGTAAAATAAAATGGTGTAATTTTTAAATTTATTATTATATATCTCAAATTGAATGGTCAGGAGTATCCTAACTAATATAAAAAACGCAAATGTAGGTTCGTTTGTTTGTTTGTCACACTTTCACGCCATAACTGCTCAACCGATCATCATAAAATTTCACATGCACGTTGTCAGGGTTATAAATAAGGACATAAGGTACATTTCATCCACAAAAAGTGATGTTGCCGAGGAATATAAATTCATTGACATAACCTAGATTAACGTGAGCGAATTCGCGTGCAGCATCTAGTATTCTATAAGTAATATCTATTCTGGGAATGTGAACGGTATATTTTCTAATCTTGTGTTTGGGTAACGATATCGTATTTTGATAACGAGGTTATTTGAAAACTGTAATTATGTATTTACTACTTCTGTCGCACACTGTACTTGATTGATACTTACGAAGAACTACGAACGATTAGAGGCGCAAATACTTTATCAAATAAATTTATTTTACGTTTTATATTTTCTATGGAAAACAACGCGCCATATAGTCCGCTATTTGTAGTAAGATTTATTCTTAACAATATTTCAGACCGTTCGCTCAGTTAACTCTATTAAAATGAACTGTCGTACTATTGCTCTTTTTTAAACGAGGAATGAATAAACAAAACCTCCATAGCGTGGGTATAGGGATGTTAGTTATATATGTTTTTATTTATTATTCATACTAATTTTTACTTTAATTACATGTATTTTGTTAAAGAATCGGTTATCAAGTTCGTCTATCATCTTTTTAAAAATAAATAACACAATATTTATAAAGTGCATTTATATGCAACTCGTGCCATTGCGATGACAAAAATTAGTTAACCTCGACTATCAAGAACTTCTCAAAATCATCAAGCATAGAATCGTTCAACTAAGCAAACAGTTTTGAATTGTGCAGATAATTCTATTGTTAATTATAGCATTGTCATATTATAATATATAATATATTAGGCATTGTGTATATACCCACATTTCTCGACTATGGGTTTAGAGCCAATAATATAAGAAAGCCGCAGTATTAAATACAGCACATTACCAGACTCAATTCTGTTACTGAGAATATCTTATAAAAAAGCAATAACAATTTATCCAACCAGATAATCAAAGCATAGTAGGTCCTTTAACTATAGTTACACCGTCATTACATGAATACAAACATTCAAAATATGAACTAAAATGTACTCCTCTATACGTTACATGTTCTATATTTTGTCGGGCCGTAATTAAGCGACTGGATTAGTTCGCACAAGATTAATCTAACGATTTTAGATAGTAAATCACTTAGTATGATTGAGACGAGTTGATTAATATTGAACTTGTGTTCTACGACTACATTTACTTATACTGATTCTGCGGTTTATATGTCAATATAAGTTTGTGGCAGACATCTTTGTTTCTTGAAGTTTGCGTCAGTTACTTTTCTTTCAAATGAAATTTAGTATTACGCGTTAATCTGCAAGTTCAAAGAGTTACGGTACGACGCACTATCTTTGAGCAACTTAGAAAATCTAGTATACACCCACAAAGTAAAATAGAAATACTTTTATAAAAGTAACTTTTTTATATGCCATGTACTACAGTAAAATGACTCTTAGACATTAATAAACAACATTGATTTTGTAGCTATACTACTCAAAACAAAATACGGGCCATTAAGATTTTTTGCTGTACCATGAAAACCATAAAGACATTAAATTGTTTAACTTATGTAACTACAAAATAATGTTATCGGTTATAATATAGGCTAACAATTGTTTAAAATAATGATCATGAATTGTTTTATTTAAGTTCATAATGAAATGGCCATTTTGAATGAAAAATATGAACAAAAGAAATCAACGGGAAAAGACAAAATACTGTTCTTGTCACTTTTGTTTCTTCATTTTAGTAACGAGTATGTCCTCCTCTCTTAGCAATACACTCCTGAAGCCTCGTATACATACTCTGGATCAAATTCCTCACGTTTTCATCTGGAGTCTCCTCCCAGGTACGTTTTAAAGCGTCAATCAGCTGCTGTTGCTTGTAGACCCCTTGGTCATTCTCTCTAACCCTTCGTTTAAATTGGTCCCATAATTGCTCGATTGGATTTAAATCGGGACTGTTAGCTGGCCATGGTAATACCTCAATATGAGACCCTTCTAGGACAGTTTGGGTTGATCGAGCTGTGTGTGCATGGGCAATGTCTTGCATCAGGATGAATCCAGGCCCCACTCGCTGTGCAAATGGGATCACTTGAGGCCTGATGACGTCCTCGATGTAACGTTCTGCAGTTACGGTACCCGCATTTAAAATGGTGAGCTCGGTTTTACCGTGTAAACTAATCCCACCCCAAACCATTACGTTGGGACCATCGAAACGGTCAACTTCGTGGATGCATGTCTCCTGGCAACACTGCCGGTCTCTTGGAAGCGATTCCATACATTTTGGACAGCTCTTCGAGAAAAACCCAATTGCAAACCCACGTAACGCTGAGAACGTCCTTCTTGAATCATAGTTATGGCTCTGGTTGCTGTAATTGTATCCATGTGCCTTCGTACTGGTGGCATGATTAACGCGAGATGATAAATGAATCAATTAAAATTGAAAAAGTAAAACTTTTTCCTAAAATAACCGCAACAAGTTAAGGAGACAATCGAAGAAAAACATAAGAATAACATCCAATTTTTTTTCTTAAAATGATGGCCAATACTTTTCAAATTAGGAACACGAACACCACATAACAGAGATCAAACACCAAAGAGTTCGTAATATCAATATAATGCTACTTATCAGTTACTTTCAGTTTACTAAAGTGCACTTAAATGTAAATAAACTAGTGGCTCTTATTTTGTTTTGAGTAGTATATAATAAGATATATTAAATGCTTTTAATGTTCATACCTGTACTGAGCTGTTCATAATTAATACATACATAGGCGCTGTATAGCTTAATCGTATAATTATGTATCCTCTAACTAAATTAATCTAACTTTAACGAAGTAATTGAATTTTGAAATAAAATAAAAGCCCGACGTAATATTACCGTCCACCGGACACATTGCCAAACTCTACAGCTAGAATTTGGCAATTTGTTCGATGGACATTCTTGTTTGATGAAATTCTTCACAGAAAATCTCAAAAACACATTGACAGGAATTATTCCTAGTTCGGTAGTTATCTTTTTTAAAAAGCATCATAATAAAAATCACATCGAAATCAATGGTGAACTACACTCAAATGCAAGCTCTGATGAGCCATAATCAGACGGCTGCACCAATACAGCAAAAATTTGAAGCTTAATAAAGCACGTAGGTGAATGACAGCCCTTAGAAACAGCATGATAATAATTAATTCGAGCCGTAACGATCTAGATTAATTATATAACCATTACACAAACACAACAATATTAAGTAGGGGCAAGTACAGGTCAAAGGGCGAACACATGAGAGGCAGATTATTGGGTCGACGCATGCGCAGTACGGACTTTCTATTACATTGTCATTAGTATGTTTACGAGGATATTAGAATTCGCTTTGTGATACACTGAAGGGATAGGTCAAGATAAATGTGTGGCTTTTTGTTCGGTTATAATTTATTCGCTTTGGTGGTGCAGCGTCGAAGAATGTGACTGTTGTGTTGCCTCAGGTTCGTTTCCAGAGTCGGACATAGTGTTATTGGGTTATATTGTCTAGAATTTCTGGTAGATACATACAAAGCGAATATGAGATAGAGATGAGATGAGAGACAGCCCAATTTTTTGCAGCTACGTGAACTAACGTTTATACAAGCTAGCCAATTAACTTCTACCAGGCACGATTTCAAACTGGATACTACTAATAATTTGCCAAGAGTAAATACACAGCATTATATATGAATGGTTACTTCCATACTGCCAGTGCGCTGAGTGCTTTAGGTTCGCTCCCCACGTAGGACAACAATTTACGTGATTTACAAACTGTTGTTTCGAGTCTGGGTGATCTTTGAATCATTTTATTTGTCAAGTTCCCAGTGAAACAAAAAATCCTTCTTGCACGGTAGTTGTCTTTTAAAAACAAATGAAAGAGACCAGTTAAGTACTTACACATATTGCCAGCTATTTTGTTGAGACTCACAAATTATTGGGCTCGGCTATTACATTTTACCGGGCACAATTTCAATCTCCATACGGCTACTAAGAATCTTCAATTAAAAACTGACAACACATTGCCCGATCCGGGAATTCAACCCGAGACCTTACGATTGGACGCAAACATAAGCGCAAACAACCAAACAATAAAACCAGCAAACGAACCCGGCTGTTAAATATTTTGCTGTTAATAAAGCTACTCAAATTTTCACAGTAGGTAATCTGATTAGGCGCATCATAATCACCATGCACTTAATTCACATAATACACCATTGTTCCAGTATCCTGTAATAGCCGTCGACATAACTATCGAATAGGCATCGATTCACAAAGGCCTAACACAATAGCTTTTGAAATTAAATTTCGTAGAACAAATATTCAGTTGACCAATGCTATTTAAATAACGTGATAAACGAAGAATTTAAACCATAGCTGGCGATATGTGGGTATGTATGTAATAAAAATCTAGCTGGCAAAAGTGTTTTACTCAGAATTTCTTAACTGGGTAACCCAGTAACAATGCCGAGCCGGGATTCGAACTCGTGACGTCATGCACAGCATTCACTATTATTGCGCCATTGACAGTTTAAATAAAATTAAATACACATTCAAAAAGTGCCTTAAACACTCATGTTGTGGTAAATTACACATTCGCATTTATATTATAATGAGTAGGATATCATTCCTAACTATAATATTATAAATGCGAATGAGTGTGTTTCTTTGTTTATTTTGTTTGTAATCCTTACTACTACTCCTGGATAAAATTTATCCTACTTTCATTCCTTATTTGCTTGACCAATTGTCATGAAACTTCGCATATACATTATTAGAAGTACAGAAAAGGTCATAGGATAAATTTTGTCCAGACAAAAGTACTGTTACTAATTTAACGTAACCTACATTTATGAGAGCAAAGCCGCGGGCAGAATCTAGTATAAATTAATTACAATTTAAAATTTATGTATTAATTTTAAATTAAAGTACAAAACCTTACACGGTTTTATAACGTGCAAAGCGATTTTAAATCAAATTTTATCGATAACTTATAACCAGTACATACCAAATCCCCGTACTGTGACATAGAGAGATATAGAGACAGCTCTACATGGTGTAATAACGATCGTCGGTATCAAACGCCGCCGTTTTCCGATATTGATGAGTAGAGTAGAGCGCTGCCGTCCACCGCGCTATGAATCACTGGCATTACCTGACGCCTCTACCACGAGAGCTGGGTGATAGAGTCGAGTTTTATTAAATTTGTCGTCCATTGCGGATTTCTACACTATATTTATTCATATTTTAATATTCCTTGAAGAGTATTAGCTCAATCTTAGATAAATTAAATCATTTCTAATGTGTCTATATTCAGATATTTCCAAACAATGCATACACCAAAATAATATTCTATGGTTCCCGATAAAGATTCTGTGATCAGTTACTAATTTTAGATTAGATTATTCAAGTAATTCGAATCAGTCGGAATGCTTGCGATTCCTTCTCAACAACGAACCAGTTACTTCCAAAAATCATTCAAAAATATACTACTTCACATTGAACATTATTGTTTAAAATATTAATAATTCATTACCCCACAAATTACGCCATCATTCCATATAGCACAAAATCACCACGCAATGTACTATGAACAACCACGTTCTCCCGGCAGTAGTTATCGCGACCGAGTGAGCAGTATTGGTGCAACGCATCAAGCGGAACAGCGCGTGATGCATGCCGTAGATATGCAAGCGCTTAAATTTAATGTGTAATGAGCTTGACATACCTGCGAAAAGGCTCTCCTTTTATGTATTTATAGCATTAAAAGTGATATAAAAAAATATATTGGTAAATAAATTTCATTTTATTTTTCATTTATAGGAATTTAATAGTTCAGGACACGGTTCATTTATGCATGAGACGCATGCGGCAAACGTAGATAGTATGTCGTGTCTACGTGGTCAAACTAAATAATACGCGTCTCATGCTGCGTTTGACACAAAAATCAAAGCGTAGCAATTGTTTTGTATGTATGTAACCAATTAGTATATAGCAGTAGCAATGCGTTCAACGCTCCTTATTACGAATAAAAAAACCGAGCGCTTTAATCTATGAACAAATGTAAATCCTAAGCAACTACACTACAGACATAAATAAAATACATACATACATATAATTAAAATATGTAATATTCACTTAAGAATCAAAACAACAATTTACATTTAATTTTAAATCTTTTATATTTAAGAAAATATCATAACATCTAATAAAAGGAAACTTTTTATTCATACAATTGCCTAATTCGTTAGCAGTTAGAAATTAAAACAGTAAAAGGGAAACTTCCGGTTGGTACCGCGTTTCATTGTGGTATGTAGCGTCAAGGTCAGCCATTCAGTTCAAGGTCAGTCAGATGTCAGCAGTAGTAGGGTCGACCTACAATCCTAACTAATATTATAATCGTAAAATAAGTTGATTAGTTTGTCAATTTTCATTACGCATAAAGATGTATGATAAAACATACAGTAAAAATCTTTATTAAACTAAATAATAACATAATATGTAACTATAATTCTCTTACCACAAAAAACTGTCAAAAAATATCTATGAGCTAATTATTTTGACTTAGAATCATGAAATCTAATCTAATCTAAAAATAGAATTAAGGATGAAAACAAAGAAATAGCTGTGGAAGGCATGTAGAACTCTTGCTTATCAGGTAAAAGGCAGTAATAGCTCTCTTGTGCCTGTCTCTTGTAAAAGGGTGATACATCCGGAGCTATCCGGCTCCATCGAAATTTTATCTAATTATTAGCCACATGGCAACAACACGTAATTTTCATTTATACTAAAAAGGCGTCTATAGGCGCAGTCCCTCTAATAGAAATAGTTAACAAAAAGGAGATGTGATCACCCTTGATATAAGGTACTTTTAAATAGCGCAAGTGGCTGTCGCGAGTTAATCCTACGGGTAACATGCATGGCTGGCTTGTATTGGCCGTTTACAACGCGAGCTATACTACCAGTATCTTGTAAGTACTAGTTTCAATAAAGACGTGAAGTTATGTTACGACAATTTCTTCAACACTTTATTTCGTAAGCATCACATTTTATCAAAGTTTCAACATTGTAAGAATCCTTCTCCTCTTACAAAGGAACAGCAATAAATATATTTACATTTTTACATTGACTATAGAAAAAGCAGCAGCTGTTCATTTTCCCGCGTAGATTGTAAACGCCATTGCAGAAATAAAGGCTATCAGTCGACTATGACTTGTTTTATTTCAACGGCAGTAAATAAAAGGAATCGTTCTACTGTCTATCGGTATTTTTCTTGGCGTTAAGTAAAAGAAAACCGTTTGTACGTTTCGAGATGTTCAAAGCCAGTTCTTTTTATCTCTCATAAATAAAATAGTCTGCTAAGGGATCATTGTGCGGACTGACATACAAACATTAAATTTACTGATTCAAATCTCGCTCAGACTAGCGCTAATCTATGATAATTTTTGTTGGTGGATAATTTACTAAAAATATAGTTTTATAACATTACAACACATAGTTACAAAATACAATAACAAAATATATATGCATATATTTTCATAAATTTGATGTCTGTTACCAGACTGTCATTATTTAGCCAATGCCGAAATTTTTTTTTTTACCAATTTCTTGGTAAAAGCTTTATTGTGTATTGTTTTTAAGAATAAAATAAAATTAACTGGTAAGATAAGCCTCGTCAGTGTGAAAAAAGTTTAAATTATATTCAGATTGCAATTTATAACTAAAATTTAATAACACAACTATATTTTCTAATACAAAAATAAACTCTACCAAAATGCACACAGTTTTCTTCATCGCAAAGCAACTGTCTATCTAAAAATTGAAAACGCAGCTACTCCTCACGGAGTGGCGTCTTGACTTTAGCACAAAAACCGTCTAATTTCCTCTCACTGAACCCAATGGAGAGAAGAAACACTAACGTGTTAAGGCTCTGACAACAAAGAGGCATTCAAAACGATCTCCGTCTTAGTTAAGAGGCCGACACTAGAAACGCGTTCGTCAATGCACACTCGAGTTATTGCTTTCGAAACGAGCGCTTCCCTTAACCTTTATTACGATACATCATTATCTAGCAATATTCAAAATCATTACCTAATTTTATTATTCATTGCTGCTTCAGTTTGGCTGTCTTAAAATTTATACAATATATAACAAGCAATAGATGTTAAGCTGTGTAAGATTATCGTATCAAATGAAGCGTACGGTCTCCATCGATGTTCAGGCATCGTGAGAGGTGCACAGAGTAAGTGCAGGGATGCATTATGCAGTCTACGAGTCGATGGAATTACTGCAGCAGGGCATTGCAAGCATCATCGTAAACTTAGTTGAGTTTCGCTAATGTTTAGAGATGGTTTAACCGACTGTTAGCAACTTTGACAGCGGGCTTAACTCGCATTGTAAAGTTAGTATAGTATTGATCGTGAGGACTAAATACGGATTGTAGTTTACAATCCATATAGATAAGCTGCACAGGACAGAAACTCTATTTAAAAAAACGTTAAACATACTTGGACTATGGCAAACTAATGTCAGAAAATAGGCATGTCATTATATTTATAGTGTACTAGCTTTTGCTCGTGGCTTCGCTCACGTAAAAGTACCGTTACCGTACCGTACCAGGTTACGTAAGGATATGTTAGTAAAATCAATTTTATAAAATTAAATATTGGTATTATGTTACTCAGAGATAGCTTTGTAATAGTGAAAGAATTTATAAAATTGGTGGATTTGTTTTTGACCTAAATCCTTATAATCAAACGAACAAAAAATCACATATTTCCTCTTAATATTGTCTTCTGTTTACGCGAATGTTATTCATTGAAATTAAACTACTATATACGGATTTTATCGCGTTGTTTATTTATCACTGTTTACAAAATTTTGAAAATATTACTCTACTACTACTATTGATTTTATTTTACTAATTTATAAGCTAATAAAATTATTTAAACTATTAAATCTATTTATTTTTGGTTTACACTTTCCCCGACGTTTCAGTTGCTTTTCAGCAGCCATGGTCACGGGGAGACTAAGATGGTAGTTGTAGTCCTCTTTATAATATTAGTATATAGATAGATAAATCTCAAAATTCAATATGCTATAGAAGTATTTGGATTCTAGATTTTAATTAACAAAGGCATGTACAATGTATTCTGCAATATCCGCTTAGTGTTAGTACATAATTAACTTATTTTAAAAGCAGCATATATTTTAATATACATATTTGCGTGAAATATTTTTGAAAGCTATATAATTACGTAAAATGAAGGATGTGACCATATTCTAAGGTAGAACAACAATAGTAAAAAAGGCTCGTTGGTTCTGTAGCATAAGTGTGAGACGATATTGGAGATTGACCTGCCCCTCGATTTCTGGATGTAATAACATTTTATTATGTTTGTCTATTACAAGATGCGAAGCATGGCGTCTAGAAATGCACCTAATAGATAACAACGGGTAGTTCCCCTACTAATTCACTTGTGTACATGCAGACGTGGGTGTATTTACATATGTGTATTCTTTGCTGAGTTCACAGGTATTTGTGAAAATAGTTATGAACGTCTAACAATCAAATGACAATATTATAATACAAAGAGGTTCAAAGGTTGTTTTCCAAAATGAGAGCCGACAAAGAAATAACATTATAAAGAAATGATTTTAACTTTTAATTTGAAGCACGTTAAAGTTCTCTGTTTATTGTCGCTTACCTCTGCCACAGTTCTCTACAGTCTGCGCCTAAAGAGCACGAACAATGATAGTTCTAAGTATAGGTGAGCTAGATTGGGTACACCTAACTAGATTAAGTATACCTAAGCTTAATTAAGTGTAACTAAACGAATACAGCTTTTTAGTAAAACTTCTAAAAAGCTGTACTATCAAATATGAAACTGGCAACATTGTTTAGCTAAATTAATCTATACGAACAGTCCAATTTTAGACAGAGGCCTCTCGTCAAACAAAACTGATAACAAAATTAATTCTTACCAATTCGATTCACTTAAACTAAGGCGAATGCAAATTGAAGAATCGCATTAACAAAGATTCCATTAAGGGACTCGCAATTATCAGCAATATTCAATTGATTTAGGCTAAGCTATTAGCCGAAGGCTTCACGGAATTGGCCCAATTATGTGACGTAATTGCACGCCGGCCTTACAGATTCCATACATTATTTAGCTCTTATTAGAATTTATGGCAATAATCGGTGTACATGGATATTATGTACCGTTTGGAGCGAAGTAAGCACTTTTATGAGAATGGAATAAGTAGTTCCAAGGAAAAATCGAGAATCGACTATGAAAGGGTGAGTTGAAAACATAATGTAGTAGCATGTTGATACATGGTAGACATTTTGTAGATATTCAAGTGAGAGAGGTACCCGTTACCAATAATTAAATTAGGCGACTGTACGAATAAGCTGACTCTTCCAGGGAACCACACGCTTTAAGGAAAACAGCCTTCTTGCTCTTTTACTTCTGTACTGTATTTAGAAAAAAGAGGGCTAGCAAAGTATAAATTGGTTCACAGGCAATACAGTTTCACTTTTTCTGATCCGAGAACTTTACGATCAGCCGTAAACATAAGCGATAAGCTTTCAAATATAATAATATTTTTAATTACTATACAGACTACAATAT
Organism: Catocala nupta; assembly: GCA_963675205.1. NCBI lineage: Eukaryota > Metazoa > Arthropoda > Insecta > Lepidoptera > Erebidae > Catocala > Catocala nupta. The sequence continues at coordinate 7,369,302 of OY776085.1, read as the reverse complement.
TGTGACTGATTAGCGCCATACAATGTTCAGTTTATCTAGTTGCTAAGTTCATTACCAGCATAAGTACTTCTATGAATAGAGCAATCAATAAATTTTCAATAGAGTACTATAGTCAAATATGCTGAAATACTAACAAATAAACGCAAAATCACTAACACATAACTGTTTCCTTGAGAATTAAATCACGTAGTACTACACTACAATAGCTCAACGACTTAACCTGCAGCAGAACGTACAAGCTATTCGAGTAATAATTAATTTCAGTTGCGTCCGCGCCGCGCACCGAACGATGCGAAATCGCTCTGCTACGGGCAGAATTTTGATTGCCACGAACTACCGTGGTACGCGGCTACGCGGCTCGTAGGCTCTCTACGAGCTATTTCATGCATGCCGTTGTATGAATAAAGCGGTCGTTATATCCACTGTAAATCAAAGTTATAAAATTTAAACTCACTTTTTGATTGAACGAGTGTTTCCGAATTTATTTGTCTTTGTGTTTTACACTTAATTAATTTTATTTATACTAATAGTATGTGGGAGTTGATAGTTCAAATATTTGATGGGATAATATTTTAGATTAGTTTTACCAGTCATAATGAAATAATAATGCCGTATCAATAAACTAATCTCTTAGATTCAAATTTGCCGTGCTATATCTGAAATGGAAAACTATTCATTGAAATATTTTATACATTCATCGGCAATTTGTGGATATAAGACACATATCATCGTTTGGGGATATCGACATGAGAATATGTCTACATGTACAATACTACCACACATAGTTTCTTCTAATAGAATGTAAAATGCAAAAGACAATATTTACAACACTGATTAGAAGGCTCTAGCATATCTATCTAATCAGGCGATTAAACGGAGTCCACATTAATTATTACTGAACTAATATGAAACATCACGCACCAAGCCTCGAGAGCAGACCCTTGTGTATGTTATATAGCCTATAACCTTTCTCAAGAATTGGGCCAAAAAATGCAAAAACGTTTTAACAATGAGATTAAACAGCTTTAGCAGCTTAAAGGCCATATTCATGAAAATTACAAGAGGGTACAAACGCTTTTTAAGTAAAAATTATAAAAATAATTGTTTATAATAGTGCTAAAAATTCTACCTTGCCTAATAACGATGTCGTATATAATACGGGTCTACAGAAGTTAATTAAATAAGATTTATTAATGCATTTATTAGACATAGTAAGTATTTTAACTAATAATACTTTATTGTACCCATTGTATTAAGCCTTTAGTAAGATATATTTTATGAATAACTCCGTAAATTATTTTGTCATCAAGACAGACACAACAAGTCTATTGTCAAACGTAGGAGAACACGTTGAGCTGTTAGAGTGGGTGTAAGTTAAAATATGGGTTTCTCAGTATTGCCTATAGTTAAATACAATGCTTGAAAAAGCTTAGGTTTCTCATTAAGAATATCGTTGCTATTAATATTATAAGTGTGAAAGTGTTTGAATGTTTGTTATTCAAACACGCGTAAACCGTTAAACAGATTTGGATGAAACTTAACACACAGATAGATAACATTTTTCATCTCAATACATTTAACCGTTTTCTTGTGATTCAGTTACAAAGTTTTACATTAACAGTAGGATAATATATTTAGGGCTTGTCCTACCACCTCCAAATAGCATTTATCTATAAGATAAAAGTCTCGCCATCTCCCTTCTTTAACCTAACAAGAGTGAGACAGCATGCGATTTATCTTTCGGATAACTTTTACTTGTTAGTTGTGGGACTGGCCATTAATCTATCTATTTATTTATCTAGTGAGGCAGTGTCTACCTATATATTTATCTGTTTGTTGTGCCATCTAACAAAAATATTATTAAGGGTGTCCGGTAATTAATGGATAACCTGAAAATGTCTTATAGTGGAACTGATGGCCGTTCAGAGAAAAATATGAAAAACATCTATCCTAACTACTACCTGAGATACATATGTGTTTTCTTTTTAATTACCATGTATAACTTTCTTGTATACTACGACCATAAATGAATGAAATCCATCGGTTTTTTGTTGTTTTATTATTAAACACTAATTATGCTAATAGATAGACAGTCAAAAGTATGCTATGCTATATAGCTTGCACTTTTTAATATATATATATTTTAATTAATTTTTTTACTTTTTCTTTCTAAACGGCCTTCAGTTCTACTATAAGACATTTCAAGGTTATCCATTAATTACCGGACACCCTATATATGTAATAATATGCATAGGTCCTGAAGGGGTTGGCAAAAGCATGCACATTTCAACAACAGCTATGTTTCAGGTACCACCTAATAGGCTGGCCTATTGACGACCACCGGGCACATCTCAAGCCTCCTCACTACTACTAAAAAGTCTGAACACAACTAACTTGTACCATGAGATCAGTGATGTTTCATTAATCCCATGGTCATATATTTTAAACTATCACATCTTTCACTAAGGAAATTTCTCTTTGGAATTGCAAATGAATCGTCTCACATGTAGATATCGTCCGTTGCGCACTTAGCTAGATTTATGGCAGCCGACTGCAGTACCAACCCCGCAATGGATCTCGGCTTTGTCTTTGTATGTAATACGGACATGTTTATTGCAGTATTTTTGACTTAGTATAGTTTTCTTAAACATTTACGTACTAAGAATAACTATCTTGGGCTATAGTCTCACGAACATATCCATATTTTGCTGGAACAACCAGGAGGTTCTGGAACTTGCTGCTTGTTTGAGCTGTAGACAGGTTAAGTAACCGAAGAAACATCTTCATATATCAATTTTATCTTAATAAAAACCTTATTTAAACCAAATGTCTTAGTAATATAAAAGTTACAGTCATTTTCGTGGTTGGATAGTTCCCTCTATATCAATGGCATATTAAAATCGATAATTATTAATTATTAAATAATTATAAAATAAACAGCGATAGCTCAGTGCGTAGACCAATAGACTGTAATGCAGAGGATCTCGGGTTCGAACCCACGTCGCGCACCCCTGACTTTCGGAAGTTATATGACATTTCGAAATTATGTGCGTATTGATTGACAGTTATCGCCTATCGGAGAGCATGTTAAGCCGTCGGTCCCGGCTGCCATGAACATCTATGGCAGTCGTTATCGGAAAATCAGTACCCTATAATATCCTGACGCTGGTCTAGCCTTACGGTATCGTTAGCCTTCGGGTTGCGGAGGTCAGGTGGCAGCCGCTCCGTGTAAAAACTGATATCCAGTCAAATCTGGTTAAACCAGAAAAGCACACCCTAAGTGACTTGGTAATAATAAAGGCTAGGGAGAAAATAATTATTAATTATAAAAATTTAATTATTAATCATTAATTTTTAAATAACAGGAGCTTAGCGTTCTTCTATATCTCGCGCAAAATACGTGAGAAGCCCACTTTGTGCCCCGGTGAGTAACCAAAATTTTAAAGTAACAAAAATATGCTTTTTTTAGTTATGAGATATCCTTCCTTAGATATAATAAATTCACCAAAAACGTAATAAAAACGGCTAGGATGTATATTATACAACCTTTTCGATATTTTAAAAACAAATATTTAATTCATTTATAGGTCATAACAATTGTAGTATTAATTGAGAACCAACTTGTGGGTAGACCGAAAATAATAATGACGATAAAAATATATATTTTTGCGTTTAGTTATTGCAACTAAATAAAACAATGTGAAATTCACTGGAAGGACATAACTTTTTTTATTTTGTAAACTTGTGTAATCATTATTAATCTTCTTCTTTGCGTATCGATGGCAAACACTTTTAAATTATATATTTGCTGCCCAGAAAGCAGCTACGCAAGCTGCGTTGTCAGAGGCAGCCATCAGATCCTCCTGCGTGCAAGTTGTCGGGCAAACAGGGCACGATGTAAGGTGGGACATCGTTAGACTTGCACCGCACGTCCAAGCCAGATCGTTACCGTCTGAGAGTTTCCACCTTATCATATTTTCTTGGCACCGACTGACCTGAGTTCGGAGTCCATTTAGAGACTTCCAGACCAACCATGGCCATTGATGTCCAGGTGGAAGGCTCTCAGCGGGTGACACGAAAGGTGTAGGTAGAGATATGCTTTCTCGCCACAGGTTGCATCTCGCCTTTGATGGCTCCAGAGTGAGTGCATGGAAACATTTTACAAAGCTGTTACGGCTCTTCAGCCTTTGCTGCACTGGCCTGTGACCATACAAGGGGTGCCGTGCATCACCATCCATCTTTGCTCTCTCTGCTGAGCTCGCCACAGCCCTGCGGACATTCGGAGGTGCGATGCCAGCCAATGAGAACAGCAGCTTTACCGGGGTCGGTTTAAGGCAACCCGTGATAATCCAGCAAGTTTCATTAAGTGCTGTATCCACAGATCTTGCATGCACCGATCGACTCCATACAGGCGACGGGTATTCACCGGCAGAAAATGCTAGCGCCAGGGCAGAAGTTCGCAATACTTGCGGTGAAGCTCCCCATTTCGTAGTAGTAAGACGCTGTAGCAGGTTATTGCGAGTGTGCACCTTCTTCTTCAACATCTCGCAATTTTTTCCCTATGTGAGAGACCTATCAAGAGTGATTCCTAAATATTTGGGATGTTGATTGTGGGCTATAGGCACACCCTGCCAAGTAATATTGAGTTTACGACCCGCTTGGTTGTTACGCAGATGGAATGCACACGACTCTGTTTTAGTTGGGTTGGGCTTAAGTGCGTTCGTCTCAAAGTACGTACCCAAGGTGTTAAGAGCCGTAGTATTAATAATTTTAGGAATACATGAATGATATGAATTTATATTTCCCAACATTTTTTTACCCTTTGTATTCGTCAAAAACAAAGTAATATTAAAAATACGGATCATTATAATACTTAATATATATACATAATATTTTTTCTTTTTTTAACTTGGTTGAATGCATTGGCGCATATGCGCCCCCTCCGCGGGGGCGGACGGAAGGGTTATGTCTGACTCACCCGGGAAAAGATGGAGATATCCCGGTAACACCGACTAAACCTACCACGGTGTTCCTTCTCATAATCTATGGTCGGAGCGCAGGGATCGCTCGCACATTTATTCTGCAGCCCCGGCAGATTTTCACGTCGCATTTTTTATAAAACTCATTCATTAAAAGGCGCGTGCGGAACACGATGCGCCACCGTCTCGAGCCTGCTTCTGCTTCTACACGAGTGACAGACTGCCCTAGTCAGTCGCCCCAGGCCAGCGCTCATGGGGACCGGAGATCGTTTAGCGCCCTTCGGTGCCCGGTGCGTTGACTGCGGGCCGGGAGGCTGGTTTTCGCCTGCCGTTCCCTTTCCGCCACCTCCATGGCGAACATTACTACCTCGCAGAAGGAGGCAGCGGCTACCTATGCGCTCTCGCTCACGTGACCATAGACTCAACCATGGCCGGTAGCGAAAGATGCTCCACCTCTTTTGCCACGACGAGATCACGACGCTGTTCAGCCCAGGCTGGGCACTCTTCAAGGGTATACTACACCGTGTCCTCGGGGTAGTCCTCGCAGTGATGGCACCGGGACGTCTCCTCTCAGCCAATGCTATATAGTTACTTCCCGAAGCAACCGTGCCCCGAGAGCACCTGCGTCGTCCGGAAGGCGAGGGCGCCAAAACGCCTCTCCAGACACACCTCCACAATGGGTCTTACCGCCGCTGTCGCGCCCAGCACATTTCAAACCTGCCATCTACAAAATCTTCATTCCTCATAACAAACACTGTCCGTTGCCAAGAATAACCTGTTGTAAAATTTTGTGCTATATTTAATTCCCTATTGAAATAAAATGTCCGAACCAGTTCAATATTTCAAAATACGCAACAACCGCTATAAAGAGCTTAGATTATTCAAAATTGAGACGTAAGGATTTACTACCTATAGTACCTGTATATCTTTCTGTGTACTAGCACTCTGCAAAGTATCCTTTAAGGAAACTCCTCACGCCAAGAGCGATTGATTTATAAAGTTGGCACGAGACAGTTTACCTGTTCCTAGCACTACTTTACTACTTTGATGTCATTACGCGTTCCTGTAGTATCACTTGCAAGTTTACTACCAATAATGTGAGACTGTAACAGTTGGAAACCATGTATAATGATCCCTTAACCCGTGTAAGTGCTACGACTACTTGACATGGCTTTAGTGATAAACATTTGTCAAACATAATACAAGTTTTAATTTTATATTTTAATAGTACTATACCGTGTATTAGCTCCAACACCTTGTACATATGAGTTGGGCATACCGAAATTATATTTGGATGGTGATTTAAAAGAGTGTTAGTGAGTTTTCTTGCAAGAATTGAGCAGATGCTTATAGGCTCAATCCGTATTGTTATTTTGTGACCTAAATTAATAAAAGCTTTTTGGAAGTCAAAAAGTTTGGTTTTGACTTCAAACACATACAGTATTATAATTAAATAATTTAATCGGTAGAAAAGTAATTTTCGCATTATGGTATAAACACAAATTAACTTTACACAGACACATTAAATAACAAAATAGACTCAAAACATGTATTTTTACTTAATAACATCTTCGTTTACAAAGCTTTGGAACAGATATTTACTTACAATTGACAAGTTACACTAGATGTAATGTTTTACCACAAAAGATTACAATATTTTGGTATATTGGATGCAGACATTTTATTTTAAAAGCACGTTAGGCCAGGTAGGTTGTTAGACTTCACATATCTTCGAGAACATTATGAAGAACGAGAGTTTCTGAGAAAACATGAAAGATGAATCAAGATGAAACACGATGTTTTCCTTCACCGTTAAAGCGAGCGATAATTAACTATTTAATACGCACATAACTTCGAAAAGTCAGAGATGCGCGCCTTGGTATTGAACTCGAGACCTCTGCGTGGCAGTTCTAACGGTGGTAACTAGGTGATATAAAAAAAATACGAACACTAGGTAACTTCTGAAAATACATGTTTAGCAATGACAACTAAATTACTTTTAGATTTGCAATCTTTAAGATTAATCTTCCAAATTACACTGACATTGAAAACTCTCTACGTTTATTAAAATTATCCCTTTCATTAATCATAAGCTTTGGAATAAATCACTTCTGATTATTTATATTTTTGCGAATAGATATGAATATGAATTCAGTAGTTAACATTATTTAGTGAAATAATTATCGATGTACGAAATGTAAAGACAGGAATATTACACACAGGTTACAATCATCTTGCCAATGTGTCATACCAAGGGATCGTGTTCAACTACATACTTACACGGTACAAAAATTGTGAGGTCAATAAATGATTGCTCCGAGTCTGTCTGTTCTTAGTGTCCGTTGTTTCGATATTTATAAAATACCCTGTACAACAGGAATTATTTCTAGTGTAGGAGTCTTCTCTAAATAATAATATCAGCCGGTATACAAACTGTCCTATTGTTAGGCATAGGCGTCTTCTTAGTGTGAGAAGGGTAAGTCTATAGTACACCACGCTGGCCCAGTGCGGGTTAGCAGACTTCACATAGATATCTTCGAGAACATTATAAGCAAGTCTCAGACATGCAGTTTTCACCGCCGTTACAGTGCGCGATAATTAACAATTTAATGCGCATTTATTTTGAAAAGCTAGGGGATCTTAGGATTTAGAAAGGAGATGAAAGTACCTATTGCAATTCTTATCGCATCTTTGAGAATGTTCTTGCATGCCCTCAAATCAACGGCTTGTAAAGAAGTGACTACCCAAACAAACATCTTCTGAAGCAATAAGATTAAAATAACCACTAGCTATAATAACGCTATATCACATTCATACGAGTTCCACCTAAAACGCCATCTATCGACGGTGGTGGCAGTTAATCTCGTCTCTGACCATTTGCCGCGACAAATCACCGCGCCATTCCACACTCGCTAAACCTCCTAACGTATCGCTTTCAATTTGACCAGCGAAATATTTCTTTCTCTTTTGTTAGTTGGACAAAATCGTAATAGTAGTTTAGTTATTCGGTTATAAATGATCGTGACGTCATCCGGAAACGTATCCTTACTAATATTATACATGCGATTGTGAGTTTGTTTGTTTGTTACGCTTTCACGCCTTAACTACTATACCGATCATCATAAAATATACATACAAGTTGTCGAGAGAACAGAAAAGGACATAGGGTACTTTCTATGTCCTTTTCTGTACCTACTTTTTTCTTGGATGAAAAGTATTTAACCCAGAAAAAAGTGACCTAACCTAACCTACATAATATATGCAAGCGAAGCCACTAGCAAACTCTAGTCATTCATATTTATGAATTGAATAAGTGTCTTGTTGATTTCGTAGCATTTACGCCAATCGCTCGTGAAGTTCAGATTTTTATTCACAGTTTTATTCGAATTTAAACTCACTTTCATAGTTTTATTTTTATTTGAGTAAGTTTCTTCATTACTATTGGAGTTGACATAATGAATCAAAATAAAATTTAATCATTCTAATTAACAAATAAACAAATAAAAGCTCGTCATTTACTCATTACTACAGCGAATAAATAAGTCCATAGGTTGAAATAGTTTTATTTCAGATTTATTTAAGACTACCTATTTCTGTTTATTTTACGAAAATGTTATACTGAAAATATAGAACCCAGTAATTACTTTATTCCGTCCTTCAATGACTCGTATTGAACAACTATAAACATTTCTTTCTTTTTGCGCCATTTTTTATTTCACTAGCCTTTGCCAAGGACTTCTTCCGCGGGGATTACAATATTATGCAACCTATATCTAGTTCTTAGTTATTTACTCTGTTGGCTTAGAGACCCAAAGTGTGTCTTAGACAATGTTTCTACTAAACAGCGTTAGATAAAACTTACTATATACCTATACATATTTAATTGAATTTGGGACTGAGTGATGATTGGTTTAAATCTAATCGTTCTACCAACGCTAACCTACTCTCTAACTCAACCATTCTAGTTAATTAGGAGAATTTAAAAATACTTACTAGTAATATGCAACCCTTCCTAAAAGTCCTAAAAGACACTTAACAACTATTTATATTATTGTATTTTGCTCTTAAGTGATAATACAAATAGGCTGATAACAACAACTGTTTTGGGTTAAGTCAACCACAGTGCATTTTTAACAGTATTATTAATAAACAAACAACGTACAGATTTTCAATAGTACTCTGTATTTCTACATCAAAAGCGCTCATTTTTGTCAGACAGAGAAACAAATGAAAATGCGTGAAAAGGAAAGTTAAATCCAAACTCCCTTTAAAAAAAATTACAGTTCTGGTTATATCGTCACCAGCCAGATATTAGAAAATACAATCAAAGAGATTTGAGAACATGAAAAGATGTTCACTCCAACCATTATATTATATACTACTTATAGGTCATAAGTAGTATATAATAATTATAATGATTCAATAAGAACATTAATTTATACCGTACCTTTAAAGGGGCACTTATTGTTCATTATAAAAATAAATAAAGCACTTCCAAATTCTGCATTATATAAGAATATACAATTTATTTACAAATACGACCACTGTAATGTAATTATAATGAAACAGAAAATTGGTGAACAAGAAATGTAGATATTATAATATTTATTAAATTATTTCTTGCAAGGGTTCTGTATATACATCAGAGCATTTATAGTAATAGCACAGCAGGATATAATTAAAAGTGCTTTGCATCAAGTCTCGGGTTTGATTGCCGGGGTAGGCAATGTGTTATTGGGTTCATTCTAGGCACAGCTGCATAAGATTAGATATACCTTCTAATACCAGATTATTTATTTGGATTTATAAATTTAATGTTATCTTACATACTCTATTTTACATATATGTAGAAAAGAAGATCGTCAGCGACATAATATTCCCTGTTTAGATTGCTATTGGAATATGAAGTCATATTGCCAATTAGCCAATTCGAGTGCTGCGAGTTCAACGCCCGATATAAATTGCACCCAATATGGATATTTATACAAAACTTTGTTTTAATAGGTTAAGTAGACGGCGAGCCTGGGAAAAGTCTTTAAAAAATCCTGTGTCGCAGTGATCTTACATACATTCCAACAACGGACACAACTACTTACGCAGTACAACTGTTTGTGAACCACATAATTTCCATCCTCTGTTGAGATTGAACACACAACACCCAAGGCAGTAACAGTGGCGGAGCGAACATAAACTTCTACGCCATCTGAACAGTCATTAAATATACATTTAAAATTTAAACATAAAATTTATAACGAGTGAGTTTACACTCGATTGTAACCAAAACCTACATCGATATTACATACCGCATACATAAATACTAAACTAAACCATCAACTCATCATGCACTGACTACAAATCAGTAAACAGCATACAAGTTCACGAGCATGACGTAACTAATGCATTGGGCACGTAGCAGGCCGCAGTGGGCCGCAAGCCAGCTCGATTATGTGACCACACGCGTGATCGTCATGCTAACTTCGCTACGATACTTAATGGGCAAAAATTTATAGAGGTTAGTGAAGCTATTAATTTATCTCTTTGGATTTTGGTGATAATTAACTCTGAAAAGCTCTTGTTACGATTATCTTTTTTGTATTAACCCATTCGCTGTCCCGTTATAGACACAATAGAAAATTTATTGTTATGTATCATATGTGATTCAGCGGATAGAGAACCTGTTAAATGCGTGTCTGTATAACTTGACTTATTTACTTGCTTGAGCAGTAGCTCATTGTTGTATGCTTATTTGATTGAGCGGTAGGCTTAATCAAAAAAGCAATGGCTACTTTAAGTTTACTCTAGTTATTACAACGGTAGTAACACTTAAATTATAAATTATTAGTAGCTGCCTGCGGTGGTGTAGCTGTAGCGAATGCGGCTGCTGTGCATGACATCTTGGGTTTGATATGACATAGTTTTTTGTTTTTATTTTTGTTGTTAAGAAATTTTAGTATCAGCAATAAATCTGTAACGCTACTCGGTAATACATAGATGACTATTAAAGACTTATCCCCTATTACTTGCCCTAACTTACCCTTTCAGAATTATAGGTGTAAAACTTTGTAAGTATATGACTATCAATCTAAAACAGGGTCAATAAGGGTACAAAATGGGTTGAGAATAATTTAAATTTTTGAACAATTCATTAATTGTAACATTGTTCTTCAAAGACAAATAAATCAATAAATATTAAAACTAAATTAAATAATAACTAAACATTCTTGTTATAAATAACCTTAGGATGAAAGTAAATTACATTAAAATAATTATATTTCTTAGCAAAATAAAATCTAAACACTAATAGTCATAGGTAACTAAAATTTAAATTTACTAAGAATCCTCTTTGATATTGCCAAAGCTAATCGGTAAACAAAAAGTAATTTGGTTACTTCCAACTAAACACTATGTCTACAAACTAAACTAATTCAATTTGTCTCGGCTGAAACAGAATGAAGTCGCAAAATAAATTGTACACACTTTATTGCACTCTGACTCTTCAAACGTTCTGTAACAGGCGATAAAAGCTATAATATGGAGAATTGTTAGCAGAAGTAAAACTAGATGAAATAAATGTAGATAAAAACTAAAGGTACCGAAGAACAATTACTTAACACTTAAGAAATCATGAATTACTTAATTAAACATTTCTTAAGATAATTTTTTACTAAGAATCTCTCAAATTGGAAAGTTATTAAATCAAACTATCGAACTGTAATATCCGCTATACCAACCTACTGCGCCGTAGATTTCATTAGACTTAATTGAAAAATAAAAAGAATTCCTTTACTTACATCGCATTCAGTCTTGCCTGCCATCCCACAGTTTAGTCTACAAATGCTATCGTTTCTTTCTCATTCTTACTGAACATGACTTTGCCATCTGTTTTTCTAAAACCAAACTTATTATTGTTGACATAAAGTTTAATTTCTTTTACTAGCTTATTAAATCTTACATCCTTTATGTCAACGTTTGCTTAAACAGTGAGATCAAACACTGATCCAAATATCGACTTTATTTGTTAGAAATAAAATTGAATTCCGTTCACCAGTTGCTTTTATAAAAAGATCTTCTAATACTAAGGGGAAAGTTCCAGTACTAAGTGCATCGAGATCGGTGTACGTGCATCCGCCGACGATGTCAGTTGGAAATTTCTCGTTACCGCAATAATCCACCATCGGGTATAGCATTTTGCAATATTTTACAATTTCACGTGAGCGCTCAGACACGGCCGGCTCGCAAAGGAAATGCTTTCATACGATTTCTTTGAGCTTGTTTATTGTGTTTGGGTAACAAAGAGTATTCTTAGCACTTGTCTAGTGAAATGCTACTGACCATTGTAGATAAATAAGTTACATCCCACTGTTATTTATTTGACTATTATGGTGTACCTACATATAACAAAAAATCATTAACATTTTATTTTATTTGGTGTTAGACATGTAAATAAGCCAATATTTATATATTTTAATTTAATCCAGTCAAATTTTGTTTTGCCTTTGTACCGTGACCATATTTAGATCTTAATTAATTATACAAGGTCTAACATGAACTGTAACTATGGGAAAGGACAGTCAATAAAACAGGCTTGAAGCAAGAAATCGTATCGTCACGTTTTGTCGAAATCGCACTTAAGTTCCTAACATGAGACATGCTCAAAATAATTCAAAATACAATAATAACTGTAAATATTATCAACAGCACTCTTATACATGTTACATCCGGATAAGTTTAGCTCGCAGAACCTCAAGTAGAATTTAAAGTATCGCAAGTAGGGGACGTAGTGCAGTTTAAACATTACCTGAGAGACGCTAGCTCGGTGCGTGTACGAATACGAAATGAGGGGGCGGCTTTGAACGTCGTAGCTTTCTAGGTAACCTTGTATATAGCCATCTAGACATATAATACAATGTAAACGTTATCTATTAAGTAAATATATCATAACATATGATTCAAATTGTGCCCTGCGGTTATTATCGGAGAGGACTGATTCTTAGAAATTGATCTATCGACTATGCTATCTGGTTCAAGTAATTAAGTTTATGTTATACTGGCCTATTGGACTCGAGGCAGTTTACAATCATGTTTCTATTTGATCATGGAGTATTAGATCTCAAGGTCCTGGTTGGTCAAAGTATTATTTGAATTTCGTGTTTAAAATTATTAGCAGCAAAACAAAGTCTAAAAATATGACTGAAATTATATGAATTAATTAAGAAAGTTAGAGAAATAGGGGTGTGATGCCTCATTGTTTACTCCTACGGGGATATAAAGTGGTCAGTCAATATTTAGACAGTCTAATTATTTATTAATGCATTACAATATCTTCTGCGTAAAATGATTGAAATATCTAAATTAATATGTGTTTTTTATCAATAGTAATATAATTAAATAATTAACATAATATATACACAAATTATTTACAAGAAATAAAAACTATAGAGGAAAAAACCAATTGCTATGTACTAAGCACAATATAATACTTCGTTTGGCTACTGACCGGCCATTTTGCAAATAAGAGCGCAACTTACGCAACGGAACCAATAAGGCAATTCTTGTATATTCTAAAGTGATAATTATATATCATACATAAATACAATATCTCTTTGAGTTTATAGACTACTAATACCACGCCTATATCGTCTATATCGCCTATTTATTTACAAGACGTTCATTTCATAAGCTGTTAAGGACCCACATAATTGTGAGATAGCATCAATTTTTATTTATAGATTAAGAAAATAATGCTATCTAGCAAAAAAATATAACGCAATTTTTTTAAATATATCAATGACCTAAATAATCCTATAGATTATGATCTATTGTATTACCACCGACTTCACTTTAAGGTCCTCCAGAACAGTTTATGACATCATAAGTTGTATAAACACCGTATGTCGCATAGGGATTAGTTATATTGTGTTCGCAACAAGAGTGCCGTAAACACGGGATTCGTCATCAAAACTTATTTATTGGTACCATTACTATTGCTTATGACTTGCTTATGTTTCGCAGTGTTCCTATGGGTTTTGAACCGGTTTGACCATGGTAATGTCATGTAAGTAATTGTTGATCATAATGGAAATATACGAGTATCTCTGCTCACGCTTAGCTAACCCCGGACAAGTAGATTGACGTGTATAATACCTAATATTGTCCTACTATATTAAAGTCTCATGAAATAGGAGACGAGCCAAAAGCCATTTTCCGGGCACAGTACCGAACTTAGTAATGTAACTGAAAATAACTTGATAGAAAAACCATATAACACTTTGCTAGACCCAGAAATCGAACCCGAGATCTTACGCACAGCAGTCGCCCATACTACCGCTGCACTACCGAGGCAGTCCACTTACACGTCCATATGAACGGGTAGATAGGAGTGTATAATTCGGACATCTTTATAGCATTTTAAGTCTTCTCACAGCCTTTCGCTGTCTGCCGGGCGCTTCACTAGATTCCTTATAGAAAAACCGAACAACACATGGAGACCCAGATATTAAACGTGGGACTTGCGCCACCCACAGCGGTCAGACTTCACCGAGGCGACCTCTGCCCCATCTATATTATTAATCAAAAGTCGGAAATTATATTTTATTGTTCATATAAAATATTTTTTCGAAGTCAAACATGTCTTTATATTAAGTTGTTTATAAAGAAATACGCTACCTACACATTGTATAATCAAGTTACTAAAACATCTTAAAACAAAAAATAATATTCTGCCTCCGAAAAAATAACACGGATTAAATAAACACGCAAAAGCAATTTTCGCAAATATGTGTATGAGTAAACAGTGGGTTTCACAAACACGGCGTACATCGCGCCTCATAACACAAGACAGGGAGCATCTCCGCTGTAACTGAAAAGCGATATTGAAATCCCTCGGGGCCTGTGAGTGCGCCGTCGAAACATTGTTTCAGATTCAGGTGTCAAATTTTCCATTGTCTTGTCAGGCAATATGAAATAAGCTTCGTATAGGCGCAGAGCTCGGGTGCTTATGATATACGGCGCGTTTAGTTGTTGATATATTAATATAGCGCTAACTAGGCACACTGTTTTTTTAAAGCTACTTTCTTACCAGTACCTCCTATCAACTATTTGTGGAGCATGTGAGGCGATTATTCATACCACTGCGCCATCGGCGTTGTCATCGGTTAAGTTTCTTGATTAAATACCCACGGTTTAATCGTTCCTAAATATGTATGTAGTAAATAAGTATTTATTATCTTTAAATAATTATCGACGTGATTAAGACCTGTTGTCTTATACTATATTAAGTATTTAAAAACACTTGCCTCATCTGTGTTGTCTTGTCTTGATAGAAACTTATATTATGTAAATAATAACAACCCGTCAGCTGCCGAAGTCCAATCCCACAATTACTTGTACGAATGGACTATCTCGTTTTGGAGACAATATTCGCAACTTCACATTTTACAGACGTAAAGGAAAAATGTACCGATATAATGATTTTGAACTACATATTACCTTCTCACTAAACCAATTTCTCCAATAATGACATATATAAACCACTATTATTGGTTTAAAGCAAATACTCTCAGATTTCAGCAAGCCATAATCAGATTTAGTTTTATTGCACATGTGTAATGTCTAACCAAACCCTTCTCAGCGTTTGTGAATGCAAGTCATAATGTCTCAAAATGTCAGACAGTTTCCTAAAAATATTTTCCTCTAGCTTCAAGAACAAAAATTGTCACCTGCTCTTATTTAATTGTCCTGTCCAAAAATACATCTTCTATACTAAGATGCGTGTTACAAGTAAACTAGTAGACCAACGAAACCACCAAAATATTTAAAGTATTTTATTATTGTAGATGAATAAAGTATAATAAGGAAGATACAGTAAAGTATCAGAACTAAAATATTAATGATAGATTCAAGACGTCTGCAAAATTGAATATCCTGCAGACTCTTTGATCGATTTATACACTATATCGTACTCTTAGAGAATACTTTTACGTTGAAAATAAAAGTAACAGCTAGCAATAAAATATTTTATTGACTTAAAGTCACAAATGTATCAAACTTTCAAGATAAAACAATAATACGAAACGAACTCTTCCTATAAGATGTAGTTAGCTAACAAATATACAGCGCCGAGACTATAATGTTATCTAAAATACCTGCATCGACTTTCATTTACCGGTTCATTATCCAACAATATTCTGATCCAACAAACTCGCTTGAGGCAAGGGAATTACATGAAATTGCAACTCAAAAGAGAAATCTTTGAAAACGTAGACGTCAAAAAGAACACTATTAAAAAAAAAATCCACGTTTGAGACAAAGAGACGCACTACACACTCACGCTACCCCCTACTCAATTGTCCTTACATCTTACATTTCTGCATCATATTCCGTCGCAATGAAAAGTAAAAACATTGCAGATACACTTTGGTGCAAGTAAAATTCAACCTTAAAGTTGATGTACTAGAGTTTAAATTTGATCAGGGTGATAATTCAGTAAATTCAGATGCAGGGAAAGACGGGAGTGGCTGAATTGAGGTAGAAGCCAAAGTGTGGAATAAAAGTGACGAGCTCGACTCGAATGGAATAAAGTGAGCGCTGTCGGCGAATTGGCGGCGAGTCATTTCACCGCCAGGTTGATTGTCGATAATAACTGCCATATTAACTTATTTAAACGAATTGAAGCATTATTACAATATGCCGTCGATTTTAGGTATTTATTTGTGAGATGACGACAATCTTAGTACAGTTGGTATCTCAGGTATAGGTAAATTCTCGGGAAGCTATATTACATCATTTGACATTAGTAGAAACTCCAACTTTCTGTTAAACTGTTCTTGAGAAAGTGGAACTTGAATCATAGATGCCCTACACCTTAATATGGTCACCTTTTTGGACGTTAAGTTGTCATCTGACACACAATGCTGACTTGACATTTGAATTATAAATAAAGTATTGTTATGCTGACTCGTACTAAAAGTTTTACACTATCATTCTCAATCTAATCAATTTACTTTTCTTAGTGTGGTAAAAACATTTTAACTTTTGTTAAAGTAATATCAAGCACATCATATTTTTTGTCCTGATGTCCTCTTCATAAATTGCAATATAATTTTCGAGTAAATGTTCATAAATAGGATAATCATTACATATCAAATTCAATCAAATTATGGTAATGAATTACAATATTAATATTTATGTTGAAAACATCGAACTAACTGAAATTCAAGTTATTAATTACGTTAGAAGCTCATACATAAATTGGCTCGACTATTTATATGGGAATTGAAATTAATTTTGAAATAATATCACGCTAGCTATTTACCCAGAGTGAGCACTTGTGTACATAAACTCATTTAAATGTTCAATGATACGGGTTAGTGCCTACTCTACGTATATGTATATGAATTAAGAAAGAAGTTGTCAAAAATATTACAAAACTCCGAATTCAGCCAGGATTCACATTCACATGCAAGGCGATGAAGACGCACCATAGCTACTTAAATCAATTACACAACGCATTATTATATGCATCAAGTCTGTACATTTTATGGGTGTATACGCAATACACCCATAAAATGTACAGACTTGATGCTATAATACTTATATTGATATAAGACTTAAGCGGTCGTCTAGCCACTGGAACTATTCCGAGTGTTGTGGGTTCGAATCATACACGGGACCAACATTTGGGTGATCTACAAATGGTTGTACCGAGTGTGGGTATAATTTGTGTCCATTATTTTAATGTTTGTTAAGTCCCCGCGACACAGGAATCAGGCTTAATGCGTTAGTTATCGTTGAAAACTAAAATAGCGTAGGTTGCAAGTAATAGGAAGCGAAAATATTCGCCTACCTGATACAATAAAAATACCTAAAGATTGAGCTACTCCTAAAAAGCCTAATATCATGTTATTCGAACCCGTAATCGAAGTTTGACGCTTAAAATCATTAACGTTGGCATGTATGTAACGCCACCAGACTACCGAAGCATTCAGCGTTAAAACAGTGTCTTACCAGATGTTCTTATTATTAATATTACAAAGTATAAAAGTCAGAGAAATTTCTTGATTGAAGTATTTCAAAGAACTCATAGACATAAATTATGCATGTAAATACTTCGGAGAAGCACAGAAAATCTAAGTAAGCGGAGATTAACAGCTCTGCAAGCCCAATGTAATATTTATCACATTTTGTTATAGCGTTTCTTTCGCTTTTATTCGAAACGGTTTCTTTAGAATTTTATTGCCTGCTGCCTGACTATAATTAGAACACTGTAGAAATTAATTCGTAATCTACATTAAGGCTTTCTTATAAATTCAAGGCCCTTTTCATTATTTGAAGACACATTTCAGACTCTTACTTATTCTGAATGTTGAAATAGCCAGTCTGAAGAAGTATAACTCAACGTGGATACGTCCTCATACGATGCTATTGTCTGTATAATAGATACTTAAAATTATTATGGAATATTGTCTTCTGTTTATGCGAATGTTATTCATTGAAATTAAACTACTATATACGGATTTTATCGCGTTGTTTATTTAACACTGTATTACAAAATTTTGAAACTATTACACTACTACTACTATTGAATTTTACTAATTTATAAGCTAATAAAATTATTTAAACTATTAAATCTATTTATATTTAGGTTTACATTTTCCCCGATGTTTCGGTTGCTTTTCAGCAGCCATGGTCACGAGGAGACATCCCCGTGACCATGGCTTGCTCGCATGACGCTTATGGAACCTAAATTGTTTCATTTTATTAAAATGATTAAGTACTTATTGCTTTTCTTCATATATTCGTAAATTATAATATAATAATATAATAGTCTATCACATACACACAACACCATCTAGCCCAAACTAAGCAGAGCTTGTACTATGGGTACTAGACAATGGATAAACATTCATATATAAGACAATTATTCAATTATTATTTGGTTTCTTTTCAGATGTTTATGACTAATTAAACAATGTGTTGCTCTGTAAAACAAAGTTTTATTTTGGCTTTCACATTTAGAAAAAAACTAAGTACACCTGTAAAACAAAAAAACAACATTTTAAGTGTATTAGTCGCTCTTTTTTACACTAAACAACTAATTAATATTATATTATTTATATATTTAATATTATATTATTTTCTAATAATACAATGACTCAATATCAGCTACATAGAATAAAAACAATAATGCTGTTTAATAATTGCCAATCTTCGGTAACTGGCGCCATCTATTAAGTCGGCTAATACTTCTTCAAATATCAATGATATTTGAAAAGCGCGCCATAATCACAACATAAAAGGATACTTGGCACGTCTAGGTATTCCTTTACACATATATACTTTTTTTTGTAAATATATACATATTATACATAGAAACACCCAGACCAAGACAAACATCCAAGTTCATGCACACAAATGTTTGACTTGTGCGGGAATCGATCCCGCGACCTCAGGCATGGCAGTCGGTTACACTAACCCCTACGCCATCGAGGCTGCATTCAGCAACATATGGTGCAATGTCTTGTAATTTCTAGTAGGTAATATACATAAAAGACAACTTCCGCACTATGAATAATTCCTTCGCGGAAAACTTAGCAAATGTTCAAACAATGGCCCCAAAGAACGCCCAAACTCGGAACAATTATTTGTCCTGTGTGGGGATCGCACCCACAGCACTCGCCACACTGGCAAGGCGATCAATTGAACCACCACGCCATCTGTGCAGTCGATAATGGCTGCAACACCATGCATATAAGACTTATAAAGTACACAAATGAAAAAGTAGCCGTGAGTTTTTGTATGGGTTTCTTCTCATAGGCTTAATCCATTGCTTAAACATAGCAAGTAACCTAAATGTAACGTTAGATAGTTTAGTACAATACTTTGACGTTCATAAGTGTTACGTTGTGACCTAAATTAATTTAGATTTTGTCCTTGATTTTGACAACCATCAACTAAAACCAGTGGAGGAGCTGCCTTCACCAATATATTGGAGACGGTAAACATGAGCAGACTTGCCTGGGTTTCCTGTTTCCTGTCAGAGAGTATATCTCTCTTGCAGGAATCATTAACGATATTGTCTGGTTTGAATGCATCTTGAACGAATTAACACAACACCTAAATCTTGGTGTGAGTAACTAGTGTGTAAATAACACCTGGCTTCAGAAATGGAAACGACATATCATAATCAAATTCCTGTCAAGTGATTTGATTGGCTGTTGCTAATTCAATCAGCCATTCACAGCCATTGATATATGTTTGACCGTCTGTTAACTAATTATTGTGATGATCTCCATTTAGAAACAGTTAGTATTAATTGCATTTTAGTGTTGAGACCATCGGACTATTACGCATGCTTTTAATATCACGGCACGCCAGTCTGATTTTTGATTTCTGTTAGAAATTGCCTTTCTATAGTTTTCTAGATTTTTCCTGCGGCTCCGCTCGTGTAAATGTAGATTCTATCCCTCGGAAACAGTACTTTTTTAGATGAAATGCCTTTTATCCAGAAAAAGAATATAGGGTATCTTTTATTCAGAAAAAGTACTGTTCACGAGCGAGCAAAGCTGCAGGCAAGACCTAGTAATATTATAGATCCAAAACATACACTTAAAATAAAACTTCTCGCCTCATTGTGTTCATACTATAAAACAGCTTACGATCGATCGGTATATATCCATAACCATCCTAGGTTCCATGCCCAAATAAAACAAATATTATTGCGTTTATTCATTAGACATTTTTAGTTGGAGCACGAGGTTTGGTGAAACGTCCTCTAGTACATGGGACGTGAACGGAACATACTTGTAAAATATGGGTATAATACCTTACATCCTGCTCTTTAGAGTCACACTCGTGTGAATGACATGTAAAAAAGATACTGGGATATTTTAAAAGTAAATGCTTTAGAACTGAGTGATTATGCTAATCCTGAACACAGCGCTAATTAACGCCATTGTTTCATCCTTTAATGTAGAACCACAAGCCTCATTACGCTGAAATCCGGTTACAACCAACTGCAATGTAGAGGTTAAAATATGGACTAGTCGTCCCTAGGCGCTCGGATTACATTTATGCTTAATTTTGTAATACCTACAGCTTTGTTACTGCCAACATGTTCATTATTTTAATTTGATTAAGGAACGACCGAACCGACGTCTTCGTAGGGGTTACGGGAAGCGGTTGGATGCGGGTAGTCCAAGACCGGTCTGTGAGGCCTATGTCCACCAGTGAATGTCTTTCGGCTGACATGATAGATGGATGGCAGAGAACGGTCTTTGCGACTCTAAAGGACATCGGCGAATTTCGGCCCCCACAAAAACAACGGACAGAAGTTAAATGTATACAGAAAAAAAGTACTTATTTTTATTGATTTTTAATTACTGTGAACAGAAAAATCTATGGTTTAGATATAAATATCACGAAAAAAGGTAATAAACGTACTGTAAAACCGGAAACAGTTGCCTTTTCGAGTATCTAATGTTGCCAGCCTTAAAAATAGATTAGGGTATTATTTATTATTCTTAAATTAATGTTTTTAATAGGTATACAATACATGGTCTCCATTGTCAGTTTGAATAGTTATAATAGTTTAAATAAATATCAATCACGGTAAAGTATGTTTAACTATAATTACTGGCGTTTGACTTTATGTTTATACGTGCACTTCTTCTATTATTATTTTATTTTTATGTTGGATCAAAAGGCTTATATTCAATAACAGAAACGGAATGGCAATAACGAACAATAAAGCTGTCAAAAATAGTAACAAGTTACATTCGTGTTGACTTTGCACTCGTGCGCAGTGAACGTTAATAAACTAGTACTTATTTTTGCGACTGTGATTTATTTGTGACCTGGCTATTTATTTGGATTCTGAAACTGCATCTTCGATTGACCTGGCTTTGTTGTTATTGGATATTTGTGTAAGTTGTCTCAAGATATTAATTACAGTCACTACGGGCTGAGCCTCATTTTTTCCACGCAAGTTACTAATCATAGAGCAATAAAATAGTATTTATGAATATTACTATTTATACCTAAAATATTTTTATCTATAAAATATATATGATTTACTTATTATAATTATATAAACCATAAACAAATATGTACCTACAATTTTCGTACCTACAAAACGGTGTCATTATTATAACCTAGAATTATACATATAATCTCAAATATCTCTTTAATACCACCATTAATATACCTTTTTTTTTACATATATCATTTGTATGTATTTAGCAGTAATTTGATTACATTTTCATTCTTGTCCGTGATGGGCCTTACGAACTAAGGGACTTCGCCCGTCTCCTTTGAATCTTGCATATGATTTTGTTTATTTTATAATACGGGTGGTGCTATAGATGTAATCTTGTATCACGAGAGACTATATAAACATTCAAACAACGGATCTAAAGAACACTTACATTTGGAAAAATCAAATGTGGATCACGCAACATTTTTGTCTCATGTGAAATCCGAAAGAACAAAAGTCAGCATAGTGGCAGTGTAAACTTCTACGCTATTCGTGCAGTTGACTTTATACTATATAGACGCGCGGCTTCGGCTTAGGTTAGGTTGGAAACAGTGCTTTTTTGGATGAAAAGTACCCTATATCCTTTTCTGTTCCCCTGACAACGTGTAAGCGAAATTACACGATGATTGGTCGAATAGTTAAGGCGTAAAAGCGTAACAAACAAACTCATATTCGTGTTTATAATATTAGTTAGCATTAGGTTAGGTACGTTTCATTGATTGATAAACCATGTTGTTTCTTTTGGTTTCTTTCTATCAAAATTGTTTGATCTCTTTCACCATCTAATTCTTATTTCTTGGCAGCACGCAAACCATTGGATTCATACGAATTCTACTCGTTTCTGGAAAACACAATCATAAACTTTGTTATATTAGTTTACTATCTTTGTAGAGTCATTCAAGGCGAGAAGAGCAGGAACTACTACTAATTTATCCCAACAAATGTACCTATTTATGCAATAAATGAAACTAATTATAAAGGACAGGACATCTTTCTCACTAGGAATCATTCCTGTGGCGCGGTAGATTTTACAAATATCGAAATACAGAATACTCAGATAGGCAGGAATGACTTTTAGATCAAAAACATTTAAGTGTTATCCAAAAGTGTTGTCCGAGTGATCGGACTCACAACACAAGGGGCACTGGCGGTGGCGAGGCAACCTGTTCTACCACTACGTAATGCAGTCAATCATTAATTATTATATTTAGGGAGCAGTTATTGACCCGCTAAAATTTATAATAACATACTTAATATAATGGTAGACAACGGGTCTTTTTGCGATAAAGTATTTAAAAGGTAATAAATACCTATTGATTGCCCGACGTTTTGACCAACTTGCATCGATCGTGGTCACGGGTTGACTGATGTGAGCTCAGCGGCGCCTTCGTGAAGTGCGGGTTTCGACAACTACCCTCACTTGGTTACTATTATTTATATTCGCACTGTCGGTATTTCGACACACAACACTAACAACGTCTACACATTGGCTACCTAAGTCACTACGGCGACGTTTACATTTGCTGATGACTGGATTCCAAGATGTAGACAAACGGTATCCATCCTCTCGGTTGAAATAGCGATATTTCTTCATTTCAACCGCTTCACGTACTATCCTGGAATAATAGTAACGACCGGTGCATAAAACCTGTGGTTTATGTAACTCAATACAGTGGTTTGGTCCAGACTCCAGCAAATGCTCGGCTATAGCAGACTTGTTTACTAACCGGTTCTTGACAGCTGTGATATGTTCCTTGACCCTTTCAGCGATTGTACGTTTGATTTGTTCGATTTAAGAACTACCACAACTGCAATCCACTTTGTAGACGCCAGGTTAAGACCCGTTGTCTAACATTATATTAAGTAT
The DNA here is from genome assembly GCA_963675205.1 of Catocala nupta. Taxonomy (NCBI): domain Eukaryota; kingdom Metazoa; phylum Arthropoda; class Insecta; order Lepidoptera; family Erebidae; genus Catocala; species Catocala nupta. The sequence goes on along the minus strand of OY776085.1, from coordinate 7,345,424 downwards.
GTGTACAAATCGCGATAGTCTAAAACTTTTATAATAACATGTAACTGTAATATTGTATTACGTTAACGCGAATCTTATTCACGGTGACCCCGTGAACATGGGTGATAAAAAGCAAGCGAAACGGCAAGTGTAAACTTAAATGTAAATAGTTTTAATAATCTAAATATGTTAAAAGTAGTAAAGTTTAATAGTAATGTAAGGTTAAAATTTATGAAATAAAAGTGTTAAATAAACAACGCGATAAAATCCATATAAATAGTTTAATTTCAATGAATATGTAACTTTTATTTGAATATTGCCTGAATAGATAATCTCCGTAGTATATATCGAGGATCATCAGTCATGAAAAGCAGAGCAAAATTGCCGTATTGATGTTGATCGAATGTGTCTTGTTTAAAATTGTTCTTATTAAAGTAACTTTACCATTGTAACTTCTTTATATAAAATATAATATCATCTGAACAGTGTTCCAACGTTTTCTTATCTCAAACTACACACGTTACATAATCAAGCGAGTTAATTCTTAAAGCCGCTGTACGTTCGTACGTCTGCGGTCTTCCGTACAGGACTACAGGTCACGTCTCCCTTTTACAACCGACTCAGCTGCTCGCCAACCAATTGGAAAAAAAACAGGCCATTTAATATTTCATCCGAGCTCTCACTCCCGCTCATGAGGGAATCAATATATTTTAAATTCTAATTCAGTTCGATACGCAAAGACTTTTACAGCGCCAATCGATCCCGCTGAATATAAAGTGGCCGTGTTCCGCTGGGCCACGGTGATTTTGTGTGAATTTTAATGTTTCGCTGTTTTGCACATGGTGTGAACCGTGCCGTGTTGACTTTTAGAGAATTTAGATTTCAAACTGCGGATTTTAAATATTGGTCTGCGTGGCACAAATCAAAATCAAATCGAATCAAAATTGATTCGAATAAAATATTTTACATGAAAAATCTGGCCGCGAGTTTTTTATCTGATTCTTCTCATGTGAGCTTATTTATTTATTTATTGTGGAAGATTTGCGTAACATGACAATATAGCAATAGATGAAGTAAATTGACAGCCAATTACAAGATTTCGCTTCTAATTGTCATGCTCATTTTACGTTGTCTAATCACTTTATATAATATGTGAAGTTAATTTTTCCTATATAAACAATATTTTAATAGTATTTAGATTTGTTAATTTATTCATTATCATACGTTGCCTTGATGTCTTTCCAGAAAACATACGAGTTACATACAATGTAACTAGTATAGATTCATAAACAAAAACTAACTGGAGTATTTCACATATACTTAACATGTTTATATTAAGCGAGTGTCTACTTCCTTCTTTTTTTGAATCTCGTGGGAAGCATCTTTCGTGTAACACGAAAGCTTTCCCAAAAATCAGAATCACGTAAAGTTCACTCACGCTTCCAACACAGTATGGACTCTATTGATTGTAGACCACAGATGTTATGGAAATACATGGAGTTACGAAATGTTAACATATATGTATACTCACGCCTGTATATCGCTGCAGGGTAGGTAGAGGTTTATTCCAGATTTTGCCAGCTGTCTTGATACCACGTAAAAGGAGGTGAGTATAATGCCGCAAACTGGACACATTGCGAGATTCCGCGCTACTACTAAGAATTTTGTAACGACAAAACCCAGTATCTGGCTGATGCTCACGCTCGTTTGCAACCATAAGCCTTATAATTTTTATGTTACGGAACACGCTAGCTTCCTACAGGAGACGCTGTGCTTGACATCCTAACTAATATAATATCCTAAATCCTAATCCTAACTAATATCATAAATGCGAATATGAGTTTGTTTCTAACACTTTGTCACCTCTGACTCTGAAAGATAGAATAAGGAATAGTGTGATTAGAGAGAGATGCGGCATAAAAGTGGATATAGTGACGAGAATAGAAAAGGGTATGTAAATAATATTATCTTCTGTTTACGCGAATGTTATTCATTGAAATTAAACTACAATATACGGATTTTATCGCGTTGTTTATTTATCACTGTATTACAAAATTTTGAAAATATTACACTTCTACTACTATTGATTTAATTTGACTAATTTATAAGCTAATAAAATTATTTAAACTATTACAGTCGCAAGGGGAAGACCTAGGCGAACGTTTCTTGATCAGATCGGACACGTTCTGGATAAAGGTCAGGTTAAGAGCACCTTAAACCGGCGAGCGTGTATGAGGAATGTTATGAAAGTGAATGAAGTCAGAGAAGTGTGTCAGGATCGTAGCAAATGGAAATCCGTAGTCTCTGCCTTCCCCTCTGGGAAACAGGCGTGAATTTATGTATGTATGTATTTTGTCACCTTAACTGATCATCATAAAACTTTGAATATACGTTGTCAGGGGTACAGAAAAGAACATAGGGTACCTTTCATCCAGAAAAAGATACTGTTACTGACCTAACATAACCTACATTTACGCAACCGAAGTCGCGGGCAAAATTTAGTATTTTATAATTTTATACAAACCAAGCTTGTCAGCGACAACTATAAGAACTAAACAAATATGATATATATTGTCAAGCTGACTAAGCCTGCTGCGTTAGACGCTGCCCGTCACTCACCATAAATATTACTATTAGTCTACACAAGAAATGCGGCATACTGTACTTTTCTAGTAATCCGATGATGGCAAAAAAGCATACTGCCTGCCCAGTGGTAGGCTGTTTATTCAACGCTTGCTACACCTGGAGTAAAGACCTCATAAAACCTATTGACCATCCTCTTATAAAATCATATACTGTAGTCTCACGGCAGAACCTAAGCAGGATACACAATCCATAATCAAAGCGTTTTTCTGAAACTGCACAGTACGCGACTATTTAGACTCCAATGTGTAAAGATGAACTCTACCCTCTTGAAAACTATATATGTAACGTTCTTTACACGCGGTACTAATACTATAAGCTTGATATTACTATTTTTCTAAAGTTCCATTCTGTATCTTCAATTTTCTATTCCATACCAATTACGAAAAGTGTAGACAATTACATTGCACTCTCCTCGTACCGCCCATAACATCCCAGGACTGCGTACCGTCTGATAAATGGGTATCGGTTCGACCCCTATTATAATTATAATACGCCCCGTGATAATGTTAGCGGGCGAAATTGCCGGATTAAAGGCATAGCCGTTATTACTACGAGTATTATCATTAGGTATTAATACTAAATTACTGTTGCTTTGTTTATGTTTGTATTTAATGGGATACAAATAATTACAGGAGAAGTTAAGCCTTGTTAGTTGATTAAGAACACAATCCTTTAGGATGATTTTATTCACAATACAAGGCAGGATAATTTCTGCAAATAAAAACTTTTTCCTTGTGTCCATTTGAGTATTTAGTTTAGTGGAGAACCTGCAAAACAGAGAGTTTGCTCATTTGCGAGATTTAATTCTTGTAAAAAATTCTTCATTATTATTATATCTACAAGATTATTGATGAGGGCAAATCGTTGCTAAGCAAAAGCATTTACAAACTTATTTAGACCATTCATGAAGTCTGCTTTGCCCAACCCGGGATTCGAACTCAAGACTATGCCTAACAGATACTTAACTCTTCCTTCCTCCTTCTTTTTAGTCTTTATTATTCCCAAGTCACTTGAGGTCGGCTTTTCTAGTCTAATCGGATTTGACTGGATAGCAGTTTTTACACGGAGCGGCTGCCACCTGACCGCCGCAACCCCTTAGGGTTGCGGCTTAGCTAACGATACCCTAAGGCTAGACCAGTGTCAGGATATAAGAGGGCACTTACTTCCCAATAACGACTGCTATAGATGTTCATGGCAGCCAGGACCGACGGCTTAACGTGCTCTGCGAGGCACGGAGCAGGCGATAATTGTTAATCAGTACGCACATAATTTTGAAAATTCATATAACTTTCGAAAGTCAGAGGTACTTAACATGGGTTCGAACCCGAGACCCTCTGCATTGCAGTCTGTTGGTCTCGCCACTGAGCTATCGCTGAGATACCTCCCTCTAAATATCGATTAAATATTTAAATTTCAATAAGTAGGCATTCCGATAAAAATAAACTCTATTTTATTCATGTTTTATATATCAATATAAAACGAATGATGAACGAAAAATCGTAAATTTAAAGGATATTGGGCGTTTTATCTGAAAGCTATATTTTTACTTTATACAATAAAAATGCCAGCGAAATATATAGGTACACATACATGGCTGACATACATTAGTGGTCGACTCGTTGCATACGTGTCCAATTGTAGCAGAGTGTGCTCTGTATACTGTTAGCATTACGAAAATAATATTCACTAGTATTGAATGTAACTGGAGTGATATTCTCGTTGAAGTAATAATTCGATACCACGGCACGCTTTTCTGACTTTCCAAAGCTATGTGTATATTAAATAGGTAATAATGGCTCCGCTTTACCGGTGAAGATCACACATCTTTAGAAAACCTGCATGTCGGACAGGTCATCATAACGTTCTGGAAGAAGATTGCACGAATGGCGTGTTGGTTTAAGTCATCGCCTAGCTACTGCCAATGCGCCTTAGTTGTTCCAAATTGATGTATTATTTCTGCGCGATATTTAAATGTTTGTAAAGACACAGGAATGACTCATAAATATACAAAGATATGTGAAGTACATATGTCAACCTGCAGTAAGTCAATATCGTGGACAATGGCGTCAACCTTCGCATACTGAGGAGAAGCTCGTGCCCACCAGTGGGATAATTTCAACCATTTACCATTCCTTTCCTCGCATCCCATCTTTAATTCCTCTTTTGTAAAAGCAGTATCACGCAGTTTTGTTATTACAAGCATACAATAAGCAATATGCTAGCGATCAGACGAGTCATAATGCAACTGCTATCTAAGGTATCGGATTCAAACTCCGGGTCAGGCCTATAAAAGATTATTCGGTTTCCTGTCAAGTAATTTTCAATAGCAGCTAGAAGTTAGGCAGCTGGCGGTTTGACATATCCCCGTGCTCCGAAAAGCACGTGAAACCGTTAGTCCTGCTCCTGATCTCTCTTTGTTCATTTTAGATTGCCGTGTGTTAGCGTCTTGTGCGCTTCTTTCCCACCTTAGTAGTATACTTAAGGATTAAAACCAAGCAATATCTACAGTTAAGGTAGAGAGGGTGAACACAACTATAAGTATAATTATACAGTCTGCGGTCTCGGGACACGCGGAACATTAGGTCGCGATCAAACGCTCGTTAACGCCGCGCTTAATTACTCTGGTACTTCATCTCAATGTAGTACGTGTCTAGGCACCGAGCTGTCTTGTAGTTGCAGCTTAACTGCTATTAGAAACTATATAGTTTATAGCGTACTTGTTAGCTGTTTTTTCTTAGCAAATTAGGAATTTATTTTGTGTAACTCTTTCCTTGATGTCCTGACATCGGTTAGCGTTTATATTTTTTGTTATGTGACACTCCATTGTCCTACATAGAGGACTGCGGGTTGTAGGGTTGAATCATAGTCAATGACTGCACTACCGTCGATAGCCCACTATTACAAGCATTTTAGCTTAACTTAAGGGATTAACAAGTATACTAGTTATTTCTAACTAAAATGAAAGTGATACTAAAAATCAATATTATTTGTAAACCAAATGTCGTAATCTTTATAAGAAAGAAATATGTGTCTATGATAACTAAGATGGTACAATTAGTCCGGCTAAGTATGTACCACTAACTCTCAGGCAACTGGAAATAAGAGACGCACTGTTATTGCCATTTCATGTGTTAAGTAAGTAAAAGTTCTGGAGACTTACATCCCTTCCTTCCCATCGGGATCAGCACCGCGATACCTCCTCCAGCGATCATAGGCTGGGTAACTACTAAGTATTGGGTCAGCTATATATGTACTAGGCATGCCACCTTTACCGTAAGGAAAATACATATTTATTTAAAGAACTCGAATTCGTACATGCAGTGAACATCCGAAAAAGCTATGCAGTTGGACACTACTATTCTTATATATAATGATCTTCAGTAGCAGCATTGATTATGTAACTATGACTGATAGACGGCAATAGACTCGCCCTCGATTACATGGAACCTAAAACAATGGCTGAAGAAATATGGGTGCGACACATCTCTGTCTATCATATCGGGATATAGGTCTAAGGCTATGTATATAGCTACTGGCAATTTTTTTTCTTACAACTAATGTGGCAAACAAGCCTACGTCCTACCATCAGGTGATGGTAAGTGGTCACCGTAGCCTATGGACGCCTGCAACACAGGAGGGATCCATTGCGCGTTGCCGACCCTTTAGAAAAGGCAAAGGAAGAAAAAGGAAGTGGCAAGGAGAAGGAGCGGGAAGAGAAAAAGTAGATGATTGGGTATCCGGCACTCTCACCGAACGAAACACAACAGTAGGAATACTGCTATTTCACGTCGATATTCCGTGAGAGCGTAGTCTATCCCCAGTCGAGCCAGCCCATTCATGCTGAAATCAGCGAGGCTCTATTAGAAGTGGTGGTGCAATTCAATAAATAAATAAATGTTTGAGTTCAATAACCTGAAGAATAAGTCCAGAGATTACTCACAACATACAAACAAAATTACTTCTTTATAACTTTAGTACAGATAATCATGCTGTACATGATGTTGGAACATTATTATTACTACACTCATTAAAATGTAATATCAGAGTATCATGAAAAGCATAAAAAGTCATAACCCCTCAATCAACTTCAACCCGTAATTTTCATAATGTTCTCCACAAACTAGCACGGAACAAGTTCCCACGAAACTCATCATTGTATATGTAGTACATACTACATATAAGGTACTACACGTAACGAACGCAGACCCGGGCGTATAAACAACATGAATATTTTAGGGCGACTGTATCAAAGTGGCCGATAAACGTCGGGATCCAATATCGGGCCCAAACAAAGGCTTACAAGAGTTTAGGGCACGCCCAATGCACTGCATATTCAACGGGCCAGAGTCAACATACTAGACCGGGAGTTGATGCGCTTAAAAATATTTGAAATTTAATATGGCACACGTATCACATTCACCGTTCAGTAAATGATCAATCAGAAGCAAATATTCACGTCGAAGTCTTTATGAAGTGATAGTTTTATGATATTCAAATTGTGTGTCCGTTTTGGAAGTATCCAGGAAAGTATGCTATTTAATTTCGGGTGATTTTCAGATAGTTTTAACAACTTTAAGTTTAATAATTATGCAACAGAGAATTCTAAAGTGATTAGCTAACAAAGAAGACTATTTTAAATGTATTGGTTATTAATCATTTATAAAAAATATAGTCAGTTATGAATAACCATCATTGCTCGCACTTCAACGCAGAGGTATCAAGTTTACTCTCTAAGCACCCACCACTTATGTGCACTTTTCCACGCTATGAATGTAATAAATAGTTAGTTACCGCTCCCAATATCGCTAAATAAAAAACATAGTAAGGACCATGACGTCTGAAAATTATGCATAACATTTTTGAAGATACATGAAGTCGTTAACCTGCAGTGCGTCATCGTGGTGGACAATATCTTAACCCTTTTTATACTGTAAGTAGGGAGCGTTTAAAAACAAAATACAAAACCGCTACAAGACGTAGTGCTATTCTTGATGAACTTGCTTCCTTGGTTTACCGTCTTAGTCTTACATTAAACAAAAAGGCAGTGCACAAGTACGTTGTATTAGCAATTAGTGTGAAGTAGTGAACAAAGAGCGGTAAGCTGCCTATTTCCGTGCAAGCTCTGAAACCCAACTAAGGGAAATTAATGACGCTCGTAAACAGTTAGGTCGTACCGCGAGAGCTTGGATGATGGCTGGTATTCTTTGCCACCCCAGTTGCATTGCATGAACTGAACTCATGTTAAATTATTTTGTATGTCAGGTAATTAGTTTAATTACCTCTATGATTTCTTTTTCTTCAGGTACCAAATTTTTTTTTTGGTTGTTATTGTATATAGTGGTTCGCACACAATAACGTTGGACTTAAAGACGTAGTCGGTAAAATTTGGGTGTAATAGAATCTCTACTCTCTACGACTCTCTACGACTCTACGTCTCTACGTCTCTAGAAACTACCTCCTCGGGGATTCACGCATGATATTATGTACGTTATTATAAATATCCCTATCATATTTTGTGTCTGCCATAGTTCTAAAGAAGACGGTAATTTTAATAAGTCAATATGTAACAATATCTGGATACAATGAAAAAATAATTGTATCCAAATGCACGCATCTGAACGTCGATTTAGGAATTTAGTAAACTTGTATATTAATATATTCTTTTAACTTCAGAACTAGCTTGATTTTGAGTGTGAGTAAATATTGATTTTAAAGATGAATTAAAGACTGTTTCAAATATCTTTATTTTTATAGATGATTTTAACAACAATTAAGGACTCTATATCTCTACTATTTCATATTATAATAAAGCGTTTGAAACTGAAAAGCGCGCCAACAGACACGTCCTACTTAAAAGCTATTAATATCTTACCAACAAAGAAATCCAGTACCGTTTGACTTAAGCAGTCAGGCTTTCAATAAGCTAGACGGTTACTAAAATAATTCCTTTGATTTCATTATTAAGTGTAATTATTACTACATTTATTAAGTGCAAGTGATTTCGACTGCAATTATTGCTATGCTGAACAATGGTTCAATCACAAAAAACATCGTTACTTAAAAACTTTATGCAATGGCACAAAGTATCTGTGATTACATAATATTGTCTTCTGTTTACGCGAATGTTATTCATTGAAATTAAACTACTATATACGGATTTTATCGCGTTGTTTATTTAACACTCTATTACATAATTTTGAAACTGTTGCACTACTATACTATACTATTAAACTTTACTAATTTTAAGCTAATTAAATTATTAAAACTATCAAATCTATTTGTTTTTAAGTTTACACTTTCCCCGACGTTTCGGTTGCTTTTCAACTTTATGCAATGGCACAAAGTATCTGTGATTAATCACACTCGAAACTGGTGTCAAAGCTTTACCTATCACGAGTCTGGATAGCCTAGTTATTCTTTGTTCCCATTAATCCAAAGTTTATGTATCAAGTCCCCCGCAATAAAAACAACGATTCTGGAGTAGCGGCCACGCACTAAAGACTCAACAGAAGTTAGTCCACAAGGTGGACCGATGACCTTCATCGCGGTTAGATGCAAGCGGTATGTGTAGAAAATCTTAGGGAAGGCGCATGTCCAGCAGTGGACGAGTTTCGGCAAAATTTATGACATAAGGTCCTTCAGACCGAATTTTGGCCACTTTGGCCAATTTTAATGGAGACTGACCATCCACTGCTTAGGTAATATTAATAACTCTCATAACCCGATAGGTCGACAATCCGATACGACAGGAGAGAGATCAGACGCAGGACCAACGGCTTTACATATTTTCCGAGTCACGGGCTGTATAACACCGCTAACTATCTTACTCCGAGCTGCTTCTGAGAACTACTTGTCAGAAAATCAAATTATTTTTTCACCTGGGATTCGAACCCGGGACTCCTCAGCAGTTGCAATTACAATCACTGCGTAACAAAGGCAGGCAGTGAGAAAAGTTGATACATAAATCGTAATTGCATAATTTTTATGTTGTAAATAATAATTGAGTGTCACATTTAAAGTTCCCAGCTCCTGAGCTACACGCACGCATCGCTGGTCCCTGACCAATATGTGCGAAGTCTCATATACCTTGCATTTGCATACTTTGCCACGCGTGCTCATTACGCCCACATATTGTAGTATATTGGATATTTAATGAGAACTCATCTACTCATTATTGTGTTGTGGATTATGCTGTATTATGCACCGACGCGGCCGTGGCTGCATTTTGAGTGGGCTAACCCCCATTTTAATACAACATTATTTTTAAATTACTCGATAATGATACTTATGTAAGCTTTCGTGCCTCAAAAAGTAGTGAGATAATAATTACGGAAGGTATTTAAACTATTATACCTTTCGTAATTATTATCAACTAGATATAGTCGAGGAATTTCATAGATGGTATAGATTTCTTGGTACCTATACTTATTCTGAGGAAACAATTATTATGTATTTCAAGTCTGTCGTGTCAATATTTATATTGCTACACAATGAGGAAAGATTTTTTTTAAATCGATTGATAAATAATATACAATGTTGACTTCAAATACATAAGACCATAAAATAAATGGATGTGATAAAATTGATAAACTTATAGCTAAGAATGATTTTAAAAAACTGGAATATTTCGTCACTTCAAATTCTCTAGCGTAATACTCCGTTATCCGATATCGCTTATTATCAAACCGGCCTTCTAGTATTTATCATGAAATTTCAGTAATACTTTGAACGAAGTCTGAATCATTGAGTGAGTGCCTAGCTCCAGTTGTGATGCTGGTGGTCTTGGCTAATGAAATAGCTTCAATATGTGGTACAAAAAACTGTATTCCGAAAGGCGTTGTTACAATAGAGTATCGTCGTAGCGCGTGCGCAGTGCAATGTACGGCGAGCGAGTGGATCGGTGCGCGGAGCGACGGCGAGGTCGGCTGAGGTAGATTGTCCTTCAAGTGAACTCCAACGTGTTCGTATCATCGATGCGTATAAACAATTTCTTTATTGCATCAGCATAATATTTAATATAATAAAATACTCTAGAATTTGCCGAATAAAACTAACACGATATGTTATTATACATATTTTATAATCATTGCTACTTTACTTTACTTAACCACGCGACGGTCGCGGGTTCGATTCCCGCACAAGTCAAACATTTGTGTGCATGAACATGGATGTTTGTCTTGGACTGGGTGTTTCTATGTATAATATGTATGTATTTACAAAAAAAAAGTATATATGTATGTTTATCCATTATGTAGTATCCATAGTACAAGCTCTGCTTAGTTTGGGCTAGATGGTGTTGTGTGTATGTGGTAGTATATTAGTATATTATTATTGCTCAATTATTTCCTTTCAAACAAATATCTGTACAAGGTAGTTGAGTCCATCACCGCGTTTGCTCTTGATCTTCACATTGACGTAAGTGGAACCCACTCCACCAGCAGTGATGGTCGCACTAGCTTCAGACTTGTCTATGTCAATAGCTGCTATACCCTGGAACAAAATATTGTATATAAGTATTTTGCCGGTCTCGATGACGTAGTGGTTAGTGTAACCGATGGCCACGCCTGAGATCGCGGATTCGATTCCCGCACAAGTCAAACATTTGTGTGCATGAACGTGGACGTTTTTCTTGGTCTGGGTGTTTCTATAAAAGGTATATGTGTATGTTTATCCATTGTCTAGTACCCATAGTATAAGCTCTGCTTAGTTTGGGCTAGATGGTGTTGTGTGTATGTGATAGAATATTATATATTATATTATTATATTAATATAGACTACGCGGACGACGCAGCAGGTATGTGGTTACCTCGCCACTATTGCGTCTGGATTTTAATCCCACACGGGGACAAAATTTATACACCTGATAGTTGTTCCAAGTTTGGATCTTCTGTAATTATGTATTCGTACAAACCCGTATGACACAGAGGTTAAAGGAGTCTGCTCACTACACCGTCTCATACCATAACCATGCTAGGAACGTCTCAGACACGAAAAGAAACACGATACGCCCTGTTATAGGAACTGCTGGCCGATGACTTAACGGTCTAGTCGTGGGCATAGTCTTATACATTTCCTTACAAAAAATATTTTTTTGCCTGACGCGTTCCTAGTACGGTCATGGTATGAGACGGGGTAGTTGGCAGACTCCTTTATGCTTAATGTGGAACTTATACTGTGTAATAATAAAGAAGGCCATAGCTTGTTTAATTTACAGATTGAACGAAGAATCAGTCTACATAATTTATTTTTTCTTAATAGTAACGTATGCATTCCTTTGATTCTTACAAAATACAGAGGTATTGCCACGTTTGCTAGGAATTTGCTACATTCATGGACTTACACGTGTTATATCACCGGCACCTACCCACGTTTCACCAGATCAGATCCCACGTATATCCCATCTACCGGGCGTATTTACAAAAGCCGTGCTAGAAATTTACTGACATAACCCAATAACACGTCTCTCGATCCAGTCATCGATCACAAAATATCATGATAAGCCGCTAACATAAGTTAGACAGTAGTAATAATAATAATAATGTCCTCCAGACCGAATTTCGGTCACGGCGGCCAATCTTAACGGAGACTAACCATCTGCACAGGAGATATTATAGTGCACAAGCATGTGCGTAAACACAAGTGCACCCTCTGTTCCCTAACCCTCAAGATCCGATGGGACGGTAATCCGACACGGCCGTAGAGAGATCAGGCGCAGGACCAACGGCTTTACGTGCTTTCTGAGGAGTGTCTAACACCGCCAACTTTCTAACTCCGGGCTGTTATTGAGATTTATTAATAAAAAAACCAAATAACTTTTTGTTGGCCCGACCCGGGATTTAAACCCGAGACCTCATGCACAGCAGTCGCATTCACTACCGCTGCGCCACGGAGGATCGATCGATCCATATATATCAAAAGCGTGCCTAATTTAAAAACTACGCTGAACTAGATGCTCATCTCGGATTTATAATTAACACCATTATAAACGATATCCGAGTACTATAGATGGCCTTAAAATAATTTAATTTACGTAACAATATCGTACTTTTAACAGAAACAAAAAAATATAAGACTAATTTTTGTAAAAATATTTGATCTCATTATATTTCACGATTTGGTGTTTTATTTAAGCAACAATAGTATTTACTAAAAAGCAATATACCCTATTTTAGTCAAAGTTACATAGTTGTTTAATCTAGTAAAAACTAGATGAAAGAACAAAGAATAAATGATTGATCTAAAACAACATATTCACTCCCGCACTGAATTAACACAATTATTATTCAATCCACATCGTCACTTATTTAACTGATATCCCTACTTCATCTTATATTCCTACTTATTCAACTCATATAACTCATTAAGTTAACTCGCACATATAAAGATAATTTAAACTTTGTAACTCACCTTGATAACTTTCGAAGTACTATTCGAATTATAAAACACGTTCTTGACTCTAGTACTTAATGGTACAGAAGATAACTTCACAGTTTCGGAATAAGCCATTTGGTTATTCACAGTGCTACCAACATACAAATCTTCAGCATTATACATGGCTACACACAATATAGCTACGAACAAAATTCGAATTATCGAAGGCATTTTGAAAAAAGAAATAAAATTCTTAAAAAGAAGGTCCGTGTTAAACAAGTAATACGTTATCATTGAATTGAAACAGTTTATATATTCTTCATCTGACTCTTGAGATGTTATTGAGATAAAATGGTATATATGTGAATCATATTATCAGTAGTCGAATGATATCTGTTATCGGTGAGAGTAATAAATCCAATTGACTGTTAGTCATGTTTAAACAGAAAATATCTCAAATACGTGACTTCATAGTTATTTGATTAGCATCGATGGCGCAGCAGTATTGATTTATTGAATGCGACAGATGTATATGAGGTCTCGGGTTCGATTACTGGTTCCAGCAGTGTTATTGTGCTCTTTTTGCAAGAAATTCTCAGTAGCTGTACGGAATCTAGAACTGTATTCAGTGAAAAGTAATTAGCTCGCTCTCCGTTATGTAGGTCCTAAAACCATATCTGGCGAAATTGGGTTATAATACACGTCTACTTACCCTTTCTGACATAAAGGCTTAAGACGTATGTATAGTTATATCAACCTCTTATTTGTTGGAATCTTAGACACATTAAATTAATATTGTATCTCGCGATTTTCATAATCGAATCTAGCAAAGAAGATTTGCGTTCGCTATTTGAAGTGCTTATGATGATTGAATAAAAGTACCTATTTACGTTTTTAACTCTATCATAACACAAAAAACAAACTTAATAAATTTTTCATTTGGAGACTGTCTATGAAATTTTCTTTTTTTAATGTGATTAAAGAAGATAAAATAGTGTCTATTCGTCGAATCAGCAATATATAGAAAACGGCATTCTATTTTAATGCTAGCAACACATCCTTGTTCTAAATAACGGCCACATTCATTAGTTGACAACTCTAAAATCGAATTAAATTGACAAATAATAGTTGCGTACCTATTTCGATTACACTATATGCCGTATAAATAACGGTTTTTTGCATTAACAATCCTAACTAATATTATTAATGCGAATGTAAGAATTTGTTGTTTGTTATGCTCTCACGCCTTAACTACTCGACCGATCATCTTGAAAATTTGCATACAATCAGGGGTACAGAAAAAGACACAGGTTACCTTTCATCCAGACAAAAGTGCTGTTTCCCAGGATAGAAATTTATTAACCAAATCTTTTTTTTATTTTAAATTAGGCAATGCTTTGACGCTTACCTCTCCGCGGGGAGAGGTTATGTCGGGCTCACCGGGGAAAAGCCGTGTAAAACGGCAGGCCGCTACATAACACACTTCCTCTACTATCCCCTTGTGGGGGGACAAAAACACGACTCAGAGGCGCGCGTGGGAACACGCACGCCACCTCTCGGACCTAGTGCTGATCGGGTGGCGAGCAGGCCCACCACCCCCAGGTCATACCTCTGGGTGGCTGAAGGTCACGCCCTCCGGCACCCGGTTCTGCGGTTGGGGAGAGGATTTAAGCGCTTCCTCTCCCACTCCTCCGCCTCCTTGTTGGACATGACTTCCTCACAAAAGGAGGCGACGGCATTCCACGACCTCTTGCCCCGGACCATAGATTGAACCACACGGCCGGGAGCGAGAGGGCAACCATACCGACTGCCGCGATCAACTCACGGCTCTGCTATGCCCAGACGGGGCAATCCGCCAAAGTGTGCAGCGCCGTCTCCACAACAACATCGTGGCATGAGCCGCAGTGATGACATCCGGGCGTCTCCTGCCAGCCTATGCGTCACAGGAACTGGCCGAAACAACCGTGCCAGTCATTACCTGTGTCAGCCGGAAGGTGAGAGCGCCATGCCGCCTTTCCAGCCACTTTTCAAAAAAAGGACTTACTGCCACGATCGTGGCGTGCCCGGCATGGGGGTGCACAAGTCGTTCCTTCCATTCGTCTAACAGGACCTGGCGAAGTTCGGACCGTGCCGCCTCTAGAGTAGGAAGAGCAGGTCCTTCGCCCCGAGCTAGCGCTTCCTGGCACTAACGGTAGAACGAGGCCAGAAGAGCCGCTTCCAAGTCCCATGGCACTGATCCGGCGAGGAGGCTCGTAGCCTCGAATTACCCAAATCTACATTAACACGATTGAAGACGCGGACAAAAACTAATAACATTTAAAATATGTTTTAATTATTATTGGTATTATTGTAATAAAGAGAACATTCACGCCAACTCGATTCAATTCTCAGTAATTGATTTGCATGAAGTGTTTCTCAAACAAACAAGTGTGAAAAACACCATTACTAATTTAATGTACTAGTAAACACTTTTACGCGTACTTCAATTTTAATCGGCCAATTAATTTTAATTAACACAAAATTGAAGGGCCGCTTAATTATAGTACTCACAACTTTTCAATATTTAACAACAATCGTGAAAGTTAAATTGTCAACTAAATTCCACGAACGAAACCTACAGACCCTAAAATCAAATAACTAGACCTTAATAAACAATAATACAAATAGCACTATTACAAATTTTCAACGTCTACACGACCGAAAATTCAGCTCAAAATGAAAAAGTGATTCTCAGTACCCAATTTGTTCGGTAGTACGGCTTTATCAAAAGTTGGACACATTAGCGCCAGATGTGGCACGGTGTGAAACGACTTGAAGTTCTTTTGATCCTGCTGTACTTATGCGTTATGGTCCCATCTATTACTGGTCGCCCTTTATTTGTGACGCTGGAACAGGTCGGGCTGTTATTTTTTATTTAATTGTTAGTGGGAGGGTCTCTAAAATGGTTTTAAATGTGAATTGCCTAAAGCCTGTGACTTTTGGCTTCAGTAAGCGTTATATCAGACTACGTGGTTTTTCATTTATTTTCAGTCATGCTATACAAATTCTTTATTTTTCTATTGTCTAAATTTTTATACTATTATATGTATAATCTCAGTCATTTTACTACTTATAGTGTAGGATAAAGAAACTGGTAATTCTATCTTTTTCTATGTCACATCATTTTAATCCCACTTTTGTGTCCTATTGAAGTTTCCAAAAACTAAAAAGAATGCAATGAAAACAGAAAAGGTTACAGGGAGTTGTGGCAAAGGCAGTAAGTAGTTACTGTGGAATTGGACTAAATAATATTTAGGATCGATCTTTGTAGCTAGTCTACAGAGTAGTTTAGTATTAGTATAGTACTTCTATAACCAGGCGGTCTGCCAATATCCAAATATAATCTAAGGAGAATACTTATAATATCCAGTGTGTCCGATCATGGACTACCGATATTCTAAATACTTATATAACAACTATTTGAATACACAAATACACTCTACACTTGAGCCCAATCCACTTCCCCGTTATGTGGCAGCCATTTTGTTTTTTCGCCGAAATATTCCCTATGTGTGTACAAAAAAATTAATATCTCCTAAAATTTTTGTCTTATTGAGATAAAAATACGCTTATTCGAAAGGCAATACTACTGTCTACCGTTTATATTACAAAACAATGTGTTCACATGTTCATAATTTTTGAAAACCAGAAACCAGTCCAGAAATTTATGCAAATCAACAAATTATTGTAAATTACTTCAAAAACATCCTCCATAACCCTTTTCATGTTTGTACTAGATCGACAGATGTTGAGCTATATTGTCTTCACAGGTTTAAAAGGGTCTGAAACCTGAAATTTAATGACGATTCTAAAAATTTATAGAATCAATAAAGAAGAATTTTGAGAATCGTCATTGAATTGTCTTTCACTCCAAATTTTCAAGATTCTAAGAAATCTTAGGAAAAGTCTTGAAAATTTAAGATTCAAAAGCTACCTATAAATATCCAAACTATACTTACACGGAGCAAAGAAAAACTGAAACAATTAAATAATAAAATGTTTTTATAATACCAAAAAGGAAAATAATTTGAATCTGATTTTGTCTATATTAGACATTCAGTACATTGTTGACTAGTTTAATCTGCACAATTTGATGCAATTGGCACCTCGAGTATAAAACGATTATTTTTTTATCGATATGTCATCAAAGCACAGATTCCTTTAGCTTCCAATACGATGCCACATGGTAATTTGATGGCTTTCTGAATTGTAGCGGCATTGCCTTACGATGACTCTTCGTATGCCTTTAAGATGAAAATAACTGTATTCTGTTTATGAAATAGTACGACGACCATCGACGCAAATTATAGCGTTTCTATAAAGGTATTTGCTAACTAAAATCAGCCACCGAAACATCTAAGTCACCGAATGCCAGTGCTAAAAATAGCATGCTTAACTTTGCCTTTATCTTTTTTAAATACTAATAAATACCTTGCTGATATTCAACCAATATTAATTATCAATCAACAAGCATACATAAAAGTTTCGATAGCTATCGAAATTTAGATGCCTTCGTCAAATATTTTATAGTGTGTAGACTCTATGTAACAGCCTGGAGTTGGATCAAAGTATGTCAGTTTATCGATGGCAATGGCAAACAAAGTGCGCTATTCCTAAGTTAAACCCATTTGAGATAAAGTGTTTATTTTGGGAATTGCGCATCTAGCTTGGAACATGTTATCTTATCTTATCTTAATCCGGGGGCCAGTCATTGTAGACCGGCGACACTTCGACCCAGTGGGATCTTTTGTGTCGGCCCCGAGGTTTATCCTTGAGCTATCTCCCTATGAATGTACTGCATCAGTCGCAGCGTACACCTCAGAGGGAGAAGCCTGAAGTCTTCAGGGTTCGGATATGCCAATCCCATCAGACCCATCCTTAGTCCGGCCAACGCGTCACATTCACACAGTAGGTGTGATATGGACTCGTCCTGTTCACCACAGGCTCTGCAGATCGAATTGTTTGACAATCTCAATCTGCACAGGAAGTCATTGGTGCCAAAATGACCAGTAAACGCTCCTGTGAGTAGGCGTATTTGGCCCTTGTTGTACCCGCAGAACTTCCGGGTAAAGCCCGTGGCTCTGTTTGCAATGAATTTCTTGGAGTGTTCCAGACCCCTAAGGGCCATCCACTCCAGCCTGTGTTTATCATTGCCATTTGCATTCAAAGCTGCCTTGACGGTACTCTCAGAGAGACCTACGAATGGCTCGGGGCCCACAAATTGTTGCTCCGAGCCATTTTTGGCTAATACATCAGCCTCCTCATTACCCTGCACCCCTGCATGCCCCGGAACCCACACCAGCCTGACTTTGTTTTTCCTGCCAAGTTTGTTAAGGGCTTTAACACAGTTCAGGACTAGTGCTGAGTCCACCCTACAGGAGTTCAGAGCCTTAAGAGCAGCTTGACTGTCACTGAGTATATAAACAATCTTGTCAGTGACATTGTTGTTAATACTCTCCTGCGCACAGGCAATTATAGCATAGGTTTCCGCCTGGAAGACCGTTGCATATTTGCCCATGCTTTGGTTCACCTTGCAGTCGTTGGCATAAATACCAGCGCCTGATCCTGTTTCCATTTTGGAACCATCGGTGTACCAGATGAGACAACCCTGACAAGGGACGATCGTAGACCTCGTCTCCATTCGTCCCTTGTGGAGACCTTTATTTTAAAATTCTTTTTGAATATGTGCATTGGTTGCATTTTGTCACATCCCATGCTCATAATCTCTTTAAGATCCTTCGAGATCTCCAGTTTTGTGTGTCGAGTTAGTGGCATGTTGACGCTCCACAGCCCATGTATAGATAGTCTATCCTTCATCGCCTCTAACTCCACAACAATGTGTAGCGGCGTTAGGTCCAGCAGGATCTCTAACGCAGCCGTTGGCGTAGTAGGGAACGCCCCTGTTTTTTTTTTTTATTTATTTTCCAATACATTTACTTAAATTTTACAACATACATTGCCGTACTACGAAAACCTCACAGGGTTTATCTGAGTACTGGCGAGTCGTTTATTGACAATCAATGTTACTTGGATATAATTTTTACCAATGTTGTTTAAAGTTAATAAATTAAATACAACTTATATGTAAAAGTGCTTCATTTTTGACTTGTAACCTTTCGAACACGTTTTATATAGTATTTGTAATCTTTCAGGCAGGTTATTCACGTAACTTGGAACCAAGTATCGTTCAATTTGCATACCGTATACATTATTTACTTTAGGTAGTACATATTTGTTTTTATGAGTAATAGATCTCAAAAATCCCGGCCTCGTCTTTTCGATTAATAACTCCGGTTTGTTGACTTGAGCAAGAGTCATAAATTCCACCTTGTGTTGTTATAGCCATGCAGGCTAATCGCTGCACCTTCGACAGCGCTTTCCTGCATGTTGCTAGTTTGGTTCTTGGCCACCAGACAACGCTTCCATATGTGATTATGGGTCTTATCATCATCGTGTATAGCCACTTGATGACCTTGGGCGTCAGGCCCCAGGTCTTCCCATAAGTAGAACGAATCATACCGAAGACCCGCTGGGCCTTCATTATGACTTTGTCTACATGAGGTTTCCACGTTAGCTTGTTATCTAAGGTCATGCCTAGATACTTCACCTCCGTGGACCATTGTAGCTGTGTACCATACATGGATAGAGTTCCCAAGCCAGTCGGATCTCTCATCCTAGTAAACGGCACGACAGTAGTTTTCCCTGGGTTGATCGATAAATGGTTACTACTGCACCATTTTTCTACCATACTCAGGGCCTCTGCATGAGACTGGATACTGTGCTCGGAAATTTTCCATTGACAAGTATCACCAAGTCATCCGCATATCCGACCGTTAAGTACGGACCTTGGAACATGTTAAGCCATGGGAAGATCCTCAAGCTTTTGCGACTAACAAGTCAATCATTAAAAAGTCGGTTGTTGTAATAGTTTTTGCAACTACAATCGACACAAATAAAGTTCCATTTAATTCATGACTTTTAAAATCGACCTGGCAGTTCAGTAAAAAATATGATGATGTAAATTCAATTAATTCTAACAAACAAAATTATTAATTTCTCTTTGGTCCATTGTGATGTATTTTCAACGGCACAACTTGTCATACAAATGAAGTTTAGCGCTATTTCCATTGTGATATTTCCTCACTATTCCATGGTTCGCAACGTAAATACGACCTCAACTTTAGTAAAGTTGTACGATTGACTCTGACAAGAAACAATGGGAAATAAAAACTTCGTATTATTACACTTTGTTTATGGTGGCCTGGTATACGAATTGTATTTTGGGATGTGGGACTGAAGGGTTGACAGTGCCTAAAGTTATGATTATTTAAGTTTGGAATGCGAAAGCTGGAATATTTTCTTTTAATAAAGTATATTTATGGCAGGGATGGCCTACGACAGAGGTGTTGAGTTTGATATCACGGTATGCACCTCTGACTTTTCAAAGTTATGTGCATAATAAATAGTTAATTATCGCTGGCTTTAACGACACAGGAAAACATCGTGAGTCAATCTGCGTTCCTGAGCGTTCTCCATAACGTACTTAAAGATATGAAAGGCTGGCAAAGCCTATTGGTGGACTATGGCCTAAATCTCCACAGCGAGAAGAGGCCTGTGCCAGTAATGGGATAGTCTATATACAGGGCTGATATTATTATATTATATGTATTTATATTGTAAGCAAGATATGACGGTAAGAAACTATAATATGTATTTATAATAAAGATTAATGTAAGTAAACGGTAAAGAACAGATTATGTTTCACATTTATAAGTGGATAGGGCTAAGATTTGAGCAGTGAACAATGAGTAGGCTCTTTCAGAAAAGTACCTTCTTTAAAGATGTCATGTATAGTACAAACACTGCATGTCAGTCGAAAAGTAAGTGTCGATTAAGGAAATATTATTCATAATACTTGCCTGATATTATAATATCAGACAGTCTTTACAATTTTACGCTGGCTGCCGTTTCCCAGTATAACCAATAAATGACAACGATTACTTGCTGTTAATTTAGCTCACAACACAAGTTACATTCATAGAAAAGTAGACTATAAAGTTAGATTGTATAACAATGTATGCACAGAACTTACGTAAGTATCTTGTATAATAAGCATTGCCAAATGTAATCAATTAAATAGTCAATCGATACAACAATTTAATAACTATCACTGTTTCGAATTACCTGAAAATTCGATTGATTCCAATCATTTATCGATAATTACACATCATGAATGCAGGCTCAACACTATATTACAAAAATCACCTTTCATTAAGCACAACGTTTCAACAATTATTTCGCTTCTCTTTATTTTTAACTACACCATCTTTAAACAAAAGCAATTCAAAATAAAACGTCACGTTTAATTCCCTCGCTTAAAACACGCGTACACAGGCCCCAAAAGTTGTGTTGCAAACAAGTGTGCGGTGTTATCACGTCGTAAAATAAAAGTAATGACCGCAATGCGTTGCCTGCTGTACCGCAACTATTTGAATATACACGTAGTATTGAAATGAGAATATGGTTGGGATATTTTTATTACGCTGGTATTAAAAACATATTCAGTAATTCTATGTTATCCTGAAAATCTATTGGCGAATAATGGTTCGTTTATTTTAAACCGGCTTTTACCCGCGACTGCGACTGTGTCCACATGATGCCTTGTTGTGAAGAGGCAATGCAGGTACCAAAACATTTGATTACACAGATGACGTAGTGGTTTAAATTGCCACCTCGCCACTTCCTCTGCGCAAATTGTTGTGAGTTCGATCACCACACGGAACAAAAGTTTGTGTGATTCATAAATAGTAGTTCCGAGACAAAGTGTTCTTTGTGTAAATTGTTTGAATGTTTGTATAGTCCCCCGCGAGTTGGGTGTTAAGTATGAGACGGCAATACCATTTTTAACAACAAAAATATAGAAAATGTTTTTAGCTGTCCTATAGCTGTCGCGTTGGGTTCAAACCTAATATCATTGTGGAAGAGAGATAACTACAGCTTGGAGAGATTGTACTTCTGAAGTCATTATTTCGAGTTCCCCTGTTTCCTTCTACAAATATAAACCGACTTCAAACATTTTTTCATATCAACATGAGGAGAAATTTGGTTGTCTATATGTTTTGAGTTCCTTTAGTAGATTTTTAAATTTATTTGATGGATGGACGGAATGTAGAGATGCTGGACCTTATAATAATTAAATTATGAAATAAACATAGAAAACATAGTGACGTGGACTGCCAAGTCACTATGTGTAAGGGAGACAGATGGATCGCGGCGCCCGTGTAATGTACGTCATCCATTGATTAAATTTAGTTCAATATAAAATTATTATTCTTGTCGTGACGGCACGGATGGCACGTTTATGTGTGTCTCGCCTCTGCCGGTTGGGAGTGTTGTGGGTTGGATCACCGCATGAGACAAAACGTGCATACTGTATGGGTTTAATTTTTTTTAATTTTTTAATTTTCTTTGTCATTTATTTGTTTTTTATATGGGTTGAGTAATAATTTGTTTTTATCTCTGGGTACGTATCTTTGATTGTTAGTTGTAAAATTGTATGCAGCTGGCTTGATGTCCGTGCGTAACGGTGGTCTCCATTGAAAATCAGCGTTGCGATATCACATCGGTTTTATCGCAACATCAATGCTGAATGGAGACCATTTGTTGCCACAATAGCATAATGTGTATATACATATATATATATATATATATATATATATATATGTATATTTATATTTTTTTTTATTTTTTTTTATTTTAACTGTTTATATAATTGTCTTTTTTATTATTTTGTCTATTTTGTAAGAAAAATATGTAATCATATTTCTTTGTGGCAATAAAGAATGATTTCTTTCTTCTTTCTTTCTATGTTCTTACATTATTTGGAGTTCCTCCTTCTCTCCATTGTATTCCATATTTACTACTGGGTAGACTCTATCTTATCTTATCTTGTGAGGGGGCCATCCCCCTCTCTCTACGACTAGTCCAGTTTATGATATAGTGTTCCCCTACACCAACCATTAAGGTTATATTAGGTGGAGCCTCTGTACCTTCCGGTGCCCGAGAACACCTTCCGGGACCAGTTGTAGACAGGTCTTGTCCCCAAATCTCGACTTCTCCACCCTAACCACCGAGATCCGGTTCTCGTAAGCGAGCTACCTTGTGCCCAAGTGACACTACCTATTCTCCAGATAGGTACCGGACCAATAAAGCCGCTCACCGCCCGCAACTCTGGAAGATGCTAACGAAAATCTCGCTGAAGCCGACAGAGAAGCCGCCTCCCATATATCCAGTATGGTACCGGAGCTGTGTAAGGCACGCTCACTTCCCGACGTACATCCATACACCTACCTAAATAGACATACAAGCCGGGTGTGGCCCGAGTCACTCCAGCTATGACTCTTACTTGCTGAGCAGGCAAGCGCCCGAGATGCGTTGCGGCAGTGAAACTACACTGCCACTTCGGTAAAGACAACTCCATACCTCGCGCGACCGACTGGTTCGCACTAGCCGCGCCTGAGTCCGACGCTCGAACGCCACGTTCTTGCCGAGCAACGAACATGTCGTCCTCAGCGGCTAACCACATACCCCTACGAGTCCAACACCAATGTCAGGCGGCACCGTTCACTCTAATAAGCGAGGTCGATAGAACACGCCTTTCGAGGCGAAATGGGCTTCCTGACTCCGCAGTACCCTGGTCCAAAGGAGGAGACCCGTAGTTCTCCCCCCGAAACCCTATCTACTCGGGTCCTGAAGATAGGGCACACTTCAACCCAGTGGGATCTTTTGTGTCGACTTCCTCAATAACAACTGCCATAGATGTTCAAGGCAGCCGGGACCGACGGCTTAACGTACTCTCCGAGATACGGAGCAGGCGATAATTGTCAATCACTACGCACATAATTTCGAAAAGTCTTCCGAAAGTCAGAGGTGCGCGACGTGGGTTCGAACCCAAGATCCTCTGCATTGTAGTTTGTTGGGCTCCCCACTGAGATATCGCTGCTCCTGGGTAGACTCTAACTAATATGATAAATGCGAATGTGAGTTTGTTACGCTTTCAGGCCTTAACTACTCGACCGATCATCATGCAATTTTGCAAACACGTTAGGAACAAAGAAAGATCACAGGTACCTTTCGTTCAGAAAAATTTAAACACTGATATAAAATAGTGTTGACTAACTATTGAACTACTACTGTTAAACTTTACTGATCAACACAATAAATCATTAAAACTAGTTAGATTTAAATTTACACTTTCTTCAACGTATCGGTTACTTTTTAGCACGGGCAGATTAAGATGGTGGTTGTATCAATGTCTTGTAGTGTAGTTATTTCAAAGTACCCGAACATAATTTAATTATTGGTGTTTCTATTTACGCAGAATGAGCTTAAAGTATCATGAAGTCTAGCTGTCTTTTGTTTGACTATTTGAATTACTGGATCCCAAGCTGGTTGTACATTCTAACCATCTTCTCTGTTAAATTAGGATGCTTTTCAATTTCAAAATCTTGCTTGCTTCTGCTAAGGATCCTTCCATTGTGACCAACGCAAATTTTGTACGTGTAACATACTACAAATTTAATACAGTATAGACAATTCATTGTAATACACATTCATGTTCTAAGTATTCCAAAAATATAAATATAAACTCAAATTTAAGGTGAAACGGAACTCTCATGAAATCGCTTTGTTGTATATTTTTCTAGCTCTCTGTCTACATGTCAAGACCTTTGTTTCTCGGTAGAGGCTGAAGATAGCTAACTAAAATTATAATATTTAATAATAAAGGTCACGGATTTTGTGGTATTCAAAAAAAGTTATACATGACAGCTTGATCGTGTTCAATGTGTAATAATCTGGTGATTGTATAAAGAAGATCATCTGGTACCTATAGATCTATACATTTCTAAGATAAATAAAGTATTTTGTAAAAATATTCGAGACATTTTATAGATGGACGCCAGTATAATTATCCTTAAAAGAAAATATACATTTATATTATGGACGGTATGTCATTGATGCCTTGGAAGATGGGTAGGCCCTTGGTGTGGGACGCAACGTGTGTAGACACCCTTGCGCCATTACATCTTCCCAGCACGGCGGGTTGTGCTGGTGCTGCTGCTGCATCTGCGGAGACTCTCAAACGGCGCAAATACAAAAACCTGGCAGGGCATTATGTTTTTGAGCCGTTTGGAGTCGAAACGCTAGGGTCATGGGGTCCCAGTGCTCGTGCTCTCTATAGAGACATAGCGAAAAGGTTATTCGACGCTTCCCGTGACCAGAAGGCTGGCCTTTATTTCGCGGAAAGAATAAGCATTGCCATTCAATGTAGCAATGCTGCCAGTCTTCTGGGCACACTACCAGTCGAATGTGATGTGGAGGAATTCTATGACGCCTATTAGAGTTTTAGTTGTCTTTTTCTTTTTTAGTTCTGTTATATAATATTTTAGGTATAATTTAGTTTTAAACAATTGTGTTTATATTTGGTATTATTTTGTATTATATATATGTATATATATGTATATATATATATATATATATATATATATACATTTCGCCAGCGTAAATATATTACTATGATCCCATGTAATAAGGGCGAACCTTTTACTATATACACGAAGTCTATAAATGTGCTTGAATCTACCGAGCCGGCACCCGGGCTTGGAAATTAAACTCTTCTGCCTTCACAATCGTGTGCAAAGAGAGCGTTTACGTATACTTGTGCAATAATCTAGTAGCATAAGTTGCCGCTGTGGCAAGTTGTGGCCCAGTCAGAAATGTCGCATACAATCAGACGCGACGCGAGTGCAGTCATTGTGATGCAAGCGGGAGTGGAGCGATGCGGGTAGGTCAGGTTATTCACCTTTTGCTTTTTGTTCATTTCAATTTAACTCTCCAATCGTGAAGTTTTACCGCGTTTAACCAATTTCCAAATGTATACTTTCTCTAGTGAATGACATAATTGTAATCATTCATTCTTTCAATCTTCTTCTTTCTCTTTAATTAATGTTGAATATACATATTTCAATTATAAATGATCAGCAATTGGAATATTAAAGTTATATAAATTATCAGACATGATTACAGAACACGCAGACCAGTATATAAATATCCCCATCTAAATAATTATAATTAATAAGTCCTCCCTACTTCAACAAGTAAAATGCTTTTATCAACAAAATCTATAGCATCTAAATCATTTATATAAATTCCAGTTAAATACACCAAACTTTGGGTCCGTTAGTACATCTTTATGACTCAAAACACCATGAAAGTAACTTCAAATTAGACTTCCCTTTTCTCGGTATGGCCACTTTGGAGTATAATGACAATTCATTGCTTCTCAAAACAAGAGAGGCGGGGAGGGTTAAAACAAAAACACGGATTAATCGGCAACTTCGGCTCTTTTCCGCGAGCGCCCAGAGTTCCGCATAATTAAATAGTGATTAAGGCTGTTCCTGGGTGTTCAGATTAGAAGAGTTATGTTGCCGGGTTTTGCTGGAGTACCTACTTCAGCGAGAGAGCAGCGCAGTAATCTTTAAAAAAGGAATTTTAATTCCTTACCAGCTCACATCTTGTAAGCTGGTAATAAAAGTCTTTTGCAGCGTACTGTACGCATTTTGTGGCTCTACACTACTATTGAGAATTTCCTGTCAAAAACATCCAATAACATGTGGCCGGACACGATTGACTACAAACAAAAGCTCATTTTCCACGAAACCAGGGTTCGCAGCATTCTATCCACCACGAACAAACAGTATCATAATACGAACAGTCTACAACAAGAACACGGTGACTCGATGAGTGATTCGCCTTCAGAGCTCACGCACAGTCGCTCTCGCATTAGTCTCATTAATTACTTATAACACCTTCAAACGACTTACCTGCTACTCATTTGAGGCAAAAATTAACGAATTTCTGTGCGGATCTCATTTATTTTGGTTAAACTGCTACCAAAACTGTAGTTTTACTTTAAAAGATAATTGCCACACTTGGGATAATCTCTGTGTGCCATGGAACAATGACTCAAGGAACACGCAGGCTCGGTAAATCTTCTTTGTTTGTCATTAGACACACGAATTCTCGGCTTACCTCCTAGCATCTGCAAAAATATTTTTGTAGACCAAAACCTTTTATCTTTTGCTCGAATTAAAGCCATAGCCCATTCCATGCCTAGGCAATTAACTGACTTATATAAATATCTGTGACAGTTAATACACAGAGTTTCCCCATATATTCCTGGTCTACACCTGGTCTAGCACAGTTAACATATTTTTTCGGTGTAATAAATAAAAGTTTGATAGTCGTTGCTCCACGACAGAACTCACATACAAACGTATCTGGTCAGCCTAACAAGACTTAAAACAATTAAGAATAATACACAAAGAAAAATTCCTTTAAGAGCTTTTGATTACCCCACGCTTCCCACGACCCATTCACTAAAGACCGTTACAAAATACAAGCGGCTAACAAAGGCTGGTAAACATCATCTGTTTAGGCGCAACGCTCTTACGAGGAGTGCTCTTGAACTGAGTGTCCCTCAAACTCCTCTTCATCCTACGTTTGATCGATACAACTTAAGTCTAAAATACGGTAGTATGGAAAACAGTTAGTGTCATAAGTTGTTGAGTAGATTTTTTGATTCTAGAATGTATTCGTAGTTTGCTGCTTTTTATGTGCAGTGACATAAGCGCGTGATACTTTTTGTTGGTTAGATACCCCTTTTTACCGCCAATGCTGAACTATAGCTGAACTAACCGACCGAGGCACTTTTTAAATAGTCGTGCGATCTCCAGTTCAATTCCTAAGTTGAGTAAATTACTTAGGGGCTTTTCTGTCAGCCATTAATGATAACGTGTTTATGTCTGGCAATGTACGTAAAGCTCTGTCAGACTAGACTGCCACTAACAGTTTTGGCGGTATATACGGCCCGGGCCTGATAGTAAGTGCTCACTTACGAATTTCTAAAAGGACATATTAAATGAAAAAAAGGAATCAGACGGGTATAAAAGCCAGCCCTTGGAACTACACCAGGTGAAACACATATATCATATATCATCACTCTCAGTGGCGTGTGTTGTGCGTGTACGGAACTATAAAGATTATACTTTTTAATTTTTTATTTATAAATTAAATCTACACGTCTCTCTTTCAGTAAGAATTTTTGCAATACGGAATCGTAAAAGTTAGGAACGCGTTTTAATGTAGTAAGAAGGTTATTTTCTATTGATATCATGGAAAGATCTGTAAGTCGTTCCTGGCCTTGTGTATTCCTTAAATAACTATGTATACGTTTTAGCGACGAAAAGGACATTTCGGTTGAAGCACTGCTCGCGGGCACCGTAACAATTAATTTTGCCAAACGCAGTACTTCGGGAAAGACTGTATTTAAGTAATTTTCGTAAAAATGTTCTATAATTTTATAAATACTAAGGCTTTTGAATTCGGCGGTTTTATAAACACATTTGAGCTCATTGATAAGGCGGTCTAAGTTAAAGTTGAATGATTTATAAACATCTACGAATTGCGTTACTAATTCAACTGGAAAATTGACATTATAATTATTGAAATTTTCGCACGACAGTAATTCAAAAATCTTAAATTTTTTTAGGTTTTTATAACGGTCGCGACATTCGTTAGATATATTGTCTACAATTTCAATGAAAATCCGCTTAAAATAAATTTTGGCGTCTACAACATTACGTTTCGGTTTTGGCGGTCCTGTTATACTTTTTACGCGTTCAACAATTATTTCAAGCTTAGATCTGAATGTATCCAAAAACAATTCAAATTCTTTAATTTTTTTCACGCCATAAATTACATCCGACGTCTTTTTTTGCATAATTTCGTAAAGGATATCAGTTTTCGCGAATATTTCATTAAACACATAGAGTAAAAATTGGAATACAAAGTCTTTTAAATTGTATTGTATGCGTTATGTCTATCAATATCGATTTGAATTTGAGAATTTAAACGCGTCTCAATGCGATTTTTCCAAAGGTGTGATATTTAAGGGAAGCCTCTAAATGTTTTTCAGATTGCTCGTGTTTTTTTGCCGCAGTAAGGAAATTATGTATATCGTTATAACCGGCTTCGGTTCCCGGTTTTATTGTTTGAAAGTAATAAACAATGAAAGCAGAATAACCGATTACTATGTATGCAACCCGTGAGCCAATTAAATGAATCATATTGTTTTATATTAAATTTACGATTGACTTTACTTTTCGTTTGTATTAATTGCAAATCTGGTGTACTACGGCCTTTCGCAATAACTTGCTTTTTATCACTGAAAGATAGTTTTAAAAACGCGTCACTTTTTATTTCCTGTATACACACACCATCTGAACAACTTTCACAGTGAAAAATTTCCATTTTCACTCTATAAAAACGTTAAAATGTTAAATGAACTGCGTTACCACAAAACAAACAAAACAAATATTAACTTAACAATGGCGACTTCTTAGAACTCACATGAAATTAAACAAAATAACTACGATCAAAAATAATAGTCTTATAAATAATGCTAATCAAATAAATCATGCTACTTTTTAAATCGGTTGCATAACATTCGTCATACTTCGGCAATTCTCGTGAACTTTCGTCATTTACGAAGGCCACTTAACACATCATATTTTTCAAATCAGTTGCATAACATTCGTCGTGCGTGTTCCCACGCGCGCCTCTGTTTCGAGTCCGTCTCCCCTCGAGGGGGGAGACAGTAGGGTATATTATAGAAGTGAGTCCTTTGGGTAGGTCTCTTCGCGTAGTGGCCTGCCGTTTCACACGGCGGGCCGTAACCTCGGCGGGGTCGCGACCGCATGCGAAAGCGATTCGCGCGGCCCCGTCGATAGTGGTTTTGTCGAGGAACACCGTGGTAGGTTTAGTCGGTATTCCGGGAGGTACATTATCTTTTTAACATCTTATTTTACCCCGGCGAGTCCGACATAATCCCTCCGCCCGCCCCCGCGGAGGGATATGGGTCATTGCATTCCCCCACGAAAAAAAAAAAAAAAATCCCTTTAGCACCAAGTGCGAGAGGCGGCGTGCGTGTTCCCACGCGCGCCTCTGTGTCGAGTCCGTCTCCCCCCTAGGGGGGAGACCGTAGGGTTTTACTAGAAGTAAGTACCTTTGGGTAGGTCTTTTGTGTAGTGGCCTGCCGTTTCAGACGGCGGGCCGTAACCTTGGCAGGGTCGCGACCGCATGCGAAAGCGATTCGCGCGGCCCCGTCGATAGTGGTTGTGTCGAGGAACACCGTGGTAGGTTTAGTCGGTATTCCGGGAGGTACATTATCTTTTCAACATCTTTCTTTACCCCGGCGAGTCCGACATAATCCCTCCGCCCGCCCCCGCGGAGGGATATGCGTTATAGCATTCCACAACGTAAAAAAAAAAAAAACAAAAAAGGCAGTGTCTTTTTGTCTTTATGAACCGCACGCCACTGATCACTCTTACGCCGGTTAATTAGGCGTTGGTACATCACCGGCAAGCTAGCTTATTCTTATCTTTACCAAATAATCAGCACTGAGAGGTTTCTTCACACGCAAGTAACTAAAATAATCTTTTTCAAATCCTGGTCATTCTTCATTAACTCGTATAATTACCACAAGCAAAATATGACAACAAAAACAGTATGTAGCGATCGTACTAGGAATGTACTTAAATATATATTTTTAAATATTTTTCGGCATACTCACTGATGGCATAGATGCTTTGTGAATTCTATCCATTACTATCCACTACCAGATTGAATACATCATCCCCAAATTTCGTCTGTACGCAGACAAAAACGAGCACAAAACAATTTCTGTAATGTAATTGAACAAGTCAAGCTCTTAAATAAAACAAACTCCGCAGTAATACCTTCCTGGATGTTGGAATGAAAGAAAAATAGCTGTAGTATCAGCTTATCGCGCCAAGTAGTGAGTTAACCAACGGAACGGGTTATTTAATAGGGTTCGAGCCCGATAAGAGCGTGACCTATACTTACTTATGCACTGCTACGATCTTAAACCTTGTGAGAAAGTTACATTTTCATTTTGGGGTCGATAGTACATCACTTATACTATTACATACATTCACATCTGCTTCTCAGAAGGCCTTTAGTGAGCCTGGTATACCTCTCTTGCTTCATTCGCTCTTATTGCATTTTTCTTACACGCTCTAACAAAGCGCTAGCTATTGTGGTGTGAAGTACATACCTCTATATACATGTATAGTTTAAGATGTACTTGTACGTTTGCATAACAGTATATAAAATGTGTAACCTATTTGAATAAAGCAGTATTTACTCATCAGGAAAAGGAAAACTCTCTAATACTTTGATTGAACAGGAATTTGAAGCCAAGATCCTACGAAAGATGAACGCAAAGTTATGAAGTATGACAACCGCAAATTGGCATCTATGGTTTTAGGTTCCACGTAATAGGAGACGAACCTGAACCTGCACGAATCGCGGCAGTGGCGAGTGTTGTGGGTTCAATCCCCATACAAATAATTGTGCCGAATCTGAGTATGTTCTATTTATGTCCGTTGTTTAAGTCCTAGAGCGGGATGTCCTTAAAAATATATCCATATTAAAACTATTTTTGCAACCTCATTCATAGAATTATGCTTGTATTTTCCTATTATAGCTATTATTACCCGACTACGGCGAAGTCAAAAGGAAGGGTAATGATTTTGTCAGTCTGGGTATGTATGTTTGTATGTTCCACCGTAGCGCCTATACATCACACAATCTATTGACACCTCATTCATTAAAATCGGTTCAGTAGGAACCGATTTTAATGAATGAGGTGTCAATAGATTCGTAATAATAGCCCGGGTGACATAGGCTATATAAATTTGAAACTCGTCCTTTTTAGACCCCTATTTACGTAGTCGGGTTATAGTTTTTAAATTTTTATTTTAAAGTTCGAGTACGTTAATGGTATAATTAATAAAGTGTTTAACACTTTTTTTTTTTATTTTCTTTCCTTTATTTAGCGCCATCGCCTTTTCTTTGCTTGATATGTTGTCAAAGTGCGGCTTATGTACTCAGGGATAATGTAGCTTTCTATGTGTGAAGTGTTTAGAATCGGTTCAGTAGTTTCATAGAGTCTAGAGTAAAAAACATATTTTGTCTCTTTATAATATTAATATAGACACAACCGATGCACTTCACGAAGTTTGATTAAATCTGTTTCATTTAATAACAAGAAGAAAGACGCGAGTATCATCTAGTACAAAATTGAAAAATACAAAATTAATAAATATTAGTTACAGTGGGACCAACAGATTGCAATGCAGAGGGTCTCCGGTTCGTACCACGTCGCGCACCTCTAATTTTCGGAAGTTATATGACTTTTCGAAATTACGTGCGTATTGATTGACAATTATCGCCTGCTCCGTGTCTCGCAGAGCACGTTAAGCCGTCGGTCCCGGCTGCCATGAACATCTATGGCAGTTGTTATTGGGCAGTCAGTGCCCTATAATATCCTGACACTGGTCTAGCCTTAGGGTATCGTTAGCCTTCGGGTTGCGGAGGTCAAGTGGCAGCCGCTCCGTGTAAAAACTGATATCCAGTCAAATCCGGTTAGACTAGAAAAGCCGACCCAAGTGACTTGTGAATAATAAAGGGTAGGGAGAAGAAGTAACAAAAAGAACTGAATTTAAATTCAAATAGTTCTGTTTTAAAACAGATCATGAGGTACTTTCGAAATCGTCTTCCATCTAAATTAGATACTCATGACATTACCTTATATATAATATATAAGAGATAATATATCAGATAATCACCTTCTTTTAATTCTCCAAAATGATTGAAAAGTTTAAATTGCTATGTTATAAATTGCACAACATTTACATGCAATTAATCATTAGTTGTAATTTCGCAATACTTTACATTTACTTTTGTAGCAGACATTACATTCATTTTTTATTTAGAAAATACTTATTACTTAACTGTGTATTGAAACATTACAATTAGCTATGTTAAAGATAATATTTTCTTCTGTTTACGCGAATGTTATTCATTAAAATTAAACTACTATATACGGATTTTATCGCGTTGTTTATTTAACACTGTATTACATAATTTTGAAACTGTTACACTACTACTACTATTGAATTTTACTCATTTTTAAGCTAATAAAATTATTAAAACTATTAAAGCTGAATATTTAGGTTTACACTTTCCCCGACGTTTCGGTTGCTTTTCAGCAGCCATGGTCACGGGGAGACTAAGATGGTAGTTGTCTCAATGTTCCAGTGTAGTTATTTCAAAGTACCCGAACATAATTTAATCATTGGTGTTTCTATTTACGTAGAATGAGCTCAAAGTATCATGAAGTCTAACTGTGGTTTGCTTCTTCTTGGGTTTGACTATTTGAATTACTGGATCCCAAGCTGGTGGTACATTCCAACCATCTTCTCTATTGAAATTAGGATGGTTTTTTATTTCAATAGCCTCGCGAAGCATCCTTGGTAGGAATCGGTGTTCTTTAGCGAGAATCTGTGGTTTGTCAAATCTCAGGTAGTGGTTGGTCCCCTGTTGTAGATGTACACACACAGCAGACTTCAACGAGCGTTGGTATTTTACATCAGCTATGTGTTCTTTTATGCACGTGCCTATGCTTCTCTTGGTTTGACCAATGTATGAGAGTCTGCAGTCACAATCTATTTTATCGACCCCTGCATCTTGTAAAGGTAATTGGCACTTGATTGGATAGTAAAAATTGACTTATCTTTATTGGCGGTTTGAAGTATGTGTTGATTGAAGCTCGCTTCAAGATGTAGCCAATCTTTTCAGTGACATCCCTTTCATAAGGCAGTATAGGAGGCTGGCGCTCGACTGTGGCTGGCTTTTCTCGGGATCAGTGACAGCGGCGCAGCTGTTGGAGCTTGTTGTCTTGCAGTACTTGCTTGACATGTTGAAGCTCGGCGTCCATGAGTTTTTTGTCGCAGATCCCGTAGGATCTCTGAAACAAAGGCATTCCCACGGTAGCTAACTGTTTAAGATGGTGGTGAGATTCACCGTTTAAGTACCTATTTGTATGGGTCTTTTTCCTATACACAGTTTGGCTCAAAGTATGATCAGAATTCCTGATGACAAGTACATCTAAGAATGCTAATAAATTATTTGCCTCTAATTCCATAGAAATTGGATGTTGTTATTAATGGAATTAAGATGTTCTAGGAATACACTAACACTATCTGTTGGTAATATTGTAAAAGTATCATCTACAAACCTCTTATAAATCCTGGGTATGTTGGGAGCAGTCTTTAAAGCTCGAGCCTCGAAATCCTCCATATATATGTCGGCAACAACAGGCGATACTAGGGAGTCCATTGCCACACCATCGACTTGTATGTAGAATTTATTGTCCCACAACAGATAGCCAGTTGTTAAGCAATGCTTAAGTAGTTTTGCATATACCTCAGGTATATTGTACTCTATTAGCTTCCTTTCAGTTATTTCAATATAGTCATGTACAGGTATGCATGTAAATAATTACTGTACATCAAAACTAACCATTGTTTCATTGTTAGTAAGACATAGGTGTTTAATCTCACTCACAAAATGGTATGAATCCTTTACATATGCTCTCGAGTTACCTCTGAGTGGTGAGAGTATCTTAGCTACGTGCTGAGCCAGTCTGTAAGTTGGTGTGTCGATCTGACTCACAGTGTTAAATAAAAAACGCGGTAAAATCCGTATATAATAGTTTAATTTCAATATGTTAATGATAATAATAATAATAATAACTTTATATACACAAAAATATTTGTAGGGATTTTACAAATGTAGGTTACACATGGAACCAATATTTGTATGTCATGTATCCAGTATTTGTTTATATCTCGGTGTCTTATACGCTCGTTGTTTCAATATCGTTTAATGTTTGCTCAAACTCTCGCAATATAGGGCTTTTACGCAGTACATAGTAAAAGAGGGTTATTTTTTATAAAGAAGAAACTATGGTAAATCAAATCGACGTAAGTGGTGAGCATTTCGTATGCTATAAGTTTGGTCAAATATCTAACTTTGTAAACTTTAGATTACATGCAGTCTTCTTCTTTTCTTTTCGTGTGGTTAGTAGCCAACCTGTTCTCAAGAGTTGTTCAAGCCGCCCGTAGGCCTCTGACATGGCTAAACGACTGCTGTCAATTTGACAACAACCGGGACCGACTTTTTACATGCCCTCCGAAGCACGTATACGCTCAGATGAAATACCACTAAGCGGTCACCCATATATAGACTGACCGCACCCATCGTTGCTTAACCTCGCTAATCGTTTACCGATCATTGACTGCAACTGGCTATGAGCGAATTAAGTAATTGAACTCGGATTTAATATAAAAAAAATACTTTATTTAATTATTACAGCGTGACAGTTATGTTAAACATTCATATTCATATTCAAAGTTGTCCCTTGATTCACTAGAGCGAGCAGGATCAACCACTATCTGTTTTACGTTTTTTATTGCCACTCTAGTGTTTCTATTTTAAGTTTTACTGGAACAATATTTCTATTCACTTTACCTAAAACTTCAGCTTTCTCATAACGTGGTAATTCTTTAGCTTTCCTAGTTCTCGTGTTTTTCATAAAGACAGTTTCACCTTGTTTAATTGTCGGGGGTTCCTCACCACCTTTCTTATTTCTTACTTGCGACTTATAACCTATCATTTATCAGCTTAAATGTTCATAAAGAGATTTCAATCGTTTACGATGATCTTGTAAAATTCTTTGCATTAAGTTTTTGTCTCTATCTATATCGAAAGCATTTCCCGATTCTGTATGCCCAAAACAACCTCGAATAGCGTAAAGTTTGTGGCACTATGAATAGTGTTGTTATAACCTAAAATTGCATAAGTCATGACAGAAGCAGCGTCTAAACTACTTTGTTCATATTTTGCCAGCCTATAGTTTTCAATTATTATCGAATGGAACCGTTCGACCATTGCTATTGAGTTGGGCTTATTGGGGTCCCTATATGCTGCTCAATTTTATACAAATTTAACATTTCCTTTATTAGTTCAGTGTTAAATTCAGTACCTGAATCTTGTCTTCTTTGGTATTCCGTACATACTAAAATATTTTATCAGAGCTCTCACTATCTCGGGGGTACTTTTATTGGGAATGTATATTGCTTGACTAAGCTTACTAAATGAATCGACAACTGTTAAATACTGATTCTTTTCGATATATAATATTTTCGGTCGGTTCGGGTATTATATTAATTTGCGGTATATAAAAACTTCTTGTAAAGGACTATTTGGGGTTTGCGTTAGTTGAATGAATGGTTTTAGGGGTTTTCTATCATACTTCATCTTCGCTATTATTTAAAGGTAAATGTACTTCTAGAATTTTTTGCTTAGAATTTTAGATATCTTTTACACCAATGTCATCTTTAAACCAGGTAAAAAGATAAATTTCATTCTAATACTAAACATGCATTAATGATAGCACTAATAGTTTCTTTCATATTACTCCACCAATAATTTCTTTTTAGTTCCGTTAGAGTCTCTCTATGTCTAGTCTATGACAAGATTTCCCCTGATGATACTTCATTACTAAATTTTTTTGATCAATTTCATCCGTTACATTCACCACTCTTTCAGTGCATTCTACGAAATTCTGTGTTCCTTTTTTATATAATGAAGTTACGACATTTGTGAAGGTTGGTCTAAAAGCGTGATCTTCAAAGTAAATAAAATATTTATTTTTATAGTCTATGTATTCCTTAAGGAAACGTTTTACTAATTCGCTATTATTTAATGGTAAATGTAGTTCTAGTATTTCTTGCTTAGAGTTTTAGATATTTTTTACACCAATGTCATCTTTAAACCAGGTAGAAACATGAATCTAATTTTAATACTAAACATTCTTCGGTTCTAGGGTCACCAAAATGTTGTGACAATAACGTTTTTAATTCATGCCAAGTATCCATTTAGTCTCTTTCTCCTACTAAATTCGCTGCTTCTCCTGTGAGCCTACTAGTAATCACATGAAACAGATATTCGTTTTGTACATCGCCACCTTGGAAGGTGTTTAAAATGTATTCACATTTCTTAGTAAAAAGTCGGAGCTGTCTCGCATCTCCACTAAATACTGGGATAATTTTTACGAATTCAGCTGGTACTTTATCGATTCGATCCTTTTTTAGCTAAATATTCTACACACGATACTATACAAAAAATATTCTAAAATTTTCTACTACGAGAAGTATATCGTAATAAAATTAAATGTTATTACGGCGTTTTCTAATCCCTAATAATAATAATGTCCTCCAGACCGATTTTCGGTCACGGTGGCCAATCTTAACAGAGACTGGCCATCTGCGCAGGAGATATTATAGTGCACAAGTATGTGCGCAAACACAAGTGCACTCTCTGTTCCCTTACCCTCATAATCCGATGGGACGGATAATTCGACACGACCGGAGAGCGATAGGCGCAGGACCAACAGCTTTACGTGCTTTCCGAGGCACAGGGGTGTCTAACACCGCCAACTTCCTAACTCCGGGCTCGTATTAAGATTTCTTAACAGAAAAACCCAATACCTTTATGTTGGCCCGACCCGGGATTTGAACCCGAGACCTCATGCACAGCAGTGGCATTCACTACCGCTGCGCCACAGAGGCTAATAACGCACTTACACATATATTTAAAACAAAGAGGATAAAATATAAAGGAAAACTGAAAGGATAGTGAAAAGTTTTACTCACAGTCCCGTAGCTTCTCCCATCTCCTTGCTGAATTACTATGATCACACACTGCGTCAGCCTCTCTAATTTTTACTTAATAAATTTATTTGTTCGGCGATCTCTGCTAAACCGTAGAAACAGACGCCAAACTGTACTTGTAGATTTTGATACGGTACAGAGTAACTGCAGAAATCCTACTTTCATCATCTTAGCATCTTAGTCTCCCCGTGACCATGGCTGCTGAAAAGCAACCGAAACGTCGGGGAAAATGTAAACCTAAATATAAATAGATTTAATAGTTTAAATAGTTTTATTAGCTTATAAATTAGTAAAATAAAATCAATAGTAGTAGTAGTGTAATAGTTTCAAAATTTTGTAATACAGTGATAAAGAAACAACGCGATAAAATCCGTATATAGTAGTTTAATTTCAATACTTTATTTAATTATTACAGCGTGACAGTTATGTTAAGATATAAAATAGGAATCATTAAAACTAGATTCACAAATGTATTTACAATAAATTAATGCTAAGATGATAATATACTTATTTAGAGCATTTGGTGGGGAGAGATGTGCTGGTGAAGCTGATTTTGTTGGGTTCCGTACACTTAACTAGCGCATGCAGTTTGTAGTATAGAATTTATAAGGAATAAGAGAGAGACATTAACAGCAATACAGAAGGCCCAT
The DNA here is from genome assembly GCA_963675205.1 of Catocala nupta. Classification (NCBI taxonomy): domain Eukaryota; kingdom Metazoa; phylum Arthropoda; class Insecta; order Lepidoptera; family Erebidae; genus Catocala; species Catocala nupta. Next base: position 7,307,017 of record OY776085.1, on the reverse strand, counting down.
TTAGGCACTATAAGACTATATTTACCAACGCTGCTTTATCGAGGCAATATTCCCTATTATATCTAAATGTATGCCTCTGCGCTTCGGCTGTTGTGTGTGCGAGAGCCGTGCATGAGATGTCGAGCTTGATTACCATGTTAGACAATGGTTAAAGCGTTTCCCCGAATAAAATCGTAATAGCAGCACCTCGACTAGTATTATTCTCGATATACGGCAATAGTCTCGAACCCTATAACCTAAAATAATAGCCAGCGAAACGTGACTGCAGTATACCTTATCCTTTGTGGATAAAAGCGTGAGCCTTTTGTATGTAATGGACATATGTAACGTAAGAGTATATGAGTATGTATGTACTATTCAACAAACTAAATATAATATCTGCGAGAGGTAGCAAGAAAATGTTCTAGCTTAATATCCTTTTAAAAGTATATATAATATATACATTCATTCTGTTTACGTACACTCACTTCTATATTTTTCTCACTATAATCGTACAAGTCTCTAACAACATTGCTAGCTGAAACTCACTAAGGAACAGCAGACAGTTTTCTAAAGGTATTATTGTTTTAAAGACGTGCGCCTGCTCTTGACAGCCGCATTGTGGCCTGCGGTGTGTTTGTCAGTAGTACTGGAGCAGGATGTTTAAGTTATACAAAGAGTAAAGTGAGTACATTTTAGTTTATGTACTACATTAAAATAATATCCTCTCTATTACAAGTTTTCCACTGCTGAGACCATTATCAGCAGTGGTGGCTTTGCTATTCAACAAGAGACCCTTTTCTCTTGCTGAAAAGCGAGACTCTTGCTATTCTGCGAGAGGGTTCCATAGTCTACTGCGCAAGTTTTACAGACTTTATACATTTTCGAAAATATTACAAATAACTCTGACATATGCAAGTTTCTCGCGATGTTATACTCTATAGATGATGAAGTGGTTTCAGTGGTCGCCTCACTACTGCCAGTGCACCGATTGGTTTCATACGGGACTTTATGTATTCTTTCAATATTTGTTAATCCTGTACTATACAAGAAATAGCCCTAGTACACAAGACACCTTTTTATAATAAATATAAACCGGTTAAGCAAGTCAAGGTATACCTTACTTCAAAAAGTTTGACTTACAGCCAGAGAGACGTTACTTACATGATAAGATAGAAAGTCTGGTGATGCTGTTTAACTAAACAAAATAAAAGTATAATAATAATACTACACATAATGTAAAAATAACATACAAGAAGAAAGCAAATCGGTAATTTCTATTGTCTATTCCCAACAATAATATGTTTGTCTTGTAATTCTGATTAGGAACAAAAAAGAGAGTTGTATATATAATTAAAGAAATAAAGGTAGATAAATAACTCGTTTAATACATTTCCTGTTTTCTTAGCAGGCAATCCTGCCCATTGTGTTTTGTACAGAAACTAATACCGTTCTCTTGCCCCACCCATCGTATCTTAGTCTTCACGCTCTCGTGAAATTGAAAAACAACGATACGGCTCGCTTTTGTTAGGCCCTCTTTTGTCTCAAACAAGATACTTATCAAGCATTTACTCGTTTACCTGTCCCACCTCTTTTTTTTAATAAGCTGTCTTGTTTACCATCCTATCAAGAAGGGGATCTTGGTGATTTTATTTTGCCTTTATTCCCTCTGTATTAAGTTACTCGGTAACGGTTCTCTTAATTTAGTACTGGAGTTTTTTCGTTGAGTGATGTCGGCTGGTGGAAATTTTCTTTCAAATAAGAAAAGTGAGGCGTTATTTCGCCAAAATAACTTTGTTCTAGTATATTAATTTGGGCCTGGTCGACACTAAAACAATGCTCTAATTGTAATTATGAAAGTTATTATAAAGAACAGTGACATCAATAATTGTGTGATGACAAAAATAAACTCTTTAAACTAAATTTCATCGAGACAGACATTGTTCTCCAAACTATGTAACAGTGTCTAACTAAACGAGAAAACGCTGGTCCCGAGTCCAGAACGTTCGCAACGTAAACTGTAATAAAACTCGCTGGAGCGAAGCGAACCGCAATGAATAATTCGTTACATATTTGATGTTTATACAAAAAGAGGGGAGTGTCTGTCAGTTTGACAAACGCCGTCTCAGGTGTCGCTCGTGTGCCCCAATCATGGAATGGAAATTATTCCCGTCCCTGTTCTACAGCTGTATCGAAGTCACTTATTACAACCACAGCCTAGATAATACCTAAACGTATTTTTTAAACGTTTTCAAATTTTCATATTGCTCTGTTAAATAACCTTTACGCTGTGTCATTTCCATGTTGGTGTTCCTCGACGCAGTTGTTTAACAAATCAGTTGGAATGACGAAACAAATTCAACGATTCGTATTTTCGCTTTCGCATTGTTCGCCTTTAGGTTGTTTTTGTTGAATCTGCTGATTGACGACCCTGACAAGTTGGGATTGCTCTGTCGTTCAACTTGTTACAGGCTTTTTATAGCTCTGTCTGGCCAAAAGTTTGTTTTAATTGTAATGCATATTTAATTGCTCGTGTTTAGAGTATTGTTTGAATGTGGTTTTCAGTTTAAATTGGATAACTGCGGTGTTTTATTGCAAATTTCCTAACGTACATTTTATAGGTTTATAATCTGATTATAAACATAAGTTTATTATATAATATAATAATTACTTTCATAACATAACATATTATGATATAGCTTTATTATACATAAACAGTATATAATTAAACTCCCTTATTACAGTTTAGTTATTGATAATACCTAAATGCTTATCTTCTTATAGCGGCGGCTCGTTGGCGGCCTGACCCGGTGTTTTCTCAATGTTGTCTGGTATTCCAGCAATTAACAGACTACATTCTATAAGACTGACCAGTCAGTCAACAAGCCTCATCTTAAAATAAATTCGAAAGGGTCGACATAGAAGCCTAAGACTATAGTAATGACAAACAGCAAATAAAATGGAAGTGGTCAAATACGTTACAAGTACAAAAGTCCATGAAGAGTTAAATAAAGCTTGTCATATATTTATAGCTATTGATCACAACAACTAATGCTATAAATCACATTGATCTAACAAACCAAACTTATTTTCAGCTATATACCCGAAGAGATGTTTTTATCATAATGTTTGGTTCTATTTACCTCTGGACAGCAAATATGATTATCTAAAGATATAAGTAATTATTTATTCTGCACGTTTCTATGTCTCTGAATTACTACTTAACGGATGGACTGATTTTGATAAACAATTGTGTATCTTTGACTGGGTCTCTAAATGGTTTAGATTCATAGTAAGACTTTTTATTATAAGCCTGCTTTCAGGTAGTAAGGACAATGGATGCAGGGTCTGCTAATAACCTACGTAAAATGAAAACTTTTACCTCTTTTTAAACATATTAAACGCAGGAAGGAGTGTAAGATTTGGCATATTCAAAATTTATTTAAGTAGATTCTTCTCCATTTAAATTTAGACATTGCCAAATCTCGTACTCATAAAAGCCACCTCCAAAGCCAAATTTGTAAAAGAAAATATATTTTAATGTAATGAATTACAGTCGAATTTCAACACCTATGCGCCAACTAATTACCATAAACACGTGACTAACTTTAGTGAAACTATATGGAAGTAAGTTCAAATTCACATAAACTAGCATGAAAATTATCGTTTATATCACAGTTTAACTCAATTAAAGTTACCAAATAAGTAGCTTCTATGAACTTTCCCGTTTACAAAATGCAAAGTCAGAGCAATACCATACTATACTTACAGTGGACGGCGAACTTTAAACTCTACCAACTCCCCGAGAGTATCCGCTCAATAATAAATGAGACGACCTAACTTCACGCCTCCACCGACACTCTAGCTCTTGCTATGAAAAACTTTCAAATGATCTCATCTGAAAACCTTAGCTGCACTAAAAACAACTTTAACATCATCACTTTAGAGTGTAATTTTGATCGCTTGCGATCTAAAGGTCCATATACACGTTTCCCTGAATTAGACATGTGTTAAAAGCTTAATGCATTTAATAGGTAAGTAACGTACTACATATCCAGTTGGTGTAATATTTTTGCTTCGACAATGTCATTATATTATGAAAAATCTTTTTGGAGTGTCTGAGTTTGTAAGCAAACATTTTTCTTAGTAACAGTTAAAATGTTCCGAGATTTCTGCATTTAAAATTTGACATGTTACATGTTTTGCAAATAACCTCGTCAGTGGTATAACGGTAATGAATGCGATTGTCATATTAATTAGATAACAGGTTCGATTTCCGGCTAGGGGAAAGTGTTGTGTGTCAGGAAATTCTCAGTAGCACTAAAGAGGTTGGAACTGTGGCAGTAAACGACAATATATTTTTTTATTGGATGTATGTTTGTTGTGTTATGTCATCGTGAATTGACCTTTATCCATTATGATAATGCACATAGATAAAGGAACCTAGTATCGTTTTTTCTACTGCAGAAGTCGAGTCACTAATACCTTTAGGTCCTGCTAGGAAATACTTTTGCTTACATTAATCTTTCTGGATAAATGATCATATAACAATTTATTGTAATGATGATCATTTATCCAGAAACAAACAAATGTGGATGTGCTTTTTAAACGTTATCCGAATTTGTATTATTGTTTGCGATATTAGCGCGAACTTTACGTACAGACAGAACAACAAACGCCTGTCAGGGTCTCTCTTTTATATGCTTACATAATTATGTCTCGAGAAAATTCTCAGATCATTCAAGTCTCTCAGGTCATTCAAGTCGCAAGACACAAGCTATATTTTACTGACTATTGTATATAATATAGTGAAATAAAACCACAGATAAATATCACGGGATAAGATGAGGCTGATATGGTATGGACTTGTATGTAACTAAACATCTAAATGAATAAAGAATTAAAAAGAGATCAGTTCTTTATTCTATTCTGCGCTTTCGGAGCTATGGGTACTAGTTTACTGAAGTAACTGTCACAGCTTCGGTGCAACTAACAACAACATAATAACAAAGACGCCGTGCATTTATCGTAAAACTAAGTGCCCCGACTCCAACATTAGACGTGTCTTGTTATACAATGAACCTACATTGTTATATTATGTCTTGATATGTAGAGTTCATACCGACTGAGTGACGCATCTGTAGTGGAGCGACTGTGAATGCACTTACTCTCTTTTTCTGTCTCTCTCTGATTGGTTAGGCAAAATGGTGATCGGGATTTCTATCAAGAAATTCGAAGCAATAGCATGGAGTCTGGAAATTTGTCTAGCAGACGGCAATAGCCTTGTCCTCTATGATTAAAGGGTAATCTTATTGCCGTCTGCCGCCGATGGATTTATAACCATACCTGGTGAAATGTGGATGTGATAAACCTATGCTTCTCCGAAGCTATGCTATGTTTAGCTTAAGATTATGTATTACTGCTGCAGATTTGACAATCAAATGATTGACTGGATAGAAAAAGCTGTGATTAATAAATTCGATAAATGCAATTGTATTTTTTATTAATTACCCGCAATTAGTATCTTTACTAGACAGCTATAGACTCAAAAGATGCTTAATTTATGTTATGTCTTCTAGCAGTTAATTAATTGATTTTCCTTAAAAATATACATTCTAAAATCTGAAGTCATATAATTAGTTATACAGGTTGTCCGGTAATTAATGAATAACCTTGAAATGTCTTATAGTAGAACTGAAGGCCGTACAGAAAAATGAAAAAAGAATAATAAAAGTATTAAAAATAAAAGTATATTAAAAAGTGCAAGCTATATTAGCATAGCATACTTTTGACTGTCTATATATTAGCATAATTAGTGTTTAATAATAAAACAACAAAAAACCGATAGATTTCATTCATTTATGGTCGTAGTATACAAGAAAGTTATACATGGTAATTAAAAACAAACACATATCTCCAGGTAGTAGTTAGGATAGATTTGTTTCATATTTTTTTCTGACCGACCATCAGTTCCACTATAAGACATTTCCAGGTTATCCATTAATTACCGGACACCCTGTATAATAATTGGGCAGATTTTTATTCTAAATTCCTATTTTTACTCAACCAACTGTTAAATATAATATTATCAGCGCTATTTATAAACTGTCGCACTATTGGACACAGGCCTCTGTGTTCAGTGTGAGAAAGATTAGGCCGTCCACCATGATGGCTGAGCACAAATTGGCAGACTTCACGTATCTTCAAAAACATTATGGCATCTCTCAAACATGCTGACTTTCTCATCTGCTTTTCCTCTTTCTTCTTCTCCGGTAAAGCGAGTTAAGGTTAAAGAAATTATTAATAGGCACATAACTGCGAAGAGCCAAGTGCGTGCCTTGAGATCGAAGTCGATATTATTATATCTGCGTGGCAGTTCGGAGACCGTTTGACTTGCTTGCACTTGGCTCTCGCTGCTATTTAGTAAAAACTATATTACTTTTATTATTATTCTAGTTCATTGTAATATATGTATGTTTGCCATCCAGCAAACGAGCTAGCTATCCACCTGATAGCAAATGGTTACTGTGGAAAAATAGAGTATGTAATATTATTACAAGAATCCACTACACAAAGTCATGGTATGCAAACAGTACTTAAAAAAAACATAAAAGCTTTACCTCATATCTATGGCACACCTACTATATTGCTCTTTTGATGTAACACCTGCCCCTTCTACTCGTGTTCCCTTTCATAATTATTCATATTTCTCGCGCGCTAATTATAAAGGATAGTTGTAATTTTATAGTGTACCTTTTGAGGGTGAGCCAGGGCTTGAGCGCTTGCGGTTAGGCTATTTTCTGTATAGTTTCAAGTCTAGACGAATGTACTTGAAAATTCATTCAAGTTTATTACGAATATGAAGCATAAAATTATGAATTTCAAGTTAATGTGTACATGTTACAAGAATTAAAAAGATATGCTTACTTACTTAGTAATAAAATTTCGAAGAATATCATTGCTGTGTGTAATTTATTGCTGCTTTTATTTGTAAATGCTCATGAAGACTGCATTTTAATATTTTTGCTAAGTTCATCACGTATGTTAAAACTAAGCACATTTTTGTTTTGAATCTTTTATATTACCATAGTTAATTCCTTTTTAAATTTATCTGTATGCTTCATAATTGGGGTTTTATTTGTATAACAGTGCATCTTTAGATTCTCTATGGTTGATTAAACTTTTCTTTAATACGATTTAAAGTACTAAAAGGTCAATTTTTACGTGTAGTACAGGTGTTTTAAAGAGAATGAATTATACCTACTCTATGAATACACTAAAATCTGCAGCATTATTGCAAGTAGACGTCTTTTATGCTTGCCATCGTATACCAAATCGATCCAGTTATTCTTCCAAAAAATACATTAAAAAAAGTGACTGATTATCATTGTAAGTCTCTCCAAACATTTACAGATAGTTAGTCCGCAACTTTTACCAGTCCGCTGTAGTGATGCACATTAGTACATTCAAATGATATTCGAGTATAATTGCGCATATCGTGCGCAGTAAGGACGCAGTGCAAGCATTTATCTATTCGTATATACTTGCTCGCTCTACAATTGTGTATGTAGACCGCTAAAGGACTGGCTTCGTAAGTCTTATCATCCTACGGTTACTTTTCATCGACACTATAAAATGACTGACTCGCAGAAGGGCGTGATCGCGATCTATTCCCTTGTATCGATGATTCTAAGGCTTGCAAAGCTATATTGATGTAAAGTGCAGGCAGATTACGTCAGTATATAGTGAATTTATTTATTTAATTATAACGGTTGTACACTAATTACAATAATTAAAGATTAGAATACATTAGACACAAATACAAAAATTAAAATAAAGATATAAAACAAATAAATAATTATATAGGTCATTATTAAAACAAACACAATAATTCCTTCTTCTTAAAAAATCGCTGACACTAACAATATATTCTGCCATCCATCCGCAAACAAGTCACAGTCAGGATTGGCGTACAGGAGAGTGTTGAGAGTAGAAAGCGAGTGGTAGGGTATGCGACGCGACTGCTGTGTATTAGCTCTCAGGTCAGTTGGAATCTAATACCCAGGAGGGTCAGGCGAAGTAATTTTCGGTTTTTCTGTTCTGAAAAATCGGTAAGTATCGCCATGAATTTTAGAACTATACGTGGATTTAAAGATATGTCATTGTAAACCTCTGCCTACCTCTACGGTAATATAGGCATGAAAATATATGTATATAATGTATGTAAAGATGCCGGTATTTTTAAACAAAACAAGAATGGCGTCGGGAGTGGCGGCCAGTTTAATATTAATTTTATTCAAAACAGCTACATCGTCATTATCTCAGCCGCATAATGTCCACTGTTTAACATTTTAGAGCAAACGATGCTGGACTATTTACATATAATATAGCTACATTATAATAATGACATTAATTAATATATAGACGTAGGCAGAAGTGTTTTGAACGTTCAGCCAGCTTTGTATTAGATCCTACGTAATAGGGGCAAGCCAATCGCCAGTTACTATTTCCTAACACAAAAACTCAATCTATACTAATATTATAAAGAGGAAAGATAAGATTTTTTATAAGGATTTAACTCAAAAACGAATGAACCGATTTAAAAAAATCTTTCACCATTACAAAGCTATATTATCGCCGAGTTTACATTAAGGCTACATTTTATAAAAAAAAATAGTATACTACCTATTCTCTATCCTTTCTGTATATCTGTTTGTTTCTCCCGGCATTACGTGAAAATGATGAAAAGATTTTGTTGCAATTGCACAGTTTAGTAGCTTAGAGTTTATCTTAAAGTCTAAGGAAACTTACATTCAATTACATTTAGAAAATCAGTAGACATGGCGCTAATTACAACCTGCATAAATGGCATCGTAGTCGACCTGCAGTCCACGTGGACAAAATCAAAGGTAAATGCTATTATAATATAATTATTATATTAAATATATAATGCTATTATAATCCTAATAGGATGGAATATAACTGGTCGCAGCATACTGGTTCATATTAGTGTAATCCCAGCGTAATGTGTCAATTGTTCTGTCTTAATCACAACATCAAATCAATTATACAATAAGCCCTTATAATGATTACATATTGTTATAAGCTTGTCAAGCGTATCAATATCCCATATACTTACGCCTGTATCCTTAAAGGCGTAGGTAGAAGTTTATTACTATCCCGACATTTCACCTGCTATGTTTTTGAGTACCACGTAAAAGTTGACAAACCAATTGTCGTGTACCGGGCTCATTGCTGGGCTCTACTACTAACGTTTGACTATCAGGAAAACTCTGTAAATCTTTGCTGGAACTAAAATTTGTACCTATGACATAATGAACACCGCTAAAGATATACGCAAGCTTTTAAGGTATTACAACTGCATTTCGGCAGCCATGGTTAGTTCGCGCGTGATAAGAGACAAACCCTTTGTCTTCTACTGATCACAGCTCCAGACAGCGTGCTTGTTCTATGAAACGTTTAATAGAAAACTCAATAACAATTTGTCCAATCCAAGAAAGGAATTAGAGCTTTCATGTTCAGCAGTCGCATTTATTATCGGTGCCCCACCGAACCAGATTTGGTATCCTTAAATAGATATTTAAATATTTATGAAATTTGATAATATTCTACTTTGCATATCTTTAACTCTCGCCATACCCACCATATCGCCATCTATTCTTCTTCGTCTTGAGTCTATGGTTATATTCATTGTGGAAACCCCGCAATGTCTTTAAACATATTCAGAAACAACACTATTACCAAAATAAATTCGAAAACAGATACTACTGCTAACAAGCAACAACACTCAATAAAGAAAATTGCTTTCACAACGACACAAACGTACAGACTACACGACAGTACAATAATGGTTGTTAAGAACTCACAACATAATAAGGCCATTAAACAACTGCATATAAACAATTACAGTTAATACGTGTTTGAAGTCAGGGTGAGCCCTGGATTATATCGGATTACCGCCCCTACTTAGGGAAGAGGGTTACGTAGCCCTGTATAGCTTTAGTGACACTTTCAGGGAAAAGTGCAAAGGGTTGGACATAGATGTCGACGATATCATGGTTATTGTGGTTATTGCTAATGAAGATGCTTTTAAACAAGTAGTTACGTTACTTTCTTGTGGCTAGATCATAAAAATGTTCGTCATTATTATACGGCGTCACAGCGGTGTATTTTATTTAGAAGTTTAGGTAGACGTGTATTTATCGGAATTACTACTTATACGGATATAATAGCAATTAAAGTAAAATAATAAAAACATCTTTAAAAAAATGTAATACATTGACTATCATATAGCAGGCACGATAAAAAGGTATTGTTAGCTATCATTATGACCCGGCATGGCGTTCAATATGTTTGGAATAAGTTAAGTTTCCCATAACATTTTGGTTACTTTTCAGGGGCCATACAGAGACTGAAACTGGTCTTGAATATCTTGAAGTGAAGTTATTTCAAAGTACTCGAATATTGTCTAACGGTTTGAGCTAAAAATTTTCAGGTTTCAATATATTTGTAATTAAAAGAGATGTTATTTTTTTATAATATAATAAGCCAACCAATTCCTCTTTAAGAATGCCATTCGATGAGCATTCTCAATCTATTCGTATCTATTACATCCTCTCAATATCAACCAGAGGTATTATTTACGCCCTGTCCAAAACAAACAGTTTATATAATATAACATGAGTTAAAGTCACCGCACAGTCCCCAAGCTTACAGCAGATTATTAGGGTATGCTTTACAGAAGACCGATTGCCTTGTTAAATGTACACCTTTACTCCGAGGCTAAGCGATGTAATTTTAGTTAATGATAGTGTGATGTCACGGCTATGGGGCAAGGGCGCGTTTCAAATAGAATGGTTAATATTCAAAGGTTTAATTAAAAAGCTTTTATCGCAATTATGCTGTGTAATGCAGGTAGAACAAATAAGTTGCTTTGCTATATTTTTTAGTTCTTAACAGTTTATTGTTGGTGAATTTTCTTAGCAAAGCATCGCGGTTATATATTGTGGAGTAAATTATACTCCATAATGGTACTGAAAATATACTGTACATTTTTTATATATATATATATCCCTATCTTCAGGACCCGAGTAGATAGGGTTTCGGAGGGAGAACTATAGTTCTCCCCCTTAGGACCAAGGGACTACGGGGTCAGGCAGCCCACTGCGCTTCGAAAGGCGTGTTCTATCGACCGCTGACTAGAGCGAGCGGTGCCTGACATTGAGGTTGGACTCGCAGGGGCTATGTGGTAAGCCGCAGAGGATGACATGTTCGTTGCTTGGCAAGCACGTGGCGTTCGAGCGTCGGACTCATGCGCGGCTAGTGCGAACCAGTCGGTCACGCGAGGCACGGAGTTGTCATTAGCGAAGTGGCAGCCTGGTGTTGCTGCCACAACGCATCTCGGGTGCTTGCCTGCTCAGCAAGTAAGAGTCATAGCTAGAGTGACTCCGGCCTTACCCGGCTTTAACGCCTATTTGGGTAGACATATGGATGTATGGTCAAAGACAAAAGTGGAGTAGCATCGTAAAGTAAACATTCGCATACTGATCAGAGCGAATATCTTTGTGTGTGTGATGTTTTAACGCAAACAATGAAACATTATTCAATGTAATGATACGAGTTCTTGTGTATATAACAATAATAACTATTATCCCTTTTATCCAACAACAGTGTCTCTGTTAGTCCGCATTTACAATTAATGATTAAATTAGCAAAAATAATTTAAATATCGCATATTTCGATAGCAGAGCGGTCAACGAATCGTCTCACTTTATCACTAAAATATAATGAAGTTGGTTTGGTGGGTGGAAATCCTACTTCCACTTTTTGTTTTATTTACTACTGAAATTTTCAAATAATAAACGTAAAGATAAACGTTATTTTGTATACTTATTACGCTAGAGTGATAAAAAATACAAGTGTTTTTTGTAAATTAAACTGAAAATTAAATCATTTAATTTTTATATTAATATTATTTATCAGAATTAGTTTAATTATTAAAAAAGCACTTTGTTTTTACTTTTAATAAATAAATAAATAATACAAATTATAATATAAAAACAAAATGTTATTCAATTTATACCAATAATGTTTTATTTTAAAAAGCAATGTAATCTTTTTTTTTAATAATTTTACTTGCACATAATATTTTACAATTATAATGGCAATTGAGGTTATAGCTTAATTATTATTTTGAAACTAAACCTCAATTCTTACATCCGTCAACTAGCACGTCCCCTATTTGAAACAACTTTGTTTAATATTTAGTGTGACCTCCATTGTTCTTAATACAGCTCAAGAGACGTATATGCATGAAGGTCACAATATTAGCACACATAGTTCGCAACGGTCTCGTCGGTATGAAACCCTTTGATTCATAAGCATTCACCATTCATCTTCGCTGAGTTTGGTTAATAAGAAGCGGTCTTCCACTTCTCGCCTGACTTTTTAAGCTCCCTTCTTCTTCAAATCGTTTCACCCAACGACTTACAGTATTTCTCTGAAATAAAATCAAAAATCTTATGACATAATCGTAGATAGCGATTCCTTAACAACGAAATCGTAAATCACAATACCATAACATAATATTTTAAAAATTACTTACTCTTAGAGTTAGGCCAGTTTCGTCGGCAATTTAAGATATAGGTATTAAGCCCATTATATATGCCATAAATTTGCCCTGGATTCATGATATTTATATTAGTTTGCATTTTAAATGTAAATCACCAATAAAAATGTAAAAATATGATTGCTATAATAATGACACAAACGCTCGTAACAAAGATCACCAACCAACAACATCACATAACACTATTCAAGTGAGAAATTATAATATTTTTTAATTCTTGAATAACTGTGGTTTAAATAAGTCTTAAAGTAAAGTAACAAGTCATCGATTTTTCTAATTTGAGAAATTCTGGGGATCGAACCAACAAGCGTCACATTTAAATCGCACTATTACCAACGTAGCTTACTTACCATCACTTACTTGTTTATTTGAAATTAATACTCACAATCATAATTAGAACAGGCGACAGTATATTTGAAGTGGGTTTATATGTATGTATGCAATGATTTTATTGAAAAATGTCGTAAGTACAACTTGTTGTCATTCTATTGCTTTGTAAAATTGCTACTCCACTTTTGCACCTGACCGTACGTCGGGAAGTGAGCATGCCATATACAGCTCCGGTACCATACTGAAGATATGGGAGGCGGTTTCTCCGTCGGCTTCAGCGAGGTTATCTTTATCAACTCCCAGAGTTGAGAATGGTGAGCAGCTTTATTGCTCCGGCACCTATCTGGATAATAGGAGGTAGCTCGCTTACGAGAACTGGATCTCTGGAGTTAGGTTGGAGAAATCGAGATTTAGGGACAAGACCTGTCTATAACTGGTCCCAGAAGGTGCTCTCGGGCACTGGAAGGTACAGCGGCTCCCACTATTATATAAACTGGACTAGTCGTAGAGAGAGGAGATGTAAATTTTTTATAGTCATTTGGTAGTAATTCCTGTGTCGCGAGGGACTTTACAAACATTTAAACACGGACATAAAGACACCAAAAAACGCGACCACTTAAACCAAAACGCCATCGGTGCAGTCAATATATTATATTTGACTAAAGACTTCACAATCGTTAATTTAGTAAGCGTTTACAAATAATGACACTGGTCATCTCTTATTAACTATAGATTATCTCTATCATTTGTAACAGCACTTTAGTGTAATCTATGTTTTGTTCTGTGGTTTATTAATTCTTAAACATTCTTGGTTATAAGTGTTGTTATGGCTAGCTAAGACTGTTTTTTAGTATATGTATGTATATTAAAATATAAATAAATAGGTGATGACATTTAAAAGTAATGTTTGTTTCTCGAAATACTTTTCATTTGATACGATTCTGGCTATGTCTAGTTTCTATCATGGACAGTTTAGTATAACTGTCTATTCACTACAACATCTATGTGATGGCCTACCATGAATCGTAAACGCTGATGTTTCGGGCCGACTGTTTGTACTGTGAAACACATTTATTTAGCAATTCGTCCAAAATTTTGGTACGTAACATATTGATTGTCCAAAACCTTTCCATAAAGTGATCTGAACAACGGAGTTATGTCATTCAACAAAAAAGAAATCCGAGGAAACGTTATAGTAAATAATTTTCGTTAAGGCTGAAGTTTTGGATAGACATTTCTATGATAGACCTAACTAAAGAGCATTTGCTGATGTTCTCTGATTATCTCACTTTCTCTTGTTTTAATATAAACTGTCCTTTGTAATATTTTACTCGCCTTATCTCTCCACATAACTAAAAGATCTCAATATGTCTATTCCGCGATTTGCTGCTAAATTCTCTTACACACCTAAGCTCTGTTATGCCACTAATCTTAAATTTCGCTTATAACAACTGACTAGAAACACTTACTTCCAAATACTTTCAACAAATACATAGGCTGCATTTAAAATTGAGATACTGTATTTTTAATGTACAAGATATTCTAAAACTCTATACCAACGCATACCGTACAAAGAGAGACTTGAAAAACAGAAACATTTTTATCATAACAAAAAACTTGGAGGGAACTTATAAACGTTTTTAATTTACCTATTCTGCAAACTTTTAAGGGATGACAAAACAACGAGTTCCAAAGAATAAATTAAAAGAAAACTAAACAATGAACCGACGAATTTTGCAGAACTAAAGTAACGTCCAACTCGTACTAAGATAACATGAATCTAAATTTAAATTCAGCTATTATTTTTGAGTTGTGGACAAAAACTCATTTCGCAACTTAATGTTCTTATTATTTTTGTTTTTAACTATTTGTTATGTCATTCGTTTATTATACTTTATACAGTTGCAAGTACTCAGTTAGCTATACTTAATTAAAAGTGACACATCACATCTTTTGCGTTAGTAATGCTGACAGCGTAGGGTCTGCTTTTTGGATTTGTCTTCTTTTTGCGAGACAAGAGCGTCCATGGGATACGGTTACCATAAGGGAGATGGACTGCTTTTTTACCAACCAGATATAATTATTTTTTTATATAACTAGATTATGCCCGTGGTTTTGCTCGCGTAAATATATGTTAGGTTACTAACAGTACTTTTTTTTGGATGAAAAAGGAAAGGGAACAGAAAAGGGTATAGGGTACCCTCAATGCCTTTTTCTGTTCCCCTGACAACGAATATGCAAAATTTCATGATGACCAGTCGAGAAGTTAAGGCGTGTAAGCTTAACAAATAAACAAACTCATATTCGCATTTATAATATTATATTTGGGATTAGGATGTTAGCAGCGATAGCTCTGTGGGGTGATCAACAGACTGCAATGCAGAGGGTCTCGAGTTCGAATCCACGTCACGCACCTCTGACTTTTGGAAGTTATATGACTTTTCGAAATTATGTACTATTACTATATTATGTATTGATTGACAATTATCACTTGCTGCGTGCCTCGGAGAGCACGTTAAGCCGTCGGTCCCGGGTGCCATGAACATCTATGGCAGTCGTTATTGGAAAGTCAGTGCTCTATAATATCCTGACACTGGTCTAGCCTTAGGGTATCGTTAACCTTTAGGTTGCGGAGGTCAGCCGCTCCGTCTCAAAACTGACATCCAGTCAAATCCGGTTAGACTAGAAAACCCGACCTCAAGTGACTTGGGAATAATAAAGGCTAGGGAGAAAAGTTAGGATTAGGATGTTATATTTTCTAAAACCTTAACCTCTCTAAGGCCTTCGTACGCAGCTTTTATTTTTAGATCCTATACACAACACCAGATACCGTTCTATTGACTAAGAATATTCGAACATACTGCTTGAGTATCAAGCCCAAGCAAGTCTCAGTATAAGAAATATGCGGCTGGAGCAACAGTATATTACTTATATACTGTTGTACCAGCCACGGAGGCAGTCATACATTATTTGTAGGTCTTGGTCTCGGTTATTCTGTTAAGAAATCTCAATACGAACCCGGAGTTAGAAAGTTGATGGTATTAGAAACCTCTGTGCCATGGAAAGCACGTAAATCCGTTGGTCCTGCGCCTGATCTCTCTCCGTTCGTGTCGGATTATCTGTCCCATCGGATCATGAGGGTTAGGGAATAGTGAGTGCACTTGTGTTTGCGCACATACTCCTGAAGCAGCACCGCCAGTCTTCGGATCGGCCACCGTGACCGAAATTCGATCTGAAGGAAATTAATATTATTTAAATAAGGTAGGTACCATACAAAGATATAATATAATAAAACTTTAACGTGATTTTTGTATAAATTAAATTTACGGATAAAACGTAGTTACAACTCTTACTTCGTACTAACTACGTAGTTGTATATAGAGATGAATATTAAGCGAGTAGGTACATTAAGTAGAAATAATTCTATGTTTCAGAATGAGATGGTATTCTCTCGTACACTGTACCTTGCCTACAAGGCACAAGTATGAAGCGATTTTACAATATAGGTTTATTCTGCATGCTTTAAATGTATGTAATAAATATATGGGAGTCATACTTACATGAGCTATTTTGAATACATGTCTTGTTTACCATCCTAACTAAAATTATAAGTGCGAACGTGAGTTTAATATAATAATAATAATAATATTCTATCACATATACACAACACCATCTAGCCCGAAACAAGCACAGCTTGTACTATGGGTACTAGACAATGGTTAAACATACATACATTTTTTTTTTCTGTAAATGCATGCGTATTATACATAGAAACACCCAGACCAAGACAAACATACATGTTCATGCACACAAATGTTTGACTTGTGCGGGAATCGAACCCGCGACCTCAGGCGTAACAGTCGGTTACACTAACCACTACGTCTTCGAGTTTGTTTTTTGTTACGATTTCACGCCTTAACTACACGACTGATTGTCATGAAATTTCGTATACACTTTGTTTGGGGTACAAAAAAGGACATAGGGTACCTTTCACCGAAACAAAGTGCTGTTTCCTGGGGTCAGAAAATTATTGACAAAATCTTTATTAATGCGAGCAAAGCCTATAATATATATATAATCTAGCTTATATTACCTCAATGTAATATTAGATTGCTTGCCAACCTTATATATGTATATAAATCTTCTGTGCGTATGTTTGTAATTAAACTCCTCCTAAACGGCCGGACCGATTTTAATGAAATTTGTTGTGTGTGTTCAAGTGGATTCGAGAATGGTTTAAATATGTTTTTTTTTTGTTTGTCTTCTGTTCCGGGCCACGTCTGTCGGGACATCTAGTAGTATTATATAGAAGGTGGAATACCAATCATGATAACATATAATTAGCTTATCTGGTGTACTATTCCTTATAAACATAATATAATAATAATAATAATAATAATGTTTATTTGCAAAAAGTTATACAATATTTACACTTTGATTATGTAAATTATATCCTTAAATAATAATAAGAATTACATGAACTAAAAAGTGTTATGTTGAACTCTGGTACCCATGATAAGATTTAACTTGTGTTATGGGTAAACATATTATGTCTCATTATATTAAAGCTGTTGAACCTTCAAAATAAATACATAAAAGGGCTGGCAGTAGTCAAAAAGGAAAGACCAGGACTCCGTGGGACTATTTGAGAAATGCTTGCAGCCAGCAATGGACTGCCAAAACCTGTTTTTTACCCAATGACCATCATCATCAGTGTTGGATGTTTTTTTTCATACATTTTAACTAAAATTCTTGGCGCTTTGGTATGGGCTCTTTAAGCTGGAAGTCCCTCACACCCCGCCGGTGCCCTCCACTAGCCGGCGGACAGTGCATAAACCTAGGTGCCGTGTCAGGTTTTTATTTTTTGAGCATTTAAACTACAAAACTCGTCGCTCGTCAAAAACATCCTTTTAAATCTGAAAGTGGGTACCAAGCCCATACCAAAACGCCGAGTATTGCAGTTCAAGTGCTCGAAAAAAATATCCGACAAATTCCGCGTCTGCGTACTTGTGTTCCATGTTTAACTTTGTAAACCCGTGCCATACAAGGATTACCCGAAGTAGCGCAGTTTTTTTTTTAACATAGCTTGAATACTTCGTTGGCCTAGTTAACGTAGCTGCATGTGTAAATGGCGATTGCAAGTGCGATAAAAATTCTGTAGGTGTTATTAGAAATAATATGGCGGATTTTAGAAGCCCAGAGTCAGGCGCTGAGGTCCTTTATAGCCTAGACATAAAACTGGCAAAATTTGACCGAGTTTGGCTTTTGCTTAAATAAGAGTAAAATATGTTGTAGCATTGAGCAAGTCAGATCAATTCTATTAACTTCAAAATTCAATGCTGACATAAATAAATAATTTAATATTAAGTACTATTTAGACGGCACCCAATTTGGATTGCAAATTGCTAGTATTCATATCAACTCTTCTAGCTAAACCAAATAAATGAGGAGTGGACTCATGTTGGTAGTACAAAGTGGGTCTAAAACTTCAATCCTTGACTTATCACCGTTTCATCCCACATAGTGATAACTTTTAACAAACATGTTTTGCAAAAGCTTGTACATACTGGAGTAAAATAACTAAATCGTAGATTTCGTGAATGCAGTGCTGGATCTGATACATTTGTTTTTATAGTTGTTTGTAGCAAAATTATGATGGGGTAGCTCTTTAAGGATATACAGGCAAAATGCTTAATCTTCTATTCACATGAACTCTGGAGCATTGTACTTTGATAATATATCAAATGCTAAAACGCGTGCCAAAATTAGAAAAAAAGTGTGTAACAGCGCGTGGACTGCAGTAATTCAAAACGATAAAGATACTTTTCTGGTTTATAATAATCTTTCTCCTTACTTTTGGACCACGGCAGGTAAACGCCGCGGCTTAATGCCTATTCTTGAAGATGACAATATAATTTACATAAGCCAGGGCTTCGCAGACGAGAGCACTTGAAACACGTCACTTCAATAGCACCAGCTACCCAATTATACTTACAATGATTTCATGTTATGATGAATTTGTATGAACTTCGTCCAAGTAGATGTTATACAGTCGTGCGTCGTTATTATTAGGCAATTGTTTAGATGATTTATTATGCCTGCCGCATATATTTTCTAGAGTGTTCAAAATATTCTATATAAAAGCTGCAAGCTAGACCAATTTAAGGACATATTATATTACATGCATGCGCTTGACTTTCGATCGACTTTATACGAAATGACTGAGTGCATTGGTTTTTGCGCGTGGGATTGAGCTAGAAATCTGTACTTTTCTTCTTTATGGTCGAGGTTAAAACTATTTTCAATCCGTAATCTTTCTCTCGATGCTTTAGAAAACCAATGCATCACAATAAAATTCTTTATGCATGCTTGTAAATTAATGATATGGCTGGCTTTGATAAATTAGACGTTTGCTCCTTTGATCACCTCTCCTAATTATGATATATATATATACGATATATGCGACGGCCTCCTTACATATATTGTCTAACCAACATACATATATAACAACATGTGCTTTATTTAATATATCTTCTATCTTATATAAAGTTGATTGATTAATTGCAATACTCCTTTAATTACCTGTTACATATTAACACAAGCGAGATTGTCGGCACCAATTTAGGTCAAGTTCTTATAAAATATCATCTTCTACCGTACTACTACCCTAGCAATTGAGGGGCTGGCGCCAGCAAGTTTAAAGTTTAATCTCATAAACGTCACACCTGCTTTAAAAACAAAAAATATACGGCAGAATTTTTACTCTTGGATACATGATTCCAATCTACACACGGGATTAAAAAATCTGTCGTCACCAATTGAAGTTGTTGGAAGTCTGGATGATGTTTTAGTTGTTACAATTTGATGTACCTGTTGTAACAACTATTATAAAGACCTTTTACACAATTCCCGTTCGACACGACAATTTCAATAAAGAAATAATTATAAGATAGGTAGTAAGAGACAAATTTCTAATGCCTAGTACCAACCTGCCTACTTAAGACATAAATATAACTAACAACACATTTATAGCTCAATTAAGGATTGTATATTTATTGAAAATCAACCTTAAAACAAAGTATGTTACATGCTTATTAGAACTGAAACTTTTTGTGAGGCTGTTTACAAAATAGAAAGTTCAGATCATCCATTAATTTAAATTTAAAACCCAACCAATACGTTCTAACTAACTCCAAAGAAAATTAAGTCGGTCAGATCATGACAAATCGGTGCTACTTAAACATCCAATAGCAATTTCCGATCGGTAGCAGTAACGTTCGAGACGGTAGCCATTTCTCATCAGTGAACTGATTACGTGGATCCCTGAACACCTGGGCTATGTTCCGATGGAAAAATATGGATTTGCTAATGAATCGTTTAGTTGGTTTGCATCTGTCACTTGTTTGATTAATGTGGAATAAATTCACGAAGTAAGGACAGCTCGTAATGAGTTTTGTAAGTTGGACAAATTAATTTGTAAGAATTTTTTAGATGTTACCTACTTTGGTAATACTTTTTCATAGGTAATTTCGATTTATTGGAGTAAATTCTACGATATAAAAATGGCAAACAAACATACGGCCTAAATTGTAAGCGGTTAACGAAGCTTATTAACCAATCCGCTAATATACTGTATGCATACAATATAAATAAATAAATAAAATGTAATAAATTGATCATGCAAATAATTTGAGTTCTTTAGTTTTTGTGCAATAATACGTAGGTATCTCTTCGCCACCTTTTCGCCAAAGACTTCTTTAAAGATTATGTGTCTACTACTTCCTACAAAAGTATTTAACTGAGTCATTATTCCAATAAATGATTAAAATAAAGTATTCTATTTTTATAATGTTTATTTAGGGACAAAACAACACCAAATAGCGACTCTCTCATGTTATGTTGCTGCTAGATTTTGAATAGGCGTACTCCATCGGTAAATATATATCAAAGACAAAAAATATCAGACGGCTGCTACAAGATGTTAACAATTATTAATTAATAGTACCATGAAGTTTAGGGTAATTCTCTCTACTACATTTTTACATTATATAAGCACACAAATAAGATATAATAAATCCTATAAGTAGGTATATTATATACCCTGAAAAGTAGACATCAAAATAATCACAAATGAATTTAAAATAAAACAATAATATTTGAAGGTAATTTAAAATACAATACATTTATATTACCTACCACTAGAAATATCCTTATATCTACAGAGAAATTTGAGTTAAGTGTCTAGATAAAATGAAGTACAGGTATTGATAAATTAATATAAGATTTTCTACTTGAAATACTACAAGAATTCTGCCAATCATAATTACTTCAAATTGAAATAATACAAGAAAAGAGACTTATGTCTAAAATATTTTTTGGTATGAAATACATTAATCAGTCGTTTGCGATTGCTAAATTAGGGTTCCATAGGCAACATTTTTACAAAAACGAATATTATACATAGATTTGTATAACGTAAAAAAATGTGTCCAATAGGTATAGTAAGGAAAATATAGTTATCAGAAATTACGGATTCTATAATGAGCCTTAATATGGCTTGCTAGACCGAACTTTGGTCTTAATTGTCCTACTATATGTGTGGCAGTAAAATTGGTCTGCGGAGTTGTATGTTTACGTGTAGGAGGTTTTAGGTCTTTCTTTCAGTATTTGGAGTTTTACTTCAATCGTTTGGAGATGGTTTTCCTCAAACGTTTTAATTTGATCTGATTATGGTTCGCTATACAGACCTAGAATCAATAATCCTTCGGAAGACCTGACACAATTGGACTACTTATACGCAGAAAGTAAAGGCAAATACTATTACTGATAGGAAATAAAATGAAGGTTGAAATAGTGTCTGCGAAGACTAACTACCCACTGAAACACATAAACCACCATGGAGCAGATATCCTAGAAAATATTGTGCTCGTGGATTCATGTTTTGTAATTTGCTGACAACTGAATCAAAGCAATAATGTATAACCATACTGCAAACTAGCTTAAGTATAAAAGAAGATTTCGCCATGCCTTTCGGTTCTAGCGCGATGGTCGTCATAGTCGTAAATAGTCGTAAAGTGTTGAACGCCGTGTGGTGAACACAGCTACATGTATCGATTTTCTTAATAAAGAAATATAATGTAAAATAATACAAAAATAAACCGACGTGGCCTTCATTGGAGAGAGTTGCAATATGCACTACCTTTTTTTACGTTGGGCTGTGTATTGACGCATACCTCTCCGCGGGGGAAAGATGGCGACATCCCGGTGATACGGACTAAACCTACCTCATAACCAGAGTCGGCGGCACCGCGCGGATCACTTTCACATGCAATCGCGACCCCGCCATTTTGGCCCGCCGTATGAAACGGCAGGCCACTATACAATTAGACCTAGCGGTATGCCCTACCTGGACCTAAATGACCGTTGCACTATTATTGCTTTAAAATGCGTTCTTATATTTGAAAATTTAATAAAATATTTGATTTAGTTTTTCGTAGTGTTAATTACATATACCTCGATTTATTTCTAAACTGACCACACATCATGTAAACCAAATCCATATCGAACATGATATTCTAATTTAGTAATATCCTTCCAAAATCAGCCTGCTTATTTAACAGTTGAAATCAAGTGAAGATCCAAATTCATGCCAAAATACGGACCAATAATTTAAATTAGGGTAGGCAATATCCCGTTGTTTAGAGGTACAAAATTGTAAACCCGGCTCTAGCAGGCGGCGGCCGTAATCACCCAGTGTATAGACAATAATACTTTGATAATGAATACAGATGATAACATGTTTGTGATTATGTATTTTGTGGACTTGTTTGGTACGGTTTTATAAGAATTTCATTATACTCGTACATTGTGGAAGATAAATACAATGATAACTCGTTATTGTAGCCGAAACATTATAAATAATAACCTCAGCTTGGCTTATAAATAGTCCCACTTCTGGGTAACGGCCTCGACATTTTATGAAGAGTTAGGATGGCCTAATCGTTCTCATAAAATGAGGCCCAGTCGATGAACTATGGAGTCAGTGCAAATCGGCAGCCTTTACATATATTCGAGAATGTTTTGGAGAACTTATTTAAATACGTATTGCCTTCTAAAATGTATCTAGGTATGTTAAAGTAAGTGAAACAATAATGTAATTAATACGTGGGATACAGTCTAGTGGTTGACCTTTCAATATTCTGGCCATTGATGAGTACCTTGCCTGATATTAAGCGATGGCGACCGTCGGTCGTAGGCACACTTGCCCAAAATCAATACATTTTTAAGAAAGAGTTTTACTTACATGGCTCCATTTACCGGTGCCCGCCCGTTCACATTTTCCACGAAATTTAATTTCAATTTGTATGGTCGGCAATTGTTAATTTCGCAAAACTTCGATGAAATTAAATTCTAAGAACATGACTCAACTTGCCTTAATATACATCATAATTAAGTGAACAGAAGAAATTATTTAAATGCTTTGCGCTGAATTTGTCACAAATAGAAATTAATTTAAAATCTTAAAAAAGGCATTACTAAGTAGAGGATGTCGATATAAATTAATAACATAATTAATAGCTGAACCGCCCGCGCAACTTCATCTGCTTCACATAAGAGAATTTTCTCCGTGTTTGCAACATTTTTCATTGATGGTCCACTCCTATTGGTCGTAGCGTGATATTGTGTAGTTTATAGCCTAATAATATAAATGGGCTATCCAACACCAAAATATTTTTCAATTCGCACCTGTAGTTCCTGAGATTAGTGCATTCAACCAAATAAACAAACAAACTCTTCAGCTTTATAATATTAGTATATGTAGACATGCAAATTCTTATTCCTGCATACTCCCGAAAGAATAGACAGAGATATTACACCTACATTCCAGATAATTTTTGGACTGATAAGTAGATGTCAGCCTGTTGTCGACTACCGGGATCGTTTAGAATTCGTACTCAATTTACAAAACTGTCAGTAATCACACCAACAGTTTACATAACATAGAGCTTAAAACACAGTTATCTCGTTCGGCAACAGTAATAAACACAAACTTACACAGCAAACCTTCCAGTTCAAGTCAATAATAAGTCAAACAGTTTTCATTATACATCAAAGGTGGATTATTATAGATTACTATAGTCTATGATTGCTTACTATACCAGATGTATCTTTTACGCATCGACGTCGTTACGACCCTAAAGAATTGGAATTAAACATGGGGTGCAAGTAAATGAATAGCAAAGACAGGTATGTGAGCCATCGTAATACTTTCTTACTGGGAAGTTGGCATAAGTATGTTACTGCCCTGAAGGTACAAATAAGACATCAGCCCTTTATATAAACTGTCCCACTGCTGGGTATAGGCCTCTTCATTCCCAGTGCGGGTTTACTAACTTCACATATCTTCGAGAACATTATGCACAACTCGCAGGAGGTTTCCGCACGATGTTTTCTGTGACCGCTAAAGCGATCTAAAATTACCCAATTAATACGCACAAAGCTAGTAAAAGTAAGAGGTGCCTAGGGATTAAACCTCTGCGTGGCAATGCAAGGGTCTCCCACCAGGCTAATATAATGTTGTAAAATTTTAATTTTAACATGAACTATTTTTCATGCACGTCTTTTAAATGGTCTATACAAAACAAATGAAAAGATGTGGTAGATTGAGCGAGCCAATGATAAGGCGTTATTGTTTGCTAGTTATCGGTCGTGGCTCACGCTTCCGCGACTACTCGCTCGCTGCAAACGCTTTCTGTTATTCATTTCGATTTTAAAGTGGACGTGCGACTTTTTGTCGTGTGATTTTTAGTCGTACTAGTATAAGTTGCTCGTGTTGGCGTGATTGACGTGATTCCTAATTACATTTTTAGATAAATGGCTAATATTCGAAATTATTAATGAATCTAGATCTTCAGATTGGTGATAGAAAATGTTCTGAACAAATATAAAAATCATAAATCTAAAGATTATAATACCTACATATATGTTCAAGTACTTATAATTTTGTCACTCGCATTTCTTTTTCATCTCTTAGTTACATTGTCTGAAGTGCTTATTTAATCTTTTCCTAATTTTAATACACCATCTTTATAGTTCTGTAGTAAAACTAGGAAAAGAAAACTGTTCCAAGAATACACAAAACTACAAAACTTCAACTTTATAGTACGAATAGCCTCAAACTAAAAATTTTTGTAACGTACAGACAGATAGACAGGGTGAAGTTTTATGGATTTCAATATTGCCATGTAGCTTAAGGAACTCTAACAAAATAAAACATTAAACTAGAGTGCTATACAGATTATTAATAATTTATTTAATATAATTTATTCTAGGAACATATTATCAATCTTTATTCCACGGCTGGGTATGTGATTCCATGTAATGAACATATGATTTTTACATCTTTTATTTTTAATCGAGAGGAATGACAAGGCCAATAATTTTTAAAAAAAATATGAAATTCTTGTTAATTAAATGCCCCTATTCAATTAATGAACTATCTGGACATCCCACGCAATTATACCCACGTTTGTGGTTACTACTCCGCTCTCGTTGCTCATAGCGTGATGTTATACAGTTAATAGCGCCGGTAAAAAAGTTCCAGAAGACTAACTGCTTCGACAATATTTATAGGAAAAAGACATTTCTGATTTTTCATACACTAATATTATGGTCATACTATACCAACAGACTGCAATGCAGAGGGTCTCGAACCACGTCGCGCACTTCTGACTTTCGAAAGCTATATGACTTTTCGAAATTCTGTGCGTATTGATTGACAATTATCGCCTGCTCCGTGCCTCGGAGAGCACGTTAAGCCGTCAGTTCCGGCTGCCATGAACATCTATGGCAGTCGTTATTGAGAACTCAGTACCCTATAATGTCCTGACACTAGTCTTCGCCTTGCGGAGGTCAGGTGGCAGCCGCTCCGTGTAAAAACTGATATCCAGTCAAATCCGGTTAGACTAGAAAAGCCGAACCCAAGAGACTTTTTTATATGTTGTAGGGTGGCAAACGAGCCGCCCATGGACACCCGCAACCCCAAATAAGTTACAAGTGCGTTGCCAGCCCTTTAAAAAGGAATGAAGGAGGGAAAGGACAAAGGAAATGATAGAAAAAGGATCGGAGTAACTGGGCCTCCGGCTCTTTCACTCACCAATTCAAAACGCAACAGTACGGGTACCGTTACTTCACGCCGGTATTCTGTGAGAGGGTAGTACCCCGGTCGATCCGGCCCATTCATGCTCAAACTAGCGAGGATCTACTACCAAGTGGATAATAAAGGCTAAGCAAAAGAAGAATGCTTTTCCATAGGCACCACTATTTAGCCAGCGAGTTCGGGTCAACTTGACTAAATGCAGTAATAGGAATTCTAGTAAGTAACAATTAGCCCCTTAATTAGGGCCTCAGTACAACATTTTAAAACATTGCCATTATATGTGCGAGAACGGGACAAAGCTATTCTTTGTAACGCACGGGAATGCTTAAGAGAGAGTGAGTCAGTAGTAAGGTTCAAGTTTAAGTTAGCGTTCAAGGAAACCGAAATAATTTTGATCGCGGTTTTATGTGTGTGTGTTTCCTTACATTCCTGGTGGACATACTTGCTGATAAATAATGCTTACAGAAAGTGTTACCTCGTGCCTAAAAAGACAATCAAAGCATGTTAGCTCCGTTCCGACTATAATGAATATCTATAATTTTAATGTTTTGCTAAAAAACAACTCCCACACTATTCAGACCAGGAACAGCAATTTGTCACACCAATTTTTGTCTCATTGGGGAACCGAACCCATGACACTCGGCGTAGCGACCACTTTAATTACGCCATCGTGCAATAATATTTATATACTTAAAAAGTCAGTTAACTTAAACATTTAAATGTCTGTTTTTATGTTAGAATATCGGTATTCTCTTCATAGTTTTAATGGCGGTCGCTCTAAGAGAAAGTGATATTCGGCCATACTGGAAAAAAAAATCCGAACGAAACTACCTATTTTAAATTATTTTTTGACTAGGCTTCATCAGGCATTCATCAACAATTATAGTCATACAATGCTTACATATACAAAAACGCATACAGTATTAAAAGCAGACTCTTAAGTCTTTCACTTTCTAAACCCAAATATAATAGAACAGAATAGAAAATTTAGGAATAGATCTAAATTCATATATGATTTTCTCAAATTTTCAATCATGATTTTGGTCGAATTTCGACCACCGGGCGAATACTAATAAGTATAATACGTGCCTTGGTAATTTTGAAATTACATTACTCCATTGAAAAAGAAGCACGTCTACTCACCCTGTTTCAAAATCGAGAAATTGTCTTGCAATCTTTTTCGAGGCACACTGGCCAATGGATTTTTAACTTTAACTGTAAATCATAAAGTTGTATTTCGATTAACAGACTAACGTGTTGAAATGGACATTTTACATGGAAAAATAAAAACGTCTGCGTGTTTTATCTAAAGCGCAATGAATGGCAAATGCAGAGCTGGATTATTTTACATGCAAGATACCTCTATTGCGGGTCTCGCTATTATTCCATTCAATTCGGGAAAATCCTGTCTGTATCCTCAAATAATC
This sequence comes from Catocala nupta, assembly GCA_963675205.1. Lineage (NCBI taxonomy): Eukaryota > Metazoa > Arthropoda > Insecta > Lepidoptera > Erebidae > Catocala > Catocala nupta. The sequence continues at coordinate 7,279,473 of OY776085.1, read as the reverse complement.
GAGTAATTTTCCCACAAACACCAAATTCGGATACCGAGATATTCTCGCGTAATCACGGAGGGTAATATTTATGATTCGATTCCGGCTTATTGACACAGGAGCATCTGTTTTGGTGATATCATATGAGTAAAAGGAGTTTAATATGGACGATATTTTCATACTGAATAAGATTGACATCTGGTCTGGTCATATGGCTGAACTAAATAACCGATCCAGATTAAAGTAGATATGCTTGTAATCTTATTTTCCTTGAAATAATTTTATGAATCTTTAAATTTTTTATAAGTTTGTACGGATGGCGTAACCGGTTTAACACAATGAACGCCATTCCGTTCATAAATGACTTTTGTGTCGTCTCTTCACTGGGCTGTTTCAATCCCGTCACGGTTCCAGAAAATTGTGTCATCCACAAATAGTTGTTCCAAGTCTGGATATTCTTTGCTTCCGTTGGTTATATGTTTCGTAAAATCCCCTGTTACACCTAATTAATTTCTATAGCGAGGGTAGTATTTTTATAACATTCGAGAATAAAAATATGATATAATTTACAACTCTTACCACAACTACGGTTTCATACACGTCACCCGTAATTTGACGCCACATCATTAACAGCAGTGAGCGCAAATAGTTCTAAAAGGCCGTTTGTATCTTTCCTTAATCGTATGTATTTATAGAGTACCTAAGTTTAATAATTTGAATATGTTTTTTGATCGGCTCCAGGTAGTACTACAATTATTGTCTAAAAAACATAAAAGAAATGTCATAACCTTAGGTGATTTTAACATTGATTAACTTAAATCTAGTAAATACCTTATTAGAATTAAAGTGTCTTTTGCTGAACTATAATTTAAAGTTAGAACTTAAGAAAAAACTAACGAGGCTTGCAAGCGGAACCTGTATAGATAATTTTGCACACAATCTTGGCAATAAATGTAAATCGGAAATAGTTGAATTTGGTCTATCAGACCATACCTCACAAATTCTGAATTTTAGGGTAAATACCACCAGTCTAATTAGCCATTGGTTTATTAAACGACGAGATTGTAGTCTCGATAATATGCATAAATTTAAGAATTACCTACAATGTCTCACTTTTTCCGAAATTTACTGCACCAATGACCCAAATTTAGCCTATAATACATTTACTGAAATATTTACTTTATTATACCGATCATGATTTCCTTACATTATTATCAAAAAACAAACTAATATAAAACCTCTATGGTTATCACGTGGTATAAAGAAATGCAGCAAGAATATGAGAAGGCTTTTATCGTCCTTCAGACAGAACAACAATAAATCAACTAAAAATAAGCTTAAAACTATTCTAAACTATATCGAAAAATAATTAGATTAACACAGTGTGCTCAAAATAATTATAAAATTGCAACATCTGTCAACAAATCAAAAGCTACGTGGGCGATAATTAAATGAATTTAAAATTTAACATACCAAAAAACACAATTTCGTCAATTGTACACAATGACAAAACGATTAATAATCCAGCGTTAATTGCTAATGCATTTAACAAGTATTTTACCGAAAAAAGAACTGATTCCGGTCGCGAAGCAACCAGAAACTTTAAATTTTACCAAGACTTTTAAATCTATGTTTATGCCACCCAGTACTCCTAACGACATTCTAACTATAATTAGATCTCTAAAAAATTGTGAAAGTATCGGACACGACGGTATAGCGACTAAAGTTGTTAAGCATGTCGCTTTTCAAATATGTGAACATCTTAGCCACATACTTAATATGTGTATTTATGAGGGCACTTATCCTGATTATTTAAAAATGTCTATAAAAAAAACAATTTTTAAAAAAGGTGATGTTCAGCAAATGAGCTATTATAGGCCAATCGCTCTCGTATCTATAATATCTAAAATATTTGAAAAGTATATTTACAATGAGATTTACAAATACTTGGAAAGATTTAATATATTGACAGATTACCAAAGGGGCTTTAGAAAAAATAAAACAGTTAATATGGCAATTTTTGATTTTCTTTGAAATGTAATTACTAAGATGGATAACAAAATACCCGAGTGTTCTATATACTGCGATATGACTCAAGCATTTGACTATGTCGATCACGATATCTTACTTAAGAAACTTGAGTCATGTGGCATTATGGGCAACATTTTAATGCTACTAGAATCTTACCTCAAAAGTCGTAAGCAATATACTGAGATATCTTCTGTCAATATGTCTACGAAAAGAGAAGTCACATATGCCTCTGACACACATTCAGTTATGTACGGTGTTCCTCAGGGAAGCGTATTATTCATACTTTACATAAATGACCTACCAAAAGTTACTCAGTATCCAATGGCTCTCTTTGCAGATGACAGTACTGTTACTATTCATGCCTCTGCTAATAAAGATATCTATCAAAAGGAAATAAATAACACAGTGCTTTCAATTATTACGTGGATGAGTAACAATAACTTAAATATAAATTTAGAAAAAACTAAAGCCATGTTTTTAGTCAGCGCGTACCAACTCCTGCTGTTAAGCAAATTTACCAAGAAACTGAAATCATGAAAGTAGACTCAACAAAGTTTCTTGGTTTAATTGTCGACAAAAATCTAAATTGGAAACCTCATATTGAACAATTAAGCAAGAGGGTAAATTCACTGGTCTACGTGCTTTATAAACTCACCACTACTATTAACACCGATGCTCTAATAACAGCTTATCACGGTATAGTTGGCTCCATATTAAGATATGGAATCTTATTTTGGGGCAATTCTACAAACAAGGACATCATTTTTAAATCGCAGAAAAAATGTATTAGAACCATGTTTAAACTTACGATTCTTGATAGCTGTAAACCATATTTTAACAAATATAAAATATTGACATTACCTTCGCTTTATATATATGAAGTAGCAGTATTTACTAAATCAAATCCACACTTATTTAATAAGCTATCCGAAGTCAACCGTCGCAATCGACGAGATAATGAAAGACTGTGTGTTGTAAAATCTCGTACCATCCTAATGCATAAAAGTATTTTTTGTATGGCGCCGATTATTTATCATAAAGTGCCAAAAGAAATTAAACGATTAAATGTCTCATATTTCAAAATACGTTTAAAGAAGTACCTAATTGATAAAACCTATTATAGTTTAGCGGAGTATCTGAATGACTCATAAATGTAATGTTCCAATAAATGATTATTTCACATATTGAATTGGTAGAATTTAACATTATGACATTTCTTGATCAATTGACTTTTTGACATTTTATATTATAATAGTTTTTGTTTTTTTTTTTGTTTTCTTTGTTTTATATTATCACTATTACATCCTCTTTTTTAAATGTAAACCCTGACATTAGTTTGTGGTGTAGGTAAGTTTGGACATAACTGTGCCTCATATATTAATTATTCGTCATATTACTGCAATAAAACTATTATTTTTTAAATTAACGAACTTATATTTTAAAATATTGCAGAATTATAATAAATTGAAACATTCGTGACATATTATTAGGAATTTTGGTGCCTTTATACTTTTTCTATAATTTTAATGTAAGAATGTTTACTGCAATTATCGAATTTTGTACGCCGTATGGTAAAACATGTAGAACTTACTCTAACTGACCATCTTGCATGCAAGCTACTGTAACTTGTATTGTATACTTATATTTCACAAAATAAATGATCTTTATCTTATCTTTATCTTTATCTTTAACCCCTTAATACATACCTTTCACATACAGTAACTGCTTACCATCAATAGGACCGTGTGCTTGTTTACTGTTTATGTGGTTTACGACACGCAGCGGCTTGGTCATTACCAAAATAGTGTTGTGTATTCATAAACGGCAGTTACCGCTTACCATCAAGTGGACCAGACTTGTTTGCCAGCAACACAATTAAAATAGTTAAGAAGCGAGCTGCGTGGTCAGTATATAGATCCATAAATTGGCATATAGCATACATTTATTTAGTACGACAAACTTGGCTACTTCCTTGGAATTACTGAGTGGCAGTTACCTCTTACCATCGGGTGGATCACAGTCTTATCCGCCACAAACACCAATAATAATAGTTAAGTACCTCGTTGCGTGGTCAGTACACAGATGGGTGTCCATAAATTGGCATACAGCATACATTTATTACGGGAAATCCTTTATTTGTTACAGCAGGTTGCACAATATACAAAAAAAGTTGAGCAATATGTTTCACTAATATTACGTCATATTATATCGGCTTTGCATATCAATAGGTAACTGATAAACAAGAATTAATTGAGTGACATGTAGCGTTCTTGTTATGACAATAGCTTACTAACGATATAAATATAGTTTGCTGAGTCAACTAAAAACAAACATAGTTTGATTCCTACATCCCATAAGAGGCAAGCAGAGGTGATCTGATCTACACCCAGATATATTTGTAGGTTCTACCATAATAGGACAGCCTGTTACCATCTGATAAGCACTGTTCCAGACTCTAAGAATTTATCGTCAGATACTCCTAATAAAACTGTCCGACGCGAAAATTGAACCTATGACATAAATATAACGAGAGCTGTATTTTATAATTTAATTTAAAATACAATATCCGCACTAAGGTTAATGCCAGTGTCGCGGGGGACTTTACAAATATTTAAACAATGAACACAAAGAACACTCAGATCGAAACAACTACCTATTTGTAAATCGCACAATATTTTTGTTCCTTGTGGGAAACAAACCGAAAAAGAGAGCTTAAAGAAGCATTATTCGAGATTACATAACAAACAAAAATAATTCAATAAGTAAATATATATAGTAACAGGAGTAAAAAGACCGTCACAGGATGTAGATTTTTTGTATTTTTTAATGCCTATAATTTTTTAAATACGTAACTTATATTTTCTTTATATTTTTCTGATAGCTATTATAACTTAGCCTGTTACCTGATTCCGCCTTGACGTCGACTTCTGGGATACGCTGTATAAATATCAGTCATTATTTGCCTAGTAAGAGAATATAGACGCCATTTTAAGCTTTCAATCTGGCTACCAAATACCTACGTCAGATTTCAAACAAGCTGACATTTAGTGGGTCGATGCAATCGCTCTTGCAGACGTTCTGCCGATGAAAAACTGGCACAGAGAAATAAAAGACGTAGCTATGGCAGAGGAAGTCGAATTGATTATCATTGGTAGTTTAGAGCAGCAATAGCCTAGCGGGGGACGGATGGACTGCCATGTAAAGGTCTCGAGTTCAATCCTGAGGCACCTTTGACTTTTCCATATTATGTGCGTATTAAATAGTTAATTATCATTCGCTTTATTGGGAAAGGAAAACTACGTGAAGAAACTTGCATGACTGAAAGTGTACCATAATGTACTTGAAGATATGTGAAGTCTACCAACCTGCACTGGGCCAGCTTGGTAGACTATGGCCAAACTATCGTGTTTACAGACTTTACATATCTTTGAGAACAATAACAATGCCCAAACTTATTTTACATTCATTTTGAACTAGCAACTGCCTATGGCTTCGCGTGAATCCCGCGAAAACTATCAGGATAAGTTTTATCCTATATGCTAATGCAAGGTATGATCTACCGGTGTGCTACGTAGCATCTAAATCTGGGCAGCATAGTACGAGTAATTGAGTAACAGACATCCAAATATCTATCGATCTTTTGCATTGACTATATTATAGTGCGTTTCAAATACAAAGTCCCATTCGACAGATGATCATTGAACAGCGATAGTGAAGAGACCGTTTCAATCGACACATCATGAAATCGATTACCAATTAACTTTTCAAACAAACTATAATCGTGGGTTAAGAATCGCAACATAAATGATAGAAATAGAAAAACAAGAGAAAGTCAATAAAAGGAGTCCATCTAAGTTTGACATATCGAAAGAATAGTTACATCAAAGTTTTATATAACGTGTTTAATTGTAAAAAAAGCTGGATTTATCTTTGATTAATTCCTAGTATCATATCCTCCATACTAAGTAGATTTTGGTTTTCAAGACGACTACTCTTTATAAACTTTGAGATATTTAAACCATACATGCAATATCGCATCTCCAAATCAATTTTTTGATTAAAACATTTATTAAGGTTTAGCAGAATGGGATCTAAGGTACGTTGCAACGTAATAATAATTAATACCAAATTTACAAAAGTATTTCTTGGATTGTTGTTTTTACCTCGAATTAGTTCGATTTTATCCGATTCATATTGTCGCGTCACTATGACTGAAAGTAAAAAAAATACATTAGTGCGTAACCATGGTATTGTAGTAAAATGTTATTTTATTTTGATGTTTAAATTATTTAAGACTCATATCAATAGAAATTATTAGTTGATTATGTTTGTGAAACAATTACATAATATTTTGTATAGGTTCTAATTATTTTTAAATAATCTTTAGTAGCATAAGTAATCATTGTTTATTTTAGTAATTTATATGAAATGTGTAGAGTTACGTGCTATGAAGTGTCAAAAGGGACTTCGTATTTGAAAGAGACTATAGTAGGAGTAGCTAATATACTGGAAAATCACTCTGTTTTATTTATGCTTTTTATTGATTTAGTTATTTCCAAACTAGATGTTATAATCGCTGCAGCTAATCAAATATGTATGTATATGATGGACGGTTTGGCAGCGATAGCTTAATGCATAAGACTTCGTACTTGCGATTGGAAGATCGTGGGTTTTAATTCCAGCACCATTGGCTGCAAGATTTCACAAAAATACTAGTAATTTATAACGAAAATTCTCAAAAAACATTAAAGAGCATATAAGAAGGATAAAATGTTTCCATTCACAGCTGAGTCAATACAACGTGATAAAACAGAGACACTAATACAAAGAAGCTACATGTTTCTTTGTACAGTGAATTTGAGTCAAGTCAGTCAAATATAGTACGTAATTGACTTTGGACCGATGCGATCCGATATCTTTGTATACACACATCATGCATATGTCATGCCACTGTTCTCGCCCGTCAAGTAGAGCGGGCCAAGTAAGGTCTTTGACTATGAGATTGCCGTTTCTTTCTCACATCCTATTTTGTGATTTCAATATAGAATAGAATTGTTATTTGGGCAAATCTTTTCCTTTAATAATTTCCTATATGTTATTGTTAATTACATGCAAAGATTACTAGTAGACTTTAGAATCGAATCATCGATTTATTTTTATACAATACGTGTTTAAAGTTTAGCGCCTTCCCGAATTCGTTCGTTCAATTCGCCATCATTACATGATAGGTGCTGTATGTTATAATTAGACCGGTAAATTATCAGAATTTCTGACTTAATTGCCTGACATAAACAAATTATGCTTGGCCTCAAGTCAAGCAATTATAATATATAAAATATTATCAAAAAAGGATTTGATATTTAAAAATATTTATCGTATAGTTTATTTAAAAAATACAAAGTTACAGATTTGCCTCATATAAAGCGGCAGTTTCGCAGGTGCATACTATATATATCTACAATTGTTAAAGGTAAGAAAAACAGATAAAAATCCTGATTTCCATCACGCGTTCGTGTTGCCTCTCGATCAGCCCACGCTCCTACCTGCTAATTGTTAAAGCATAGGTTAAGCTTCTAACAACCCTCTCTGTGAAGCATCATCTCAAAATAATCAACCAAATCAAGGCAACAAATATAATATCTTAATTTATTTTTTGAACGTCGGCCTTTACTAGACTTGATTATACGAAACGGTGATCGGCATATAATAATAATTCTGAATTCCACCCGGTTATCTTCAAAAGCAAATTAGATTAGGAAAATTAAAAAATCTGCTTTTTAATACTAGGATGCTTATGCTGTATAAGGTCTTGCTTTTTACTATATGGGCCCGTAAACAACTCTCGCACCAGGCACAATTCCTGTCGCGCAGGATTTACGACTTACGTGCAGTTATTCTATTTTAATCTTTGGAGACGTTTATGATATAACCATAGACTCTAAGGACATATGATACGCCTATTAATTTGACCGCCACGTCAAAAAGCAAAGGCGTGCTCTCGGCGCCAAGCTACGATTTCATCCTTTAATACCTACATAGTTTTTGTAATCTTATACTAATATGGATGAAATAAATAGTAAGTAGTTCACATAATATCAATTAGGACGAGTCTAGCTACATGACCAACAACACAAATCAGAAAAACAATACGTTTTTATAAGATTTATTAGCGTTTAAAAGTCTGTCATGTAGTCGTGACCGTGGCGTGCTAAACACATTTTAGTTAGTCAGGTACATATACATGACTGTGACGGTCAAAAGGCTAACAGGTTCTCTGTCCTAGGTATCACGTGTGATACATAACAATAGATTTTCTACTGTGTCTATCACGGGACAGCAAATGGGTTAAATAACGGTTCAGTAGCACTGCCTATAACTCTGTTTTAAAACTTATATAAAAAGCAAAATAAAGATTCATAGCGTACAAAATGTTTAGTTCAAAAAACCTTTAAGCAATCTCCAAAACACTTGACCAGTCACTTTCAATAGCAACCGTTAACATCAACCAACTAATTAAAAAGTTACAACAAATAAAATTTTAATAAGAGCCTCAAAATATAAATATTAAACCGCAACATTATGAATAGAAAGTCCAAAGTTGCGATAAATAACGCCTTTACTCGTCCCGGGGTTATCTTTTTAAGCGCACTGCCGTTGTTAAGGAGCGTCGTAAATTTAATTTTATTGCTTAAATACTTATAAAATTTTGCAATTGTACCTACAGGGTGGTAATGAAAACATCGAGATAGGAGGGGTAACGTCTTGTTAAAATTCGAGCTGAGCACTGGGACCTATTTTTTTGGTGTCAAATTAAAATAGACGTTGAACTAATTGGAGTATAATTGTGGAGTGTGGTTAGCATTCGGTGAAAAGCAACTAAAGTACAAAAAGTAAGAAAATAATAAAGGGTTAGAGAAATTAAACTAACAAGATCTCGTTAATTAATTAATCTAATCAAGGTACTTTGGACTAGAAGCATTCTTATAAACGATCTTCTCGCCGCCTTGAAATAATTGTCTAGTTGCTTTATATAAGATAAAAGAAAATTTGACAAATTTTAAAATCCTAAGTAAGCCATAGTATCTACCTATCACTCCGGGGCACGCGTGTAGATAATATACCTATAATTATATTCCCTATTAAAAATTCCCACTTTTATAACGAGGGGCTTCAAAAACATGAAGGCAATTATCTTCAAGATTACTGAAAGATGCATATTATTATAATTCCCCACTTTTATAGTACGAGGATCACATCAGCAACACACGATGCAAGTGCAATGTTAGGATTTAGGAGGCTTCAAACAACATCCTCGTGGCTTTAAAACTACCGTTTATTTCGCCACTGTGACAGAAAATGGTAATTTTACTGCTTAGTATGTATGATATTATATAGACTCATGTATTTCCCATGCAAGAATATATAGTGTCTTTGAAATTGTACTGCTAAGATCCTGGCATATTTTTCTAATCTTATTCAACATTCTTCATGCACCGTATTAGTTCGGAGTATTCACCCTAACCTATCTCCAAAACGTCTCCAATGTGGTCAGAAAACGTTTAGCAAAGATAATCTCTTCAATTTTTAACCATTATTTTCATAGCTTTCAACTGTGAATATAAATGAACAATCTATAACAGCATTGGCATTCGAATTTCAAGAAAGATAGCCGAAGTCCTAACTATCACTAGAGAACATTACAAAGAGATACGAAACAAAAGTGGCGCAGACGCAGTACCCTCGTATAATATTCATAACAGACATTGTAGTTGGGAACTCCGATCTGACTATTTTACGTGGTGTAATGGAAAGCCTTCAAGCGGACGTTGACCTTATCAATTACGGTATGCAGTTGCATTTTACGTGTATTTGAATATACGTTTGATAATATTGCTACAGTTATTCTCTTTGATATTTTCTCTTATAACTGTTGTATCATTTTTATCGGTCAAGATACTTCTTGTGGTTGTGAGGTCACTTTAAGCACATTCTATATAATGCTTAGCCATTAAGCTTTGACATTGACTGCCAATCACGAAACAAGTTTGTGCTATCAACAGTCGTTAGATAGTTATTACTATCAAGTGATTATTTTCGTTACCTGTATTGCCCTGTGAGCTGCATGTAATGTATAATAACAACCGTCGAGCGGGACAGCAGAATGTATAACTTACTTTTAGCTAGACTGAGCTATTAGCATAGACTGGACCCTTTAGATATACCCTAATTGCAGAATTACTACGATTTCATCAACTCAAACAAACTTCATGTGTTATATGCTGAAAATTTTTCTGTAATTTAAAAGGACCTCGCCTGCCTTACTCTTCAATTCCTGTGTGAGGATTACACATAGAGTCAAAACAATAATATAATTTTTGGCCTAAACAAATGAATGTTCCATATGGGATTCAAACCCATAACATTTTGCGCGGCAGCAGCGGCCAACTAACAAGTTATACCATAATAGGTATGGTATACCATACACTCAAAATCGATTTATTGGTCGATTTATTCGTTTATCACTTACACCACCATCTATTTTTACACCCGTGTGTACAATAAATCATATTTTATAAAAATTTAAACTCAAGTTTTGGCACAATTTGAACACGGAGGCTGTGAATATTCTGCGGGTGTTCTCCGTAGAATAAGAATTGCTATTGTTTTACACATATGTGCTCAAGATTGTGTTCTTGAATTACTGCTCTACTAGAGAGGAGGTATGAATAGGAATTGATACAATGAGCAGCTATTGAGACACTGAAGAATATATTTTGAAAATGTTTGTAAAAGCTTCGTTTCTTTTTTGAATAGTGTATTTTCTAGTGTAGAAAATTATAGCTTATTATATTGTACTATGCAACTGAACATCTTAGAATATCTTATAAAAATAGGCGAAAATATTCATTTTTTTTTTATTTCTTGTAATAATAATTGTAGTAGATCAGCTTTATGTAGTTTTGTCCACCATATTAGTAGTCATATGTTAAGAAAATATCATAGTAATGGCGTTGTATCATATATATATATATATATATATATATATATATATATATATATATATATATATCATTTGATAAAATATCTTACATAAGTTTATACAATGTTTTATCCTTTTTGGCCCTATAGAGTAAAGTTTAATAATATCTCTATGGAAATAGAATACCACCACATATACCAGATCATTTTACAACAATATTATGTCTTTTAAATTTATCTGCTTTATATTCTACGATACTTATTATAAAGATTTTTCCAAAACTGGAAAGCTTCAGGCTTTGGCCTTGATCCCATCCTCAGTTCATCATTGATGTATAAAAACTTTAACTCTTTTCCATCATTTGGTAGCCACCGGACGGGGATATTATTCTTTGAATACGGCGTGGGATCCCTGCAATTAAATATTACTTAACATTTTTATAGCTAGTTCAAGAAATCAAAAAGGCGTTAGAGTGTACTAAATATTTAAAGATTTAATTATAAAAGTGTATTATGATATTTTTGAATATGTGAATATATCCTACAACAGGAAGATATCATAATAAGTTAAGGCATTGACTATGATGAATTCTGAATTACAAACAACTTTATTGTTGTAATTTTTACGATACACTGTCGTCTTTCTAGATTTCGTGCTGGTATTGAGAAACTCTTGACAGAATAACTCAATACCGTTTCGTATACTATAAGTGCATCACGGGACCATCGAGCCAACCTACGATATTATATCTTTATAAAATTATAAGCTTACCACATAGTACAAGATAATAGACTCACCCGTATTTTGCAAAGTTAGTAACCATCTCAGTCATCCATTCTATCATCTTTTGATCTGCCTTACGAATTTTAAACGGCCATATTTTACCATCAAAAATATATAAAATATCGTCTCCATGACACGCACCGTGTTCGTCCTTGAATCCAGAATTATGCTTCACCATATTTCTGCCACCCGAATATGTGAAGTAATAATTATAAATTGGTGCATCAGTACTTCTCGCCATAATTTCTACTTCTAACAGCATAGGCATTTCAAAGTGCAAATCTGTGTATAGCTCCGATAAATTCATTAAAGTTTTTCTATTGATAACTTTGTTTCCAAAATAATATTGCTTTAGTTCTTTAACTACTTCACTTTCTTCATCTTTCGATTTAAATACTAAGTCATCAGCAAAAATATATTTTTTACTATTCAATAATTCCAACGTGTCATCTGTTTCATCTGCCACAAAGAATAAACCTTCTTTGTCCATAGAGCCGTACATTAAAGAAATATTTTTCGGCTTTGTCATCACTAAATTATATGGCGTATCAGTGAGAAAAGGTTCCTTTTCAGAGTATTTTTCTTCTATGCATGGCAAATTCATTACATGCTTATTAAATTGACGTGCTATAGGGATATGTGATGTCGCAGCTATTAAGTCCCTACATGGCATTTCTTTAAATAAATCGTAGAGTTGTCTTGGGTCTTTAGTATTGTGACCAAGCAGTTTTGCTATTCGGCTTGCTACAGATACCGGATCTCTACTTATGGCCCAATTAGTCAACGATGATCCACTAATTATAATAGCTCTTTTGAATAAACCAACTGTGACATCGCTGACTACAAGTAAACTGACAGACGTTCCTCCAGCACTGTGTCCAAATATAGTAATGTTGTCAGGGTCACCGCCAAATGCTAATATGTTTTTCTTAACCCATCTTAAAGCTGCTACTTGATCTTTTAATCCAGCGTTTCCTGGAGCTTCTGCAATGCCTAAGCATAGAAAACCAAGAGTGCCCAGTCTATAATTAAATGTTACTAATATTACATCTCGCTTCATTATAAAATCTGGTGCGTAAACCATTTTTCCGCCACTACCTACAACAAAAGCGCCACCGTGTATATAAACCATAACGGGTAGTGGTTTTTGAGCTCTGACTGGTACATACACATTGATTTTTAAACAATCTTCCATGCCTACCACTCCAATTGGGCTGTTTTGTGGACATTGGTATATTTCCTCTGTGGCTTTGAAAACACCTTCCCATTTTGGTGGAGGTTGTGGTGCCTGAAAACGTTTCATATTTGATTAATTTAATTCTACGGGTATTTAAGTAATATATCAATTCTAAAAAAAAACTATTATTTAACTTGTAGGAAAAGCAATAACATTTTGCAAGTATGGTTCGTGATTTAAAGATAGTAACATAATTATTTGATAGATATGTTTTGACAGTTATTTCACAAACGGTCCCCAAATATAAGAAATCTGGTTGGAATATTTTTAGGTTATTTTAAACCTAAATACAAGTTTTCACTAAAGCTTCTATTTATATTTCGACATTCATCAATAATATTACTATCGCATACCTGAAATCTCGTATCACGCGTTGTTGTAGCATATGGTATGCCAAGGTATTCAAAAAACAACCCATCATTACTGATTTTACCGCTCAATGTCCCTTGTTCAATATTTACTTCGGGTGCCGGCTGATCCACTAAGTTCATAGCAAACAACGTAAATAATATCAAGTGTTTCTTTGTCTTCATTGTGTAAGTACATGTCGTTTGCTCCAATTATTCCCACTACTATTTTTAAAGTAGAAACCGCTTTATTTATTTAATTGTTAACTTGGAATATTAATTTAATAGATTGACCATAACAATAATTAACAAACCATAACGAATGTATTAGTAGACCACATATTACTAGAGAGTGTTATACGATAAGGAGTAGTGTAAGATAAGGGTTTATCTGTGATAAGTTGACCTCAAACCGATATGTTATCGATACTATTTGTAATATTATATTCACACATCAGAATTTCGTTCAAGTTAAATCGAGAAGCAATTCCAATATATAAATAGCGTACTAACCCAATATAAATTGGCGTTTGAAGTCACGTATTCCAATAAATTTATTGGCCTAAAGAGCATGCGGCCTTTAATTATAGGCCGTCTGCTCGCTTTTCTTTTTAAAGTGAATTTAGCTATGTATACTTACATCACATGCTATAGATGTGGACTCTTTCATTTCATAGTATTTAATGCCACATTCAAAAAATAATATTGGACGTTTTTTTAAGAATTTATTAATTTGGGTTTCAAATTACTAGTATTCTTTTAACCCCTCTAGCCAAGCTAGAATGCTTGAATCAGGAGTGGATTAACGTCAGTAGTGCTTGGTTGGGATTCTAACCCGCGACCTCTCGATCGTAAGTCCAATGTAATTATGCAATTATCCATTGGGCTACCGCCGCTTTTTGGTTAATAAATCGTTCCTGATGGCGGCAAGGCGTGATACTGATAACAATTTTATTCTAAAGCATCAGTATATATAATTTGCATAAGTAATAATTATATGCACATAAAATATTGATACTGACTGATAGTATATGCAACTACAGACTGTGCATGAGGACCCGGTCTCGACTCTCAGCAAACTTAGGTATAGCAAGAGTCGACAAGTTCTATAAAAAACGCTAATAAGTAAAGGTTACACAATAAAACAGTTTATTAAGTTTTAAAATCATTTACTTGATCTCTTTTACGATATTTGGTGTAAATATTTTTCCATAACTGATACGTTTCTAGATTTGGAATAGGACCCATTTTTAGTTGTTCATCGATATAAAGAAGTTTAATTTCCTTCTTATTACTAGGCTCCCATCTTACAGAAATCTCATTTGTAAATGGAGTGGGATCTCTGAAAAAACATAAAAACGTTTAATATTACTTGGATTAAACGAGCATAGGTGTAAATAAATAGGTGGTTGATTTTTGTGTCTGTTGTTTGTATGTTTGCAAAGATCCCATTAACACAAGATTCATTCCGAGACCGGGTTATATTTTTAATACAAAAAATATATGTTATTCGCTGACTTAAACATCAAGGTATATTAAAGTCATCGTTGATATTAATGATATAATATTAACAATATTGTTACTACGGCAATATAAAGATTGAAAGCAGCTGTTGTAGTAGGGGAGCCCACGAGGCTAAATGGGGATTTACTCGAGCGTCGTAGAGACCTATTGGGATGCAAAGCTTAGATGATATGAAGAAAAAAATGTTATATGATATATACCTTTACATCGGTGGGGGAAGCGGCTATAGATTTTTAAATATGTAAAAAAGTAGTAGTAGTAAATCGCTTTAGTAAATCCCGAAATCCCCGCTTGGGCTCCCCTACTATTGTGAGTAACTAATGCGTGCTTCGCAGTCTATGGAATCAAATCACGGCAGAAACCGTACGTAGAGATGTGCAGTGCGTAATATACACAGTGCGTAGTAAAATAAACAGAATTGAGGTAAACAAACAACAACGAAATAAAGTATCTGTCGCTAGTTAAGTCTTAAGTACTAGTACACAAACAGTATCTATTATTTAGCGGTGAGTAGAAAAATTTAGAAAGAATTGCAAATAATAAAAATATATATTATCACTGTAATAAAATTTGCGATGCAATTCATATTTCATGTTAAAGTACAAAATTCAATTTTTATATTTGTTGTTACAGTAAAAATTACATTATATAATGTATTTTTGTATGGGTATACCAAGTAGCATAACACTAATAATTGCATTGACGCTACAGAAGATCGCAGGCAATTTGCCTTGTGTTTCGCCATAATTATGTTACTGGAATCAAATCGAAAGCATTATTAGATGCAAGGTATCCAAAACTTATACGTCACATGTGTATTTATAAAATATAACTAATAAAAATCATTTTATTCATATTGTACATACCCATATCTTGCAAAATTTGCAAACATTTTTGTCATTCTATAAATCATTAGTTGATCCCTTTTATTCACTGGGAAAGGCCAAGCTAGGCCATTAAATATATACAAAAGTTCATCGGCATGACATGCTCCATCTTCGTTTCTATAACCATAAAAAAACTTCACTAAATTTCTTCCTCCTGCATAATTAAAGTAATAGTTGAAAACCGGTGCTTCAGTTTTATTCAAAATTGCTTCTGTTTCTAATAAATTAGGTACCTCAAAGTACATATGCGTATACAGTTCTTGTATAGCCTTCTGAGCTTCCAAATTAATATTTTCATCTCCAAAATAAAGCCTCTTCACCATCATCGATTTATTTTCTGCTTCTTTCTCAGAAGTAAATTCTAAATCTGGTGCAAATATATATTTCGAATCCCTTTCTTTTAAAGTATCTTCGGTATCAAGTGCTAATAACATTAGTCCCTCTTTACTTGATGTACCAAACATTACAGATACGTTCTTTGAATAATTTAAAAATAAATTATACGGCAAATCAGTCAATATAGCTTCCTCCCCTTCTATTGGTCTTTCAATACATGGATAATTTAGCAACTGAATATCGAAATACTTGCCAACCGGCTTTACAGGTGTAGCTGCAATTATATCTTTATAAGGCATTCGGGAAAATATTTCATAGATCTCCTGTGGATCGGTAGTATTATGACCCAGGTCTTTCGCAATCAAAGTAGCGGTAAACAGTGGCTGCCTATTTATCGCCCAACTTGATGTAGAGACTCCACTTTGCACGATCACTTTCTTAAATAAACCTTCCGTAGCTGGACTTGCCAGTAATATAGACACAGATACAGCACCAGCGCTTAATCCAAAAATAGTGACATTGTCTGGATCTCCACCAAACGCTGCAATATTTTTTTGCACCCATCTTAGCGCAGCTACCTGATCTTTCAAACCAGCATTGCCAGGGGCTTCTTTGATGCCTAGGCAGAGAAAACCTAATGCTCCAAGTCTATAATTAAACGTTATCAGAATAACGTCTTGTTTCATGAGGAACTCCGGCCCATAAAGACCTTTTGCTCCATTGCCGATAACAAAAGTGCCGCCATGTATGAACATCATTACAGGCAACGGCCGTTTAGCCTTTGCAGGCACATAAATGTTGATTTTCAAACAATCTTCTGTGCCGAGTACTCCTACGATCGTAGGTTGTGGACATTGATGTGTCTCATCAGTTGCTTGGAAAACTCCTTCCCAAGATGGAGGTGGTAAAGGTGCCTAAAAGTAAATGTAATACTTACTTGAATTAGTATTAATTGCGTAAGTGATTAAGTAATGTAATTATTATATAACAGTGTATTATATAACAGTAATAGAATAAATAGATCCAATAATATTGTTCACTTCAGCGAAAAGCTATAGTTATAAGTTCAATATTATTTTAGTCTACAGACTATTAAAATTATTGCATTCAGTTAGATTTATCCTATATTTAAATATTATCTAAGCAATATTGATAATACCACGTCTATAAAAAGACCAAATGACGTGTTTTTGTATTTGATCAAAGTGCAGCCTGACAGACAATAAATAACATTACAAAGACCTTAGATACTTTATAAATGTCATTATGTTGTATCTTGCATTTTTGTTACATTACTTGTTGCATTTCATATATTCTGTAGATTGCTAAGATGACATAATAAATAAGAAGCTTACCTTGAACCTCGTGCTACTATTTGCTGTAGCGTAAGGGATACCCAGGTATTCAAAAAAGGATCCATCTGCACTGATTTTACCACTTAAAATCCCTTGTTCAATTTTGACTTCTGGAGTTGGCTGGTCGACCAACTTCATTGCAAACAGCGTGAATAAAGCAATTTTTTTGACACTGTTCATTTTGCTTAACAAATGTCACCCTTATATCCATGAGACTAATGTGTTAATTCCTTTGCATATACATTTCACTAAACTTATAAAATGTTGCTCTACAATAAAAGATAAAAGAGCCCGATGGAAAAGAGAAACTGAATATATCTTATACATTTATATCAAACAAAATTTAATTAACCCGTCCTATCTCAACACACGTTTAAGAAATCAATTACTTCAACTACTATGTAAGCAATGTATTTTAAATATTTTGATGTAAGTCAAGCGAGGTCAGTTTTAAGCGGGTGTTGCACACGCGACGTGAAGTCCTACTAATTACCAATACGTCGTTAAAATAGGGAACGATGTCATTATCATACACTTCTTAAAGGGTCTGAAGTTCATAAGATGATTTGTTATCTCATACATTACAAATAAAATAGAATAAGGTTATGATAAGTAACAAAAAGCAAATTAATAGTTTATATGGAGACGTATATGTAACTATCTTTACAATAATTGGTTTTGTAACAATGTTGTAACTGATATTAATTATAATTATCATATGAATTGATAGGAGGTCATTTGTTTACAAATTAAAATGATAAGTTTATCCCCTCAAAAAGTCAGTGTCATAAGTGTGAGTGTTTATGCAATTGCTGATCATGGAGTTGCGGTTACATTTCCAGAAAAGGCATCTCCCACACTAGGAATAATTCCTGTGCCGCTGGGGACTTTACAAACATTCAAACAACGGACACAAAGAACAACTATTTGTGGATCACACAATGTTTTGTCTCGTGTGGGAATCGAACCTACAACACTCGACGCAATGCCAGTGACGAGGCCACCACTTAAACCACTGCGCCATCCGTGTTGTCAAGATTGATTTCACTCTGTTACATTTTTCCTTAATAGCGTCTCAAGGTCCATATGAAAAGATTATATCTATATATTAATACGTGTACCCTTTTTTACGAAAATTGCGCCGACGGAGGAGTATGAAATTTGGCACCATTAAAGTTGATATGGAGGAGGAGTCGCGAATCCTCATATTTTTATAAAATTTTGCATTAGAAATACATTAAATTAATGAAAAACACCACACGCACACAACCATGCATTGACACACGCAGTCGAATCGCGTTCGTAGTATTTCGGCATGGTTCGGCTGATGTCGTCTTCGTAATTATGGTTACATACCTTAAGTAACTATTGCAATTTCGTGGTAAATACCTATAATAATAATAACGACCAAACTTAAAATTTAAATCAATTATGGTTGAATTTTGACTACTTGGCGACCGCTAGATATCTATTAAAAGACATGGAAATGAGTACTGATGAGTCAACTATACATTATGTCACAGAAAGCACGCAATGTTATCAGCCATGGGTAAGATAAATACGATAACAGTGAATGAATATAACTACTATACTACTGATGTCTTCCAGACCGAATTTCGGTCACGAGGGCCAGTCTTAACGAAGACCATCTGCGTCGAAGATATTACATATAGCGCACAAGCGTGTGCGCAAACACGAGTATAATTCCTGTTCCTAATTCCAATGATCTGATGGAACGGCAATCCAACACGTCCGGAGAGAGATTAGGCGCAGAAACAACGGCTTTAAGTGCTTTCCAAGGAGTGTCTAACGCCGCCAACTTTCTAAATCCAGGCTGCTATTGAGATTTCCTAGCAGAAAAATCTTTGGAAGAACGTGATGTGATGTCCCTCCAACACAAAGGGAGGCTCCTTCACCCAAGCTGAGAGATCGTGCCTGGCGGGCCACGGCTTCTACTATTATAAAAATAATAACTATATACTAAATTATAAAACTGTGACTAACCGTCGGTGAGGTCGGACGTGTACGAATAACACGCGCGCAATATTATTAAAACTTGTAAATTAGTGGTTATTGTGGATATTGGTATACCTCAATGGGTACGAAATGTAGAGTATGCGAGGGAGAAATCTTCGACATTTCCTATATGGAGAGCTCTCAACAACCCTGCAAAAAGCCATACCATCCAAAGTGCCTTGGTTGGACGATAAAAATGTTTGAGGATTTAATCCCCGAAGACAAGATAAAATGGGTATGCCCGGATTGTGTACGTACTATGCCCAAACGGGACAATTCGGAGACACCAGTTCAAATGAAGTGAGAAAAGGAGGAAATACTAGTCATTCTGAAATACGGGGAATGGAAAAGAAAAAGTATTTACATGTTTGGCATTTACAAAAGGAAACCACGGCCGAAAGCATAGAAAAACATTTTAAGAATATTTGTGGCAACGACATCCGTGTACTGGTAGACCAAATAAAACATAAGACAGAGAGGGATTATTCCTCTTTCGTCATAGGTTTTCCAGAAAGCAAATACGACACTTTGTGTGTACCGAATAACTGGGCAGTAAATATAGCATGGAATGGATATGGTTTCGCAGACCAACCAATAAACAATAACCAAATCAAATATAAATTTATTACCAAAACGTAGCGGGTCTCCGCACTAAACTAGATGCATTTTACACGAGTGTGGCCTCATCATCATCAGATCTCTTTGCCATCACAGAAACAGGCTGCAACCCAGATGGGTTATGGGTGCTATACATGATGCGGAATTAGCTCCACCTGCAAATACTATTTTGAGGTGAGATCATATGGATGGGGGTAAACAATGCGGCGCGTGTCTTGTTGCCACACCGCTGATTTTAATTTATATTCTAGTTCTTCATGTGACTAATTACTACGAATTCTTTCAGTCATACTGTGGGTTTACTCAATGTAATAAACTAGGTAGGTAGTTTTGCTGTGGTCGAGTGCGTAAGTGTGCGTGAAGCCAACTCACCGTTGGTAAGTGCGGATAGGAATCATCCTTCACTAGAGGTGTTAGTATGTATGAATAGTGACCCGCTGCAGCGTTCTAATACGACACAATCACAAGCATCTTTTTACACACACCGCCAATAAATAATAAAAGAGAGGAAAAATGGCAATGGAATTTTAACAGGGATTTTCTATATATATTCACGAATAGGCGCACTTTGACTGGACCCCTATTTATAATTTAGAGTTATATGCAAGTTTAATTATTTTTTATAATGGTTTTAACGGTATTATAGATGACTGCGTTCCAAAGAAAAAGCGAAGTTGTGAAAACTCTAAGTACAATTACCCCGAGTGGTACACATTGGATATTATTCGCGACATTAAATTGAAATCTGTTCTTCATAAAAATATAAATTAAACAGGGCAAGTAGAGACTACGTCGCATTTGATAAATGTAGGGCGAAGATTAAAAAACAGATAAAAACGGCTCATAAACAGTTCCAAGAACGTCTTCAATATCAGTTTTTCGAAAACTCCATTTCGTTTTGGAATTATATCAAATCGAATAAAACTCATCAAAAAAGATATTAAAAAATGAGGAGGTTCTTTCTGACGACGAATGTGCTAAGGAGTTTGCAGAATACTTCCATTCTGTTTACAGTATACAACGGGCGGAACTTAGTGCGGAGGCAGCAGTAAGCGTACCTGGGAGCATAAATGAAGGCGCACGGATTCATCTGGAGTGACATTTAGATGAGGTACAACATGCCCCTCAAAAACTTAGCCTTACAAAGCCCACAAAATCCATGGGGCCTGATGGCATTCCACCTTACATCTTCAAGGATTGTCGATCAGTACTGGCCTGCCCGTTATTACGCATTTTCAACCTTGGTCTCAATATGGCTGTATTTCCAGAACAATGGAAGACTAACCGTGTAGTACCTGTTCCAAAAGGTGGCTCTGGACAAACGGTGGTAGGATAAAGGCCGGTAGCAGTGCTGTCTACCCCGGCGAAATTATTTGAGTCTACCATTCAAAAAGCAATATTTGCACAGGTAAGCGCGCAGCTATTGGAAGCGCAGCACGGTTTCCGGCCGGATAAAAGTACCACCAGTAATCTCCTTACATATGTAGCTGACATCTTGCCTGTAGCTGATAGTGGGGGACAGGTTGACGCTGCTTATTTCGATTTTAAAAAAGCTTTCAATCTGGTTAATAATGACGTTCTACTCAAAAAATTAGCAGCCATTGGTTTCACTCGATTTTTTGCAAGCTATATGAGAGATAGGAGGCTATATGTAGAATATGCCAATCACAGCTCTGAACCTTACTTAATACTGTCAGGCGTGAGTCAGGGAAGCAACTTAGGTCCTCTCAAATTTACATTAATGATAAATGATCTGTCGAAGGTGGTATAACATGCCAAATGCTTACAATTTGCTGTCCACCTTAAGCTTTATCTGTCCGTACATAATTTAGACGATTGCATGAAATTACAAAATGATATTAATAGAGTAACAAAATGGAATCAGGACAACTTTTTAGAATTTATTAATTCGAAGTGTGTGGTAATCAGTTTCAGTCGTGCTCGAACTCCGCGGCAATACGTTTACAGCATAAACAGCACCCCCTTATACCGTGTGTCTGAGGTAAAAGATCTAGGAGTGACAGTTAATACTGAACTGACATTTAATGACCATATTGTTAAAATATGTAAAAAAGCGTGCCGAAATTTAGGATTTGTACTACGTAGGGCTAAATATTTTTCTAACATTAAGGCAATCATTGCGCTTTTTAATGCCCTAGTAAGAAGCCAATTGGAATGCAACGTGGTTATCTGGTCTCCACATGAAACTAAATATAGTATTATGTTAGAGCAAGTGCAAAACAAATTTATTAGGTATTTATTTATGAAACTTTATGGTGTTTACCCTTTCTTTCCTTTAATGTATCCCACCTTGTTTATCTTAGGCATGGTGGGCTATAATGAACTTGGGGTTAGAAGGGAACTTGCTCTTGTGCTTTACATTTTTAAAGTACTACGAAGAAAACTTTATAATACAGCTTTGTTGAAGTGTTTGTGGCTATGTGTTCCTAACAGATACGTTTGGCGCCGACTTCAGCCACCACTGCTGGCGGTGCCGAAAGCAAGAACAAACCTGCTCAAGGAGTCGCCTCTGACGCGTGCACTTCGCATTCTCAATCTCATACGCAACAAGTCAGACCTATTCATTTGTACTTTGAGTGAATTTAACAGAGTAGCATTAGCGGTTATTTGTAATTAAATCAAATAAGTGTACTGTAAAATTACTAAGCTATTTATAATATTGTTTTTGTTGGCTGTACTGTCGCATTAGGTTTTTCCTGTAAAGATAGTATAAATTTGATTAAATAAATGAAAATAAAATATATATATAATATTATAGAACCTTACCTATAATACGGTAGGTACTAACTACTTGGGCTACCGTATTTATGGCACAATAAAATAATAAAATAAAGGTAGTTATGATGCATAGCGTGCTAGTGGCTGAACAAATAGTTCACTGGATGAAGACGTAGGAGTAATTAAGGTTGTAAATAAAAGAAATAATTCATTTTTTAAAATCGTTTGGTTTATTTATTTTACGGTATTTCTCGTAAATATCTTTCCATAACCGATAAGCATCAGCATTAGGTAGAGGTCCCATTTTTAGTTCTTCATCTATGTATAGGAATTTTGTAGAATTCTTCGTACGGGGTGCCCATTTCATTGGCAACGCATCATCGGGCGTAGGATTTCTGCAAATCGATTTATAATTATTTATACTGTTATATTTGTTTTAAAGTTTTACTCATACGCGCCTTTATTTTAATATCTATCTATTTCGGAACAATTAGCTAATTGGAAATAATAAATAAGGGAATATATATTTGTGTTTTAATAAAAACATATGTGGCGATTAATAGTACTTTTCTTTTTTGAAATGACATATTATATTATTTTATATTTTGAAGACGCAGAAATAAAAAAATGTTAAACAAAATTTTGTACCTATGTGCCCAAAATGCCGGATTTCAAACAACAGGTTTGATAAGTAAAACAAGATAGCAACAATTATTACCTTTTCATCGCAGTGGACCAACCATGTTGGAAGATAATAATAAAAGGAGGATGTCATTTAAGATTCTTTTAAAATAATAGATAACAAAACTGATGCGGTTCATATTGGTAACCAACGCGGTAGAGTAGAATTATGATATAACATACATACCCATACTTTGCAAAGTTTGTCCACAGCTTCGTCATCAAATATATGATATTTTTATCTCTTTTGGAGATAGGTAACGGGCAGATATTTGCGTCAAATAAATACAAAACGTCATCGCTATGGGTAGCGCCTCGTTCATTTTTAAAGCCATATAAACCAATAAGAAACGATAGTACATTTCTGCCACCAGCGTAATCAAAATGGTAATTATAAACATTAGCCTCATTTTTACTAATTAATATCTCAGATTCAATAAAAGCAGGTACCTCGAAATATAATTGTGTGTTGAGATCACCTATAGTATTAATCACATCCAAACTGATGTTTTTATCACGAAAGTAGAAGGATTTTGCCATTTTCGACACCTTAGCCGCTTCTTCCTCCGAAGCAAATTCTAAGTCAGATGCAAAAATGTATCTAGCATTTCTATATTCTAAAGATTCTTTTGTGTCCTCAGGTAATAAAAACATTCCTTCTTTGCTCGTTGTGCCGATAATCACTGGTATAGACCTTTTGGGGTTATTTTTTATGGCATTAAATGGAAAATCAGTTACAACAGCTTCTTCGCCTTCAATATTTTGTTCAATACACGGACTATGCAGCAACTGAGTATCAAAATACATTCCAAGAGGCTTTTTAGGTTTAGCATTTATGAGATCTTTATAGGATAGTTTTGAGAATATCTTATACATTTCTTTTGGATCTTCAGTATCGTAACCAAGGTCTTTAGCTATTAAACTAGCAACCCAAATAGGGTGACGGTTGACTGCCCAACTAGCTAAAGACGATCCACTTTGGGAAATAGCTTTATGAAACAAGCCTTCTGTGACATTACTAGCTAAGAGCAAAGATACCGACGCTGCACCAGCACTTTGCCCAAATATAGTCACGTTATCTGGGTCACCACCAAATGCTGCAATATTTTTTTTAACCCATCTCAAGGCTGCTATTTGATCTTTTATGCCAGCATTACCTGGAGCTTCCTTAATCCCTAAACAAAGAAAGCCCAATATTCCAAGCCTATAATTAAATGTGACTAATATAATATCTTGCTTGACTAGAAAATTGGACCCATAAAACATTTTTCCACCGTTTCCTATTACAAATGCTCCGCCATGAATGAAGACCATGACTGGCAGAGGTTCATGCGATGTCGCTGGGGCATACACATTAATTTTCAAGCAGTCTTCAGACCCCACTATGCCAAAAATCATGGAGGATTGCGGACATTCATATATGTCATCAACTGCTTTGTATACGCCTGTCCAAGGTGGTGGTGGTAGAGGTGCCTACGGAGGAAAATATAAACAAATATTCTAATTTTGTAATTTTAGGTATATCTGTTTTACCTTATGATATGATTGCGGCAAGACGACAGACGATAGCCGTACGGCGACATCGCATACATGCGCCCGATTAAACAGAAACGAATACGGCAGTACAGCCCTTATAACTATATATACTTTTATAATCATTACTATACAAAATCAAAGAGATTTACTAAGACTTAGACTCAACTGATAAAATAACATAATATTATATCCTAGACTAATCACATAGAATATATTTCAATTATTATAAAATTATTTTAACAATTATATATGTACACATTTTTTTATGAGTCAGATTTCATATACTTTGGGACCGAGTATAGATTGTTATCTAACCATCAGTTATCAACAATGATACATCATAAAACAGTATAGATAATTATTTCGCTTACCTTGAACCTGCCTTCAGTAGTAGCGTACGGTATTCCAACGTATTCAAAAAACGACCCATCTGCACTGATTTTACCGCTTAAAATCCCTTGCTCTATTTGCACTTCAGGGGCCGGCTGTTCCACTAAGTTCATCACAAATAACGTAAATAAAACAATTTGTTTCCTATACTTCATTTTCAAATAACTGGACCTTATACGTTTAGAAATAAGGTTGATATCACTTAACTTTAGTTAACTTGTGTAGGAGAGGTTATGTTATGTATTTATTTGTACCAAAAACTATAAAAATGCTGTTATTACTTTTAACACTGAGTCTAAAAGAACTTTTAATTATACTCTAATATAATTTAATACATTTTGACAATACAAATATAAAAGACGTTTTTATCGAGTGTCACATTAGAACCATAGATAAGACACTATTATGACAATATACACGGTTTGACAGCTCAGCATGGCCTTGTGAGGTATTACGCGCGTTGCGCAAGCGCGGTGCGGTGCGGTTCTTCTGGTTATGACGTCATGGCACACATTAGAGTGAGAGAGGTGTTGTTGTATAATTTGTAGAATTAGCGAAAGGAACGCTTTTTAAATAAGTAAAGCCGTGAGTTTCAAAATTTGCTGTTGTTTTTATAAGCGTTTCAACACAAACCATACTTGACGTAGAGTTGAACAACCATCATATATGCAAAAATTGTCAAATTCTCTAAGAAGTGGTCTGTTTAATAAACACAAAGTTATCGATTTTCTTCATACTAAATCTCAAAGCTAGACATGTATAGAGCTTTATTTATTTTGTGAGTATTGTTTTAAAGATTGCGTTTATCGCAATCACTAAGTGGCAAAAAAACTAATCAACTTCACTAGGGAAACTACTTAGTGTGTGCTTCTTTTAGGTGGCAGACCAGCTAATAGTCCACCCATAGCAGCATATAGCAGCACATAGATATCATTTCCCATAACAAATTATATGAAGGCGCTGCTCATAGACATGTGTGAAACGTCCCATAGCATAATTAGATACAACATAGGGGATATAATATAAAATAATAATAAATAATAATAATATCAGCCCTAACTGTCCCACTGCTGGGCACGGGCCTCTTCTCAGTGTGAGAAGGGATAGGCCATAGTCCACCACGCTCGCCTAGTGCGGGTTGGCAGACTTTACATATCTTCAAGAACATTATGGACAACTCTCAGACATGCAAGTTTCCTCACGATGTTTTCCTTCACCGCCGCGACGGCTTAACGTGCTCTCCGAGGCACGGAGCATGCGATAATTGTCAATCAATACGCACATAAAATGCGAAAAGTCATATAACTTCCGAAAGTCAAAGGTGTTCGATGCGGGTTCGAACCCGAGAGCCTCTGCATTGCAGTCTGTTGGTCTGAGCATTCTAAATGTAGTACTATAATTATCTATCCTACATTTCAATAGAGCTTAAGGAGTCTGTATTGAAGACAGAATGCACGTATTCACGTTAGATGTAGCTATACTAGATATGTGGCTGCAATATTTTTGATTATCGCGCGGCCAGATCAGACGGTTGCATATTAGAAAATCAAAACTTTTCTGAGCAAATTTCAAAAGAACAACGTACAAATCAACAAATTTTAAAATAACGATGGTCATTTGATCAAAAGTTTAGCTGACCAAAGTCTGGAATATCAATGTTTATATTATTTATTACACTATTGACCAAATCGTTTAAAGGTCAAAATGGATTACTGGATAAATTATTAATTATCAAATGGATTAAGGAGTTTTGAGAGTTCCTATTTATTAAAAGAGAACCTAACACAACGTACCACTTCCATCCGTACGATTCCGAATCGGAAGCGGTATTATAAAATTTGATCAGTTTTGATTATAAAATTTGATTAGTTTTGATTTGAGATTTTAAAATTACATCTAGCAACTTTTGATCAGTCGTTCATTTGATGTCACATACATTGGGATTCTAAAATGTTTCTAAATAAAACGTTTGGTCATTTAAATTTTGTTATTTCGTTTATTGTTCTTTTGAAATTTGCTCGAGAAAGTTTTGATTTTTTAATATGCAACCGATCAAACCAATGCCAAACATAAATGTTTGGATAGCCATATTATGGAAAATAGTGACATGATTCCCATAATATGGCTGTTGCTGTAAAATACATGGTTGTTTAGAAAATGTAATAAAAAGTGATGTGTTGATTCTATTTCTAACAATTGGAGTTTTACTTCGGCTATCCGGTAAGAAGAATAACTTGTAAATTTATGCAATATTTACTTAATATTATAAATTAATGCGGATGTGAGTTTATGTGTTACGCTTTCACGCTTTAAATACACAACCGATCACAATGAAATTTCGCATACACGTTGTTAGGGTAACAGAAAATGACATAGATACCTTTCATCCACATAAAAATTACTGTTACTAACATAACCTATATTTAAGCAAGCGAATCTGTGGGCAAAATCTAGTAAAAGATAAAGTAAAACTTATATTATGCGAATGTGAGTTTGTTTGTTTATTATACTTTCATGCCTTAACTACTCAATCGATCTACATGAAATTTCCTGCCAGGCAGAGGTCTCGGGTTCGAACCCAAGGCGCGTATCTCTGACTTTTCGAAGTTATGTGCGTATGAAATAATGATTATATATAATTTATATATTTTCCTTCACCGTTAAAGCAAGCGTGCTTTAACGGTGCGTCGGTCCCAGCTGCCATGAACATCTATGGCAGTCGTTACTGGGAAGTCAGTGCCCTATAATATTCTGACACTGATCTAGCCTTAGGGTATCGTTAGCCTTAGGGTTACGGAGGTCAGGTGGCAGCCGCTCCGTGTAAAAACTGATATCCAGTCAAATCCGGTTAGATCAGGGAAAACCGACCCCAAATGACTTGGGAATAATAAGGCTAGGGACAAGAAGATTTAGAATGCTCATTCCTGTGGTTAAAGAATTACCAATTAATGAGTGAGATGAATATGATTGAACTACATTACGGTCATGCATGTACATGGTACTGTGTATCACGCAGATTAATCGCTAATAAATATTTAGATTTTAGAAATAGTTTTTTTAATACGCTTGTATTTGACGCCTGTATCATTTCAATGACACTAATAACCTCACACGGTCATATCTAAGGTAGTCAATTCAGGCGTTGGTCTTTAAAGATGTTTATTCCCTCTATCTTTAGTTTATAATAATAATAATAATTTTTATTTATTTAATGATAACAGAGATCCATTTGTTACTAAGACTTAAAAGTAGGGTTAGTAATATATGTACTTCTGGTACATACACGGATTCGGATACACGAATACTCGAACAAAATCATATTTACATGACAATGTTTGCAGAATGTTGTTGCTACCTCCAATTATGCTTAACTACCTCTAATGCGGTCTTGTTCCTTATTATGTCATAATAGTCATTAGTTCGTAGTTTATATACCTTGTCAATAATTTGTGTACATACTATGATAATTATATAACTATGTAATTGTTTATTTGAAATAGAAGAGTAATATATTTTTTTAAATTTGCTATATGCATGGCGTAATGGTTTGTTTGTTGAGTCGCCAAGTGTTGTGTAATGCCCAAATGGATGTTTCCTGTCTGGATTGAATGCTTATATGCTTGAATTTTTCTTATGTCCTCCGTGGCGCAGGGATAGTGAACGCGACTGCTGTGCATGAGGTCTCGGGTTCGAATCTCGGGTTGGACCAACAAAAAGTTATTGGGATTTTCTGTTAATAAATCTCCATACGAGCCCGGAGTTAGGAAATTGGCGGTGTTAGACATTTCTGTGCCTCGGAAAGCACGTAAAACTGTTGTTCCCGTGCCTGATCTTTCTCCAGTCGTGTCTCATTATCCGTCCCAACGGATCATGAGGGTTAGGAAACAGAGAGTGCACTTGTGTTTGCGCACATACTTGTGCACTATAATATATCCGGCGCAAATGGACAGTCTCCGTTCAGATTGGCCGCCGTGACCGAAATTCAGTCTAGAGGACATTTATGTCCTCCGCAATGTAGGAATTATTCGTGGTGCGGGAGTTGACTCTATCATCCTAAAAACTATATAAGCGAAAAGCAGTAATCATAAACGCGGGTGAGACCGCGGGCACGTCTAGTCTGTAATAATAGTAACGCCTGCATTGAGCACGTCGGAGCAAGTCAATGTGACGTTACTAGTGGCATCGAAATGCTACAGGCGCTAAGCATCTATACATTCATAGTTTCAAGCATAGGCATTATATATTGAAACCGTGGGCACATCTAGTATTAGTATAGATTAATTTATCGACTTAATTGCCTCGATGGTGCAGTAGTTAGTGTATGTGACTAGTTCTGGTTCGATTCCCAACTTTGTCACATCGTTATTAGGTGCTGTTATAAAAAAATTCTCAACAGCAGCACGGAGTTTAGAACTGTACTCGGTAGACGGCAATAAACACGCTTTTGGTTACGTGGGATCTAAAACCTAAATACTTGAAGAAATATGGATGTGATATTGGTATAATAATATGCCTGTATTAAACTGTCCCACTGCTGGATATGAGCCTCTTCTCAGTGTGAGAAGGGTTAGGTTAGGATTAGTGCGGATTGGCAGATTTCGCATATCCTTGAGAACATTCTGGAGACATGCAGGTTTCCTCACGATGTTTTTCTGCACCGTTAAAGGCAGCGATAATTCTACCACACATAGACACAACACAATCTAGCCCAAACTAAGCAGAGCTTGTACTATGGGTAGGTACTAGACAATGGATAAACATACATATATACATACATTTTTTTTTGTAAAGACGTACATATTATACATAGAAACACCCAGACCAAGACAAACATCCATGTTCATGCACACAAATATTTGAGTTGTGCGGGAATCGAACCCGCGACCTTACACTAACTTCAAACTTCCATTTCTATAATATTATAATGTCCTCCTGACCAAATTTCGGTCACGGCGGTCAATCGTAACGGAGACTGGCCATCGGTGCAGGAGATAATAAAGTGCACAAGTGTGTGCGCAAACACAAGTGCACTCTCTGTTCCCTAACTCTCATGATCCGGTGGGACGGATAATCCGACACGACCGGAGAGAGATCAGGCGCAGGACCAACGGCTTTACGTGCTTTGCGAGGCACGGGGGTGTCTAACACCGCCAACTTCCTTACTCCGGGCTTTCTTAACAAAAAATTCCAATAACCCATTCCAAGAACCTGAGACCTCATGCACAGCAGTCGCATTCACTACCACTGCACCACGGCGGAAGAAATTTTAAATTAAAAATATTTGTAAAAATAAAAACCAAATCTAAACACCATCCTCGAATCCACTTGAACAAACACAAAAAAATTCATTCAAATCGGTCCAGCCGTTTAAGAGGAGTTCACTGTCAACACACGTATAGAAGAATTATATATATAAAGACTAGCTGTCCCGGCAAACGTTGTTTTGCCATAAAAAATGTTTTGACCAAAAGATTTAAAAAAATTTTAGGGTTGGACAACCCTTATCACTAAGGGGTATGAAAAATAGATGTCGACCGATTCTCAGACCTACTCAATATGCTCACTAAATTTCATGAGAATCGGTCAAGCCGTTTCGGAGGAGTACGGGAACGAACATTGTGACACGAGAATTTTATATATAAGACATTGCATGCTATATAACCGTAGCTAAACATGTATTTTCTATATGTAAATTAATGTAACATCCTTTAATACCGTGTTTTACGCAGATAAATTTATATTATTTTATTGTATTATTAAAAGTCAGAGATGCGTGCCTTGGGATCGAACTCGAGATCGCTGCATGGCTGTTCAACGGTCTCTCACTGGGCTATCGCTGCTTTTTCTTGCTTGATATTGGTATATCACATCCATATTTCGTCAACTATGGTTCTTATTAACTTATCCTAAAAGATAGATAGATACTGGTTATCTACGCCATCGGAAATATAAACATGACTTTGGGTATGTACCCACATACTTAGCGCCTGTGGCATTTTAAAGATACAAGTGACTTCACACTTACGTATGCAGATGTAGTCAATCCAGGCGTTTATTTTTATTGAATTATTGGGTTGTCCTCCATGTTGAGATTTTTGCTACCATAAGTTCAAAGGTTAATTAGTTAATCTCTATGTATTAATATTCTATTTTAATTAGTTTTGTTATTTTCAAGTTCATTTAAAACAGAATATAAAATGACTGCAGTCCATGTAGATTAATATACATACATAAATAATAAAGATAATATTGTTGAATAATAAATATGTTTTAAATTAATTTACAGAGAATCTATAGAGGTATATTTTTTGGAATAGACTAACATGACTTGTTATGTATATTTTACACATACAAACCAGTTGCATTTACTACCGCTGGCTATCGATACTGTATACAAAAATTTATTAATTATTCATATATAAAAAATGCACAGGTTAGTTATTAATCAGGGCACGCCACGATAGCGACGGTAAGACCCATCATGGAGGAGTGGCTGGAGAGGTGTTTTGGTGCCCTCGCCTTCCGGACGACGCAGATACTCTCGGGGCGCGGCTGCTTCGAGAATTACCTATATCGCATCGGCCGAGGGGAGACGTCCCGGTGCCATCACTGTGAGAACTGCCCCGAGGACACGGCACAGCATAGGCTTGAAGAGCGCCCAGCCTATGTTGAAGAGCGTCGTGACCTTGCCGCGACAGTAAGGATGGAGCGTCTCTCGCTACCGGCCATGGTAGAGTCAATGGTGACAAGCGAGAGCGCATGGGTAGCAGCCGCCTAATAATCAGACCTGAGACGGCGGCGCGTCGTGTTCTGTGCGCGCCTCTCAATTAATGAGTATAATAAAAATGCGACGAGTCTGCCATCCAAATCTGCCGGGGCTGCAGGATAAATGTGCGAGTGATCCTTGCGCCCCGGCCATAGACTATGAGAAGGAACCCCGTGGTAGGTTTAGTCGGTATTACCGAGATGTCTCCACCTTTTCCTGGGTGAGTCCGACATAACCCCTCCGCCCGCCCCCGCAGAGGGGTATGCGTCAATGTATGCATTGACGCATATCGCTTTCCGGGTTAACCCAGGCCAAAAAAAAAGGATAGTTATTAATCAAAGGTATATTTACTTAGAATCACAGAGGCAACACCCCGAATAAAAACTAATAAACCACAAAAAAAAAAAAAAATATATAGTTATAATTTACAAGATTCTGCCCGCGGCTTCTCTCGCGTTAATCTAAATTTATTTTAATATAAATTCTAAATAGCCGATATGGTATTCTTTATTATAAACAAAAATACTGTAAAATTATATAAAAATCCGTTCTGTAGCTTTTCCGTGAAAGAGTAACAAACTTCCATCCATTCTCACAAACTTTCACATCGACAACAGTAATCGGAAGCTAACACAAATTAATTATAATATAAATGAAGATATGTTGATCTTCCATTAAAACGCGTATTTTGGTGTAATGACCAAGAATTTGAATACAAAACGAGTCCTCTTGTCGTGACTAAACAGCCCATTTTCTCATCGCGTCGCATGTCCAAAATTTATTTGAATAAATTAGGGGAAAGGCGAAAACTGTTGAATTTTAACCCGATCCCAGGCGTGACTGACCGACGGACGCCGGCAGACGAACGGCCGCACTGAATTTTAAATATTTTTCCTACACTTAACTTATTATAATACCATTAGGCTGTAATGACTCAAAGGGCCTTTGAAAAGCTTTTCGGAGCAGATGTGTTCCTACACTTTGTTTAGACTTGAAAACCAATTACATGAATGAGCAATTTGTCATAACCAAAAAGCATACATTTAGAGGTTAACTGTTCTGATTTGCTATAGGTATTATATTATTATATTTGATTTCCTATATATAAAACAAATATCATATTAATTAAAATTAAAATTAATTATTGGTAAAAAGAAATCATATTTCAATTTTATGAAAAAAAGGTTTCCATGTTTTAGGCGCCAATGCTTCGGTGGTACGTTGGTAGTGAATGTGTTTGCTGTGCATGAGATTTTGAGTATGATTCCCGGATCTGGCAAAGTGGTATGGGAAGAAATTCTCAGCAGACACAAAATATGAAACTTACCAGATATACGGGTTTTGGTTCGCTTCCGCTTATCTGAGACCTAAAACCATAGATATTACTGTTTATTTTTTATAAATAATGATTTCGAAGTAGCAATCACAGTTTTGACTAACTGTCATAATTTCTATACACTTCACAATAACACATAAAATTATCACTAAAGACCATTTTGCCATTTGATGCGTGAGAATCAGTTTTTACCATTTGGTATGTGCATCTGCTGAGTAAAGGCCTGCCCCTGGATTACCCAAATATGTACCCATCTCTCTAGGCTACTTACTTTAAAACTATTTTTATCTGGACCATCATTATTATTTATAAATCGCAGTATGCCCCTGAAATTTCATAAAACTCAAATGGCTGCTGCAACCCCACCATTTCCAATTCACTGCTTCAAAAAGTACCTTTTAAAAGAAGTCACTCGCTCCCAAGTAATAACAAGTTATTTGACAAACCAGAACTCACAAAAACTTTTCCATCTCGCGTTTATGAATTCAAAAGTGTTAAATTCACGGAGGCTATTGGTGGAGGTTGAATCGATTCGCGATTTGCATCGTAGACGGCAGTCGACTCAGCTATTACCGATGACTGACAAACTAATCTTCAAAGTCTTGGAGTGGGTGAGATGCTCGAATATCTTAATGATCCTCCATTATCATTTCAAACGTTACATGTTTTGGACGATTTTTGGGGTTGAATACCTGCGTAGCATATTTAAACGATATTTTTTGGTGGCTTGACTAAATAGATGGTGCCGTAGTTCGTTATCGTCTCATAATTATACATACAATCATTGTAACAATACAATTAATGTCAAAAAAATTTTGTTTATAACTAGTAAAATATTGTTTAATGCAATAAAATGATAGCTCAGTTCGAACCCACGTCGCGCACAACTGACTTTCGGAAGTTATATGACTTTTCGAAATTATGTGCGTATTGATTGACAATTATCGCCTGCTCCGTGCCTCGGAGAGCACGTTAAGCCGTTGGTCCCGGCTGCCATGAACATCTTTGGCAGTCGTTATTGGGAAGTCACAGTACCCTATAATATCCTGACACTGGTCTAGCCTTAGGTTATCCTTAGCCTTCAGGTTGCCGAGGTCAGGTGGCAGTGTGTTAAAAGTGATATCCAGTCAAATCCGGTTAGACCAGAAAAGCCGACCCCAAGTGACTTGGGAATAATAAAGGCTAGGGAGAAGAAGCAATAAAATGCAACACAGATTACACGGATTATGAGTTTGGAGACGGCCTGGCAATTCCGAAAAGCAAAGAACTGCCACTAGTACCTTTCAGTAGAGGCGGAATAATGGTTGGAGCTCGAACGTCTTTGATACCGTACCAAGGCTCTATGACAGCTATTTGTACAAGACAACTGTTATTGGTGGCATCACCAGACCATTCAAGATAAATTATGGAAACCATTTCGTGTTGGTCGACGATAATGCGCCGGCACATCGAGCTCAACGAGTGAACGCTGCTCTCCGGGAGTACGAACTCACGAGGTAAGACGAGTCGTCAGCCATCTCCAAGAACTCTATCAGAAATCAAATGAGACGCCACAAAAAAATGGGACAGACTACCACAAGAACTATTGCACAACTTGATCTACAACATGCCCAGGAGGATTTCCGCCTGCGTTCAAGCCAGAGGAGGATTCATTTTGTATTAAATTTGAAAATAAGGCTAAAAAAATGAATAAAATTATTTACTTTAATCAAATCTTCGCGTTTCTTTAAATTACAAATTTTACAGAGATTGTAAAATATATTTTTTTTACGGAAAGCATAAAGAATATAGAGATTTTCATATTAAAGTTATGTGTTTTTAAATGTTAAAGCAATGAATAATGAATTCATTAATTATATTTTCATACGAGAAAAATATCTCGACTTTTCCATGTGAACGCAGACATTTTTTGATGAATGCATGTGCTATTGGGTTATATCCTTAAGAACAAGTAAACAAAGATGCAAGTTCTCATCAGTAGCGATTTTAAAACACAGAATGAACAAACCGATACGTAAAAAGTATTACCATCATACAGCTAACGTATAGAAAACAACATGCGCTTTATCATATGCTCTCATACATACGTCCACAGAGTCGTTTAAATCAGGAACTACACATAATTACGCAGAAACAATGCAGTGTAGCACACGCCACAGTCGTCGGTACCGGCCACTCCAACACGCGCGGCTTTTTGCCATTTTTACTACCGCCAAAATTGTGTTTCATTTCAGCATTCTGATTTAAAGCTGAGAACTGAACATGTGGATTTTATTGTGAGTTTTTGTATCCTGCTGTTTTAGTTACTACCATGTTCCACATTCTAATCTGCAACCTGAAATTGGTAATTCTGTTTGCAATACTTCTGCAAATCCTAACTGATATTATAAATGCGCATATGAATTTGTTTGTTTGTTACGCTATCGCGTCTTAACTACTAGACCGATCATCATGAAATTTCACATTACATTATCAGAGGTAGGTAGTAAAGGACATAGGATATCTTTCATCCAGAAAGAAGTACACTTCCCGAGCGAACGAAGATGCAGGCAAATGCTAATAATTTATATTATTCAAAAGATTATTAACGCGATTATGCTCGTTATTTTGGCTTGACGTTTTGGTCAGATTGCATTGGCTATGGTTACAAGTATAAGCAGACATCCTGCTTGAGACCACCGTCATGCAACCTGGCTGAAACATCATGTCTTTACAAGTGGTACCGAGTATGATTGCGTAATACACGTTTTCAGTTATTTCAGTTCTACAAATAATTAAATGATATTTTGGTAATGTATGTTTCAAAACGAGATTTTCTTATTGTTCCCGTAGCGATGTTTGTGGCCAATTACGGATTCTTGAAACGGTAGATGTTATTGAGTTTTTCTGTTATTAATTTTCAACGAAGTCTATAAATATTCCTGTAAATGTAAATAGACACCTATTTACATTTACAGGAAGTCCTTATTATTTGAAAACTAAATACTAACTGACGAAATCGGGTATATTGCAAATATGTATAACACTTTGGAGATACTTTATGCATGCTTGAGACTACATACATAGCTTAACAATTGTATTTTTTTTACAGAATACGCGTTCTAAGAAGCCAAGCAAACTTATGCCACAGGACCTAAGATTTTAATATTATCTTCTTTCTTTATAACTTGAAAAGATCAGCTAGACTTATGATAAACAGTGAATACATAGCCCAGCCCACGTGCCACAGCCAACAAACCGCTGCTCCAAGTGGTAATATTCGCGCAATTAAAGCACGTTGGCGAGCCAACTATTCTGCAAAACTACAGCCACAAACTGAACGCATATATGAAAGCCTTTCATTCAAAGCATTGACTGCACAGACGCCGTAGCGGTTTAAGTGGTCAAATGTTAATCTGTCGGCTGTTGTTGTAAGTTGGAACCTAAATAAATATACCACTTACAAGTTGATATGAAAATAAATCCTCCTTTTGTCTCTGGATTCCCATTTTTGGTTTAATTTATTTATTTGTTACAAAACCAACGGCAATTCAGAAACATATCTTACATATTTAAATTTTGGATGGAACATATTACAGTTACAGTTTCCTCATTTATCTGGAAAAATATATAATTCAGTGTACGAACGGCAAAAAGAATAATTTTGATGTTATCTATACTAATATTATAAAGCTGAAGAGTTTGTTTGTTTCCTTGAACGCGCTAATCTTAGGAACTGGGTACTGGTTCGAATTGAAAAATTATTTTAGTGTTGGTTAGCCTATTTATCGAGGCAGGTTATAAGCTATATAACATCACGCTACGACCAATAGGAGCGATTCAGCAATGAAAAATGTTGCAAATACGGGGAAAATTGTCTTATGTGAAGCAGACGAAGCAGCGATAAAATCAAAGATTATTTGACAAAGCGTGGACTTTTGGAACTTCGTACCTCTTTATATATTTTCAACCAATAACAACTTCATTATATTATCAAATACTTTGTATGACAAATGTATTTTTCAAGATTAGTAACATAATCTTATCAGTTATGGTGTCCCAAAGCCGACAAATAAAAAGGCAAAGTATCTGCGAGTAATATTAATAACTCTATAATAAGAATCTAGCTAATTCGATACCATGTAAATATTTAGCTTTTAAACAAATTTCTTTAGATAGCTAAAGATATTACACGATGGTTTATAATCATAAAAAAAATAGAAGTCTTTTGCTAAATGGACAGTAATAAATATTTATCAAACTAACCATAACGGCATCGATGCCCACAAATCGTGAAAAACTATTAAAATTTACATTTTTGAAATGACCTTTTGACAATTCCAAATAAAACCAGCTCTAAGAATATGAATGCTTGAAAAGCACATGATCGCTTGGAAATCTAAACGAATAAATTGATCTGTCTATTCAGACTCAACGATATTTTACGATACAAAAAGCTAGTCCTAACTAGAAAAAATATAGCTTACAATCCCGTCTACATAATATTCTAACAATAAATCAACCGTCGGAATACCGTTAAGAACGCATGACACACTTCAGTTAACCTAAGACAATAATAAATCTAATTTTGGTGACGTAATTTTATCTTGCGGAGACGTTGATAGATCATCCTCGTAGACTTTCACATTTCATTCATTTATTACAAGCATTAAAACTCCACTGTTTTTGTTATTCATTAATAATGAAGTATTATGGGAATTAAGGGTTGAATTTGATTAAGGGGTAAACTGAAACGCCGCA
Organism: Catocala nupta; assembly: GCA_963675205.1. NCBI lineage: Eukaryota > Metazoa > Arthropoda > Insecta > Lepidoptera > Erebidae > Catocala > Catocala nupta. The sequence goes on along the minus strand of OY776085.1, from coordinate 7,241,192 downwards.
GGATCAACCGTTGCCGTGGTTATGCAATGTTGAGCTGATAAATCCAAGCTTAAGTCGATTAAGAACATTGGTAAAACAAGTTGTTATGGCAAATTTCAAGATATCTAAGATTAATTACATAATATTATTGCTTTTGTTGACCGTCTCACAAACTTAAAGTTTTATTATCTGCTCGGTTTTTAAAGGTCAAGTCGCGTGAAGCCAGGTTACGCCCGATAGTTACCCAACATTGGACGCAATTAACGCAAAATGCCAAAGGAACTATGAATCGCACATTATCTTGTCCCAAATAAAAATATATCCCCTAAAAATCAATGCAGAGATAATGAGGATACAGCCAATCATTCGCACTATCCATGCTGCCACCGAATAGCAGCAATACCTCATTCCCAATATAACTCCACACCAATTAGAAGTTTCAAGCTTTCAATGCAAGTAAAAAAATTAAAGACGAAGCAAGAACAGCCAGCTCTTTAAATAAATTGAATGAAGTGTGTACCACTACTATAAATCTATGTAGGTGTTACAAAACGCTATTTTATCTTCAACATATGACGTTGACGGATCGCCATGATAGGCCACCGACAATATTTCCTTAGGTTCGCGTGTTTCTTCTCTGATATTCAAGTTTTGTATTGCTGTTGGAATATTTTCCGAGTCTCTAGAATTAGATACTATAGTACTGGCATAATGGTTGAATAAATAAGTAGTTCAATGTCAGTTTGGACTTTAGTGGCCTGAATTGGCGACCGAAGAACAGACAGAAAATAAATAAGCTTTGTTGTGAAACTGCTTTGCTAATACTGCATTGGGATATCGTTTGTTTTATTTTTCCCAAAGTAATATTATATTTATCTGCACCAATTATTTAGTAAATATTTTTTTATATTCTTAATGCTAGTTTTGTCCTATTTTATTTTAAATCTATACTAATATTATAGAGTTGAAGAGTTTGTTTGTTTGGTTGAACGCGCTAATCTCAGGAACAACTGGTTCGAGTTGAAATTTTTTATTAGTATTGGACAGCCCATTTTTCGAGGAAGGTTATAGGCTGTATATCACGCTACGACCAAAAGGAGCGGAGTATCAATGTAAAATGTTCTCTTATGTGAGGCAGACGAAGTTGCGCGGGTTAGCTAGTAAATCATATAATTGAATAGTTTATTATCGCACGCCTTAACGATAAAGGTAAACATCGTGGGGAAACCTGCTTGTTTGAGAAAAGTCTGGCAACCTACACTGGGCTAAGTAGTGGACTATGGCCTAACCCTACTCACGCTGAGAAGAGGCCTGTGCCCAGTAGTGGAATAGTTTAATAGGTTGTTATTATTACAGTCATATACAAATTCATAGCGTTTGTCAGAAGGCCAATTGTAACAAAATATGTGAATAAAGTGCCGATCTAGTTTAACAAACGTCAAATGTAAGCTGAAATGCAATTTATGTTAACATTTGACTTTTATACCAATTTTAATTTTAAAATTATACTTGTGATATTTATCACACTAAGACTAGAATGCAATATTATTTAGTGTCTTATTAGTGCCTGATACTTTTATGCCAAACATTGGCATACTGGGCATAATAATATATTTGTTTTTAAAACCGGTTCAGTAAATTTCATGCCATAGCTTAGCTTTCATACAAAGCGGTGTTCAACATTCCTGTAAATATTTTCTCATATTTTCTTGAAATGAAACTAAGTAATAGCAATATGTCTGTCTGTTTGTTTATATGCGCATAACGCAGAAACTCCTTTACGAAAGTGAATGTGGTTTTTACAGCTGTATTGCTTTATCTCACTTAAAATTCATATTGAAATTTCATGTAGAAGTTACGTATTATATGTGTAGATCAACTTCTTCTTATATGCAAAGAACGAAAATATAAATAGCATACGATAACTTCCAAATTATCCACGTACGAAGTTACGGGCAAAATGGAAAATTAATGAATAATATATTTTTATACTGTTTCTCTTATCACAGGTATATTACAAAATACCTGGCCCTTTGGGAGGCTTACACGTGTGACGATAATCGCCTAGACGCCCGGCGAACGCGGGCGCACGTCACTAGCCACCTCTCGCGTCCGGTGGTGCGAGACTATATAAGGAACGGACGGTGTCAGTCGCTTCCTCCTTGCGGCCCGGCTCCACATCTTCAGTTAAGTGTTCCTGACTACAAGGACACGCAGCAAGCCTTTAAGTGACCCACGCCCTGTCTATTTTATATTGTTAAAGTTAAACGCATTAAAAGTGTAATTGCCATACCTTCTCTTATTTGTATCTTTTAATTAAATCCACCTAGGGACACCACGCCCCTACGGCGTGGTCTGTTCCTCTAAAACCTTCATTACTTCTAAAGAAAACCTCTAAAGGTTACAATGGCGCCCGGCTATTAAGTTTAAAGGCTTGCTACGTGGTATTTTTTATATTATTGCTATATACTGTGTACTGTGCGTGTGTATTCTGCTCAAAGGGTATGTAAGTTTTATTTTTTTAAGTGCCTAACCAACCACGTGCGTGATCGCGTAGTGAAATTACTAACAGTTTCATTACCCACGTCGTGTTATTATTATATTCAAGATAATTCTATTGCACATGCTACATTTATTACGCTTATTAGCTATCGCGTTTTTTCTCCTTGCATCCTTGGCCAGAATCATACGCTTGTATTTCACTGTGTTCTATTGATAGTGTTTTTATTTCGCTGCTTGTCGTGTTATATTGCGTAATTAGTAATATTTCTCGGTCGTTCGGTACCTCGTGCGCGTCGCGATCCTTCTGAACAAGATGGCGTACGAGATTAAGTTTCCGTTATTGAATAAATCGGAATTACTTTATGAAGTTACTTTGCGTGGTGGTGAAGCTAACACGGTCGATGAACTTCGAAAATCAATCGCCAAGCTCGCACCAGGTTCTCCTTCTGAGAGCATTTTGGAGTCTCATTTGTCTCCGGAAGACGATATCGCGGCTCTAAAGACCTCATTATTCAGAGCATCAAATAATGTCAGAGTGTTGCGTAATAGATTAGACAGTAATTTATCAGCTAGAACTGAGTCACTATTACATCATATTTTTCATAGACTAAACCGCGTTTGTCTCGACGAACCGTCGATTCAAAATAATTTAAAATCTATTTGGGATGAGTTCCACGGCTTATATGCTTCGTTTAGATCGTTAGTTTCTCAGCCGGAGGAATCAACTTCTCAAAATTATAGCACTAGAGCTTGCGAGCAGATCGAGCCTGTAAATGTATTATTCTATGAGCGAAAACTTTTCTCAGAACTTTCTAAATTTAAATATAATGGCAAGTCTTGTGTGCGTGCTTTTATTCAGAAGGTTAATGAATTTATGTCAGCTAGGAACATACCTGAGGATAAGTTATTCTCTTTTGCATTTGAGATCTTTTCCGATGACGCGTTGACTTGGTTTCGTAGTATTCGGGATAGCGTTACTTCTTGGGGTCAATTATGTCAGTTGTTGAAAAGAGACTTTAGTCCTCATAATTTTGATTACAAACTGATGTCTGAAATAAGACAACGTTCTCAGGGCGAATCTGAGAACATAACCTTATATATAGCAAAAATGCAAGGTTTATTTTCTCGTCTTGATGTGCCAATTAGTGAATCTGATAAATTAGAAATTTTATTAAATAACATTAGGCCGTGCTACACTAATTGCCTTTTAACTACCAACGTAGTAGATATTCCTTCTCTAATTAACGTGTGCAGAAACTTTGAAAGGTTTGATAGCCGTGCTAAGGACTTTAAGGAACCACCTAAAGTGTCCCCTAGTACCCTGGCACCTGATTTTGCGTACAATTACCCTACTTCTAATTCTTCTAGTCCTTATAAGGGCAGTTTCAATAATAAACACTTTTATAATAAGTCTCCTAATTATAAAAGTAAAAACTTTAATAATCAGCCTAGTACATATTTTAATTCAAAGGCACACGTGAATGTTATTCGATCTGCACCTAATTGTAATAATCGATATTGTCCTCGCTGTAGGAGTACGTCACACTCACTCGACGCTTGTCGCCAGCCGAGATATTTAATCTGTTTTAAATGCGGTTTGAAGGGTTTCCGTGTTTCTGATTGTCCTAATTGTAAGTCTAAACTTACTACTCCGCCAAAGAAACTAATTGGCAAAGATTGGGGAAATAATAATCACTCTAAATTCAATAAAACTGAGTGGTCTGATTGGTTAACTTATATTTCTGAATTCTTTAACCATTGTCGCTCGTCCTCAACCCCCGATTCTAATATCGAAGATACCCCTTATATTTCTCTTACCGTAAATGGCAAAAGCGCCGTTGGCCTTCTAGACACGGGTTCTTCTGTGACAATTCTTGGAAACAATTCTCATAAATACTTTCTAAATAGCTATCAACTCGATAATTCTAAACAATTAAAATTGATAACCGCGAGCGGACACAAACTAAGTACATTAGGCTCGGTTTCTATACCGATTGAATTTCAAAATAAAGTAATTAACTTGGTCGTTCATATTGTTCCTGATATGCAAAATTCTTTAATTCTTGGTATGAATTTTTGGAGAAACTTTGGTCTGTTTCCTAAACACTTGGAATCAGTCTTGCTCTTAAACAAGTCTGACGCGCACGTCGCTGAGATACAGACGAATGTCGGTACTCATCTCGTCTCTTATGGTCTTCTAAAAGCCAATCAGAGAGCTACCGCTGTCAACCTAATCCCTAAGTTCATCGATAATTCTTCTCAGAAGCGGGGTCTCGGTTGCACAAAACGTATTTCACGTACTATTGATGCAGGTGATCTTGGTGGTCTTTCTTGCTCAATACCTATTTCTGCTATTACAAACGATATTAATGAACATACTAATTGTTCTCTTAATACGCCAGTTTCCACTAACGATTCTTGGTATTTAAATATCTATAACGGGTGTACTAATTCCCCGAGTTCGTTTGTCGACTATCAAGTCATAAACAATAAATTATATCGTTTTAAAAAATGTCTTAACCCTCTCACTAGAGATTTTCAATGGAAAGAGGTTGTGCCGTCTGAGCAACGGTCTAACATCCTAACAAAAATCCATTCTTCGCCCACAGCTGGCCATCTTGGCATTTTTAAAACTTATAAGCGTCTAGCACTTAATTATTATTGGCCGGGCATGGGCTCTGACGTCATAAAGCGCGTAAACTCGTGCGATTCTTGCATCGCACGCCAACCTAATTGTAAACAATATAATTTACGTAATAAACCGGTTGAATTCAACGCGGGTGACTTTGTTTGGCGAAGAACATTTTACCGCAACGATAACAATAAATATTTTAATAAAAAAATGGCACCTAAATTTATTAAATGTAAAATTGTTTCCAAGAAGTCTCCGTTAGTATATATACTGTCTGATATGTCTGGTAAACCTCTCGGTGAGTGGCATGTTAAAGACTTGAAACTAATTAACTATAAGGAATAGTTTGGTGATTCTAGCTAGTGGACTTTTGTTGTACCAAACCCAAGACTTCGTCGTAGGGCTAGCTAGATCACGACATTGTCTTGATTTTTTTTTCTTTTGTGATTTGTTTATATTTAACCTAATTACTTAACTACAAAAGTAATACTTCCTAGCGTAACACTAGAAAATATATACTTCTAAACTGCGTACTTCAATGCGTGTATCTGTCTATAATTTTTTTTATGTATTATAAAATTTTTTAGACAATAATTTGTGTCTTAATTACGCATTCTATCTTCATATCAATTATTGCTTTCGAAAATACTAATCGAAATCTAATCATTTCATTTTTTTCACCCAGTGGTTCAGTGGTTAAATTGCCACGGTCAAGTCGGTCTACAGGTTCAGTCTTTTTGTTCCCAACATATTTTTTTGCATTCATAGTGGTTCTCCTTATCTGCTTGCTAGCGTACTAATCGCTATATTTTTGTATTGTACAATTTCACCGTAGTTGTCGTTTATTGATCTTCATAACAAACTCATTAGCTAATTACTTTGTTGACATTCAAAACGTGTTATTATCTAACGGCCAGCTGTCGAGTCCGCATTCCTAATGAATGAATCACCTTGCCTTTAACGTGTTTTTTTATTGTTATCAGTTAATGATCTGTTCGCAGCTATGGTGTTATCATATTGTAGATGCCGTTTACTAATCACTTATTACCTAACTTAAAATACTGACACCACTCGTCCTAAATTTTTTCAGATGCCGTCCTTCCGTGGCTGCCGGTGGCGAGGAGCATTCCAGGGACCGAGTTTTCCCTGAGAGGACAAACTCTTCGTCAGCGAGGGGGGTGTGTGACGATAATCGCCTAGACGCCCGGCGAACGCGGGCGCACGTCACTAGCCACCTCTCGCGTCCGGTGGTGCGAGACTATATAAGGAACGGACGGTGTCAGTCGCTTCCTCCTTGCGGCCCGGCTCCACATCTTCAGTTAAGTGTTCCTGACTACAAGGACACGCAGCAAGCCTTTAAGTGACCCACGCCCTGTCTATTTTATATTGTTAAAGTTAAACGCATTAAAAGTGTAATTGCCATACCTTCTCTTATTTGTATCTTTTAATTAAATCCACCTAGGGACACCACGCCCCTACGGCGTGGTCTGTTCCTCTAAAACCTTCATTACTTCTAAAGAAAACCTCTAAAGGTTACACACGGAGACATGGGTCCAACGTGAAGAGGCCCTTCGTGAGTTTTAATCAAAGGTGGGAAGGAACACCGACAGTGGCACTAGCCGCAGCAGGCGTGAAACCATTGCTACGTATGGATTCTAATATATGGGCTATGGATATGTGTGTTTGGTGGACCGGTATATAAAAACTATGGATAAGTAACTATGGATGAAAAACGGCGTCTGCCCTGAATACTCTAATATCATCAATACAATGGGCAGACAATTTTATACTTATTATTATGCATCGTAACCTTATGGAGTAGCTTATCGTAAAAAGCAATGTATGCCCACCTACACTAAGATTATAAAATTAAAGAGTTTGTTTGTACGCTGTAATCTCAGGCACTAATAGTCAAATCTGATGAAATCTTTTTGCATCCTGTTTATTGTAATCTGTAACCACACTTAAATACTATCTAAATAATACTACGACTGTATGGATGGTGTAGTGGTTTTAAATGGTCACCTCGCCAACGCAACTGCGCTGAGTGTTGTCTTTCCCATCCCGACAAGGGACAACAATTTGTCGAATCCACAAATAGTTGTTCCGAGGCTGGATGTTCTTTGTGTCCATTGTTTGAATATTTGTAACATCCCCTAGTAACACAGGAAATGAAACTACTGCAAGAGTTATCTTTTTCAAGAAAACGAAATATTGAAATACATTTTAACGCAGCTCAAACCGCACAGGTACTTTTGCTTTACTCTTTACTGTACTCTCATGGAAAGAGAGGCTATTTCTCAATCTGAGGACTGGAAGCAGGTAATTTTTGAAACTATTCATTCATTCATCATCACTATTTGGACGTTTTCTTTTAATTACCCATCAAATGCTGATACGCTAGTCGAGGTAGAATTACAAATATATCTTCAATAATATAAATGATAAATTTAATTTCACTTCGCAACACCAACATAAATAATTTCTCGTGCGTTTGCAATGTCATCGTTACATGAGTGACATTACACGCACAAGTGATTAATGTTAATGAGCACGTCGTGTATGTCTCAAATACAATGTCAAGATGGTGCCCTTTAATTATATGAGTTTGGTATATAGTAAGGATGTAGCACCTACACAGCTTTTTGGAGATACCGTTGGACTACCGAGCTTATCGCATCTCTATTCTTTTTTACGGGATTCTCGTCGATCCAACTGTTTACCCTTTATCTTTGCATATTGCGTCTTACGTTACAAAGAATCGGTAAACGTTGCCGATTATCATTCGAGTAATTTAAATTGATAATAAATCGAATATCGCTATTGCAAATGAGCCGAGTTCAATAGAGAACCCCGAACAGGGCAAAAAGAAACAGTTATTCCCAAATATATAGTTGTATCAAGTATGGTTGTGTCCATTGTCAAAAAGATTAAAAATTCAAACAGGCAATAAAGTAAGTAAGCGTAGAAATCATCAAATAAGAAATGTAGACAAACACATTTTAAAAGATTTAGAAAGCACTTATTAATTAAAAGCAATTGCAACTACCCAAAAAAGCTTGACATACTGCCGACGTACCATATTGTAGACACTCAGGAGTTATTAGATAAGCTGTCCTATGGATGTAAGCAGCGCTCATGGTACGATTTACACCGACATGCACGCATCGCGTTGAATCGGCACGCGATAGAGCGCATGCTAGCGTATGCTGCTCGCAGCCATTTGTTTCCATCAGAATAGAACGTATGCTCGAGAATGTTGCTTAAGCTGTAAGTATCCGTATCTCTTGAGCGACCAGACATGCCTACACGCGCGCGAAGCCGACCAGCTGCAACGCAGTGCGTTCAAAACTATACTGGCTATAGTAGAGTACCCATAGACTGGATAGGCTGTCGTGGCCCCAACTGGGTGTCAAGTTGTATAACTTATACATGAATAACAAAAACAATTCATTTTCCTTTATCATTTTATAAAATACGCTACACCGCGCCTCGAAGCTCGCTGTTCAGTGTAAAATGTACCTAACAGTTTGATCTGACCCTCCAATAAACTGCCGTATGACTTCTCCTGGGACGCGTAAAAGAGAACTAATTGAATATGTCAGTTGATGAGTCGTCGAGATCACGTCTACGACTATATCGTTCCCAAGATGATTTATTCCAGTACACTGTATGGAAGGTTTAGCATTAAGTTGACATAGTTTTGTTACTACAGTGTTAGGCAGTCTACAGGTAATGTACTAAGAAGGTATATTTATTTATTTTTATTAATTAACAAACCTGGACTTTACATATTTACAACATGATACCATAAATTAAACGGACAAAATAAATGATAATGCACGTCCTGGTCATTGTAAATACTACATGCAATTCACAAACAAATCATGAGACAGTACTCAATTAATAAGAACTAGCCGTCGCTAAGTGGTCGAAATTCGACCATAATTGAATAAAATTTTAAGTTTGTTTGTTGTTAACGTTTTATTGTCTATAACTATACCCTTATATTCACATTTCATTTAGTCACCTGCTCCATATACATAGTATGTAACCAAAGTTACGAAGAATTTTACAACGTCTGCCGAATAATGCCGAAATACTACGAACGCGATTCGACTGATTGTGTCAAATGCATGGTTGTGTGCGTGTAGTGTTTTTTCATTAATTTAATGTATATCTAATGCATATTTTATAAAAATATTAGGATTCGCCACTTCTTCTGCATATACACTTTAACTGTGTCAAATTAAAAGAAGTATGACTCCTTCGTCCGCTGAATTTTCGTAAAAAGGGGTACAAAGGTTTTGCTTCACGTATGTTTAAAAATATACATCATTTTGTGGCAAATTAATCAACTGTTAAACTGTTGGAATGCCAAACATAATTAAAAATCTATTGTGTCTAACCGGTGGCATGCCACTGCCTCTCAATAGGATAACAATATCAAGCTCTAGGAACAGTAATATATTATAGACTAAACAAATTTTGTTAAATGAGGACAACATGCGATACAATCGCGAATGTTAACGACTATAGTGCGAAGGGGAGGCTAAACATTTGCTATTATGGAGACGAATACCGCAACGTGAATTAAAACTTTTTGTTGTTACTTACGAACTTGGTTTTTTATATACAAACTTATGTAAAGAAGAACTAGCTAGATTACCTTAGTATAAAATTAGTATTTCATAAAACTATAGACAGTTCGACTAAATACAAAGTGTAGACAGGCTTTTTACAATCAAGTATCAAGAATGACCAAGATTAAAAAAGTACCAACTTTAGAAAACATTGCAGGTTAGAAATTATTACTTAAAATATGTGTGTGGTGGAGTGGGAAATAAAAAATAAAGAGAAAACTAGAAAGTAATTTTTGAAATATACTGATTCTAACTGATTGTTCAGATGGTACAGGGATTTAGGTGTTCATCTATGCTGCGAGTGCTGTGTGTTTGATCTAACACAGGACAAAATATTGCAATCCAAAATGCTTGTGTCGAAGCCAGATGTTTTTTGTATCCGTTGTTTCGATGTTTTGTAAAGTCAACAGTACAGGAAGTATATCTTGTACAAGAGTTACCTTTTTAACTAAAGATAAATATCCTAGAAGCATTTACACAGCTAAGCTCGCTACTCGTGAATTTCAAGAGCTTTACTACAAATATAATTCTTACAATTCTATTTTCTCCATTTAGATTCAGTCCAAATAAAAATACTCCGTACATTCCAGAGCACACAAATAAAAACTATTTCTCAGCGTGAAATGGCAAGCAAATATTTTTGTTAACAAGTCACACTCTTTATATGTTGAGCGAGAGAAGTTGAATGAAGCTCTCCTATTTACCGTGAAAATAATGAACTCGGGACACGCCGCCTTTTTCATAACGCGACTCTTAATTATTATAATTTTAATGGGTTTTTGAAAACTGTGAACTTGGCTCTGTAATTTTCACTTTTATAGAAGACGCAGTTTTTTATACTTTTATAAGATGCCAGGCATGTGTCGTACTGAATTAAAAACGTAAAAACAGAACACAGCAGCGTAGTCATAGAGCTGCGCTTCTCTAGACAAGAAAACACCCTATTAAAACAAAATGTAGGTATATTTTATACTACATTTTGCCCGCGGCATTACTCTTGTAATTTAAGTTAGGTTAGATTAGAAACAGTACTTTTTTCTGGATGAAAGGCACTCTATGTCTCTTTCTGTCCCCTTCACAACGTGTATGCGAAATTTTGTGATGTTCAGTCGAGTAGGTAAGGCGTGAAACCGTAACAAAAAAACAAAAGCACATTCGTATTTATAATATTAATCAGGATTGGTTTGATGGGACTGACATATCCTAAACAGATAAAAGTCCCTAAACAATAAAAGATTTAAACAAATAAAAAAAGGATTGGTTAAAGATACTATATTTAAGGATTACCTCGATGGCGAAGCGATGCTGTATACGACTGTTGGGCATGAGGTCTCAGGCTCAATTCCAGTCAGCTAACAGTACAAGCTAGACAGTAGTGGCGATAAAGCCTTTGCTCAGCATCCAGAAAAATTGCGCATAAATAATTGCGATTGGAAATGCATTGTTGGTTGAAAGTACTAGTATTTTTGTAAACTCTGTCAGTTAAGTAACAACGGCTGGTAGGATTTTCCACGATGGTGGGACTCGAACCACTGACCTATTGTCAGCAACCACTGCTCAAATTAATAAATAAACCTATATAATGAAGCTACTCAGTTCTCTTTAAAAGAGCCCTTAATGTCATCCAGGAGACAAATGCCAGTTCATTAGCATTACTTTATGCTAACTTCATTTCATGAGTAATAAGTACTCGTAGTCTCCACTTATTTTCCATAAAAAAGTTTAATTATTCAAGCAGCGGCAGTGTCTTGAATATTAATTGAGAAAGGCTGTTTTATACGAAGCCAACGATATTATGTTGCAGGCGACTAATTTGCAACGCGACAAAATGTCGTTAGCTGCGAATTGTCGCCTCGTGAAGTTTTATTTTGTTTATACTTGAAGTATTTATGATGTTTTGTTCTATTTCCATTTTTACTGAGTACTTATCTTATACAAAATACTATTAATATTTGCTTATCGCTTACTAGATTTTGCCCGCGGTTTATAACAATAAATAATAATATCAGCCCTGTATTAAACTGTCCCACTGCTGGGCATGGGCCTCTTCTCACAGTGAGAAGGGTTAAACCATAGTCCACCACGCTGGCCTAGTGCGGGGTTTGCAGACTTACGTATTATTATCTTCGAGAACATTATGGAGAACTCTCAGATATGCAGGTTTCCTCACGTTTCCTCAGATTTCCTTTACCGTTAAAGCAAGCGATAATTAGCTATTTAATACGCACATAACTTCGAAAAGTCAGAAATGCGTGCCTTGAGTTCGAACTCGAGACCTCTGCGTGGCAGTCCAACGGTTTCTCACTAGGCTATCGCTGTTTGCCCGCGGTTTACTTCGCGTTAATCTAGATTTCGTCAATAATTTTTATACCGCGGGACCAGTAGTTTTATCCAGTCCTATTCCGTACCCCTGACAACGAGTATGCAAACTGCCGTGATGATCGATATTTTAGTTATGGTGTGAAAGCGTAACAAACAAATAAACAAGCAAACTCACATTCGCATTCATAATATTAATTAGGATTAAGACATAATGCGTGATGAAATACAAGAGTCTGTTTCTTGCTTAGAGAAGTACTACCAACTTAAAGGAAAGCAGGATAAATGTAGTAACACCGTGTTGCTGCTATGAATATCCTATTAGAATAGTCCATTGACACTGGCTACGATTACACACAAAACGTGACAGCATTTCACGTCTTCTATTTATCTAATGAAACCACTCCCGCAATAGAAATAATTTCTGTGTAGCGGGGGACAAACATACAGACAACGGACACAAAGAACATCCAGACTCGGAACAACCATTTGTAGGTCACACAAAGTTTTGTCCCGTGTGGGATTCGAACCCACAACACTCGGCTCAGTGGCAGTGGTGAGGCGACCACCTAAAAACCTACGTCATCCGTGCAGTCAATTCTTTACAATTATAAATAACATTAATAAGTTTGCTTTACACTTTTCGATAACAATCGCAACAGCAAATTTTTATTTTGTTCTGTAATGTACTATAAACTGTTAGTTTTATAGACAGAGCCGAGCACACCGGAGCAACAATGTTTCTTATTGTAACGCACCATCAAATTTAAGACGATTGTATACATTTTTGTGATTGCCTCGTTTGAAAAACCACTGCGTGGCAGTCCAACGTTCATTACAATAATAATAATATCAACCCTGTTTATAAACTATCCCACTACTAGGCATGAGCTTCTTCTCAGTATAAGAAGGGTTAGACAGTAATCCACCACGCTAGCCCAGTACAGCTGGACAGACTTCACATATTTTCGAGAACATTATTTAAATCTTTCAGACATACAGATTTCCTTATGATGTTTAACCGTCAAAGCGAGCAATAATTAACTATATAGTCTGTCAATTATTGGAATGCCAGACATAATTGAAAACTATTGTGTCTGGCCGCCGGTGTACCGCTGCGACTGCGACGACGAAAAATTAGAGGTGCGTGCGCCTTTGTATCGAGCCCGAGACCTCTTCGTGGCAGTCTAACCATTTCCGTATAGCCTATTGCTGCTATATATATATATATATATATATCATCATTTCAGCCTATTGCAGTCCACTGCTGGACATAAGCCTCCCCCAGGGTGCGCCACAAGGCCCGATCTCCCGTTTTCGCCATCCAGTCACCACCAGCCACTTTTTTCAGGTCGTCGGTCCATCTGGCCGGAGGGCGTCCTACACTACGCTTGCCGAGTCGTGGTCTCCACTCGAGAACCCGTCTGCTCCAACGCTCATCGGTTCTGCGACAGATGTGACCGGCCCACTGCCACTTCAGCCTGCTACACTTCTGAACTACGTCAGTAGCTTTGGTTTTTTGTCGGATAATCTCGTTCCGGACTTTGTCCCTTAACGAGATTCCGAGCATACACCTTTCCATAGCTCGCTGAGTGACATGCAATCGGTGGGCTAGTTTCACTGTTAGGTGCCACGTCTCGGCTCCGTATGTCATGACCGGCAGGACGCATTGATTGAATACCTTGGTCTTCAGGCATTGTGGCACGGGTGACTCGAAAATGTGACGCAACTTTCCAAACGCTGCCCAGCCAAGCTGCACTCTTCTGGTGATTTCACCCTCAAAGTTGTCTCTACCCAGCTGTAACTTTTGTCCTAGGTAGACGTACCCCTGGACAACTTCAAGGGCTACACCTTCGACGAAAACGGGCTCAGGGACGATGTGCTCGTTGAACATGACCTTAGTCTTGTCCAAGTTCATCCCGAGCCCAACGCGTCTCGAGGCAGCATTAAGACCGGACAGCATTGTCTGCAGGTCTTGCAGCGATTCTGCCATTACAACTATGTCGTCAGCAAAGCGGAGGTGTGTGAGATATTCACCATTGACATTGATGCCCATTCCATTCCACCGCAGGGTCTTGAAGACATCCTCCAGAGCATTGGTGAAGAGTTTCGGGGAAATAACGTCACCCTGTCTTACACCTCTGAGCAACTGGATGGGTCTTGTTTGGTGGTTCTGCACTTGGACGGACATCGTCGCCATTTGGTGGAGATTTCTCAGCACCTCCACGTACCGCCAGTCGACTTGGCATCGCTGCAAAGACTCCAGAACAGCCCAGGTTTCGATGGAGTCGAAGGCCTTCTCGTAGTCCACAAACGCCAGACACAGCGGTTGGTTATACTCTTCGGACTTCTGTATAACCTGCCGAACAGTATGGATGTGATCTACGGTGCTATAGCCTTTACAAAACCCAGCCTGTTCCGGTGGCTGAAAGGCGTCAAATCTTGATGCCAGACGATTCGTGACGACTCTCGAGAACAGCTTATAGACGTGGCTCAGAAGCGTGATCGGCCTATAGTTTTTAAGGAGCGTTTTGTCTCCTTTCTTGAAAAACAATGCCACGACACCTCTGTTCCACGCCTTCGGGGTAGCCCCATTGGTTATTATAGAGTTGAAGAGCCTCCTCAACTCCCCAAGAACAGGTTTACCCCCAGCCTTGAGGAGCTCAGAGGCTACTCCATCTTCACCGGGAGCCTTCCCATTACTAAGCTGTTTGAGAGCCGCCTCGATTTCGTCGACATCTACGTCTGGGAGATCGTCAGTGAAGTGGCGGGTAAGTGGGGCTCTAGGGTCTCTCGCGTCTGGTGGAGGCTTCGGTGCGTGCGAAGCATACAGAGTTCCGTAGAAGTCCTCAATTTCAGCGAGTATCCCCGGGACTGATGTGACGGTTTCACCATTCGAGGTAGCTAACTTTGTCAGATGACTCCTCCCCAGTCTCTTGGTGAAGACCTTCGACCCCCGATTTCGCTCGATCGCCTCGTGTACTAGGCGAGTGTTCCAGCTGCGAAGGTCGCGTCTTACCAAGTTCCTGATTTTCTTGTGGAGTGACTGGGGATCTGACAAAGATTCCTCTGGTGTCTCACGTCTAAATCGCATCAGATCCAGGGTCTCGCTAGAAAGTTTGGACTTCCTATCTGATCGCCTTTTCCGAAAGTGCCTCGTTCCCACTTCGCGTATCACCCCAATTATGCCGTCCAGGTCCTCGTCAACATTGGCCGGGGTCTCCAGTGCGGCGAATCTATTTTGCAATTCTCGTTGGAACGCATCATGTCCAGCTTGGGGCACAGACAGAAGAACAGACCTCACCATGCGACTACGTTCGAGCTTAAAATTGATATTTAGGGTGCCTCGTACAAGCCGGTGATCGCTACCGGTATTAAACCTGCTGATCACCGAGACATCCCTAAAAATGTGCTTCTTGTCGGCTATGATGAAGTCAATCTCGTTCTTCGTCACACCGTCGGGGCTCTTCCAGGTCCACTTCCGTTGGGGCTTTTTCTGATAAAATGTGTTCATACAGAACAGCCCCTGCATGCTAAGGAAGTTGACCAGCATTTGGCCCCTATGGTTTCTGCGCCCATAGCTATGCTGTCCCAAACAAGATTCACCGCATTCTTTTCCCACTTTGGCGTTGAAGTCCCCCATGACAACTGTATAATGGGTTTTGGTGGTACGATGCATGGCCTTTGACACATCGTCGTAAACGGCCTCCACCTCTTCGTCTGAGCTGCTCGACGTCGGCGCATATACCTGTATGACCTTGAGAGAGTATCTCTCGGTCAGTTTCAGTACAAGGTACGCAACCCGGGTCGAGACGCTGCAGATCTCCACCACGTTGTCACGAAGGGCTTTGTTGACGAGAAATCCCACGCCACCTTGGGATTTTTGGCTCCCTTCCCTGAAGTAGAATAGATGGCCTGACTCAAGGGTTACCGTGTCCTCTCCCTCTCTACGAACTTCCGATAGCCCGAGAACATGCCATCGTATCTTCTCTAATTCTTCTTCAAGGATCTGGAGGCTTTCGTCCAGCCGTAGACTGCGTCCATTAAATGTAGCCAGGGTCAATTGTTGGCAGCCGTCCGTAGCCCGGGGATTCCTAGCACCCCCTACCCTACCGTAACCAAGGCCGCTGCCGTGACCTGGAATAGTAGGGCGGCCGGGAACTGGGCGCCGTTTCTTTTTTGGACTCATCATGGGGGGTTTTGCCCGTAGTCACCACGCTGGGCAGGCGGGTTGGTGACCGCAGTGTATTGGTATGGACTGTGTTGTCTACGCAAGAAGCGCTGCTGCCCACCTCTCGGATGGTCCCTTAATCGCCTTCTACGATACCCACGGGAAGAAATGGGGTGGTGCTATTCTACTCTGCCGGCACCACACGGCATACGTATATATATATATATATATATATACCATATAATTATATTATTGTTTAGTCAGTTAGCGTCTCGTTAGTACTCTTACAAAAATTTCAATATTTTCACAGGGTTGTGAGTATTTCCAGAACAAGTGAAAATGTAGAGTAACTGAAAGTGTGTGGGGCATATCATATCATAGCTGGCTAATACTGGCTGGCTAAACATATTTGCCTAACTTACTATACTTGCCTTATGGGATACACAAACGTAAGTCTATGTATATAAAGACACTTTCTTTAACAAGCCTGCTAATTCTTTAGTCTAATAGATGACCCTAACATTTATTTGCCTGCATAAAGGAGAAGCGAAAGCAATTTTAGTCCCAAAGGCAAAAAGACTCTACCAATTACGAAGTATTTAAATAAAGCCGAGAAATGTGCATACAAATGGTGAAGAGCCCTCGGTAAGCCAATAATATGAATTGCAATCTTGAAATAATAGCTTGTCGTAATAACGCACCGTGCTACAGGGCAAAATAAATTCCGTACCAATATTGAAATTTTCCTATGCAACATGTTTAATATGTAGTTTGTAAAAAGATAAAAGGCTTATGTAGTTTTATCTTCATTCTTTAAGAAGTAAAGTTCAATAAGTTCCTGTGTAGATGGCTAGATCGATATTAAATATACAGTTTAATATTGTGCAGTCATATTTTAAGGTCAAATAGTGGACCTTATGACTAAAGTTGTAGTAGAACGTAGTAGTTTGCTACGAGTATACTACGAACATTGTAGGTTCGAAACTTAACGGAACAAAAATTTATGTGATTCACAAATGTTAGTTCCAAGTCTGGATGTACCTTGTAAACGTTTTTATATTTTTTTAAAGTTCTCCGCAATACAGAAATTATGCTTGGTGCGAGAATAATACGTCAAAAATAAAATAAAAGGAAACTGAACAATTTTAATAAATGTTTTCGATAATGTATGTACATATATTGTATACAGAATATGATTTTGTCTTCTGTTTACGCGAATGTTATTCATTGAAATTAAACTACTATATACGGATTTAATCACGTTGTTTATTTAACACTGTATATAGTTTTGAAACTGTTACACTACTACTACTATTGACTTTTACTCATTTATAAGCTAATAAAATTATTAAAGCTATTTATATTTAGGTTTACACTTTGTCCAACGTTTCGGTTGCTTTTCAGCAGCCATGGTTACGGGGAGACTAAGATGGTAGTTGTCTCAATGTTCCAGTGTAGTTATTTCAAAGTACCCGAACATAATTTAATCATTGATGTTTCTATTTACGCAAAATGAGCTCAAAGTATCATGAAGTCTAGCTGTGGTTTGCTTCTTCTTGGGTTTGACTATTTGAATTACTGGATCCCAAGCTGTTGGTACATTCCAACCATCTTCTCTAGCATCTTCTCTGAGGTGGTGCGAATCGTACATCCGCAATCGTTCACAATTAGTTTATCTTCACGGATTTAAATCTAGTAAAAGAGAAGTTCCCTCAAGAGTTCATACATGATATTAAACAAGTAATTAATTCTAAATAATTGTATTAAATTTGTATTAATTATATGCTGATGATTTACCGTTCCATCGAAAGTCAAAACGATATAAATATACTTCAATCAGACTTAAATACTGTATATACGTGGTGCACAGAGAATCTTATGGTACTGAATTATGAAAAATGTTACCACATTAAATTTACAAAAAAGAAAATGTCCCTTTAACATTAATTATTCTATCAATAACGTCATGTTACCCGAAGTATATACAATACGCGACCTAGGCATTACTTTCGATAGTACCCTTAGTTTCAGACATCACATAGACAGTATTGTGAATAGAAGTTCTCGACTAGCTGGATTTATAAATAGGGAAATGAATTTTTTAAAGAACCCACCCTTTCAATCCTTGTTTACAATTCCCTAGTACGCGGCATGTTAGGATATTTCAGCACAGTGTGAAATCCATGTTATCAAGTACATATAGATCGCATCGAAAGAATTCAAAAATAATTCTTGTACCATCTTGCATACTCAAATAATAATTGCCATATGTTGAAGTCCTACGAAGACCGCCTCAAATTCTTTAAAATGAAACCCCTCCATACGTAGACGTAAAATTGGTGACATTGTATTTTTAAGCAAACTAATCCATGGTCTAATAGACGCCCCCGAAGTTTTAGCACGTGTATCATTCTTGTTACCGCGGGTAGGCAGTCGCCTTAACAACCGCAAAACTTTCCATTTACCTCACTGTAAGACGAACACTGGTCAACATTCGCCTTTGTACCGTATGTGTTCCTCCGCAAACGAAGTCAGATCAGACATTGATTTATTTAAATGTAGTTCTATGACCTCAATAAAGAAAAGTCTTAATTGTCTATACTAATATAAATTTAATTTTTTTAATAATTTAGCTAGGCATACTTGTCATATAATTATCAGCATGTAGTGTTTGCATCTAGTAGGATACATCTTAATGTAAGTTTATTAAGCTATGATAAATACCATTGTACTATCGATAGACTGTATCCAGTTTTGAGAAACAATAAAAAAAAAAAATATTGTATCCGTGGTAGGAATCGGTGTTCTTTTGCGAGAAAGCGAGAATCTGTGGTTTGTCAAATCTCAGGTAGTGATTGGTCCCCTGTTGTACATGTCACACACAGCAGACTTCAACAGGCGTTGGTGTTTTAAATCAGCTATGTGTTCTTTTATGCGGATGCCTATGCTTCTCTTGGTTTGAACAATGTATGAGAGTCCGCAGTCACAATCTATTTTATAAACCCCTGCATCTTGTAAAGATAATTGACACTTGACGGCTGGTAAAAATTTACTTATCTTCGTTGGTGGCTTGAAGTATGTGTTAATTGAAGCTCGCTTCAAGATGTAGACAATCTTGTCAGTGATACCTCTTACATAAGGCAGTTTAGCAGGCTGGCGCTCGACTGTGGCTGACTTTTCTCGAGATCTGTGACAGCGGCGCGGCTGTTGGAGCTTGTTGTCTTGCAGTACTTGCTTGACATGTTGAAGTTCGGCGTCTAGGTGATTCTTGTCACAGATCCCGTGGGCTCTCTGAAACAAAGACATTCCAACAGTAGCTAACTGTTTAGGATGGTGGTGAGATTCACCGTTTATGTACCTATTTGTATGGGTCTTTTTCCTATACACAGTGTGGCCCAATGTATGATCAGGATTCCTGATGATAAGTACATCTAAGAATGCTAATTAATTATTTGCCTCTAATTCCATAGTAAATTGGATGTTGTTATTAATGGAATTAAGATGTTCTAGGAATACACTAACACTATCTGTTGGTAATATTGTAAAAGTATCATCTACAAACCTCTTATAAATCCTGGGTGTGATGGGGGCAGTGTGTAAAGCTCGAGCCTCGAAGTCCTCCATATATACATATATCGGCAACAACAGGCGATACTGGAGAGCCTATTGCCACACCATCGACTTGTATGTAGAATTTATTATCCCACAACAGATAGCCAGCTTAAGTACTTCTGCATATTCCTCAGGCATATTGTACTCTATTAGCTTTCTTTTAGTTATTTCAATATATTCATGTACAGGTATGCATGTAAATAATGACTGTACATCAAAACTAACCATTGTTTCATTGTTAGTGAGACATAGGTGTTTAATCTCACTCACAAAATGTTACCGTGACCATGGCTGCTGAAAAGCAACCGAAACGTCGGGGATAGTGTAAACCTAAATATAAATAGTTTTAAGAATCTTATTAGCTTATGAATTAGTAAAAGTCAATAATAGTAGTAGTGTAACAGTTTCAAAATTATGTAATACAGTGTTAAATAAACAACGTGATAAAATTCGTATATAGTAGTTTAATTTCAATACAGAATATGAGTTTGAAAACATGATGCATTGAATTTCTCAATTAATAGATGAGCTGATAAAAAATTAAGCTAGATCTTTCGATGTATGATGATGCAATGTCCGAAATTGTCTGATACTGACCAAATAAAAAAGAAAATAACAGGGTAAACAACTACAAACGTAATAACACTGAATTTAGAAATGTGTAAAAGTCACTATTACTCATTGCTCTATTAAGATAAATTTTGTTAAGTTGAAATTGGTCATCAAAATATATATTTTAGTTCATGCTAATATTTATCGTTAACAATTTACAACCCTAAATATGAACACTTCATTATGTCACATACTGTATAAATAATAGAAATGGTGGTGAAGGTTTAGATATTGAATGCAGATCGTTAAGTGAATCTATATACATTTAAAATTAATTATAAATATTTCTATTTAAATATGGTAACTGTTCAATTGTCTATAGCTCACTTTTTCCATACAATCTGTGATTCATTGTTAAGTTTCGGAGCCTGACAATCTGTCTGACAGGATTTTCTTAGTTCAGATACCAGTCTCTCACAAAGGTGCATTTGGTTACATAAGTTACATAATGTTATAGAATGTAAGTTAATTTTGTGGAATAAGATATATAAATTATTAACCTCTGAGTCTTCTTCGAAGAGGTTAATGAAAACACTATGTGGGTCTGTGTGTCTGTCTGTTAGTGACAGGCATAGCTCCGGAACCACTGGACTGATTGACTAGTAACTTGGTGTGCAGACACCTCGCTGATTTCAGCATGAATGGGCCGGCTCGACCGGGGAAGGACTACCCTCTCACAGAATATCGACGTGAAATAGCAGTACTTCTACTGTTGTGTTCGTTCGGTGAGTGAGAGTGCCGGAGGCCCAATCACCCTCTTTCCCCCTTCCCGCTCCTTCTCCTTCCCACTTCCTTTCCTAAAAGGTCGGCAACGCGCAAGTGATGCCTCTGGTGTTGCGGGCGTCTATAGGCTACGTTGACCACTTACCATCAGGTGCCGTATGCTAGTTTGCCACCTTAGTTGTACAAAAAAAAAAAAATCCCTCAGTCGAATTTGAATATGAGCCCTGTGGGTCAAAAGACCCACGAGATATAGGGGTCACAAAGTCATAAGGTCAGGGGATATCCACCAACAGAGTGGTTTGGAAGAGGCTTTTGCCAAAAAAAAACACATGAAGACGAAAAGGTTGAATCCTGGGTTTTTACACCCATCCTGTTATTGTTATCTATGATGCCTACATTTAGCAATAGACAATATTAAACTTCATCAGATACAACTATCTGTAAAGGTTTTGATGGCCTATACTTTTGGCGGTATCTTTGTTTTAAAATAATGAACATGAAATAAATAAACTTACTAATTTAGTTTTTTTTAATTGTTAGTAGGAATCTTTACCAGGGCCATCTGCCTGAACATCCAAACACGCCAAAAATGTTGAGGTAAGCCTCAATATAGTTATTGTATTTAGTACAGCATTGAAGCAAAAAAGCCACAGAGTGTGTGTGTGTGTGTGTGTGTATGCTTGCGCATATATGTATCTACATACACACATCTATGCGAATGCATGAGTGTGGATGAGTGTGTGGTTAGCCGCGGAAATAAATTTAATTAAATCACTCCAATAGATGTGATTAACAAAAATAATGTTTAAATAGTTACGTTTACATTGAAACTAATTGCCCACGCAGTATTCACACTTCTGACTGTGACAACGTAACAGTATTAGTATTATCCTAAACTCCCTATGAAATAATACTATGTTTACTCATTTATTGTGCCTATCTAGAATGTCCAAAGCCACTTACACTACTATAAAAATAATATAATAATATCAGCCATGTATATAAACTGTCAAACAGCTAAACTTTAGCTTTTAAGGCATATTGCCAAAGTTTCTATACGGGAAATCTGTGGGTTGCTTATGCCAAAAGAGCGATGGACGCTCTGCGCGTCCAGTATAATAATATTTTTAGGATGCTGTTGCGAAGGCCTCGTTTTTGTAGTGCCTCAGAAATATTTGTGCAAAATCGAACTGATAGCTTTCAAGCGGTGATTCGCAAAAAAACTGCATCTCTACTGAGCAGAGTACGAGATACCAGCAACGGCATCCTCAAAATAATAAGTGAGGATATTACTTCTTCAATTTTAAAAAAGATGGTGAGGATGGTGATAAAGTAAAGTCCCAATGAATCATTGTCATTTTATCATTATCTTTTATCATTATTAATACTTATATATATTATGTCACTTTACTAACAATAGTTTGTAAGTCATTATTGTAATTACTAACACATTGGATCTTAGTCATCTGAATAAAGAAATTATTATATATAAACACGGGCCTCTTCTCAGTGTGAGAAGAATTATAGTCTACCACGCTGGCCCAGTGTGGATTGGCACACTTCACACTTCTTTGAGAACATTATAGAGAACTCTTAGACATGCAGGTTTCGTCATTATGTTTTCATTTACCATTAAAGCTTGTGGTAATTTAACAATTAACTCGTATTACGCACATAATTATGAAAAGACAGAGGTCCGTCCCTCAGTAATACCTTCAGACATCCACGCGGCATTCCAAGGGTCTCCTACTAGCCTGTCGTTGCGTACTTACATTAATACTAGATAATATAAGTATATTATCCTTTTTTAGAAACCTATAAAGAAGAGTTAGACCACAGTCTACCACGCTGCGGCAGCGTTAGTCTGTCATCTTTGAGAATGTATGCGGAGCATAATTTCAGAACGAGGAGAGCTAGGTTCTAATCAACTAGTCTATGTTAGCGCAGTACGAGTTAATAGACTTTACATACTAATCCTATCTTATGTGTGGGGGCTAATCAGTACAGACCGGCGACACTTCGACCCATTGGGATATTTTGTGTCGGCCCCAATTTTTATCCCTTAGCTATCTCCCTATGAATGTACTGCATCAGTCGTAGCGTACACTTTAGAGGGAGAAGCCTAAAGTCCTCAGGATTTGGATATGCCAATCCCATCAGACCCATCCTCAATCCAGCCAACGCGTCATATTCACATAGTAGGTGCGATATGGACTCGTCCTGTTCACCACAGGCTCTGCAGATCGAATTGTGTGCCAATCTCAATCTGCACAGGAAGTCGTTGGTGCCAAAAAAAAAGATAAGGTAAGATACTAATCCTAACTAATATTATAAATGCGAATGTGACCTTGTTTGTTTGTTTATTTATTTTTACGCGTTCACGCCAAAACACGTCACAAATTCAATATCCCTATTCTAACTAATATTATAAAGCCAATATGAGTTTGTTTATGTGTTTGTAACACTTTCACGCCTTAACTACTCGACCGATCATCATGAAATTTCGCAAACATTTTGTCAGTAAAGCAGAAAAGGACAAAGCATACCTTTCATCCAGAAAAAAGCACTGTTACTAACCTAACCTAACTTACATTTACGCAAGTGGAGCCATGGGCAAAATCTAGCATCTTATAAATTTAACCTGCATATATTAGAAGACATGAAGGTTTCTTTATGATGTTTACTTTACCAACCTTTAAAGCGATCAATAATTCATGCGATTCTTGCAGTGAGATTAAACTAAAGGCCTCGGCTTTTCAGTCCAACGGCCGCTCTACAAGAGCTTACCCTATTACGTAGAGCAAGGAACTTCGGAGCTGCTCATGTCAAAGCGCCGCTAGCGTGATATGGTGCCATGCTCTACATAGAAGAATGATAAATAGGAATTATAGTCACATTTTACAGTATAAAGAGGCAAGGAATGTTGAGAAAATATTTAACTAAATTCTAGGTATTGCATTTGCTTAAATTCAGTGCAAGCGGGACTGACTTGTCATTGGAAATAATAACATAACGGGACGGGGTACAAGTATACCGAGTATTGCAAGCAATCATGGTATACTGCTTAATATCACGTGGACGTTAGGTTTGTTACCTTGCTATACTAGAAATTAGCATGTAAGGAAGCATTGAGAAAATACTGCTTGTAAACTGCCTTGTTGAAGAAATGGTAGTTAATGCCGTGCATGATGGTTTTGGATTCGATTCCCAGGTCGGACACAGTGTTTTTGGGTTAGGTCTGTAAGAAATTCCCAGTATCAGTGCAGCACCTGGAATTGTGCGCGATAGACGGCATTTTTAGCTTCAATAGAAATGATGATGATACTAGTGTATGTGAAAATAATAATAGCAACTTTTACCTTAAAAGTAATAATGTATAAAACTCAAAAAAAACAATTTTAGACATTTATATTACGACATATTAAATATTTTTGAAGTAACTGTTACCCAAGCGAACTATAAAATCTTTTGTACATTATGGAATGCAATAAAGTTTGAAATTCAATTATACTCGCCCCTATTGCGTAGTACCTACCTGAAATTGTACTTAGCAAAATATTGATGTAATACTCTACTGACTATCCTTTCGAGCATAAAGACGTGAGACTCTTAATCCTACTAGTATAAAGGCATTCGAAAGAGTGCGAAGCAAATTCTTTCAAATTCAAACAATCAACAATCAACAATCATGCATCATGCTCGTGAACGACCATCATACTCGGGAACATATCAGCATAACGCAAGCACGAGTTGCTATCGTATTCAATATGCATACAATTTTTGGACCGGTAATACAACAAGCCACAATAGATAACAGGGATGGCGCTAAGCCCTATTGTTGAGCACAATGACCGCTTCTGGGTATATTACTGGCAGTATATCAGTACACCATGCTATAAGCTTTTGATGATGGTTCTATTGACTATGGATAACAAGATATTGGCTCCTATATCCCTAATATAATAATAATATAGTTCTACATATTATATTGTAATCCATTTGTAAGAAGTCTCAAAAAGTATTTAACAGTGATTAGGTCAACGACACAGACTATTTGGTAGGTAAATGTACGTTACAGTAAGTCTTTCAAAAATTTATACTCAGCAGTATTTTAGAGTAACGTAACCAAATGCGAACGCATTAACAAGAACAGGCCTTATGTAGCTATGTCTGTCTGTCATACCGTTAAAGGGAATTTCTATATAATATTCTGTATCTAGCAAGTAATGAAAATTTTCATGTTTTCAATACTTGCTAGGCTTGCCCGCTGTATTTTGCTATAAAAATAATATTTTCTTGCTAGGTTTCTTGTCATTATTCTATCGATATATACAAGCCTCAAACTCATAACGATTTGATGCATTTCACTGCACAAATGGCGCAGTGAGCAAGCTAGCGTGGGTTCAGGTATGGGTGTACTTCGTGTCTGTTAATTGTATGTTTGTAAACACCAGTGCCAACAACATACGAGGGAGCGCTCGAGTCCCCCAATGGCATTATTGATAGGACTAAGCCCCCAGAATAATTTCGCTTTTAATAATAGACACTAACTGTAGAAAAAGTGGCTGAATGATACATTCCCCTAACTAATACAATGATTAGGGATTTAATATTAAACACAAAATATATTTTATATTAATACTTATTAAGCCCTTAATATTTTATAATGTCGACGATCCTGTTTGTAATGTCCCCTGCGACACAGCGCCTGTGGACAGTGATGAGCTGGAGTCAACTTTAAAATATATATTATATATTATTATCATCAACGCTTCGCGTGACCAGAGGGCTGGTATTTTCTATGTACAAAGAATAAGTATTGCCATTCAACGTGGCAATGTTGCCAGTCTTCTGGGCACGTTACCAATTGACGACGATGCGGAGAAATATAATGACGCTTTATAATTTTGAAGTTTCATTTTTCTCTTTAGTTTATATTTCTTGTAAACAATTTGTGTATATATTATGTTAATTATTTAATTATGTCCCTTATTATGTAAATACATACCTACTATGATATCTAATTTAAATAATATAAAATTAAATCCACACGCCATATAACGAAAAGCAGCCAAATTGCTTAGAGAATAAGTCACTTACAAATTAAACATAATAAAAGTATTCCATATATAACACTAAAGAGATTTTAATTATATTAATTATGGAATCATATAAAAACAGTTCAACGCTATATCCAGCTTATGCCATTGTTTAGCCGTTTGATACCCCAGGCGCGCAAATCCGGCTCGCACCTGACCAGTTTTTATTTAATTCTGTTTCTCATTTGATTAAGTGACTGCGCTAATTCGCTAAGAAGTATAATAAAAGTCAAGAAAATTTATTATGTCACTATAAAACTTTCTCCTAATAGCTTCATATGAACTTTTTAAATATACCTTTACCCAGCTCTGTAAAGGCACTGATAAAAGCGAAGCATGCCTCTTTAAAAAGTTCTTGGAAAAGCCTACAGATTAAAGAACGACGTAAATGATAATATATGATACTGATATTAGATTTAGAAAAGCCACGGCGCAGTTCTACAAATTGCTTTCAGTAACTTAATTTAAAAATACTTTATGAAATATATATATGTCGGAGGAAGCTATGAGTCGGGTTGATTGTTGGTTGCACGTATAATTCACAATATAAAATGTTTACATTTTAATTACTTTTAAAATTCTTAATTTAATTTTTATTTGATTTGTTAAATTATTCTATAATTCAAAAACCTTATTAACATAATAAAAGTTATGAATATTGTAATTCACAAAATGACCAATCAGAGCAGAGCGTGTGCTCGAGTGGGGTCGAGGCGCCATCTTTACTTTAGGAAGGCCCACAGTTATTGAGACACATTTGAGTGATAGCGACTGATCAAGTCGGAACGTTGAGTTGTGAGTTGTGTACAGAAAGTAAGATAAGTGCCCTGAACCCACTGCTCGGTCTTAACTATTTATTTTTCATTCATCAATGTAATGTTATTGTTACCAAACACCTGCAAACATTGACCTACTCCGATACGGAGAATTTGCTTACAGTCGTAAAATAGCCTTAAGTCATCAGTAATTTGTAATAATATTATGTAATCTAAGTTATTTTTATTGTATCAATATACATACTTTATTTTAAGTTTATGCACATTGACCTCAACTTTAATATTATTTGGCATATATTTTATTTTTGTAAGTAGAGAAATAGCCTGAAACACAGGTCTAAACCTAGTTCAGGCAACCACTTTATAAAAACCTAGCGCTTGAAGTTAAATTAGAATGAACAATGTCGGCCGATTAAAGTATACCTAAGTAAAACATGTACCAGATTAAGGATAGTTATAATTTATTGTAGTATAATATTATTTTAGACTAATAACAAAATGTATACCTATGTATTATTATTATTATTGAATAAAAAAAAATATTCGACATTATTGTGAAGTAAAAATATTGTTTATTCTAAATAAAAATAGTGTAAAACCGCCATCGTTGTGTTTTGTGCTCGCATATTACCCAGATGACGCCCACTAAACCCGCAACCACTAATGACATTGCCATAGAGAACAATACTTCTCCGACATATATTTGCACGTAAAATCTTCTCTGTTGAACAATTCACTTTATATACTATGATATTTTAATAAATGATTTTTAACAACAAACAAAGATAACAAACTTTCATATTGGATTTATTTTTTAAAGTGATCAATTAATGTATTGTTCTAATAAACTACATATAATTATAATAATTAACATAATATACACAAACAAATTATTTACAATAAGGTTAACTTCAAAGAGAACAAGCAACACATTTAAAAAAAGTGTCACATTATTCCTCCACATGGCAGTCAATTAGCAACGAACCCAGAAGACTGGCAGAATTACCACGTTTGATAGCAATACTTATTCTTTAAACCCTCTGAACACACGAGGTGTCAATCAGTCGCTTATTTAGGTCTCTATAAGCAGACCTAGCAAATCCGTAATGGTAATTTTTTTTCGGAAGATACAAAGTATTTCATTTACTACATTTAGCGTCTCAAGCGCACCGACACCTCACACCTTTACACACAGCACAAGGACATTTTCTATGAATTTCTGTATATTATAGGCATTTTCCCAATCAGTAAGTACTACTTGGCTGACTTACGTAAGCCATAAAAAATAGTAAATATAGTTTTTTTATTGTTTAAAGAACAATTTTCAATTATCATCCTCTAAGATTCATCTAAATATCGTCCTCTGCAATGCTGATAAAAGTTTATCATTTTGTTTTCTATTTTACTTATCAAGTATTGGCATAAGCATCTTATCAAAGGTAATCTGATCAGTGCACCAAAAATATAAATAATTTAATGTGACATATGCGAAAAAATTCATTTCTATTTTAAAAAAAAGCACGTATTTGTAAAAACTCATAAAAATTACCTAACACTCGAAAAATAAACTAACATAAATGCAGGCTTAAATTTTCCACGACAGCATCTCAAGGAAACCTTACTTTTCCACCTTATTCTGTGGTATATGGTAAAGGCTGTAGCGGGCTCTTTAACAAAAAGATTTGCGGATGCGGGACTTGCATTTTATATGGCCTTAATGTTGACCTAATTGCCTATTATATGTCTTATATTTTATATCCTTTATATGTCTCGGACTCTAAGAGACTGGATCCCACGACACAGGGAATCCTAGTGTGGGGTCTAGGGCATCAAATTGACATACGTTGTAACCTTTCCTTGAACAATAAATATTTATTATTATTATTATAAGAGGCATCTTAGCTTCAACTAAATTACACCTGGCAAGGTGTAATTGAGTTTACAAAATGGATTGATTCAGTTTTCAATATTTGCTACATTTTAATATAATTCATTATGAGTGTAACCTAACAACATATAAAGTGACTTATAAGTTTATTAGCGTTAAGTGATATCTATAATTAAAAACTGGTTGAGTACATCGACCTCTATTAATTTAGCAAATATCGATATACTGAGACTGTTTCAGCTATTTATTTTTCCAATGCAAGTTTTACCTGACAGCCGAAACATGTCAAGATATATTGTTAAAAAGCATGGCGTCTGAACGCCGTCGTTTAAAAGATAGTTGAGGAGTTTCGAATTAAATTACTTATCAGAATAACTCTTTGAGGTATACTAAATCTATAATATTTATTACAACGCTCCAATAACACGATCTTTGGACCATACCCCACGTTCAAGCACGCCGCACTCCTAGCACCATGTAGAGGGCCTTAGCAAAAAACCGCCGCGACTAGAGCCCTTAAAATGTGGCAATTAAGATTTATATTCGCTTGGCAAATCACA
The DNA here is from genome assembly GCA_963675205.1 of Catocala nupta. Lineage (NCBI taxonomy): Eukaryota > Metazoa > Arthropoda > Insecta > Lepidoptera > Erebidae > Catocala > Catocala nupta. Next base: position 7,211,676 of record OY776085.1, on the reverse strand, counting down.
AGACGATGTTCCAACATCGCATCGCGGCATCCGACCATCCCAGCGAACATTTCTTTAGCTTTGAAACTTGTTCCTAGGAATTAAATTGAAAAGCTGGATTATGAATTTCACTTGCAGATTCTGATTGCGTGTTATTTGTAGCTATTTTTCGCCTTGATAGCTCGGAGCGACAAAAAGTGTTAGCTTGTTGAAGTGGTTGTTTCTGAAAGTTTTGGTTTGTGTAGTGTTAACAAATTTTCTTTCATTCAGATTCTGTATATTGATCACTATTGTCCATACTGAACAAACCGCATCTAATCAAGCTAAGCTATGCCGGGCCTTAGTCTACACTTTCTAAAATGGTATTGGCTTTTATTGACAACTAACTCTTAAACTGGAAATTCACCTGTTGTGTCATTTAAACTCAATGTAACATGTTGCAATTCCTTCGCGTCCAGGATAGCGACACGAGCTAGCCTGTCTGTACTCCGGTAGTCCGGTTTTCGACGAATCCCTTTGAGTGTTTCGTTACAAGTCAATACAAGTCGACGCGTTGCTGCGAGCACATGTACCACTTTGAATTCCTACTACGATTACCTACACACGCTCGACTACAATTTCTGTACGTGTGCGAAAATAATAATATAATGTAACAAAATGTGTCTTTTAGTTTATTTTAGTATCATGTGTATAACTTAATCACAAGATAATCGTTGAACAGGTTTAGGCTCAACTCGGCACACAGATAGACCCTGGCCTATATCCTAGGTTGAAACATAAGATACATTTCATCTTGGTAATGATCAATATGTTAACGAGGGATTCAAGCAGAATAAACACGTAAAGAAGGTAACAAATAATAATTAATAAAAAATCTAAGAAACACCATAACATGTTTTTTTTATTTCACTTACCTTAGCATATCAACAGACATCTTGCATATTGGATATTTTCTTACATTTACGCGAATATTATACATTGAAATGAAAATACTTTTTACGGATTTCATAACGTTGTTTATTTAAAAAATAGTATCTATTATTACACAATTTTGAAACTGCTAAACTAAGCTTTATTACTATTGTAAGCTATAAAATTATAAAACTACTCAGATTTACAGTTTCCTCGACGTTTCAGTTACTTTTGAGCAGCCATGATCACCAGGTACCACAACACTAAGATGGTGATTGTCTCAATATCTTAAAGTGTAGTTTTTCAAAGTACCCGAACATAATTTAATTATGTATGTTCCTATTTACACAGAACGAGCTTAAAGAACCTGAAAGTCTAGCTTTGTTTTGCATACTGTACTAACAAAAATCACGTTTGACAAAATTTAATTTTAATAATATCTTCTTACTAAAGCATCTCCTTATTTTTATCGTTCACATAGCTATTCTTTATAATCGCCAAATCGCCGCGTATTAGCCAAAGAAATGGCAAGTAATGTAACTACTTGTCGTCACTTTTACTAGCTTTAGATCCATTGAATATGACGAACGACTGGAACGTGTGAATGTGAAGTAGTATATTAGTATAAAAACGCAATTATTTACATTTACACATCGTTTTGATGACGTAATGACAAAAATCACATTTGCCCATATAAAAGTTAAGTATTAGATTATTCGTCATTCCGTAATCAATGTTTACCGTAACTTGTGACTCCTCTGGTGTTGCGGGTGTCAATGAGCGGCAGTAATCGCTTACCATCAGGCGCATTTGCCGCATACACTATAAAGTACAAAAAAAAATATGATGGTCTTTTATAGTCACGGTAGGAAGCAGTTGATAGGTATATCATTAGCACATTTATTTATGAATTTCTGACGACCTCATAGCACAAAAACCTCAAAACACTCCTTGATAACCAGTAACCACCACCTTCAAACACGGACCACCTCATAAACGTATTCAATAACCCACAAAATAAAAGTTACATTATGCAAACACGATACTCACAACGTGATTTTTACAACGTATATCACTTTTATCGTTTGTCGTGGTACTATCGCCGAGTTTTATTTGTATCTCGCACTGAATTACCGCTGGTTCTATGGTGTTATGACTGTAATATACTTTTTTATAGTTCCGAAGGAGGATGAGCGATAAAATTGTGGCGCGATGCGCGATTGAAAAAATTATCAGAACACCTATAAAATGAGAATGTTAAGGTCTTTTGTTGTTGTTTATTGCGCCGGTGTGCGGAGGGCTGAGTAGAGAACGGTGGGTGGTGATAACAGCAGGTCAGAGATAATAATATAAAAGATAAGTAATTCTACACTTTACTGTCTATGTATGTATGGCTTATAATTGGAATATATTGAATTTATAGTTTACAGTGGATTTTCCAAACGTCTCAAAGAGACGCTGACCCTATAGGAAGAGCGCAGTACAGGGTCTACAATCTTAGTACATTAACGATGGAAGAACATTAGATATAAAGAGGCCAATTAGAATAGAGTAAAATAAGTCATACAAACCTATTAACTTCTAAGACTTCTGAACTTAGTAGTATTATAACGTGTAGAAACTATTCTACTTCAATTCATAGATGGCGTTTTAATAAAAATTTGCATATATCAGAGATTATTTTTGTTACCTGTGGACGGCGTGTTTTGAAAAAATAATGGCTGTCGTATCTTGATGCGTGTGGGCATTATTTTGTTCTAATCAGCTGTTTTCTGTATCAAGTGTTTTTCGAATCTAATCCGTTGAGTTGAGCTACGGTTCCTCCGATTTACTCGTTTAAGTGATTGTGAATTACATGCAAAAAGAACATTGTTTAATTTTGACTATTTTGTTTGTGTACTTATTATCATGTCTGATAAAAAGTGTAGTGTTCCTGGGTGTAAATCATATTAAATACTTTACAATAATATTAATGATGCTTGATTTTAATTTTATTAATTGTGAAGAACATAAAGAAGATTTAATTAATTTTGTGATTAATTTATATTGCAATTTGTTTTTTTATTCACAACCACTGCAAGAATTTAAATCGAATATTAAACGGTAGAAATTATATTGTTAAGATGATGAGGACATATTCTATTATTATATATTTATAGGCGAAACAGCAATTTACAAAATTTAATAAAAGGTGTGAAAGATAACATGATTGTAGTTTTCTTTACTCGTTTTTCTGAAAATATATATGCAGTATTACAAATTCGAAGTGCATTTTTACATTTGAGGGTCGTCTAGTTTTAGCATTTCATTTAATCCACTCTTGTAGTATACAATAAAGACAATGGTTGTCTTTATTATATACTACAAGAGTACTACCTTTATCGAATTTGTAATACTAAAATAACTACCTTTATGAATGGCTATCAGTATACAGTACGTACACAATACCTATAGATATATATATATATATATACACAACATAAATAACTACATAAGTATCTATAGCATATCGTTTTAAACTCCATGACTTCAACGTATAGATGGCGCTTATTACCTATTCCTCGGTTTGACATTTAAGATAGGCCTCTATTATAGTAATACAAAAGAACTCTGTGGCGCTGTAGTACTGTTGCCCCCAGCGTAAGTAGCACACTGATTTTTTATACCGAAGGGTTGACATTGCGCGCGTGATATCTCATAACGTTGCAGGCGTTTAGTTCCTATTGTAACCGCATACCATAGAGTTGCTCTATCCTCGTTTACATTTTTATTAGTACAATGCAAGACAAAAAGCAATATATATAATGATATGTTATCCGAATCACGAAGAAAAAGAAATTACAAAACTATGACAGTATACGATAAAACTGTACAAGGGCTATCATAGAAATTTTGAATTATTGTAGTTATTATACATACTTTTATCAATAAATTTTGATTATATTTTAACTGAAGGGAATGTTCAGTAATTTGAACCTTTGCTAGTGCGCTGGGTGTGGAACAAATATGTGTATGGTCTCCATTTATTTGCATGGTGTCACCGAGATTTTTGGATCCGTTGTTAGAATGTTATAAAGCCTTTCACAATACACGAATTATTTTAGTAGAGCTGTCACCTAAAAAGATAAACAATTGAGATGAACAAAATAAAACCAATCATATTTTGTATGATACTATTTATTTTGCTGGCATTTCTTACCTTCAAGTTATCTCGCGGTAGGTTCGTTAGATACCTTGAATTTCTTCCTGTTTTGTACACCTACTTTGCGTGTTAAAAGTTGTTTAAAGTCAATGAAATCGTTCACCGTGACCTCCAGAAATAAAGTGCTTCAGCTATATTTACTTGACCTAATTGAAGAAACGTCGTCGAAATCCTGTGTCTAGTTCCCCAACCTGATTTACGAGTAAAAGAAGAGCTATAAAATGCTTACCATCTCTCGCGCGTCGTAAAAACTTTTCTGGAGGAAAGGGTTAATAGTCCTAGATAGACGCTCTGGTATTTTTTACTTATTACGGTACAATTACGCTTGTATCACTTAAAAGGATAGGCAGTGATGTATCCTTATTTCGCCAGCAACGATTTTGGTCTCATATAATAGGGTTGCATAGTGCCATCTACTGGATACATTTATTTATTTATTAATCAAATAAACAATAAAAGCTCACAGGTAAACCAAAACACTTATATGCTATTCTAGTTTTCCTAAACTTAACGTTAAACAAAACAACGTTATATAAACATAATGTTTTTATAAATTACACAGCAGGTTAAATACTGATACTAGAATACAATATTACCTGTGTTAATATCTATGTAAGCTATCAGAGCGCCTCTATCGTTAAAAAAACTGGGTGTATATTTTGACGATTTTGTATAGAACATTATTCTTACTTAGTACGAAACCTAAAAATAGTTTGTTCAGAATCAGCAATAGAATCGATTACAATAGTTTTTAAACCATGTTATATTTTATCCCAAATGTCTATCAAAATTTGTTAAAATAGGACACACTATTTAATAGGTAAGAAACGGCCGGCCGGCGGCGGCCGGTAGGCATTTATCGAACAAGCCACAATACATAGTTAAATGCTTAGATCATTCATAGTTTGGGAATTCCCTTTTCGGTGTGCATCCTGCACCGCTACCCGCACCCCCGTCTCGTCCTGCGGGACGTCCCGCCCGCGCCCGCAGACCCCGCCCTGGGCAGTAAGCGGTCATTGGCGCATTGGATGACAATATTTCCGCGAGGACAACGGTGCAATTATATCAGCTGATAGCTTAGGGAGGTTTTATTACTTCTGATTCTTTTTTAGTTTTATTGATTGTTCTTATAATAATATGTTTGTTTTGTACCAAGTAAGAAAAACGTTGTATATTGAAATTGCTGTTGTTGAAATATCGGTAGCACGGTGTTAGTAAATGTCGTATCCTCGAGTACGATTCCTAGGTAGGCCAAGTGTTTGGCTTTTTCTGTCAAGAAATTCTTACTAGCAACACGGGGTCTGAACGAGGTCTGAGACTCTCGGCCACTATTAAGCTGGAACTAAAACATAGATAGCGTAGCGAAGTGTGGGTGTAATACATACCTATGCTCTTCGGAGATACAGGCGAGAAACTATGTATGAAGGTATTTTTTACAAAAGAAGTAAACTTATATGCAGTAGTAGCTTGGAGTCTGGGCGATCGAATTAATTAATAATTATAATAATAATATAATATTCTATCACATACACACAACACCATCTAGCCCAAACTAAGCAGAGGTTGTACTATGGGTACTAGACAATGGATAATCATACATAATATAAATACTTGCTTTTTGTTAATACATACAATATTAATATATACATACAATATACTAAATTTAGTCGTGTTTAACCCAGCTAAGACACAAGCCTGCGCGTTCACCGCTAAGAAAACCATTTACTGTGTCTCCACAACTCCAGAACACGCCTCTCATCATCTCCAAGAGTATTGGAATCCTTGGCCTCGACATCTCAAGTGATGTACAGTTCCGCAGTCATTTAGAGAGCAAGGTTAAGCTGGCTTCCAAAAAGCTTGGTGTTCTCAATAGAGCTAAGCGGTACTTAACTGCGGGGCAAAGACTGCTTCTATATAAGTCGCAAGTCCGGCCTCACATGGAGTACTGCAGTCATCTTTGGGCAGAAGCACCAAAATACCAGCTTGATCCTTTTGACGCGGTACAGAGACGAGCATTGAGAATTGTCGATGAGCCCAAACTCACAGACGGTATTGAGCCACTAAGTATCAGACGGGACTTTGCCTCCCTTTGTGTGTTCTACCGCTTATATAATGGATTGTGTTTTGACGAATTGTTTGAGATGATGCCCTCAGCTACTTTTATCATCGCACCGCTCGCTATCGGCAGGGATGTCATTCTCACACCTTACAACCTAATTGGTGCCGCTACAAACGGTTCCAAAGGAATTTTCGCCCGCGGACGCTTAGGTTGTGGAATGAACTCTCTGCCCAGGTTTTCCCACAAGACTACAGTATGGGGTTCTTCAAAAAGGGCATTAAAAGGTTTTTACAAGGTCGGCAACGCGCAAGTGATGCCTCTGGTATTGCAGGCGTCGATAGGCTACGGTAACCATTTACCATCAGGTGGGCCATATGATTGTTTGCCACTTCAGTAGTATAAAAAAAGATAAAGACATATTATACATAGAAACACCCAGACCAAGACAAACACCCATGTTCGTGCACATAAAATGTTTGACTTATACGGGAATTACACCCGCGACCTCAGGCGTGACACTCGGTTACACTAACCAATATGCCATAGTCGTGAATTTTTTAAAATTGATTATGTCATGTCGGTAAATTGAACTCAAAGCCTTATGGACGAACGTGCACACTAACTAAAATTAAAGTAGTATTTACCATATACATATATTATGTGTTTACGATATAAATGGTTTCAAATAGAACTAAGAGGTGTAGGCATTGTAACAGCTTTTAGGATTGCAAGTTTTAGTCCAGTAAACCCTTTTACTCCCATACGAGGACGGGTCGGCGATGGCCATTTGCATTGTTAAAATATGTTTCGATCTTTTCGGTATATAGAAGAAATTACAGTTCCCGAAAATATATTTTTATATATAAAAAGAAGTCTCCTTTTATTTTCTATCGTTAGGCTATAGTGATTTTATTCTGTTAAACAGAACTGCCATTTTTAAGTGTATGTGTAATGTTAACTAACAATAATATATTATCGCGAGGACCCTATAACTATAACTGGCATAATATGAGTACGATAAACTCCTATCCTTTCGATAATATAGCCTCGAGACTATGTTTGTAAATGTTGTTAGTTTGTTTGTTACACTTTCAAACCTTAACTACTCAACCAATCACCATGAAATTTGACATAAACGTTTTCAGTGGTATAGGAAAGGCCTATATTTCATCTAGAAGAGAAAAATGCATGAGACTAAGTATGTTTATACAGAAAACAACATAAAATTACAGTACTCATTTCTATAATGCTACAAAATGCAACCAAGTTGTCTAGTCTTAAAACTATACTGTCAAGTAACCGAGGACATACTTTCAAGCAATTCACTCACCCCTATTTCTTAGAATCTAACACTATATCTGGTGAAATTTGTATGGTATATACCTTTGCCAACCCATTTGGCAATATATCCGTGAGATTTCGTATGTACATACAGAAATCACACTACTCATTTCAACTTTACTACAAAATGCAACCATGCTATGCACGGAGTTAAAATTATACCTGTAGGTACCGAAGGTGGCAATTCACTCGCCCATATTGATTAGAACTTAACACCATGTCTGACGAAATTTGAGTATAATATACCGCAATCTATTTGGCAATATAACCGTGAGACTTTTTATGTATATACAGAAAACAACATAAAATCACACTACTCATTTCAACAATGCTACAAAATGCAACCAAGCTATGTAGTGTTAAAAATTTATTTTCAAGTAAAAGAGGACATACCTTCAAGCAATTCACTCACCCCTATTTCTTAGAACTTAATATGTCTGGCGAAATTTGAGAGTTGTATTCCTTTGGTTTGCCCTTCGGCAATATAGCGTGAGACTTTGTATGTATATACAGAAAGCAACATAAAATCACACTAATTATTTCGACAATGCTACAAAATGCAACCAAGCTGTCCACAGTGTTGAAATTATACCACTCGCCCATATTGCTTAGAACTTATCACCATCTCTGGCAAAATATGAGTGTTATATACCTCTGCCTTCCCCCTCGGCAATATAGCCATAAAACTATGCATGCATATACAGAATGCAACGTAAAATCACACTACCTACTCATTTCAACCATACTACAAAATGCCACCAAGCTGTGCACAGTGTTAAAATTATACCTGTAAATCGTAATATCAGTATTGCATTAGTACAGTCCCATAGTAACAGTGCTGGTGAAAATAAAATAGTGCTCTCACAGATCATTATTTCCAATTTGGCGCGCTAGTCGGTTGCATATTAAAGTTTAAATTGAACGAACACTGCGGCTCTGTGTAAGTCTGCATTAGGAGTCTCGTGGGAACACGAGGGTTGGGATGAGGAGTTTGTGATAAGTTTGCAGCGGATACACAGCGTTTTGCTATTGGTGATTGTTCTTTGTATTTACATATTTGTCATTTTTATGCTTTGTAACTAAACTGCCTGATTAGTGTAGAACTAATCAAGATATTTGTATATGTTATTTTTTGAAAAAGATACTCGTAGTTAGCAAATTATAAATATTTGTGTTAATATCTCCATCTAAGCTGGCTTTATCTCTAGCTATACTTTTGTATGAAGTAAGTACAAGTCGGTAGTTTAATGGGTGGTATTTGAACCCACGACCTCTCGATCTATCGAATGAATAGACAATTGGTAGTTGCGAAATCGTACACTTTTATGCTACTAAAACAGCAAATTAGTGGAATGATTTCTTATTCGTTTTCTTTATTCATGTACATCAGATTATTAAAAATAAGCGCACGGTCTATAGCTACGCCGATTAAACACTGGGCATAGTATTTTTCGTCGTAATACGGAACACAGTTTAAAAAAAACGAAAGTTTATTATAGCAATGTTATGACTAAAAGTTCGTGTTCCTTCGTATGGCGAAGTAAACCTCTCTTATGTTTAAACCTTATTTAAACGCAATGCTATGTAGACATAGAAGAAATAGTCTCCGGTATTTACGTTTTCTTTTATAAAAAACTACTCTCACACTAGTAAGAATGCCTATGTCACGACGGATTTTACAAACATTCTAACAACAGACACAAAAAATACCTATTTTCCAGATATGCCCGAAACAAATATTTGTAAATCACATAATTTAATATTCTTTGTGAGAATCGAACAACAACGCTCGACGCGGCAGTAATGACGACGTGACCACTTAAATGTTACGCAGTTTAATACTTCATTAACTCGCTTATACATTTATCTATAGATTCGCTGTCTCTCCCGCTATCTCTTATCACTATATCAGCGTCCCCCTCTCGAGGGTGCAGAACAAAGTATCTGCGCAGTTGTGTGCATAATTCACTTTATTGCATCTCGCGCTTCCGAGACGCGTGCCTTCATAACTCTCGATACCTCTGTGGTGCGCCACGAATACTGATCAACCGGTCACTCGCTGTATTTGGCGAGGAAGGATTTATTTGGTATAGCAAGTAAGGAATAGATATGTGTACAAACAACAAATTATATGTGAGCTAGAATTTCGAATGTATGCCTTTGAAGGAGTAAGCAGATATATTTATTTTTCATCCTGATCTCGGTTTTTTGTTTTGTTTTTTAGGTCATATGTAATAGATGTCTATTGTAGTCTACCGAGAATATTTTAGGATTTTGTGCGCCTACTAAGAATTTCCAGGCAGAATAATCTAATAACGTAAGTCAACTTACGTCATGACGAATGCATGCTAATTTATTCCATAGAAACAAAAGGCTAGAAGTATTTTTTTTAAGAAAGTATTCTAGTCTTTTTCACTTCAGCTGCTTTCAAATTAATGTGAAACGTTTTTTGCTGAAATTAAAGTATGAGTAATATTTACAATCTTATTAAAATTGTAACTCTGGGAGAATTGTATTACTGTACTGTACTAAACAGTTTTGCTATGGCTGGTTCTAACTAAAAGTAATTTTTACCTACAACTGATATCATTTAGTTTATTCACCAAACTTTACTACTAGCAAAAATATGAATTTGAAAGTAAATACCTATGTATGTATCTATATATTTATTTCCTTGTATGTAAGAATTAGACACATACAACATTTGAAACATATAAAAATTTCAATCTTAAAATTACATCGATTAATGACTAGCGAATTTAATTAACTTCAAATCCCTATTTTTATAACATATTAGTAGTTTGCCCGTAGGAATACGGTAGATATAGCTTTTGCCCTCACTGTTCTCATACCAACTATTTTTAGTTATTACAGATGTGTCTAGGCAGCGTATCAGGAAATTCTTATTAATAATACTCGATACTTTTAGGTGGATTCAAGCGCTTAATTTTATGTTAGCCTTCCAGCAATACAACTGTGAAAACCTCATTCAATTCCAGCCAGTTTTCTTTGCGTGATGCGCGTACAAACATACAGACATACAGCCAGCCAAAAAGTCTAAAATATTTGTTTTCACTTTTATAGCTCTTGCAACAACACCTTACATTATTTTCTTAAATAAATTATTTGTACAGACATTGATCAGTTACTATTTTATAATAATTATGTATACATATATGTGAAATAAATAGTAAACTGTATTTATTAGCACATAGATAGACCATGTCCTGGATTAACATAATATAATAAATACAATATATTATTATTATTCCGGAATGTGCTCCGGTTTTATTTCCGCTGGTAAGAAATACATCCATACTAATATTATAAAGCTAACGAGTTTGTTTGTTTGTTTGGTTGAACACGCTAGTCTCAGGAACTACTGGTTCGTTTTGAAAAATTGTTACAATGTTGGATAGTCCATTTATCGAGAAAGGTAGGCTATATAATATCATGCTTCGACCAACAAGACTGGGGCATCAATGACAAATGTTGCAAAAACGGGGTAAATGCTGTTATGTGAAGCAGACGAAGTCGCGCGGGTCAACTAGTTATTATTAAAACAATTGTAGACATTAAAAATATATTACTCGGTTACCTCGGATACTTTCCACAACCTTAATATATATTAATATCATACTCACTGGCTAAATAACTGCCGTTCTGAAATTAAGTTTAATTTACAAACGCCATAAAAATATTCGAAATATAAAAACGAATACAAAAAATATTCCAACGAAATCCCAGTTTAATTACGTCACAGAAATGTTGCAATGGTAAAGAACACAATATCCCACAATGTATGCATTTCCCATTTTCATCATAGTCAATACGCCGCACAAAGGTGGCCCCAGTGCCGAGCCGTGCGAGCCCATACCTTTACGTCCGTAGTATTAATTAGTTCATTCTAAGGCTTCTGCATTGAGGCTTAGTTTGGACAATAGTGCACGTAGGCACTATCGCACTATATTTTCGGAGAAATATAATTACGTGAAGCTCTTCTTGTAAGTTTGCTATAGAGTGAATAATTAAGCTATAGAAATAAATAAAATTGAAGTGTCTGTTGTTACGTCAAAATAACAGCTTTTTACTAAATGCATATTAAAGTATATACGGTACTTATATCAAAAATCAATTTTGAGAATGTTTGTCTGTCTGTCCGTTTGTTTCTTTGAAACGGCTGGACCGATTTCGACGGGACTTTCATTGGCTATATTTATTTAAGATGTATTATTTTTTTAAATTCCTCGCGGATGAAGTCATATCAGTTATTAAATATATGGCGCCTTAAGATACGAACTCCTTAAACAGACAAATATTGATATATAATTCTACTATTATACTTGAAATCGAAATTATTGTAAGCCAATAATTTGCTCCGGATGCAGCTATGAGCTTACGGCTGCTTATAAAAATGTTTAACTCGTATGTTAAACATTATAAAAGCTTTAAAGTAGTTTGTTTAAGACTCGTGTGAACTCTGATATGCCAGATAACTTAGATACCTTTAAGTCGTTGGGTAATTAGAGTGTTTGTAATTGTTCAGAATCATGCACCTGTAGTTTATATAAGGCATCTTCTATTGTGGTAGCAATATAAACTCTTTCGAGAATTTATCAGTCATATTAGAGTTTAAGCTGATTGAGTATTAAAACTCACTTGAAACTGGAGACAGATATGACATATGACATATTTTTAACAAACAAAAAACCAGAATCCTAATCCTAATGCGAATATGAGTTTTTTTGTTTGTTACGCTTTCAAACCTACCTAACTATTGAATCGATCATTAAAGGATGGTAAGCAGAAGTAAGCAAAGGTTGAGGTGAAAATAAAAGTTATCTTGACGTAATGTAATGAGAATTTATTCACATACACACGGACAGTCATACGCGTAGAAAAGGTACAAGACTTCGTTATAGTTTAGCACACACTAGTTAAAGAAATAAGGGGAAATTTAAAATAAGAATTGATAAACATATGTATATATATAGAGCAGATATGTGCAGAGATCGAATGTGGTCTATGCGCGAGCGACGGATAAACGTTCCACAATGGAAAGCGAATTCTCACTGACTCAGCGCGGTTTTTCTTTCTTTTTGTGTTGTGTGTTAGTTGTTGGCCTCAGATGGCCTTGGCATCTTAACGACTGTGGGTGAGCGCAGAAGGCTCCCATCCCGTGAAACAGCGCGGCCCGATGTCGCCGGTAAAATAGCTCATCCCTCGGTTGCGCAAGGTCGTGTGATATCGCAGGCCATCAGCTGAGAGGTCGCTCGCTATGAACATATGTTTAGATAAACCGTACAGTTTTTTCGGCTAAATATTTAATTAATATAAGAAATAACAATGTGTTTCTATGTACATATATTTATTATAATAGTTACAATTACAATAACACGCTACAATCATCATGAAAGAGGAACAGAAAAGGACATAGGGTATCTAACATACAGGAAAAAGTTCTGTTACAAATCTAGCCGCGGGCAGTATCTAGTATCCAATAACAGTTTATGCGACATGATGACGTCAGAATCAAAAGTCACAATAGTATGTTAACAAGAGCTAACTTAACCAAGGGACCAAAGAGACAATCCTAGTTGCCTTATCAACAATTTATAAATAGTTTCTTTCTGCTAAATTCCTTATTTATTTGATTCTTGAGTGTACGTTAGTAATCCGGTACATTTAACGATCCACAGCACATTGAACATCGCAGTGGGCAGTAGTCTGGGAACGATAGATTGTATTTCTATCGTATTTACTTCATGGTGTGTAAAGTGTTAGATATAAATGACCGCTGTTTATTGTTATTCGTCTTATTGACTACGAAAATGGTGAATAAGTTTGAAGTGGCCAAAACACATGGCGATCTAATAACGGCGAAATCACGTATGACGGCAAAATTTGTGTTGATGTGTGACATACATATGTTTAATTTCAATATCAAATACATTTGTTTGCTCATAACGCTTTTACGTCTTAACTACTCGACCGATCATGATGAAATTTCGTATATAGGTACGTTCTTCTTTTTCTTTTCGTGTGGTTAGTGGCCAACCTGTTGTCAAGAGTTGTTCAAGCCGCCAGTAGGCCTCTGACATGGCTTAACGATTGCTGTCAATTTGGCAACTACCGGGACCTACTTTTTACGTGCCCTCCGAAGCACAGAGACGCTCAAATGAAATACCACTAAGCGGTAACCCATCTATAGACTGACCGCACCCAACGTTGCTTAACCTCGCTAATCGTTTACCTATCATTAATCAGAAAAGGACACAGGGTACTATTCATTTAGAAAAGTACCTACTGTGTACGAGGGATAGTTTACATTTACGCAAGCGAGGCCACGGGCAAAATGCATTTAACAATATTTTTATATTGCAGTCGTTGAGGTGGACAATCCGAATACGCGTAGTAGTTTCCTCTCTCTTCCCAATTAACTATTATACTCGTATTTCTTCGAGTGTAAGTGCTCTGTATTTAAAATATGTATATTCTCAAGAGGTCACGTATCCGAGCACTGATCTTAAATCGATTTGATAGTCAATGACTATTTTTAGTAAGAGTCAGGTTTACTAATAGTATACTAGAACCAGATTGTGACTACTATATTGTTTACGTGGACTCGAGTGTGTCCGCAAAGGCAGGTCACACTATGTGCCAAAAAACAGGTTTTTCTGAAAGGAATTAGGTAAAAATAAGGCTTTAATTTGCAATTGAATGCGAAGCTACAGCACTGTGTAAACAGCATCAAAAACCTTTGATATGAAGCTTGGACAAATAAACAGACATGACATACAAGTCATGGTTTCGAATTTGAAAATCGGAGGCATAGTCAGTTAATTTCTTATTGCTTATTTGTGAAGGACAGTCAATTTTATTATGGTATATATATATATAAAATCAATCACAAACTAGCATGATGACTTTATATTCCTAAAAAGATAGGCCATTCCTTCATTACCATTCATGATTCATGTTTAGTTTCATATAGGCAAAGGCAAATCACACAGGTCACGAATACTTATAACAAAACGTTCAATTACACTTTCCTCAAATCCTTGAAACAAACGTTAGATCTCAAAATCGACAGCAAATGACAACTACGAGGCAGCCTAGTTATAACAGAATTCCTACAAATAAATCAGGAACAAAATACAATAGCATCAATACGAAACATTTCTCGCAAGTTTTTGAGCAACAAAGCTTGCAATAGCCGAGTACGTTGTAAATCGCCGACTCGCGACTCGGAATGATTGTAAATAGCCAATAAATAGCTTACAACACGAGTTTTGCTCAGCAACACACTGGTTATTGGCAGCCATTTAAGAATATATGGGTGAGTGTTGCGTAATGAAACGCTGAATGTGGCTTCCTTGCTTTTGTTTGAAATTAGAAGTTAACCAAGACGATATAATGTAAAGAATTATGAAAACTTTACGTGTGCATAGAAGCTATGTGCTATAATCAAAAAAATGTGAATTCGCAAAAGATGTGCGATCCCGCATCTGCATGTTGATCGATTATTATTGAATCCTAATCGAATATTCGAATCCTAATTAAATTATTGGTACGATGTTGGGTAATTTTCGATCGATTGTACTTGAATAATTTTCATTTTTGATCAATAACCGCCAATTGTTAGTCCATCTTAAGACTTAAAAATTAGATATAAGACCGCAATTAATTTTTGTATAGGGTAGTAAATAAGCTTACGACTTTCCTGATGATAAACCGTTGAAAAACTTTCGCTCTTGTTACAAAAGCTACTCAATCTTGCTGACGGCATTGCACAATGCTTCTTGAAATAATATTTATAGTAAGAATACAGTACAAGGATGTGTTTTTTTAGGACGAACGCACAATCCTTCTCAGGCTGCTTTAGATTTGAGCGACGCCTACGGCTTATATCTTCTTTTTTTAAAATGCTATAAATACTTATCGTGATTTTACCAACTTCTACTACTACTACTACCAACACCCAAAACTGACTACGAAAGAAAGAATATATTATACGAAGAAGCATAGCAAATTACTAAATGAAATTAGAAACACACATACCCCAGCATTCTATAAAAAACGTTTGCTGGTTTATGTCATAAAACGTTGTTAATTTACCATCTCTTACCTTAACGTAACTCAGACTGTATTTTATAAAACACACCTAAATTATATAGAATCTCAATATAAGTGAACTGTACCTGTTCTTTTTAAGAATAAATAAATGTTTGACCCGACCAACAGCTCCGTTTCTACTTCAAACACCCGCTCGTGTGTTTTCCACACAACGGCAGTTAGTTGCAATTCGCGCCACGGGCCGCTCATAAAATGTGTCGCTACTCGCTAGTCGCAGGTGGTGCACGACTCGCATTATGCACCGGCTCTTATGATACATTATTTTGCTATCGGTAGTTCGTGAATGGCTTAATTTTTGAACACATACTAAACGAAATGTTTCACAGTATAAACAGCTAAAGAAGGAAATATTTTTAGCAGCAACAAAGATATAAAATGTAATGAAATGAATGTAGTATCACAATCATACCACATTATATATCTCTATATGTCAGACAGTCTGAAAAAGAATTGGTAATAGCACCTAATTAATCTGTTTATTTATTAACAAAGGTTGAAAAACAACTTGTGACTTTTTTAGACCTTAGATTGTATATCTAAGGTCTAAAAAATTCTTAGCTTTATAAATTCACCAATTACGGGTTAACCAACATTTATTGATTAAAAATAGAGTAATTTCAATTAAATAACATTAAAAAGAAAACAATATGTGTTTTGCTATATACCTATATTTTGTTGTCATTTTACTGTAATTTCAATTTCAATAAAGTTTTTCTGGTTTATATTGTTACTAAAATGTGAAACGAAAATGGATTATGCGATATGACTTAAAATTATGTAGGTATGCCAAAAAAGAACGAAAATATCAGAAATGTTTAGGATAAAGATAATCTATAAACCCTATCTGAGAATTTTTAAGTTACCAATTAGTCTTCATTATTACATCTCTCTGAATACAAACAGAAACTTTACGATCTTATTGATTACTCAGATATTCAAACCTTCACTCTGTATTTGAAAATAGCGTTATCAATCAACCATCATTATTACTTACCTGGTAGATTTCCAAAATCACCAATACATGGACAAAATCCCATTTTCCCTGATCCTTGGCCTGACCCACCTTTTGCTGTGTTAGTAAGTAGTACATCTGCACGCATGTTGCTTTTTTTTTTCATAAGCACGTGCCATACATTAAAGAAGGCAATTTGGGGATTTCGCACGGCTAACAAAACGTGCGGGACGGAACATGGAATGGTATTTCATCGATGAATGTATTTGATTTAACATATTTATTGTAATGTAATAATCTCTGTCTGAATATCTATAAAATTTTCATCTTTATATAAGTTATGTTTAATATTGTCTTTCGTTTAGGCGAATGTTAGAGATTGAAATTAAACTGCTTTATACGGATTTTGTCACGTTTTTATTGTAAAAACACTTTTGTTACATAATTTTGAAACTATTACACTACAGCACCAATTTTCATGGGGAGACCCGTGAGCATGGCTGCTCGAAAGCAACTGAAACGTCGAGTAAAATGTAAACTTAAATATAAATAGTTTTAATAATTTAAATAGCTTAAATAGTAGTCAAATTTAACAATAGTATTGTAATAGTTTCAAAATTATGTAACTAATGCCGAAATGAATGAAAACCAAGAATTCCGTCGACAGTCTTTGTCACCATGGCCTATCATGCAGTAGAAGTGCTGGTCGTATATCACGAACCGCCAACCTGAATAACATACTCCGTCGAGCTTTTGTCACCGCTGGTATCCCGGCTCAGCTTGAACCTCACGACTTGGTACGCGACGATGGCAAGAGACCAGATGGTATGTCATTACTGCCATGGAAAATGGGTAGGCCTTTGGTGTGGGACGCAACTTGTGTCGACACCCTTGCGCCATCACATCTTTCTAGCACAGCGGGTTGTGCTGGTGCTGCTGCTGCATCAACGGAGACGCTCAAACGGCGTAAATATCAAAACCTTATTGGTAAGTACATATTTGAGCCGTTTGGTGTCGAAACGCTGGGCCATGGAGTCCAAGTGCTAGGTCTGTTTATAGAGACCTAGCTAAGTGGCTCATCGACGCTTCGCATGATCAGAGGGCTGGTATTTTCTTTGCACAAAGAATAAGCATTGCCATTCAACGTGGTAATGCTGCCAGTCTTCTGGGCACGTTGCCAATTGACGACGATGCGGAGGAATATTATGACGCTTTTTGATTTTGCAGTTTTATATTTCTCTTTAGTTTATATTTTTCTTGAAAATAATTTGTGTATATATTATGTTAATTATTTAATTATGTCATTGATTAAATATTTTCTATGTTAACGAGATTATATTTAATAAATAAATAATGTAACTAATGTGTTTTTAAATAAACAACGCGTCGCAGCGAAAATCTGTATAAAGTGGTTTAATTATAATATAATAATATTCTACCACATACACACAACACCATCGAGCCCAAACTAAGCAGAGCTTGTACTATGGGTACTAGACAATGGATAAACAAACATATATATAATTTTTTTTTTTGTAAATTCATACATATTATACATAGAAACACCCAGACCAAGACAAACATCCATGTTCATGCACACAAATGTTTGACTTGTGCGGGAATCGAACCGCGACCTCAGGCGTGGCAGTCGATTACACTAACCACTACGCCATCGAGTTTTACATTAGTTTATGTTTGTCATAAACACTTAAAAAATAATTAAATAACGTTTCAATCGAGTCTAACTGGTAAACTTATGCCTGAGCTACCAATCCTACGTCATTTACGCACAGTTATATTTTTTTAAATGTGTGTGGATAATCAATGTTTGCATAGTTGCATCATTTATTTGGCAGCAAAATGTATTGTATTAAAAATAAAACTCAAAGGCACAAGAGTACCTTTAAGTTATATTATTAAAACCTTGCAATTGATAAAAAAACAGCTGAACTAATGATAAACATTTGACGTACCCAGTAACATAAAGAAAGAAAGGATTTATTGCATTGCCACCAGTGTAAAACAAAAGCCTCCGTTAACAAAACAGCTTCTTTCTTAGGTTTTGGAGATTCTCCCATAGTGGAGAATTTCTGTAACATACAAGAATGTTCACATTCAGAATACTTAAATTTGCCACAGAGGTGAACCCTCTCCTTCTTAAACCTAATTTGTAATACGCTGCATCCAAATTCATTATTCAGTGACACTATAGTCGTCACATTTTACGGTATAACCTTGTAACCCTATCATCAGCCAATAACCAGCATATCTCCAAAGAGACAGGCAGTTATGTGTATCACCGAAATTTCACCAGCTATATTTTTAAAAGCCTCACGTAATAAGAAAAGAAAGAAGAGGATAAACTAAAGAAACTTAAGGATTGGACAGATGAGGAAGACATCCAGATATTACACCATACACTATGTTCAAAGATTATGCTTGTAGAAGCTCAGCCTAAAACTGTCTACACGGCTATTGCAGATTCTGGGAATTATTAGTGGACACACACAGAATTGCTTGAAATGTAATTGAACAATTTGTTCATCGGGCTAATGGTAGCAAAACATGGTTGCCAACAACGCTTGCGCAGTTTGCGTCGATACGATGCAGTAGCTTAAGTAATAGCCTCACCAGTGTCACTGCGCGTGTTTGAACCCTTCACAAACATAAATATTGGTATCGTGTAGAGTTCTAACCAATACGCACACATCATCATTTCAGCCAAAAGACGTACACTGCTTAGCATAGGCCTTCCTCGAGGTTTTCCACACAGACCGGTCTTGGGCCACCCGCTTGGCTTCCCGCGACCCTTACCAGGTCGTCGGTTCATCTCGGAGACCTGGCCTACCCCTGCTTTGTTTTCAGTGCGTGGCCGCCACTCCAGAATCTCTCTGCCCCAACGGCCATCGGTAGACTAGTACACAGAAATTATTGTTTCAAGTCTGGTATTCTATGTGTCCATTGTTTCAATGTTCGTAAAGTGCCCCGCAAAGCAGATATAAAACCTGTTGCTGAAGTAGTCTTTAAAAGAAGAATGGTGATAATTATCAATCTTTACCACAAGCTGCGTTCTTTGACAAAAGTTTCATATAAATTATTACACACGATCCTCCGTCAAAAACAGCTTAAATTTCATCAAGTGGGATGAAAAAATAATTCCTTGACCTTTTTTGGAGTAAATTCCTTTATTAGAGTATGCCGTGAGGGATGGACGTTGAGGTCATAAATCAGAAGTTAGTACAAAAACTAACTAAAAGTTTCGCCACGCGAAAATGATGAAACGCTCCAGAGTTTTATTCAGTTAGGGCTCGAGATAACGAAGTAATTGGTTGCCGGCTTTTCTTACACTTTTAATATTTTTTTAAATAAACAAAGTTTATTCCGTTCTGCGTTTTTATTGTGTGATTATTTAAGAGAGGTAGAACTCAGCGGAGTGTTTAAACCACTCAAACTTGGAACGGCGTGAGTGGGAGAAGTGTGTTCATCCTACAGAAGGTTACTACCAAATTTCTTACTTTTGTGTTCATGTCGTACGACATGCAGATCATACCTACAGTCACACACAGCGAGTACTCACTTCCCAGGCTACCTTCGTACATCTACCTAAAAGTACTCCTTACAGCACTGGCACTATACCGGGGTTATGGAAGACTTCCCTGTAGCCCGCAGCGAAGTGACCACTGGCCACTTATAAGTAGACTTTTCCTACATTTATAAGGGTTTTATTATTTAGTAGCTGTAATTCTGCTCCGATCTCTGCGTGGCTCATAGCGTGATGTTAAACCTACGCCACTTCTGGATAGCTTTCTTTTCCTAGCTTTCTTATAGTGAAAGAATTTTCTAAACCGGTCTGGTAGTTTTAGAGTTTATTCATTACAAACAAAAATACAAATCTTACTATTTATAGGTAACATGCATTTACTCCAATATTCATATCGTATCAAAATTTGCAATATACGCAAAGTATAAAGCTGCATAGGCCGAAAAATAATGCACACGCATGAACTGGGTCCTATCAGAAGATAGAAAAATGTCATTTTTATAACACTGTTCAATTCTTACATACATAGACCGAGCATTAGATATCATAACATATGAATATGCTGAACCTTCAACCTTAAGATGGATGGTGATGATCGCAAGTGCATTAAACATTTATACCAAAGGTTCAATCTTGGTAATAGGGCCGATCAATTTCATACAATCTGTACGCAACGCGCGATACTTAGTTATAGCATCTGAGTTGGTTTAGTAGAGGACTGTATTGTAAGAATGTGAGTAGAATGTGTTCTAAAATTTTTCGATGTTATCATGACTTCTTTATAGACTTTAACATTAAAATTAAATTTCGTATAAAGTAGTCATCCGTTTTGTATGAACTTAACCTTTCTATGAACTTTGTAAAGCTCCGTTCACACGAAGAAAGTTTCTTATAGCAAGTGTAAAGTTATCTTTGTTTTATATTGCTTCTTTTCATGTGGTTAGTGGCCAACCTGTTGTCAAGAGTTGTTCAAGCCGCCCGTAGGCCTCTGACATGGCTCAACGACTGTTGTCAATTTGGCAACAACCGGGACCAACTTTTTACGTGCCCTCCGAAGCACGGAGACGCTCAGATGAAATACCACTAAGCGGTCACCCATCTATAAGCTGACTCGCTAATCGATTACCGATCAGTGAGCGCAATTGGCTATGGACGACAAAAAGAAGACTAGGATACAAGCTTAAAGAAACTTGCTTAAACTAAAAGAAGACTTAAGACGGACTTTGGCGAACAAAGTCCGTCTTAAGTCTAAATACATACAATATTGCATATCATAAATACATTGATCGAAATTGAAAACAAATTTATTTTGTGTTTGTCTCTCCGAATCCGATTATAATTTTTCTAGTAACTTTAATCTGTAATTATATGCACAATGCTACTAAATATATTTAAGTTCTCGCCACTGCTGTATCACTGAGTATTGCTGGTTCGATCCACAAGCAAGACCTAAAATTGGATGATCCGCTAATTGTTCACGTTAAAGTCTAGATTTGTACCTGTACGATCGATGTTTGAATAGAACTCCACGTTTTCTTTTAGGAACACTACGCTGGACATATTTTTTTACTATTTATATTTAAACTTTTCCTGACGTCAAAGGAATTTAATAAAATGAAACTATCTATATTAACACGTTTCTTCATATAATATACTAGCAACCCGCCCCGGATTCGCACGGGTACTACAAGTACATGAAAATTTTTATACCGAAACCTTCCTCGTGAAATACTCTGTCTATTGAAGAAAACCGCATAAATATCCGTTCAGTAGTTTTTGAGTTTAATTTGAACAGACAGACAGACGCGGCGAGGGACTTAGTTTTATATTTATAATATGTAAGGATGAAGAAACGTGTTAATATACATAGATATTTTAATATTTGTTGAAATAGTTTTAATGCAATTTATAACTAAGTAAACCGGATCCGTCTTCTCAATTACATTACAAATACAACTTGTAGACGGCGAATGTGTTCGACTAGTCTCCAAAGAGCTTGAGTCATCTCGAGATTGTAATCTCATATGTCTCACAGAGCTGCTGCAACTAACTAAACGTTTCCTCCCTGAAATAGTTATAATATAATCAAACTATATTGAAGCTAAAAGCAATTCTATAACTTGTAATGCTCCATTAGCCCCGTGGCATAAGTTTGCGTGCAGACATGATTTCCTGGGATTGATACCCGTCCCTACAAAGCTATCCCTGCTATTGGATTCTGATGCATTACCCAGTTTCAATAAAATAAAAATAACCTAACACCATTTTTTTGTTGGTGATGTATATCAGTATTCTGTAAGAACTTTTAATAGCAGTGGGGATTGCCTGGTAGACGGCAATAAACTCGCGCCCTATTAGTTTGGCCCTAAAAATATAGCTGGTCTATTTACCCAGCGGGGCCCAATGCAGTGATGGAAATCTAACCTAACCTACATACATTTTCGCGAGCGCAGCCGCGGGCAAAATCTTACATACAATGTGTATAATAAACCCTGTCCGACCCATTAAGCGCTTATTTCTCACTTAAAAAATATGCTAAGAAAAATAATTAAAAGAATCTATTGATATAGATTCTTTTAATTATTTTAAAAATATTATGAAGATGTTTTACGAATCACCGTAAAACGTATTCATAATATTTTTAAGTACAGTATTGATCAGCATTTTTACCCATAAATTACTGAAATTTCGCACAGTCTAGCAACACTCCACTAAACTTGACAAGGACGTGGAGCGTGGCATAATTTTGGCGGCATTTTTCTAAGGCGTAGTAGGTAGGTAGGCGCGGCGTAGAGCGATACCTAGGTATTATGATTAATAAGTTTTCGGTGTTGCCATGGGTAATCTATTAACATTTTATTTTAAATAAATTAAATTTACTGGGGTAATTATTTTGATCGATTTTTATAATAGGATGTCACTTAACGTACTCATAATAAGCTAATGTATAACAACTTTAAGGATCGGACAGGGTTTATTATACACACTGTATAATATAATAGTACGCGGCAATCGAAATACATACTTTGACGCACTGTCTGACGCAAAAAGAAATCAAACATTTAAAAGCGTCTATAGGCGGCGGTACCACCCAACTATCATACGTTTGTTGGTTTGTAATTTTTTTTCTATTCTCTCATGGCCAGCTCAATATTTTTTTTTGTGTTAGTTGTTGGCAACTCGTACGCCTCTATAGAATACTTATTGAAACGGTTTCAGAATCACACATGATAAAGACTCAGATTGCCAGACGTAAAAAAATTTGTTGAAATATGACTACATCACTTTTGCAGCACAGCAGCGATAGCTCAGTGGGGAGACCAACAGACTGCAATGCAGAGGGACTCAGGTTCGAACCCGCGTCGCGCATCTCTGACTTTCGGAAGTTATATGACTGCGAAATTATGTGCATATTGATTGACAATTATCGCCTGCTCCGTGCCTCGGAGAGCACGTTAAGCCGTCGGTCCCGGCTGCCATGAACATCTATGGCAGTTGTTACTGGTAAGTAAGTACCCTATAATATCCTGACACTGGTCTAACCTTAGGGTATTGTTAGCCTTCGGGTTGCGGAGGTCAGGTGGCGGCCGCTCCGTGTAAAAACTGATATCCAGTCAAATCCGGTTAGATCAAAAAACCCAACCCCAAATGACTTGGGAATAATAAGGCTAGGGAAAAAAAGACTTTTGTTATATGTAAAAATGTATCCTATTGTGTTATCCAATATATTCCATAGGAATATTTTCTTTCGAATATGCTCGTCCTTCAGAGGTATATACCTTTATAGCCATGACTTGATGTTGCTACAAATACTACTGTTATACGGACTCAAAATTTATTTGTGTGTATGTCGGCGCTAATTTCTTACTTAAATATTTAAAAATACATACGGAATGATACGCTATCCCTTAGTCACATATTATATTCCAAGGTTGTTTAATGATACTTATATTATACGACCGCAGCCATAGGCAAAAGCCAGTGCTAAAAACGCATAAATTCAATCAAAATGGATAACCAGTTTCCTCGCGGTATGAATCCTGAGCCATTAATTTCCAATAAATTACCTTTAAACTCGAATACATTACGTCCTACTACGTATTCTCTTTTCCACGTGAACTGGTCAGCTTCACTTTCCAGAAACCTAAGAAAAGTTAATACCAGCAACGTTTTCAGACAGCAAGAGGTTTTATTTTACTCTCCCCCCTCCCCTGAATATTTTAGAAGGCTGTACGTGCTTCGTGCTTCGTCTGGCGACTTCGTAAAATTTACAACCCACTGCCGAATGAACGAACGAATGGAATGACTTTATGTGAATACCTGAATAAGGACACTACTGCAAGGGCTTCAGCTTAGTGGAGAATTGTATTTGGCTTCCGTGTGCAAACTGAAAGATATGTTCCTATCCAGTATTTAAATCAACCACGGAGTACGAAGACCGACGCTATGGACTAAGTATTAAATGATATGTGAACAAACCGATATGGAAAATCAAAGGTTTAACATATGTGACAAACATAATAGGATGAGTTCCTCAGTTACTATATAAATCTTTATAGAAAAATAAAGTGCAGTAAGCTTTCGTATAAATAATATGTCGTATATGCTCCATATCTGAGCACTAAAAACCAGTTAATATATTTCAAACCAAATTTTATAGAAATAGCAAAGCATTATGCAATATTTAATCAATAATAGGTACTTAAGATATATAGGTATTACAAATTGTATATAATCTGAAATTTGTAAAGCTGTTCATAATTATTATTACTAGCAGTCGCCTAGTGCTCGAAATTCGACCAAAGTTTGCCTGTAAGATATTGCTGATATATGTCATTATAATTAATATATGTGACCATAGTTACGCGCTTCGACTGCGTGTGTCAAATGAATGGTTGTGTGTGTGTAGTGTTTTTTCATTAATTTAATGTATTTCTAATGCATATTTTATATAAATATTAGGATTCGTCACTCCTTCTCCATATAAACTTTAGCTGTGCCAAATTTCATACTCCTCCGTCCGCGCAATTTTCGTAAAAAGGGGTACAAAGTTTTTGCTTCACGTATTAATATATAGATGATCATATTAGTAGTACGCACGTGAGATATCTATGCCACTCCTGACTTGCTCATTATTCTGCCAAATGAACAAAGAGGACGCAATTAGTTTGATTTATAAACATGACAAGTTTAAAAAATATATACAATTCTCATAAATTGTCTTTCTCACAAATATCAAGTCTAGCTTTATTAGGGTCCCTTATTTGTTATTTGACTTGATAAACAAAATTAATACTGAAAATAAATACAGGCAGACTTAATATCAAAGACATTCCTGCAGTACTTAGATTTAATAAACCAGATGTGGAATAAAGCTGAAATATTGGCGAAGATTGTTTTACTATTTTCATGGTATAAAGCAGTGCAGTGCAGTTCATCATCTCAGCCGAAAGACGTCCACTGTTGCTCATAGAGCTCCCCTAAGGTTTGCCACTCAGACCGGTGTTGAGCCACCCGCATCCAACTGCTTCGCACGACCCTTACCAGGTCGTCAGTCGATCTTGTAGGGCCCTACCGCGTCTGCCGATGCGTGGCCGCCACTCCAGAACCTTACAAGTGCTATATATTAGTTAGTTATATATTATTATAGTCTCACTTGACTCATTTGTCGAACATTTGTCACGCATTTTAAAATCATTCAGTTTTAGACTACATTCATTCTCTAATAAGTAGAGATGATAACAAAATGAAAGACAACACATACAGGTGGGTCTTTACGTTTGTTGCTTATTTGTTTACTAAATAAGACAAGTAAAAGAAATAACTACAGCTCGCCTATGAAGGTTTGGAACAATAAGGGTTTTACCAACACGTAAACGAAAAAGAAGTAATTGCGCTGCCAACACAGAAACAAAATCTTTGATTTCCCTGCTAACAGCACAGTTAATTTGCTCACGCCAATACACGAATTAGTTTTATTTATGAACACTCTTACTTACAATTAAATCTTTAAAAGGTAGCAATATATTAACTAGCGGTTAATCAGAAGAACACCTATATACGTTACTCAATTTTCAGTGTTATTTTGACGGTTGGATGATCATGAAGCTTAATCATTGATCAAGAAATTGCGAGCTATTCAAGTAATTATTAGTTAGCCATATGTTTACAAGTAACGCGGAATAGAATAATTTGTTACGTCATCTACATATGTTCGTCTATAGAGTTAAAACTATGTTCATAACAAATTTCATTAAATTCAATTCATCATTGGTTCAGCTATGAAGATTAAACAAACATATATATTACATTTTGGATTAGTATTATTAGTTTGTTCTTCACTTTGATGTATATGTTCAAGTTAGTTGTAACACAGTTAACTTAGCCTTTATGATCGAGTAACTAGCCAACAGGACGTCATGGTAGCTCGATAAAGTTTTCAGAATCGGTCTACTATATTAAACTTAATAATAGCGGAGTATTTGACTACACAAACATTCAGTGGTTAAAGTGATTTTGCCACCGCCAGATCGCTAAATTTAGTCGATTCAATCCATAGTTAGGACAAAAATTTCTCGGTTCACAAATGATTTGTACGTACCTCGATGTTCCTTGTGTTTGTTGTTTTAATATCTTTAAATTCAAAACCATTAAACCATTCTATCATGATATAAGACATCTCCCGCACCTAGTATGTGAGTTGCTTTGCTATAAAGAAAGAACCATGATTGAATAAATGTCGTTTTGTAATACATCACTACAACCTGTAAAGAAATATCTACATAATATAAAAAAAACATTAATTTTATCAATTATTTTTCTATTTTAATTAAGCTTCAGATCTAGGCACAAGGCACACAGCCACTACAAAAGTGTTGCAACTTAATGCTTTTCTAATAATATTGCTTGTTTTCATATAGACTAATGTTCAGTAGTAAGTGTACACTGCAAGAAACGCTCATCACAATCTATTAAGGTAAATAGACGCAAAGACTTATTTCGGAGTAAACCCACAGGATACAAACTTAGACAAATACCAGCACTTTCAAAAATCATATCTTGGTCTAATGTCCCATTTACAGTAGCAATAATTCTTACTTAATTATCTATTATTTCCATGATAAACTACCAGAAAACCTTTGAAATCATCAATCGAAAGTAAGTTCGGTTGTGAGATATACAGAATAGCACAACTAAGAAGTTTATTTTAGACTAGATTATGCCCTCGGGTCACCCGTGTAAATGCTTACGAGAGCAAAGCTACATAAGTAAGGTTAGGTTAGTAACAATGTTTTTTATGGGTGAATGGTATGCTATGTCCTTTTCTGTATCCCTGACAATGTGTGTATAAAATTTCATGATGATCGGCTAAGTAGTCAAGAGGCATGAAAGCGTAAAAAACAAACAAACTCACATTCACATTTATAATATTAGTTAGGATTCAATAGATATATTATGTTTATATTGCTTACTTTAAGAGAGAATAAAGAGTTCACTTGCGCTCACACTTGTGCATACAATATCTCATGTGCAGATGGCCAATCTACGTCAAGTATCGATGCCGTGCTCGAAATTTATTGAGGACTAGCTTGGCGTTTTTAAGGGTAAATAATTAGTAGCCTATGCCGAAATCATTGCGATACTCTGTTCCACGGCAGCTTCAAATAAGGAAAATCCAAAAAACACATTCGCATTTATAATATAAACGAAAAGCATTTTTCTTTACCTTACTTACGTAATGAATGCTTAAAGCATCGTACCGTAAAACAGGTAAATCTTGGTAAATAAACAAATCGCTATAAAACCCGCAAATAATCTAATTTCATTTATATTTATTATGGTCGCAAAGAGGGGAAACATGTATATGTAATAATACTTACCAAAAGATATGCAAGATGTTGAGTTTTTGTGCAAAGAATACAGAAGCAAGAATTAGTGCATGGCTAGTCTGTAGAAGTGAAGACTTACGCTGGTCGACTGTCTCGATAGCGTTAGTGAAGGCAACTGCTCTACTTGAGATTTCGGGTGCGGTTCTCGTCGGGCAATCTGTCTAGAAGTGAAGACTTACGCTGGTCGACTGTCTCGATAGCGTTAGTGAAGACAACTGCTCTACTTGAGATTTCGGGTGCGGTTCACGTCGGGCAATCTATCATTGGATTTTTGTTAAGAATTTTTTAGCAAGGATTAGCATAGAAAATTGTATTATGTTTCAACATACATATTCCTTAATCCACAGATGGACAGGCATATTACAAACACATTTCGCCAGGTATGGTTTTAGATCCCGCATAATAGAGAGCAAACTTATTAGCGTCTATTGGACTCAGTTCCAGGCCCCGTGTTGCTAATGAAAATTTATCAACAGGAAAAACCAATAACACTTTGCCTCGCGATTAAACCCGAGACCACTTCCCGAGTAGTCATGTTACATCAGTGAACAAGAGCCTTATTCTTTTACCAGCTAAAAAGTAGAACGTTTTCAATTTAATATAATTATTTTTTAATGTGCCGTTGACCTTTTTCAGATATCAACGATAAGTCAATAAACTGCCTACATATCTTAAGTTAATTACTCTTTTGAAGCTACGCCAACTTCGAAGATGCCAAAGGACTTCCTTGTAAACTTTTGTTGTGTCTACAAGTTTAAGTTCAAAATACAGTTGGAGTATTGAATTTAATGAGCTATTTCGTAATTATTTTGCGTTTCAAACTCACTGATCCATTTTTGCCTACTAAGTTTAGTCGCACACAGTTTACGTCAAACATTTCTTTCGGTAATGGGTTTATACCGAAACTAGTACGTTACAGGAAATGTCATGACATAGCAAAAACATAGAATATATAAGTATTTGTTTTCTATTTTATTTTCTACCAGATTTTGCCCGCGGCTTTACTTGAGTAAATGTAGGTTAGTAACTGTAGTTTTTTCTGGATGAAAGGTACCGTATGTCCTTTTCTGTTCCCCTGACAAGGCGTACGCGAAATTTCATGATGATCAGTCGAGTAGTTAAGGCGTGAAAGCATAACAAACAAACAAACGAACTCAATTTCGCATTTATAATATTAAGTAAGGATTTAAGTAAGTGCTAAAATATATATTTCTCCAATATCCTAGAAACTAAGAACTTGCGCATCTATCCTGGTCAAGTTACCTGTACATGTAGTTCGCGCTTGCTACTGTCGTCTTGTACAAGCACTATTATTAGTCCTAATTAACTTCATATCAGTCTTAATTTACTAGTGGGCGTATGGACGCCGGCGACCAGATGCAATGTCTATGTGATCGATGTTTTTAAACTGAACCTGGACTGGTAGCGACCTCTACCCAGGCCAAAATGTTTCGCTAAATCCTAAGAAATGGCGCTGTACACAATTACACTCTTCGCCATACATTTCTGAAACGTGCAAGCGAAGTTTCTTGAACTGCGACGTCAACCGTTGGGCAGCGGCTCACCAAGCACGATCACCCATCCTGGTCGGAGGATACGCCCTTTGTATTTAAGGGATATCACGTCATGTTCCTCAACAGTCTAATTCTCTGAAAAATCATGGGATAGTAAAGAGTTGTAAAAAGAAATACGAGTGCTGGTGACAAGACGCTTATATTATATCGCACCAAATTTTTGTATAAAAGCTTTCTACAACCAACAACCACAAATTTTAATTTGTTACTTAGCTAGCGAAACGCAGTTACTTTTTTATTACTCTTTCGGTGATTTCCTACTGTAAGCGGGTGGTACTTTTCTTACATCAGTGCCGGCAACAATTGGCAACGACAGGCTCTCCCAAATAAAACTTAACACTACCCTATCATACATAACATAAAGACAAACAATACTAAACAACAATAACAAACCGTAACAGTCATAAGATCATCTCGGCCGTCTAGCCCGCTGATCTCATAACACTAACTACGATTAATACCCCAACAATCCTCAAGTATCCAGCAATAACTAAGTCGGGTCAAGTGTACCGCCATAACTTGCGGGGAACGACCGCACATAGAATATTTACACGAGCTCACTCAAATACCTTGCTAGTCTTGCCACACTTTGATCAAAACTTACCGTTACCAACTTAATCCGTCGAGATTAGACACGCAATGATATTATATTTGTTTGTAGCGTGTAACTCTAGTTTAGTATGGGATAGCTGGCCTTTGTTGATTGTTGTTTTGTAAGCAATACATAATGTTCTGGACTGCATGGTTGGATGTGATGGGCAAACTAGGGTAGGTTAGATCCCCGCCCGAGACACTAAATTGTGTGATCCATCACAAATAGTTATTTAGAACCTGGGTGTTCTTTGAGTCCAAGACTTTGAGTTATTTGTAATATAAGAATAGAACATATACGTCAGTGATAGGTATATGATAAACTATTAATAATGTACATTTATTATCTTTTAATACTATAGTATTTTAAGCGAAAGGAAACATTTAAACACCTGTAGCTATTAGTGTTTAAACGTTTCGTTTCGTTTTGTGCTCTCCCAGAATCGTTGCTTAAGGTCGCAATAAATAATTAATTATTCTTTTTTCAGATAATTTTAGTCGGACCATATATGGCATAAATTCGAGCAAGTATATAATGTAAATTATCATATAAATTCGAATTTGACATTGAAATAAATATTGCAGCAATATATAAAGACTCATTAAAATAAACATTACTGAAATATATAAGTCCGTATAAAAAACATACGTAGCTCATGTTATTCTTGCAAAACAGGCAAATTCATAAATAAAGATCGAATGCAAAATCATCTTATTCAGTTAGCCTTTAAAATGCTGATAAAATAGTTCGTATTAACATAGTCAATCTTTATACAAAACAACAATTTCATAAGACCCAATATAAATTCTATTGAAAACGGCGACAAAAGATTATATCCTGTATACAAAAGTCTTCAGCTAGGCTACATTCTCTTTTAATACAAGTGCTGTAATGGAAATAAGGCCTACAAACAGTAGCAAATAGCGCTTCATTTCACCCAATTAAGTGGCAGTTACAAATTAAGAAACGCGAACGAAAAGCTCGCTCGTTGTTAACAGATTATGTAAGCACGGTAACGAAGTGACGGGCCGACGTCAGAACGAATGGATGTGGTGGTTTTTATATTAGCTAACGTTTTAGAGACAAAAGGAATATTTCACAATATACGGGTTTTTTTTTAAATAAGACGATTCCCGCACTATGAATAATTCCTGTATTCCGGAGGAATTTACAAACATTGAAACTATGACATGGACAGACAGACGACACAACGAACACCCAGACACGAAACAACCATTTGTGGGTCACACAATTTTTTGTCGCGTGTGGGGATTGAACCCACAACACTTGGTGCGGCGGCAGTAGCGAGGCGACCATTTAAAACACTACGCCATCAATGCAATAAAATGATCCGTAAGATATAAGTCTTGCTGTCTTTTTTTATTTTTTATTTATTTATTTATTTTAGGAAAGCTTACAGTCTAATAAGTACATTTGATCAGTTATAATTAAATACACATGTTGCTAATTACAAGCTTTCACATAATAATTAGTACACCACTTGTATAACTACTCTGATTTCCTATGAGTTAGTTATCATATTTTCAACTAAACCAATGGAAAAAAGAAAAACAAAAAAAAAGCAGATAAAAATAACAACAAAAAAAGAGATACCTACATAAAAAAAAAAAAAATTTCATACACTTCAACCAGAAAAATACATCGCGATATAAGGATATTACCCAAGACCTAAAAAAAAAAAATAATAATTAATCTATAAAGAAATCTTTAACAACTTTATTTTTGACTGAGTTTGAACTTGTACAAAATAAATCAATTTCCAATTTCGATGAAATCTTGTTGAAACTCATTGCACTCCGCGAGAAGAAAGTATTTCGTCTATAATTAGTAAGTGAAAATGGGACTACTAACAAAGGACGCTCTCTGAAACCCAATTGATTAGTGCGTAGTGTTATATTTAATAGAAGTTCAGGACAATCAATGGAGCCATTTGCGATATTTGCCAAATAACATATATCACTAATATTTCGCCTATATTCAAGTGGTAGGAAATGGTATTTCTTGCATCGGTTGAGGTAATCAGTTGTATATTGATGTGCTCTGTAATCGAGATATCGTAAAAAATTTCTTTGTATACCTTCGATGTGAGTTATATAAACTTGATATTGCGGATTCCAAACTTGCGAGGCATACTCGAGGTGGCTACGCACGTATGAACAGTACAAGATCTTCACTGGTTTTAAAGACCGAAAACAGGCTGTGGATCTCATAAAAAATTGTATGATCTAACAAGTGAAAGACAGCATGCGGTTTATATAGCGGATTATTGTTACTTGATTGTTGTGAAACAGGCCATAGTGCATGAACAAATTATAAAAATTTTGCGTGCTTATGTTTGTGTAAGCAAAATTTGGAAAGTGGTATATAGATTGACTTGAAATTTTGACACAATGTTACAATTTTATATAAGAACGTTTTAATTTTCTTTTAATCCCGCTGAATCACTGTGAAATGTGGTCGAGCTTAATTAATAAGTTATAAATTACTATTTACTGCCCGCGGATTCACACGCATGCATTCGATTGAAGCATATATACAAATATATATATGCAAGCTAGTACCCATAGTACAAGCTCTGCTTAGTTTGGGCTAGATGGTGTTGTGTGTATGTGGTTGAATATTATATTATTATTATATACCAGTTTAATTGTATCTATGTGCTAATCCTGTGCAAGTTCTATCTATGTGCCAAATGTAATTCCTTTCAACGGCTTATGTGTGATTGTAAAAGAAATAATATCTCAGTATTAAGTATGATTATTTAAAAACCCGATGCAAAAAGAATCTGTAGATCTAGTGATGTAGTAACAAAACACTGCTGACGACATTCATTAATTTTTGCCTAATTTATGTACTTAAATCCGATGCAAAAATCTTCGTTAAGGATTAATATAAACAGAATTTAACAAAAAAATATTTGTTGGAAAATATAATGATAATTAAATTTTTTTGTTTATATATTATTCGTCCAATTATCAGCATTCATTCTGCTAGCCTCAGAACTTCGTACAAAATTACCGTGTCCATACTTTACTAGCTCCTGGCCTAGTTGTCGCGTCGCGTCGCTGATTACGACGACACCTGACGAACTGCATCCGAGCTCCGCGACTAATTGTTGGAAAAATCGCTTCAGTTTGTGTAAGAGATTGTGACGTCACTCCATAAATGTTTTTTATAGACTGCGATGTTAAAAGCATTAAGTGTCTAAAGGCTAACCCAATTTTCAGGCATTTCTGAATATGAAATTTATCTATATATATCTGATGAGTTCACATAATATGTATTACAGTTCTATTTCGCCGATAGATAAGTCGAAGATTTATTACACCTGGCCTTATACCAAAGATTTTATTAAAGTCTGTGTAAGTAGTCATAGGCATGGCGGTAACGTCATTAATAGAGTTTTTTTTTAATCAATCAGCGATATCTTGCTGTTGCGTCACATAATCTTTTGAATAGGGCAAAAGCCTTATGTGATAACTAAAACTGTAGTTTTGAAATATATTGACACAAAACTATTATCACACAAGACTTTATAAACCGAATACAAAAAACAACAAATAAAATTGGTTACTTTTTGCGCGTGAAGCAGTTATTAAGTTATTGACCTTGCGGTTGCGAGATTATGAGTTCAATACCTATTTATATATTGCACTACCTAAACGAGCCCTCAAAGCACAAGAAATAGTTTTAGCTGGATAATTTAAAAACATTAATAATTGTAATCGCGATTGCCACAAATGTAAAAAAATATTGTTTCTTCTTCATCATAATTTCGTGCAAACGTAACCACCTCGTGTATTTAGTATATAATAATAATTATATAGGTATGGTTATTATCTTGGTTTTGACTCGGGATGTACTAAGTTAAGTTGATGTTGATGTTATTAAGTCTTCTTTCTAGGTAACTTACAATATCGACACGGAGTCAGTAAGAAAAAGTACCGAACTCATATTGTCATGCCTTGGAGTCCAGCTGTTATAATTATCTTCAAGACGATCTCAATATACTAACAACTAGTCAATCAAATGGCATTTTAGCCCAGGGCAGTTTTCTTCTCCGAACATTAAGGTACTTAGTGAGTGTAGTAAAATACCAATTAGCAGACAAGTAAGAGACACAAGCAACTTTCCTACAAGCAAATCTTCATTTAAATTTAGTTGAAATTAAACACTTTATACGGATTTTATCGCGTTGTTTATTTTACTTTAAACACTGGTATTACATAATTTTGAAAACTCTAACACTACTATTATTGAAATTTTACAACTATTTAATCTATATATTTTCTAATTAAAACAATTTATATTTGAGTTTACACTTTGCCCCGACGTTTCGGTTGCTTTACAGCAGCCATGTTCACGGAGAGACTAAGATGGTAGTTGTCCCAACGTTCTGAAGTGTAGCTAGTTATTTCAAAGTACCCGAACATAATTTAATCTTTGGTGTTCCTATTTATGCAGAATGAGCTCAAAGTATCATGAAGTCTAGCTGTGTTTTGCTTCTTCTTGGGTTTGACTATTTGAATGACTGGATCCCAAGCTGGTGGTACATTCCAACCATCCTCTCTATTGAAATTAGGATGTTTTTTAATTTCAATAGCCTCGCGAAGCATCCTTGGTAGGAATCGGTGTTCTTTTGCGAGTATATGTGGTTTGTCAAATCGTAGGTAGTGGTTGGTCCCCTGTTGCACATGTTCACACACAGCAGACTTCAACGAGCGTTGATGTTTAACATCAGCTATATGTTCTTTTAAGCGGGTGCCTATGCTTCTCTTGGTTTGCCCAATATATGAGAGTCCACAGTCACAATCTATTTTATATACCCCTGCATCTTGTAAAGGTAATTGGCACTTGACGGATGGTAAAAATTGACTTATCTTCGTTGGCGGCTTGAAGTATGTGTTGATTGACGCTCGCTTCAAGATGTAGCCAATCTTGTCAGTGACACCCCTTACATATGGTAGTATGGCAGGCTGGCGCTCGACTGTGGCTGGCTTTTCTCGGGATCTGTGACGGCGGCGCGGCTGTTGGAGCTTGTTGTCTTGCAGTACTTGCTTGACATGTTGAAGCTCGGCGTCCAGGTGTTTCTTGTCACAGATCCCGTGGGCTCTCTGAAACAAAGACATTCCCACGGTAGCTAACTGTTTAGGATGATGGTGAGATTCATCGTTTAGGTACCTGTTTGTATGGGTCTTTTTTCTATACACAGTATGGCTCAAAGTATGATCAGGATTCCTGATGACAAGTACATCTAAGAAAGCTAATGAATTATTTGCCTCTAATTCCATAGTAAATTGGATGTTATTATTAATGGAATTAAGATGTTTTAGGAATGCATTTACACTATCTGTTGGTAATATTGTGAAAGTATCGTCTACATACCTCTTATAAATCCTGGGTGTGATGGTGGTAGTCTGCAAAGCTCGAGCCTCGAAGTCCTCCATATATATGTCGGCAACAACAGGCGATACTGGGGAGCCCATTGCCACACCATCTACTTGTATGTAGAATTTATTGTCCCACAACAGATAGCCAGTTGTTAAGCAATGGTTTAGTATTTCTGCATATTCCTCAGGCATATTGTTCTCTATTAGCTTTCTTTTAGTTATATCAATACAGTCACGAACAGGTATGCATGTAAATAATGACTGCACATCAAAACTAACCATTGTTTCTTTGTCTGTGAGACGTAGGTGTTTAATGTCACTTACAAATTGGTATGAATCCTTTACTTGTGCTCTCGAGCTGCCTCTGAGTGGTGAGAGTATCTTCGCTACGTGCTGAGCCAGTCTGTAAGTTGGTGTGTCGATCTGACTCACAATAGGACGTAGGGGAGCGTTTTCCTTGTGTATTTTTGGTAACCCATACAGCTTTGGAGGTTTTATGCAGGCTGGTATTAATTGTTTTACGTCTAGATTTAGTTTCTCGGAGTATTTATTGATGATATCTTTGGTTTTCTTTACTATCTTGGTTGTAGGATCTGTTTTAACCTGTTTATATGTAGTTTCATCCGAAAGTAAATTTTCAATTTTATGTTTGTAATCTGACGTATCCATTACGACCGTAGCGTTTCCTTTATCTGCACGGAGTACTGTAATTTCTGGCCTAGCCCGCAAGTTCTTCAGTGCGACGAATTCATCTTTGGGAAGGTTCGGTTTGGGCACTTTACTTCGACGCAAGACTGATGAAATGTCCTGACGTATAGCCTCCAAATCTTCCTTTCTTACGTTATTCTTGACTAGGCAGTCCTCAACGTTGCAAATAATTTCGAATTTGAATGAGCAATTTAAAACCAACCAAAATATGTGTTTGAATATCGAATTAGTTATAAGTTAATTAAAGTTAATCAGTTAGTTCTTATTTTAAAGATTTCAGAGTGCCGAGTGCGAATTTGTTTTACGTTGACGCGATCGACACGTTTATGACGTTCGGCGCTCTGATTGGCCCGCTCCAAACTCTTAACCAATCAGAGAGCCAAACGCGGTAACCGTTTCGATCGCGTTAACGTAAAAGCAACTCGCACTCGGCACCCAGTTATTTTATCTATGTATAACTTAATCTATATCATAGAACTAAATGGAAATGGGTCTGCGTTATTTAAATAACTTTTTAGAACAAAGATTATCTTGGTCCTATCTAGTGCGATGTCTTCTTTGCATAAAACCTCATATTTTCTTACTACCTAAACTCGACCGTATAATATGTAGACATGTAGTAGAGTTGAAATCAAATATGGCGGTGCCCGATCCACATTTTATGATAGAATCGTGATGCGAAAACTCATCGGGCTTTCTACATTTTTAATAGAGAGTAACGTAAGTTTTTTGAGCACATGCTCGCATGTTTTGGATCGTAACGTAATCGGTTTTTAGAATATATTCAATATTTAACTACAAGAATGAAAATTTAACACGTGGAGTATATAGTCTAACTCTGCCGAACCTCAATTCTACAAAACGTAGCTGTCACATAAGCTTTTCTTCAGTCCCTAAAGTACAATGCAGGAAAATAAAATTTAATAGCGCTCTCTGAAGTAAATTTTAGAGCGCTTAAGGAGGCGTATATTTTTTTACATACTATGCGCTTTTCAAGCAATTTTGTGACGTAGAAGTTAGGTCTCGTAGCCTAATTGAAATAGTTTTTTTTTTAATAATTGTAACATAAGGCTAAACTGCTTTCGTAGAACCTAATGACATAACTCTTATAAGATTAGGCATGAGTAAACTGTAAGCTTAACAAAGATGTTTAAACTGAATATTTAAAAATCTTTCAAGATTGAGTTTTATATAAACACGTGCGTTGTTCAATGCGTTTATCTTCTCTGCCAATGAAAATATAGACGCGTGAATGATGTTACAATCTCAATCTCTTACACAAACAAAGCGATTTTCAAACAGTTACGTCTGATGAAAACTCTGGATACTTGAAGCACACGGGGTGGGCACGCGACATATTAGAAGTGAAACTACAGCAATAGAATTAGCAATGCTTTCGTTTTACTGCAGCTGCGGTCGTATAGCATAAGTTTGCGGCTGATCACGAGGTCCTTGGTTTGATTGAATGAAATGATTTAAGATTTCTATTCGATTTTCTGATAGAAAACAAGTAGATAGAGAACCAGCTCAGATTCTGACAATGCGTCAGATAAATGACAATTGACTCCATTACGTGACTCCTAAATCACATTATAGCTCCAATGCATGTAGCGTGGTATTCACATATTCATATCCCCCATAAAAGAGTAAAGTAAAAGCTGAGTATACTCACAGTTATCCTTAACATAACATTAACCCCATACAAAAATCGAACAGCCAAAGCTACAAATCTCTTTACCTTCGGCAATGGAGTAAAAGAACATGAAAATAAAGAATACCTTAGCTGTTACACGTATTATAATGTTCGGATTATTAGACGTGTGAAGTTTATGGAAATATCACTTACCCCTTTTTCCCCTTACGGTGTAAATCGTTCGCTTCACCAGCAATATGTAAGACATATCGGGTCTTTAAGGCCCAGTTCACACTATATGACCCTGCTCCGATGCGTATCGTTACCTTAGGCAAGCCAAATATTTTATTTTCTTCTAAATTTTGGCCACAAATTCAAAAGTTAATGTTTATGTACATTTGTCAACAAAGTATATCCCTCGGGAACAGTTATTTCTCGATGAAAGATACACTCTGTAATTTTTATGCCACTGAAAATATGGATGCGAAATTTCCCGATGATCGGTCGAATAGTTTAGGCGTGAAAGCTTTACAAACAAACACACATTCGCATTTCTAATATTAGTTAGGATAAGAAACTAATTTTATAATGCCAGCAACAGATTCGTGCGTAAATCGTGCGTAATTTTTGAAGTTTGCTATCATTATCGCTTGCTGAAACGTTAAGGATTACGTCGTAAGAAAATTTGTATAACTAAGGGTCTCTATTATGTACTTTAAGTATGTGGGTAGTCTATCAAATAATACTTGTTTAGAGAGCTGGACTATGTTCTAATCTCCATCATAAAAGTAGCAGTAGTACTAGTACAGTCAATATATGAAGTTCTATTCGACTTGTGTATACATAAAGCAAATAGCTACGTGATGGATTGTGGGGTTTATGTGTACTTCCTATATTTTTATGTATTATAGTGGCAAGAACAGATTTTGAAGTGTTCTTTACCCGTGACACCACCAAATGACACCACCAGGGGTGTCAGGGGTAATTTTCATTCCCTATGACACTGGTGGTGTCATAGGTAATTACCTATGATGTGACCTATTCCCTGTGACATCACTGAATGCTAGTGATGGCCGAGAGTTTTGTAGAGTGAACTGACTATGACTGAATACAATAAGTCAATATCTCCTGCTTAAAAAGCAGTTGGATTTTAAAGATGGTCATTGGAATTATTGTTTCTTTTTCTTCTATTAACTGAGGTTACTCAATATGTTTTCCAAAACTAGAATTAACGAACACATAAAATGAATTTTTACGATAAAATCCAATTATAACATTTTTGTGATCTTATTACTTTCATTTAACTGCCTCGATGGCGCGGAGCGGTATTGAATGCAACTGCTATGTATGAGGTCTCAGATTCCCTTACCAAATGTGAGTTTGTTCGTTTATTTGTTTGTTCCGCTTTTACGCTTTAACTACTAAACCGATAATCACACAATTTCACATACACGTTGTACTCCTATCATCAAGAAATAGGTACTGTTCCCGAGAGATAAAAAATAGTAACAAAATTGTCGCGGGCATAATTTATCTTTTTATAACTTTCTTATTATACAGGGTGTCCGGTAATTAATGGATAACCTGGAAATGTCTTATAGTGGAACTGATAGCCGTTATATATTTGTTTTTATCAAGATGATTTTGTATAATATATATAATGTTATGTGACATTAACAGTGGTCTGCGTTTAAAACGATTGTATAATACAATTTAATATAATAAAAGTAGTTCGCATAGTGTGGACGAAACTGTAGTATATTTACATGAAAGTTAAGCCAAACTTGGAGGTACTTAAAGTGTCAGAGTATTTATCTTCTTACCGTCGTCGGTCGTTAACCTTTACACCTAAATCATAGATCAATAAATAGTGTTCTAGTGGTTCTTTTATTTCAGTAGGAGAAATTTATTCTTTTTAGGTATTTTGTTTTCTGCCTTTAGAGGTTCTAAGCAACTAATTCTTAGAATCTTTTAAACGTAAATCACGAGGTGAGTTTATTCTGGAAACTATTACTGACGTCAATCTTTGAAAAGGGTGGATGCTAAACAATGTAGCAAAAGTAAAATAATTCAACGATTAATTTATGTCAGTAGATTTCGCTAATTATAAAGATCATATAAAATGACAGCTCTATTCATTTGACAGCATTTAGGTACCGCAAATAGCCTGTGCTATATAATTACGTGCGAACAGATTAACTGATGAAATTATTTTTCTTGGAACTTTGTACAAAATATTTTTTCTAGTGTGCTTGTATCCGTCTAGGATAAATAGTCCAATACCAGTCAGCAAATTGTTGATAGTACCGGCTTCTCATATCAACTGTCAAAAATTTATGACGGCCATTACTGCCTACCTTGCCATATAGGTACTTTTTTTGATTGCCTTTGGTGGCAGACGAGCAAGTGGCCCACCTAATGGAAAGTGGTAACCGCTGCTCATGGACTTCAGCAATGTCAGGTCACAGCAAAGCCGCTGCCTACCGTGAAAGAAGAACTCTCTTTAAACCTCGTTTGAAGAAGGACATATCATAGCGCTCGGGAAACACCGAAGCAAACAGTTCATTCCAGAGCTTGCACATACGTGGGAGAAATAATCGCTGAAAACGTACCGTCTTGGATTTAAACGCTTGCAGGTGATATGGATGAACCCTGCTTCATTGTCGAGTGGTACGATGATAGAAAGGGGAAATATGAAGGTAATAGGTAAGGAGTGCCAAACTTTCTTCCATATAACAATCTGCATCTGTTTGCCAGAAACTACCAGAATCTGGTATTAATAAAAGCAGTTTGTACTTTGCTGGCACTAAAACTACTAAAGAGAAGGTAGTTAGATACAGTATGACATATATTTTCTACCAATTGACATATTCCTTGCGTAGTACCACAAATAAATTTGATCTCAGTAGAGATATATTGATGTGACGACAAATTGTTAGCACTTTTGTCAAAACACAAACCCGGATAAGTTATGTTTGTGATGTATCATGAGAAATTCAAGCCACACTTCCCGGGCAACAAGAAAGATGTACTTGAAATCTTAACATATACGACGACACCTTTTACATAATGTATATCATCACATACAAACAAAAAATTGCGTTTTGACTAGCGCGCGCTGTATCGGCAAAGCTATCGACAAAAAACACCACTATTTTATATTTCTGATCACGACTTAATCGTAAATATGAAGGGTTCGAGCACCTTCTGGTAGCTATTGCAAAAAGAACGTTGCGCTCTCCATAAAATATATTGTGGGGGGAGCGAGTACGGACGTATTCTGTACCAGCAAAAAATTTCAACAAGGACTTCGTATTCCTCTCTAGCTCATATCGCATATAAAGGAAAGAGATGCGAGTAACATTGGTATAGTTTCAAAGCGATGTTCGGAGCAGAATAGGCATGCGTACGGTTACATATTTATATATATTGTAGCCAGTTCCTCGCATATGTTTCTGGGTGTTTTATTCGTGAAAATAAAGTGCGTCTCTTGCGAGAGGTTTTTTCTTATTTTTTTGCTTTTTTTCTCGTGTTATTATTATCTGATACATAATTCGGGTAAAACGCTCGTACGTGCAGGTATTTACGAGGTAAATAACGATTTTCGTTCAACGGCTGTTAGGAGACGTATCGCTGTTTTATTTATTGGGAGTCGAAAAAAATGTTACAATGAGTCCGACTATGAAGTTTTATTTTTGTTTGTTTCGTTAAAGGAAATATTCTGGTGTTATGTGAGAAAATGTACACGTAAAATTAGTGACAGGTAATTGTACGAATGGTTACGTGATAACGTGCTATGAATGGTAGCACTACCGTTCGAATTAGAGAATTGAATCGTCATTAATTGAAAACCAATAGCGTTATACATAAACTTGGTACTACATACTTACATATAATTGTATGAAAGCATATACATACTTTTGTGTCTACTATTAATGTAAAAGTGCGTTTAAATGTTTAGAAATATTGGTACTCAATCATACGTAAACCATAGGGATTTAGTTAAAACTTGACATACAGGATATTATTTTATCCGATATGCAACCCTATTGGATATGCGTGAAGTGCAATCAGTAAATATAAGCGTTTGATTAAACGCAAGCAGGCTCAAAAAATTAGAATAGTGATTCTATTACTGAACATAACTTATTTATTCTGTAGTGACAAGCTGAAAGTCACTTTAAAATAATTAAAACCCCAAATTTCATCTCGAAGCAAACAACGTGTTCCATATTCAATTATCCAAATAGAAATAAGGCTAAGATTGCCTGAGTCACCTTATAAAATACTCGCAGCGAAACTAGCGTAGAACCGAACAATGAAGGACAAAATACGGGAAGACAGCAAGACTCTTTCCAGCTCATTCCACGAAATGCCGAAACGCTCCAATTAACATTTGCCAGTTGTTGTGACGTCATAATCGGGCCGTTCTCATCACAGCGGTACGATAAATTCAACGCCAGACACAATGCTCGCTCCCCTTAACTTTTCGCCCGCGAATAACGAGTTTTTAACTTTGTGGAAAAGCGAAAAATGTCTCCATCTCCTCTTCGCAATGGAACAAGGAAAGAGCAACCGCGAGAATGAATACAAAAATATTTCGTTTTATTCCATTTTTTTATATATAAAACTGCTTCTAGGAAACGTTTGTTAGAGCAACACAACAATACTTGTTAAGCCGATAATAAACAAGCGTGAGTTTCAGTCTCTCTTAATAGCATGCACATCATTGTATTTAAAGGGAGGAATCGGCTCTTACAGACCATCAAGTTAAAAGAGACACAAATCTTACGCTATTGTATTAATTGGTATATTAATGGAGACATAAATTATTATTGATAATCATTTATTTCTCTATTAAACCATAAATGAATTCAGAAGTCCGGGATAAGTCAGATTAAATTGGCAAATGCCGCATCCCCGATTGCATTGCGGTATTCAACTAGTTAGTATTTATGTAGGGTTTAGACATCTAAGACGGGTTGGATCACCTGGGGCAAGCTTATTACTTTTAACCGGCACAGTTGCAAACTCCGACTACGGAGTCTCAGTAGCAATAGCTATAGAAAATTTCTTGACAGAAATATTTGATAAAAAGGTTATCGACAACCCAGGAAAAAAATATTTTTTCCATGTTTCGGAGGACTTTACAAACATTCAAATATTGGACACAAAAATATCTAGACTCGAAACAACTCGAACTCACAACACTCGGCACGGCGGCAGTAACGAGGCGACCATAG
Source organism: Catocala nupta (assembly GCA_963675205.1). Classification (NCBI taxonomy): domain Eukaryota; kingdom Metazoa; phylum Arthropoda; class Insecta; order Lepidoptera; family Erebidae; genus Catocala; species Catocala nupta. The sequence goes on along the minus strand of OY776085.1, from coordinate 7,168,504 downwards.
CACCACGCCATCCGTGCCCAAGCCCTCATGAACTGCAGTCGCATGTACTATCGCTACACCACTAAGACAGTACCTATCTTTTTCCAAACACAACCAGGGCCTGCAGTCTCGACATAGATAGCTATTCGATAGGAATCTACCGATCGATAGATATTAACGAAAAAATGAGCTTGCCGTAACGACATTTGCATCAAATGCAAGTCTCTACTGACAAGAAAGCGTGCAAACTCATAAGTTACGCCGTCGCTATGTTATCGAAAAACCTCATTCATAGCAGAATGTTTTATATTACAAATGATACCCATTGGAAATAGTCCCGAATTTTAAGGCAAGTAGATAAAAACTTATTTTATTATAAATTATGAATAACACATAAAGTATTTATAACTATATTCAACATTACACTTTGCAATAATATCATATTATTTATAGCTTCAAAATGCAAAATATCTTGCATTTATGTAATTATAACACGGGACAAAGTAGTTTAATTCCTTACAGGAAGTGCAGTGTGGACACATACGTTTTGACAATCTAGGTTGTTGTGTATTTTTTGAGCTTAGCCAAGGTCACTTGTCTAATTAATTACACGGCTGATAGATATTTGGCTCATCATGCAACCCCAGTTTAGGCCAATGGGAAGTTGATAGCACCAAGCAGCGTAAAATCGGAGTGCAGTTAGAATCTGTAAAAAAGAAAATGCAACAAAATTTTGCACACCATATAAACCTTGAGGTTACCAGAGTCTCGGTGCCTCCTATGTAAGAGGCACAGACTACTGAGAACAGTAAATAGTCTGTACCTCATACATAGGAGGCTACGCAGCACACAATATAAAAACATGATTATATTCTAAGTAGCCTATTATTAATATGTAGAGTTCATTATTGGTACCTACTTACTTGGATTCCGTGGTTAGTCCGTAGGGCCGTTGTCGTTCAAGACATGGTCGCAAGTCATTTATGAGCTCCATTAACATCTCTTTATTGACTCTGTAGAGCCTTAAAAACTCATCATCTTCCATAAGTAGCGGATTTTGTTCACTTCGCCGATTCCTTGCGATTTGCTGACGTCTCACCATTTCGAGTCGATGTGCAAGTACCATCAAGTCCCACGCTAAATAAGCTTCTGCCTATATTTTTCACACACAAACCAATGAATGATTGATGAATGAATGAAATGAATGATGACAAAAAAATGATTTCTATATAAAACACCGTATGTATTCAATCGATTGACTTATAACGAGCTGCCAAATTTACCAGCAACTTTTATCGTTAAAATCGTAAAGTTAACCAAAAAATCGTTACGTAACCGATGTCAATCGATAGTTGGGTTAGTAGAGACTACAAAAAATAGATAAAATCTTATCGCTACGATATAACGACAAAAATCGATCGCAAAGCCATCGCTGTCTATGTCGAGAAGGTCTAGACCTTTTAATTCTAAACTAAATGTTCAGATACGCACTACTATTTCCGTGTATTTATTCAGTTAACTCACACACGCGTTTCAAAACTACTTGTACACACGGCTATACATTAAGTTAGACACCCTTTATACGCATAACTACGCTACATACAAAATAGAGAATTGTCAAAAAGGGACAGTGCATAGTATCGATGTAATGGTAAGGATAGAGTGTAACAAAAATATAACGCACTCTCTCACACGATTCGCAGCGTTCAACTTCTAATAGTTTAAAGTCCAAACAGTCTAGGTTGTTGAGTCGCTGTATGTACTTACCAATCATAATTATCATGATTACGGTTGAAATATCATCCAAACCAACCATTACTGGAAAAGGATTCCGATAGTTTTGAATATGGGTGATATTTTACTTTGCTACTTCGTTATATAAATCGCGCCACCGTGTTGGAAAATGCGACCAAAATAGTTCTTTACAAATATATCCTTTACAACTCATTCTACGATCAAAATGGTTATGTAATAAATTAAACTAGAGAAAATTGCGTATAATTAATGTTCTTGTTATGTTTTCTTTTCCGGGAAGCGGTTGGATGCGGGTGGCCCAAGACCGGTATATTTGGAAAACCTTGTGAGAGGTCTGTATCTAGCAGTGGACGTCTTTCAGCTGAGATGATGGTGATGATGCTGAATCTTTTCTTTTGTTAAATAAGTAGTTATACCACGACGAGATCTATAAAATTACTAATTTTCAAAACTCCCGTTTACTTTCCACGTAAGATCAAATGACGGGATTGGATCAAAAATAAATTTATAGCGATTGGTAATTGTTTATTTTTTTTATGTATTGAATATTCAATACAAAAAAAGAAACATTTATCAAATCGCTTACCGTTTGTTCCCCGCACCGCTTACCAAGGGTATCCCGAGAAAATTACAGAAGGCAAACGGCCCTACTTTCAATAAAACTGTCGTCTTTATTTAACAGGGCAAAAGTTATCTCAGTACTGCTCGGTCCGTCCGCGACACACGTATCTACAGACCTTCCGTAATGCTCCGCTATGTTTTCAGCTTTACAAGGAATTAAAATTTACCTGTTTATTGTTATTTATCTGTTGCTTTTGTTCTTACTTTGAATGTACTGAGAATTTTATAAGAGAAAAAATAATAACAAAGTGCCTTGTGATTCCAGGAATGGACTTACGCCCGACATTCGTGCTATTTTTCACTGCCAATAAAGTCTTTACTTACGAAGTCACAAGTAACAAATTTGTAATTGCGTGCATATTCGGCTTATACTTATGAAACGATTGCAATAGAATAATTGATCGATAAGTTACAAGAAGAGATAGAAGAGAAGAAATAGACAACCAAAAACAAAACAGAGAAAAAAAAAATTGTGTCACAGGCATCTACTTATTTAACACCAGTTTTGAATAGAAACATAGATTCTGACCTACGATCTTACATCGCTTTACCTTTATATCTATTACAAAAGTACAATTAAACCCAGTATTTTTTCTATAGAACATACTGTCAGTATTTCGACGAAGGATAAGGTAGGAGTGAATTATACCCACACTTCTCCAGTTCCACTAGGGGGACGCTCATTTTGCTAAGGATCAATGCGTTGTAAAAACTTCAGAGAGTTTCTACTGTCAGATTTACATTTATCTTTACGTTTTTTATGAGATCTTTTTTATTTCTATCCTCATATTTTCCTCTTCTTTATGTAGGAAAAAAAATTACAGTCTGCTTTTTAATATTCGTAATAATAAGGCACGGTGCGAATGAGCGGTTTAGGTAGACTCTATATTACTACCAATGTATTTAAATTCTTGGAAAATCAAAGTATGTATATTACACACACCATTATTCATAATATACTATTATGCAAACGTCACATAAATAATTGTGTAACGCTTGCATAGGTAGTTCTTCTAAGAGAAACTGTTCTCTAACACCCTGAAAGGCTAATCAATAAAATCAAATTCATAGCAAGTGATTTGATTGGTTGTTGCTATTTCAGTCAGACAAATACAGCAGCTGACAATCGTTAGGCCATCTGTTAAATTCGTTTTTGTGTTGCTGGGCCTTTTAGAAACCGCGCATTAATGTCCTGTTTCACAGTTGAGTTAAACCCTAATGCGAGGTGTCGTCACTTAGGTGAAAATAATTTTGTTTGATGCGCCTAAATTTTGCAGCACCGATAGAGTTCAAGTGATAGCATCCCTGGTCCATGTTAATCGTTTACCGACAGACGGATTTACTGTGGCTTGGTTAAATGATAAAAATATTTTATAAGCTAGCGATAAAACTTGTACGTTCATTTCTAACATTGCGTGCAAAATTAAGCGCATCGCTTATTTTCAAACCGAAAAGGCTGAAATACCAACAAAACTCAAGGTTCTAGATATTGAATTTTAATTGTACAACGTTGGGCGTAACCTCGTTCAAATATTTAACAAAATAATATCGCGTGAAACAGTGGGCCCAAGTTGCCCTGTAAAGTTGCGCGGCAAAATTAAGAAGGTGAGAAGTCCAAAAGTTTTTATTGTTATAACCCGGGAATTTATCCCGGGGCCATCGTTGCGCAGATGGTTAAAATTTTACTTTTCATTACTCCACTGTTTGTGTTTCATATTTTTTATTGTTGACGTTTGATGTACGATTGTTTAGGAAGCTGTTTATACATATCTTACTGTTTACTATCAGATAAAAATGTTTTCGACAAACATATTTATTGAATTATTATGGCAGCGCTGGCCTAGTGTCGTCATTCCCCGCTTTTCGAAGTTGTGACTATGATCAATTTTATATGTTACAATTTTATAATATAGCTTTAATTAGTTAACTTCAATGCATTTGCTAAATTGTCAGACAGATTGAAAAATAATTGTGTCTTAAGAGTTCAAGCAATTTGGGTTAAAATGGTTTCTAGTATTCTTATTTACCCCTCCAACTAAGCTAATATGTTTGTGATAAGGGAGGGTTCACGTATATAGTGCAGAGGCTGGGATTCGAACGCGACCTCTCGATTGCGAGTCTGCCTCACACAATGGGTAACTGTCACTTTTAATTGGAGTCAATGTATTGTAGTTTTTATTTAGTATATTTACTGTTAAAATTAAATGTACCCGTGTCCCGTGTAAGGACTAAATCTAAATATCTTTGTCTAAATCTTGAAATATCTTTGGTTTTCAATCCAAAACAGATATATTCCAAAAAAACAGTAAATTAAAAAAGAAATTAAATCACTGTTTAATAAAATTATGTTTAAACAATTGCATTATTTAGCTTAAAATCCTTATTCCACATTTTATTGAAATTAATAGGTTAATTAAGAGTGCTTTTCATAAGATCTCGGGTGCCAATCCTGGTTCGTGGAAAGTATTATTAGATTTTACTGTCAAGAAATTGTCAGTAGCAACAGATTTAAGTCCTGTGGCCGCTAGACGACAATAATCCTATAAGGAGGCAGAATCCTGTATAGCATAAAACACACTATAATAGGATACGACTACACAAATAACAGATGAAATGTTTAATTGATCATCATCATCTCAGCCTTCCTCAAAATTTGCCATACAGACCGGTTTTCCGAACAGGCTCTTTTCAATGCAATTTTTTTATTTCCTTTTATTTATTTTTATTATTATACTTTTTTATTTTATCACACACTTTTATGGAAATAAAGATTTTTGACTTTGACCAGCCGCATCCCGCTTATTCATAAATCTTTGCATACCCGGAGATATAGTTTGGGACTATGTATAATATTGTCTTATGTTTACGCGAATGTTATTTATTGAAATTAAACACTTTATACGGATTTTGTCGCGTTGTTTATTTTACTTTAAAACACTTTTATTACATAATTTTTAAACTACTCTACTATTATTGAACTTTACTACTATTTAAGCTATTTAAGTTAATTAAATCTATTTATATTTACACATTGCCCCGACGTTTCGGTTGCTTTACAGCAGCCATGTTCATTATGTATAAATTTAGTCACATCTCTGCCTTCCCTTCCGCGAACATAAGCGTGAGACTAGGTACTGTATGTTCAGAGATTATATGTATAGATGTAAATCTAGTTAGTTAGATTCTGAAACAATTGTGGACGCTATAAATTAATTAGTCAAGAGCATTAGAACCAAAGTTGTAGTTCGAAAGCGTTACTAAATGTAACTCTCTCGGTAACACCGTTACGTCGCACGGGATGTATATATCTCTCTAACCGAAATATGGAGCTAGCTTTCAGAATATTACTTCTAGTGAAATTTGAAGGCTATGTGCTTAACAGCGATAGCCTAGTGGGAGACCATTGGACTGCCACACTGAGGTCTCGAATTCATTTCCAAGGCACCTCTGAATTTCGAAGTTATTTCCGTATTAATTGGTTAATTACTACTCGCTTTAACGGTGAAGGAAAACATCTTAAGGTAAGGTTTCCTTATATGTATAATGTAGGTACATGTCTGAGAATTCTTCATAATGTTTTCGAAGATATGTGAAGTCTGCTCATTATGTTTTTCTTCACCGATAAAGCGAGCGATAATTACCTAAACTATTGAGGCGCTCATAGCCAGTTGCACTCGCTGATCGGTAAACGATCAGCGAGGTTAAGCAACGTTGGGTGCGGTCAGTCTATAGATGGGTGACCGCTTGGTGATATTTCATCTGAGCGTCTCCGTGCTTCGGAGGGCACGTAAAAAGTCGGTCCCGGCTGTTGTCAAATTGACAGCAGTCGTTAAGCCATGTCAGAGGCCTACGGGCGGCTTGAACAACTCTTGACATCAGGTTGGCCACTAACCACACGAAAAGAAGAAGAAGAAGACCTAACTATTGAATACGCACTAAGAAATATCGTAGATGCGTGGCTTAGAACCAAATTCGAAACCTCTGCATGGCAGTCAAATGGTCCCTAAGATTGTCTTGTTATAAATTAGTTCTAGAAACCTATATTCACTTTAATCGTTAAGTAAATACACCGTCCAAGTTAATAATAAATGGCCACTAACAACTAAAGTAGGCCGAGCTCGTATCTTAGGTGCTAGTTCCTTTCAGTAACATTATAAATACATACATAGGTTCATCCTATATCCTCGGAATCTTTACTGCCTTCATGACGCAGAGGAAGTGAATACTACTGCTGTGCATGAGGCTTCGGGTTCGAATCCTGCGTCGTACCAAAAAAATATTATATGACTTTTCTCTTAAGAAATCTTAATAGCAGCCCGTAGTTAAAAAGTTGGCGGTATTGGACACTCCGTGCGTCGGCAAGCACGTAAAGCCGTTGGTCCTACGCCTGATCGATCGTGTCAAATTACCATCCCATCGGATCATGAGATAAGTGAACAGAGAGTGCACTTGTGTTTGCGCACACTTGTGCACTATAATATCTCCTGCACAGTTGGCCAGTCTTCGTTAAGATTTGCCGCTGTGACCGAAATTCGGTCTGGAGGACATAATTATTATATCCTCGGCAGGATAAGCAGAGGTGCATTACATACACATTCCGCCAAATATGTTTTAAACCCACATAAGAGAGTCGACCCTATTGTTGTCTATCGTGCGCAATACCAGACTCCGTGGTAGTACTGAGGATTTCTTCACAGAATAACTCAATTTCACTTTCTCCAACCTGGGCGTCTAAACCGAGACCTCATCCGTAAGAGTTGTATTCACTACCACTGCTCCATCGATGCTGTCTAACATTATAAATACTAAACTACTTAAAGAGTGACATCAACTTATAACAAGTACCTACTAATTAAACTTAAACTCAGCCACGCTTTGGTATGTCTCAGTCTGATATTCATTATTGATTACGGTTCCCATGGACACCTTGACTTAAAAAAACACTTTTATATAGAAACTAGCGACCCGCCCCAGCTTCGCATGGGTACAAAACCTTAACAAATTATATATTTAAACATACCACATGAATCACTCTGTCTATTGGTGACAATCGCACGAAAATCCGTTCAATAGTTTTTGAGTTTATCGCATACAGACACAGCAGGAGACTTGGTTTTATAAATGATACAACTCTGTGTAAAAGTTCCAAGTCAATTGATCTTTTCGAATTTTGCGGTACGGCTGCTGCAATTTTTATATATAAAGACTAAATTTTGCCTGCGGTTTTGTTTGCGTAAAGTTAATGCAAGGTTATGCCCATATTCAATCCCTTAAAAACAATTCTTTTTCCTGGACTAAAAGTATAATATGTCCTTTTCTGTATTACTGACAACGTGTATGCATGTAAATGCATTATGAATGCGAAATTTCTTAATGATTGGTCGAGTAGTTCAGGCTTGACGGCGTAGGAAACAAAAATCATATTCGCATTTAAAATATTAGTTAGGTATACAGTTTTAGATATCAAAATTCAGCACATTAAACACACACAATTGTATTAAAGACAAAAATAATGACTACGACATGCATGTTAAGCGGTGCGGCTCCGAAGTGGGCGGGCGGTGAAGCGTTTGAAGCGCTCTTGAGCGACTCAAGCGGAACGAGGTCGAGCGAACTGAGCGAACCGCCCGTCCTTTTTGAAATACATGGCGTTTTTTCCGAATTAATGAGTCCGCTAGTACTTTAATTAGGAATTCGGTGTAAATTTAATAGTTTTCAGGTTTAAACTGAAGCGGATTTAGTGGACCTGCTGTCGCTTTTGATTGATAACTTAATAATGAATACATACTGGGTGTAAGGAACGGTATACCAAAAACTGAAAGAGTATATTCAGACCATTGTTATGAGTTAAAAATCGTTGGAATTTTCTTCAAGGAAAAATCACAACTATTTCCTGCATTTTTCATTTTTCTGACTATGTATCATAACATAATGCATAAACCATCCTTTAATTAAATAAAAATCAAAGAATACCACATTTTACTAAAATACAGCAATGCAATTAAATCGTCGTGATTTAAACATAAACAGATCAGCTGTTATTATGCACGCGGAACAACGCAGAGGTCATTCCCACCGGCGTGAGCGGTGCGTTGTATTGGTAGCAATCCATTGCGTACCGCGTAATAATCAAATAATATCATAAATCATAAAATCTTAATATTGCGTTTTTTTTATTAATATAAGTTTGTGTTACTAGATACTTATCTCAACGCAAACTAATATTAATAAAAAAACGCAATATTAAGATTTTATGTTACTTACCTATAGAAAAACGTGTAGACTTCCTGAATTACTTTTACCATATTTATGTGATATTAATATATATACTTTTGCTTTACACATCTTTACAAAATTTACACTTTACTATTTACATATTATAGATATTATTAATAAAACATAATGTACATCCTTACGATACCGGTTTGTCGATACATAATAATAAACTATCGACAAGGCCGAGACCCTCTTACCACTCCTAAGTACATAGCAGTTATATTTTTACTAACCGCGTGTGCACGCGCAGAGATCAAGGCAATCATTGAAGGACCACGACGCGGAGCGCTTATGTAAACGCCTATGTATCTTTCGTATTTCTGCCGCTATAACACAATATCTGCTATATCTTAGTGCTTTTGACTTTGAACTGCATTCTGTGCTTGTGCTTATCTATTCTACTCTCTAGTGCCTTCTGAACTTTTGTGTATGTGTCTACGGACCTGGACAATATATATACCGAACCGTGAGTGGCGTCATTTTTTTTTATACAACCTAACGTAGTCACATTACCTACAGACGTATTGCTAAAGTTTTCGGTACGCCGTCCCTTACGCCCAGTATTAACAGCCATCCCCATAAACCAGATTTATTGGGTGGGAAACCGTTGGACTGCCACGTAGAGGTCTCGAGTTCAAACCCAAGGCGCGCATCTCTTACTTTTCGAAGTTATAAGCGTATTAAATAGTTAATTATCGCTTGCTTTAACGGTGAAGGAAAACGTCGTGAGGAAACCTGCATGTCTCAGAGTTCTCCATAATGCTCTCGAAGATATGTGAAGTCTGCCAATCCGCACTAGGCCAGCGTGGTGGATTACGGCCTAACCCTTCTCACACTTAGAAGAGGCCCGTGCCCAGCAGTGGGACAGTTTAATACAGGGCTGATATTATTATATATATATATATAGCAATAATCTCCGGCATTTGCACGGCTAGTCTCTCTGTAAGTGTCCCATCTGACTCTAAACTAAAACTCTCGAAGGGCCTATGCACGTTGGACCAATATCCCCGTGTCAGCCTTCCAAACAGCCGGGCTTTTCCTAAAAAACTACGAAAATACCCGTGGAAGAGAAACAGACATATAATCAATGATTAAAATTATAGATGCTATGCTACTACGGATAGTACATTTAAATACCAATAATTAAATTATGTTCTGTTTGAAATGATTACACTTTAAGACAATAAGACGACCACCATCTTAGTCTCTTCGTGACTATGGCTCCTAAAAAAGCAACTGATATGACCCCGAAGTGTAAATCTAAATAGTGATATAGTTTAATAGCAGTAAATTTGAATAGGAACCTGAGTTTAATAGTTCCTAAGATTATAAAAACGTAGTAATTTTAAATCAACCGCTTATATAACGTCAATATGACACTGACAGCCATAACTGTCACTTCAACTGACACATTGGCTCTGTGGCGACCTCACTCAAGCTTACGCTTGACGTTTCGAAACAAACCAATAGATAACGCTTTATTCAACTCCAATTACACAAATAAATTGCATTCCAATGATTATTTTCTTGACGCTTCGACATATATATATATATATATATATATATATATAATCCAAAAATACAGAAAAATAATTAGGATTTTAATTAATATTGTCTTCTGTTTACGCGAATGTTATTCATTGAAATTAAACTACTATATACGGATTTTATCGCGTTGTTTATTTAACACTCTATTTCATAATTTAGAAACTGTTACACTACCATACTATACTATAAAACTTTACTAATTTTAAGCTAATTAAATTATTAAAACTATCAAATCTATTTGTTTTTAAGTTTACACTTTACCCGACGTTTCGGTTGCTTTTCAGCAGCCATGGTCATGGGGAGACTAAGATGGTAGTTGTCTCAATGTTCCAGTGTAGTTATTTCAAAGTACCCGAACATAATTTAGTTATTGGTGTTTCTATTTACGCAGAATGAGCTCAAAGTATCATGAAGTCTAGCTGTGGTTTGTTTCTTCTTGGGTTTGACTATTTGAAGTACTGGATCCCAAGCTGTTTCTAAATTATGTAATAGAGTGTTAAATAAACAACGCGATAAAATCCGTATATAGTAGTTTAATTTCAAAGGATTTTAATTCATAAAATACTTTAGAAATTTACAACTTTGTAAGATGTCTAGCTATTTTTGTTGCTGACTGTACTAGACTGGCAGTTGATATCATTTACGTGGTGGTATGCTATGACGCTTAACCTTCCGCAGGGCAAAAGGATGAGGGGTTATGTCGGGCTCACCCAAGGAAAGATAGAAAGTCCTGGGTCCTACCGACTAAACCTACCACGATGTTCCTTCACACGGTCTATGGCCGAGGCACAGGGATCGCTGGCGCATTCATCCTGCAGCACCGGCAGGTCTTGGCCGCCACTAAATCGTGGCGGCTTCGTCCAGTTAACTTTCCTTCCTCTGAAGAAGCGCACGTGCAACACGACGCGCCGCCGTGTCAGGCCTGGTTTTGCTCGGACAACAGCCTGCCCTAGGTCTGTCACCCCAGGCTAGCGCCCAGGGGGCCGGAGATTATGCAGCGCTCTACGGCGCCCAGTGCATCGTCTGCGGACCGGGAGACTGGTGTTCTTCTCCCGTTCCCTTTCCGAACATTACTACCTCCTTAGCGTGAATAGACTCAATGACTCAACCATGGCCGCCGCGACGAGGTCACGGCGCTCTTCTGCCCAAGCTCCTCCAGTGTATGATGCGCCGTATCCTCGGGGCAGTCCCCGCAGTGATTGCACTGGGACGTCTCTACTCGGAAGGCGAGGGCGCCGAAAAGCCTCTCCAGCAACTCCTCCATAATGGGTCTTACCGCCGCTATAACGGCGTGCCCTGGCTGTTGATACCCTGACTCGCTTATTGACCGAGTCAGTGAGTGATTCAGGGCTTTTTATACATTGATGATGTAAAACTGCACTTTTGGGTGTATATAAAGATACAGTCACTGATGTCGCAACATATTAATAATAATATATTACGCCTTACCTGTCTGGAACCCAACATATCGTACTCATATCAATAGAATAGAACGTATACAGAAAGGATTTACTAGGTATCTACGATTTAGGTCACCGAATTGTCCTCGTGATGCTACTTATCCCCAACGACTTGGCCACTTTAACATGATATCATTGGAACATCATAGACTCTCATCAGATCAACTAGTGCTCTATAAAATTGTTCATAACCTTGTTAATGCACCTGAGTTGGTATCTGAATTGAATATAGGTGTACCTAGCCGTGCCACAAAGAGATCAAAAAGAAAACTTAATACTTTTGTAACATCTCCATTTCGAAGCAATCTCGGTCATACAGCTCCCATGAACTGATTAATGACCAGCTATAATAATGTCAGCAACTTCAACCAAAGCATCGACATACTTTCAAGTGCATTTCCTCAGTTTCGTAAAAACTTATTAAACAAATTACAAGAATATTGCACTCACTAATAATAAACCTGTTCCTCTTATTTGATAAACCTCTCTTTGTCATTCCAATTGTATTACATACTTAATATAAACAATTAAATGTTTACTCTTAGTCTTACCTAGGATATAACTGCAAGTGTTGTGTACTTCTGTAAGTGACTAATTCGCTAAATCTTAAAACATGTTCTAATCGAGTATTGAATGTATGTAGTGAATAAGTCGTTGAAGTGCCTTACGACAAAATCCGTATAAAGTGTTTAATTTCAATGTACAACATTCACGTAAACATAAGACAATATTAAGGAAAGATTTCATTTTGCTTGTTTGTTTGTAAGGATTTAACTCAAAAATTACTAAACCGATTTTAAAAATAATATTTATTTCTTTATTTACACCTTTATTAAACTGTGGGATTGCTGGGCACGGGCCTCTAATCAGCGTGAGACAGTCACACACACACACACACACAGTCCAACATGCTGATTCAGTGAGAGTTGACAATCTTCACATATCTTTAAAAACATTATGGAGAATTTCCAGACATGCAGGTTTCCTTACGATGTTTTTCTTCACCGTTAAAGCAAGCGATAATTTACTGAATACGCTGGCTTTTCGAAGTTATAACTTACATAACTTCGAAAAGCCAGCGTTGTGCCTTGGAATCGCACCCGAGACCTCTCACTAGACTCTCTCGGTCTCTCACAAGACTGTCGCTGCTATGCCGGTTGTACAACTGCACAATCTCAATATGAGGAAGGTTAGGTTATGTTATCAGACTTCATACATCTTCTAAAACAGACATGCAGGTTTCCTCACAAAAGAAAAGACAAATGCCTTACACTGTCAAAGTTTTATAACCATTTCCTTTTCATATGTGAAAGTGTGTTTAATGATTTGTATGTTTTTATTTTATACAGCAACGATTTACATAATTTTTGCCTACGAATATATAGTTTAGAACGTTTCTCGATCAGATCGGAGACGTTCTGGACAAAGTCCAGGTTAAGAGCACCTTAAACCGGCGAGCGTGTATGAGGAATGTGATGAAAGTGAATGAAGCCAGATAAGTGTGTTAGGATCGTAGCAAATGGAAATCCGCAGTCTCTGCCTGCCCCTCTGGGAAAAAGGCGTGAACCTATGTATGTATGAATGTATAATTTATGAGCCCAAAAAGTATCTTAGATTACTTATTTTCTTGTCGGCAAACAGCGGTGATACCACGAGTATAAAATAGTGACAATATAAAAAGCTACACAGAAGACGGATCTATAAAGCCGTAACTCTATTCGACCCACGTAAAAATAGTTAAAAACTATCCTTAAAGTTAAGCTGTATCACTTTCCTTTTGAATATTAAACCGCTGGTGAAAAGATATAAGGATAAGTAGTTGCTCCGACTAAGAATTTAAAGCCATCAGATATTCGAAGTGGCCGGGTTAGAGGAACACCTACGTTGCAGTCAAGACTATAACTGATGAGGATATTCGGCTAGAGAGAGTTTTGGCTGTGCCTTTCAACTACTGTCGCCGTGCCAGATGTTATGGATTAGATTCCCACACGGTGTTAAAGGTTGTGTGGTCCACGAATAGTGTGATAGTTGTTCTATCGAGACATTATTTGAGTTTCTTGTTTCTATTTGTAATGCTACCGCAACACAGAAAGACTTGACCGCTTGCGTAATAATTTGTGTGGTCGTTTAGTCACTAACTCTGCGCTGAACTCACAGACATGCAGATTTCCTTACGATGTTTTCCTTTACCGTTAAAGCAAGCGATAATTAACTATTTAATACGCATATAACTTCGAAAAGTCAGAGATGCGCGCCTTGGGTTTGAACTCGAGACCTTTGCATGGCAGTCTAATGGTTTCCCACTAGGCTATCACTGCTTTAGCTTCTTTAAATTTCCCTAAATAAGTAAACACATTGAGCACATAAACAAAGCACCACTAAACACAATAAGTGCGTATAAATAAACCATGGTGGAGCAAATAATTTTTTCACAAATAACAAGAAATTTACGACTATGTTTACGGCTCTTTTCCTCCCAGATAAAGGACATTGAAATTCTAACTGAATACAACCATTGCTTCCGTAACGCCTCTTTTTCGAGCGACGCGATACCTTGACGATATTCTCGCGAACGACTGTCGATTGCGAGACGCGAGATACTGCGAGCGCTTTTATACAATTGTTTTATATTACGAATACTGTTCTATTATTCAAATGTTGTACAATAAGTGCTTCGTTGGTTTCGTGGTATAAGTTACGGCTATGTTAGTTTAGGTTTGATGTCTGGTCAGAAAAATCATATTGCATTTTCTGTTAAAGAATATTTACTTAGTTAGGCAGAAGCTGATAAAACTACTAACTACAAACATAGCTGCCGAACTGTGTATTAGGTAGAGGTGTATTACAATACACGTCTACCTAATATGCAGGCTGTATATTATGTGTTTTTGTAATACTAGCGAGCCGCCCCGGCTTCGCATGGCTAGCACAAAACTTAACAAATTATACACCTAAACCTTGTTCATGAATCACACTGTCTATTGGTGAAAACCGCATGAAAATCCGTTCTGTAGATTTTGAGTTTATCGCGAACAGACAGACGCAGCGGAGAGCTTTGTTTCATAATATGAAATGATATGTAGTAAAATGCAATATTAACTAAATTGTTTTATTTTAAACAATAATTTATATAACATGTGTAATTTTATGAAAGTACGTGTATAAAGTTAACCTTCATCCTAATCCTTACTAATATTATAAATGTGGATGTAAGTTGGTTTGTTTGTTACGCATTCACGCCTTAACTACTCAACTAATCATCATGAAATTTTGCATACACAATATCAAAGGAACAGAAAAGGACATAGGGTAACTTTCATCCAGAAAAAGGTCTGTTACTAATCTAAACTAACCTACATTTACTTTTGAGATTCAAGGGACTGTTTTCTTGGCCTATTGTCTTAGGTATAATGCATAAAAAAGTGAGCATTTGGTGCCCGCTTTGAACACATTAAAAGCGGGCACCAAGTGCTACTCGAATGTGCCAAAGGTTACAATTAATAATACTCCGCTAAAAAGAGTCACTGAGTTTAAATACCTGGGTCACTGGGTCACCGATGAGCTTAAGGATACTATAGATATTGAACGGGAGCGCAGGGCGCTGGCAGTCCGATGTAATATGTTGATCCGTAGGTCTGCACGGTGTACAAAATATGTCAAAATAACTCTTTTTAGAGCCTACTGTCAGACATTCTACACATTCAGCCTGTGGGTTGATTATTCGCAGAGGGCTTACAGCGCTCTGCGTGTTCAATATAATAACGCGTTCAGGATGCTGGCAGGACTACCCCGTTATTGCAGCGCTTCTGGGATGTTTGCGGAGGCAAGGGTAGACGGTTGTCATGCCATTATCCGCAAACGGTGTGCTTCCCTGCTACGCAGAATGCGTGGTAGCTCACACAGCATGTTGAGCACATTGTGCGATCGGTGGGACAGTCCGATTTTGGGACGCTGGATATGACTTCACACGACGTAGACAGTGTCCAGAAACCGGGCCTGTCTCAATATTACGTGTGAAATTGATATGTTACTAACACTAGGTTAAAGATTTTGTCTGACTAACACTTTATGGACCCTGGTCAGCAATAAATATTTATTATTATTTAAACGTCTTTATACGCTTATACAGGTCCGGTAATTAATGAATAACCTGGAAATGTCTTATAGTGGAACTGATGGCCGTTCAGAAAAAATATGAAAATCTATCCTAACTACTACCTGAGATATGTGTTTTTTTAATTACCATTTATAACTTTCTTGTATACTACGACCATAAATTAATGAAATCCATCTGTTTTTTGTTGTTTTATTATTAAACACTAATTATGCTAATAGATAGACAGTCAAAAATGCTATGCTAATATAGCTTGCACGTTTTAATATTTATTTTTTCAAATTTTTTTTATTATTATTCTTTTCATTTTTTCCGAACGGCCTTCAGTTCTACTATAAGACATTTCAAGGTTATCCATTAATTACCGGACACCCTGTATAAGTCAGATCACTTTGATCTAAAAGGCCTGTAGACAATAAGAGAAGTCATATTCATAAATGGCAAAGCAGCAAGTATGTATTAAATATTACATACTAGTTTTCCCCTGGCTCTTAGCGTAAGCTATGTTACTTAGTATATGCATACTTACATAATAATAATAATAATAATAATAGCATTTATTTCAGACATTGTCCATATATTTGTTAGTAACAATTTTCTTAGCCTAGTGTTAGTTTAAATAAAAATACAAGTAGTTCATATATACATATGTATGTATATGTCACATTCTTCTGGAAAAACAATCGGTTTTGTAGTTCTTGAGTTGAGTCGTTACTAACAAAAATACAAATATTTTCCCTTTATAATGCTAATGTAGATTTACTGTTAAAAAATATATATTAAGTATAAAAATAATATATAAAAATAAAGTACTTGACATGCAACTGACACTTCGCTTACAAACGTCATTGATAAAATTAAATGGCGAATCATATAATTATATGCAAACTTATAGATTGTTGAATATCGGTTTACATATTATTTTATTCACTCAGACATAACTATATTGAAATTATAAAACAATCCTATAAATATATTACATGCCAAACGGTGGAATATAGCATGTACAAAATGTTTGTTATTAAATGTATCCAAATATTATGTAAACACCTTTTTTTTTTTTTTTTTTTTTTTTACGTGGGGGTATGCAATAACGCATATCCCTCCGCGGGGGCGGGCGGAGGGATTATGTCGGACTCGCCGGGGTAAAAGAAAGATGGAAATAATAGTAAAGTACCTCCCGGAATACCGACTAAACCTACCACGGTGTTCCTCGACAAAACCACTATCGACGGGGCCGCGCGAATCGCTTTCGCATGCGGTCGCGACCCCGCCGAGGTTACGGCCCGCCGTATGAAACGGCAGGCCACTACACAAGAGACCTACCCAAAGGGCTCACTTCATGAAAATTCCCTACTGTCTCCCCCATAGGGGGGAGACGGACTCGAAACAAAGGCGCGCGTGGGAACACGCACGCCGCCTCTCGGACCTGGTGCTGAACGGATGGCGGGCAGGCCCACGAAGCCCGCCACCCCCAGGTCAAACCTCAGGGTGGCTGGAGGTCGTCTCGCGCCCTCCGGCGCCCGGCTCTGCGGTTGGGGAGAGGGTTTAAACGCTCCCTCTCCCGCTCCGCCGCCTCCTTGATGGAAATTACTTCCTCACAAAAGGAGGCGACGGCGTTCCACGACCTCTCACTCCGGACCATCGACTGAACTACGGCCGGGAGCGAGAGGGCAACCGATCCGACTGCCGCGATCAATTCACGGCGCTGCGATGCCCAGGCGGGGCAAACCGCCAAAGTGTGCAGCGCCGTGTCCTCTACAACGTCGCGGCAGTCGCCGCAGTGGTGACAACCGGGCGTCTCTTGCCGGCGTATACGACACAGGAACCGGCCAAAACAACCGTGGCCAGTCAGAACCTGTGTCAGCCGGAAGGTGAGGGCGCCATACCGCCTCTCCAGCCACTCCTCAAAAACGGGACTTACCGCCACGATCGTGGCGTGCCCATTATGTAAACACCTATTGTAACCTACATTTACAATAACCCGATTGAATTAAATTGATTTGAATATTTATTAATTCGAAAGTTAAAAGTACAGTGTTTGGTTTACGTGCCCAGTTCGTGGCAAGCATCAAAGGAAACTGTAGTAACAGTAATAATTTAAAAATATTGAAAAGCATTTTCCATGAAATCACAATTGAGTTAACAAGTTATAGCGGTTATAGAAATATTAATAATAACACGAGACAATTATTTTAACATTCATGTAGTCAAATAAATATACAATAATACTATACAGGGTGATTTTGAAATCGTGTAATTCCTTTTAACCACGCATTCTACTGGTGATATAGAATAACCCTGACCATATTTTTTCTTAATTAGAATAATGGTTTCGGCAAAATTAGAGTAGAGATTTTTTCATGAAATGATTTCATATAGTCATATTTTAGCTACCTGACACAATCTTAATATTTTATTAATTTAAAAATAATAACATAACAATAACTGATGTCGTAAATAATAAGGGGCAATAAAAAGGACCGCCCGTTATTATTTACGACATTAATTATTAATATGTTTTTTTATTTTAATTAGTAAAAAATTAAAATTGCCTCGGTTGGTTAACATATGACTATCTGACACCATTTCATAAAAAAAACGGAACAATAATTTAAAAAAAAAAATAAATCTAATTAAATAAAAATATGGTCAGGGTTATTCTATATCACCAGTAGAATGCGTGGTTAAAAGGAATTACACGATTTCAAAATCACCCTGTATACCTATATACAGTGTGTATAATAAACCCTGTCCGATCCATTAAGGTCTTGTTTCTGTCTTAACAAGCATGCTAAAAAAATAATAAAAAAATTCTATATCATCGTAAAACGTCTTCATAATATTATTAAGTACAGTATTGATCAGCATATTTACCCTTAAATTACTGGAATTTCGCACAGTATAGCAACACTCCACTAAACTTGGCAAGGACGCGGAGCGTGGCTACTTTTGGCGGCATTTTCTAAGGTGTAGGTAGGTAGATGCGGCGTAGCTTTATGAGCTTTAGTGTTACCTAGGTATTATGATTAATAAGTTGTCAGTGTTGCCATGAGTAATCTATTAACGTATTATTTTAAATAAATTAAATTTACTGAGGTAATTTTTATGATCGCTTCTTATAAATGGATGTCACTTACGTACTCATAATAAGCTATTGTATTACACCTTTAAGGATCGGACAGGGTTTATTATACACATTGTATATATATAACTGCGTTGACTGGGCTTTTTTTTTTTTTGGGGAGAATACGCATTTACTTATATACGTTAGCCTTCGGGTTGCGGAGGTCAGGTGGCAACCGCTCCGTGTAAAAACTGATATCCAGTCAAATCCGGTTAGACTAGAAAAGCCGACCCCAAGTGACTTGGGAAAAGTAAAGGCTTTAAAATAATTATTATTTTAGTAAGTGTAGAAATTTTATAATACACTAGTTTTTTCCCGCGGCTTCACTGGCGTAAAAGTAAATTAATTGATGTTAGTAAGTGCTTTTTTAAAATAAAATATAGCCAATGTTACTCGGTGATAATATAGCTTTCTAAAGGTGAAGGAATTTTTAAATCCTTAAAACAAATAAAACATCGAATCTTTCCTTTATATTATATTAGTAGAAGCCCACAAGAATGCAATACTGGCATAAAAATTATCCTATGTTAACATCAGAAATGGCGGGCATGCTTATTAAAATTCTTGACATATAAAGCCATTCTGTCTTAAGGAGACTGACATGCCCATGGGCAAAAAGTCTCTAAACAAATAGAGGAAAAAAAGTATATCTAGTATATAAAGAATATGTACTGTGTGCCAAATGTCACGGTATACGCGTAATTGAGTAACAGACAGCTAAACGTGCTCACAAAATTTCACTTTTATAATATTAATAGGACTATCAGCAAAGGAACTTTATATACATTTAGCATGGAGACCATTCAGAACTTTGACTGCCTATTATTTTGAACTCTAACCACCATTGAATCTAATTTATTCATTTCAAGGTTACGAAGTTTACTCTTCACATTTATCTGTCTGCCAAATTCGATCGTAAGATCGAATTGACTGCATTCCGGGCATCCCTTGTGATGCCCGGAATGCAGTACAACAGATGGACATACAATTATGACATTTTATTTATGTTTGCTACTAAAATATTCAGTCCTCCAGACTAAACTTCAGTCATGGCTATGAGAGCCATGGCATCTTAACTAAAACTAACCAACTATATACAAGATATTATAGTACCTTGTGCACTACAATATCTCCTACGTGTGTGCGTGTGCGCAAATACGAATGCACACACTAGCCCCTTACAAACATAATCAGAACAGAGAGCAGTTCGACTCTAATGGCGAAAGATCAAGGGCAGAAACAACAGTTATACGTGCTTACCGAGGCCCGGGGATTAAACATCACCAGTATTCAACTCCCGATTGCTATAAAAATTTTCTTTATGGAAAATCCTAATTAACTTCTGCAGGATCTACCAGGGACCTCATGGTACGCAGCTGTATACACTAGCCAAACCAAACAAACGAGGCAGACAAAATTTATTTGTATAATAAAGTCATTAATATACACATATAATAAATGTTTATGTTCCATAAAAAAGCGATTCATTATGATATAAATGGCATACGCCATTCGAACAGTTTGCCATCTATAAAGGCTATCGTTAACCAGAATACGTTTGTACCACCGCCTGTCTCTCAAGGGGAGTCAGAACTTTTATTACAAACACATAAAAATCTAGTACACGTTTATTACGGAGCGTTTATGTGCCCTAATAATATTCCATGTTTACTGATAGCGACTGTTATTTTATCTGTTTTTGAGTGTCTGAGCGCGGAACCAACGGTTTAGGCCGAGGCTTTCGTAAACCGGAGCGATGCAACGTGAATTAAATTTACTTTAAAATATGAACTGCTTTGAATTTTTTGGAGAAGAACACACTTTTATTACCTCACAAACGTACACTAACACGTTTATTAGTTTTTTATCTGCAAAAAAAATAACCTAGGATTTGATTTTCAATATTATTATTTGTTTTTTGGTAATAATCTTGTACCGCCTGTACGCCGATAGAAACAACGTGAAAGTTCCTTCTGCATAATTATAATTTATTAAAATTCAAAAGCTATCAATTTAACAGTGAAATAAACATTAAACATCTTGTAATGTTACAAATATTAAGTGGTAGTGTTATACGAACAAATGACTGTGCTAAACCATAAAAATAAACATTGACTAGTGAATAACATAAACTTTTGACAAAACAACTCAGTGACCAGTGTAAATGTTTATTAATTGATTGTACTCTAACTAAAATCTAGTGAACTCAATATAACAATAAGTCTCTAAGGGATATAAACTATTATTTTCTGTGAACTAACAAAGTGACGAAAAAACACTATCGTTAAGAAAATATTTCAAATGACCGTATAGTATACTGCCATCTATATAATTGATAGCGTACTGACACCAAACAAATTCATGTCGGTAAATCAGTATACAATACGTGTGTAATTTATTCACACAACGTAATTGGAAGCATACGAACGACATTTTAGACTACAAGAGTAACTAGTCAGGTGGCTGAATGGCACATATGAGTACCTTGTGGTGAGACAGCTTGAGTTCGAATCTCACCTATCTGTGTCTTTTTGGGTATGTTGCCTGACAATTGTTCTATAAAATAACAAGATTATTTCTAATGTCGCCACAAGTTAGCGGTAACAATTCCAGTTAATACATTTAACACAAATAATAAATACGAAAACTACAAAAAGGCGTAAAAGTAGATATGAGCGGGGGAACATCAACAGAGGACGCTGCTTCTGCTAAACAAATGGATTCAGAATATTATACTAATATTACATATCGAAAAGTCTGCAGAACGAGTTCACTACAAGATCTGAGCAACATAAAAAACACCAATAATGACGAAAATACAATATTTGATTCAACTATAATGAGTATACCGGATAGCTTGCATGATAGCAGCAATATAATGAATGAATTAAGTGAACAAGTAAAAACACTTACAATGCAGTTACAAAGCGCACACTTAGAAATAGAAAATCTAAATACCGAAAACTTCCGTCTCAAGTCCGATCTTCAAAATATGGTAAAAACAATGAATGCTTATAAAAAAATATGCTCAACCCCTGAACGGAAAAGTATAGCACCAGTATCATCTGCAAAGAAATGCAAATTATTGCCAAACAAAAGCTCAAATGTACAAAAGACAATTGTAAAAAATTGTATATCAGAATCATGTAGTATTTCCTGCTCTTACACAACCATTAAGGCTGATAAAGAAACCCAAACACATGACTCCAAAAATCAAACAACAAATAAATTAACAACAACACATAATTTATCTACACCCTATAATAATAATATACCAGAACATACCGGGAAGTTGACGAGTACCATAGCGAAACGCAAACAGAAAAGCAAACTATGCATTCTAAGCAGTTACAAATCCAGAGGATCGTTATCCATTATTGAAGACGTCTTTTCGAAATACTTTGACTTTTGTCATTATGTATTTCCAAACGGGACTGTAAAGGAACTTCTGTATGACATAGAAAATAAATTAAAAAAATTTACTTTAAATGATTACTGTATTCTATTAATTGGAGAAAGTGACATCAAAGATGACAAAAATTACATTACTACGATTAACATGATGAAGGAAGCATTCCAGAAAGTAGCCCACACAAACAATATTATTTGCTGCCCTACATATATAACAGGAGCACCTATACACAATTTCAGAGTGGAAATGTTCAATAATCTCATTCATCTGTCGATACAAAACAATGAGTACGCGTACCTATTTGACAGTAACTATGGACTATCATTGAATATGTTTTCTTACATGACTGGCAAGATCAATAACAAAGGAATAAGAAATATATATGATCGGATTATACATAATATTTTAATTGACATGAAGATATTTAATAATTTTGACGTACACACATATAATACTCCTAACACAACGACGAAATCTCCTCAAAATGAGACTGATACTCAGTTTTTTCTCTGAAAAACATATGTATGTCCTACACCAAAACATAGCAGGGCTACTTAACAAATCTGATGCATTATGTATAAATCTGGAAGAACTTAGAGACAACAATAAACACATAGACGTCATATGCATAACAGAGCATTTTATGATGGCAGGGCACGAATTAAATTTAAATCTACCTAACTTCGTTCTGGCATCCACATACAGTCGTAGTAATATTAAGAGAGGTGGAACGTGCATTCTACTAAAAAAGGAACATAAGTACAGGGAAATACCGGATATTAGCAGATTTTGTCTTGACTATGTATTTGAATGTTGTGCGGTCGAATTACTCGACCACAAAATTGTTATCGTCTGTGTGTATAGAGTACCTAAACAAAATAACGTGTATACATTTTTCCATAGATTTGAAAAAGTTTTATTACATATTTCAAAATTGAGTTGTAATAATGTTTTGATTGCTGGTGATTTTAATATAGATATTTTAAAGATTAATAACATATCATTAGATTTTGAATGCCTGTTGTTAAATTACAATTTAAAGTTAGCACTGCGAGAACCGACGAGACTATCAAGTAAAACGTGTATAGATAATTTTGCACATAACTTTAAAAAGCATTGCAGAACTGAAGTTTTAGAGCTCGGTCTTTCAGACCATACTGCTCAACTGATTAAGGTACCGGTAAAAAAAATATATACACTGAAATCATGGCGCACTATGAAACGAGATTATAGTCCTGATAATATTAAAAAATTTAAAATGTGTATTAATACTATATCTTTCTCTAATATCTACAGCTCTGATGACCCAAGCGCAGCTTATCAATATTTTATTGACGATTTTAAACTTTTTTATGATCTATGTTTCCCTAAAACACTGTCTTTGATAAAAGTAAACAGTAAACCAAAATGGGTTTCAAATGGCGTTAAAATCTGCAGTAAAAGAAAAAGGCATTTGTTATGGAATCTGAGACTAAACCCTTCTATAGAAAATAAATTAAAGTATAATAAGTATTGCAAAATATTCAAAAAAATCATAAACATGACTAAACGTGCACAAAATAATTATAAAATAAAAACATCATTAAATAAATGTAAAACTGCATGGCATATAATAAATAAATCAAGATTAAATTTACCTAGTAATAGTATTAATAACATAGAAACTGTTGATGGAAATAACATAGATGACCCTACAGAAATGGCTAACGCATTTAACAACTATTTCATTAACAAAATAAGTCCTATACCAGGTGCTGGAAGAAACGTTACCTCTTTAATCAATAAATCTCTAAACTCAATGTTTTTGGCACCAAGTTCATCCCATCAAATAAACAAAATTATAAAAAATTTGAAAAATACAAACAGTGTAGGACATGACGGCATTAACACTAAAATTATTAAAGCAGTTAGTGAAGATATCTCTAATCATCTTAGCTACATAATTAACTTATGTATTTCAAAAGGAATATTTCCAAATAATCTTAAGCTTGCAGTTATAAAGCCTTTATTTAAAAAGGATAATCGAATATTAATGCAAAATTATAGGCCAATTGCGTTGCTCTCAACGTTTTCAAAAATATTCGAGAAATATCTTTACGGTGAAATTAATTCCTACCTGGAAAATAACAACATATTGTGCAAAGAACAAAAAGGTTTTCGGCAAAAGAAGACAATTAATATGGCAATTTATGAATTTATTGAGAATGTTATATCCCACGTTGACAAAAAAACTCCTGTTTGTGCAATCTATTGTGACATGACACAAGCTTTTGACTATGTAGAACATAATATATTAATTAACAAACTTGACGCATATGGTATTAGAGGCAATGTATTAGATTTACTAAAATCATACTTAACTGATCGGCAACAGATAACAGAAATAACGAGAGTAAACTCATTAACAAAAACTGAAAAAAGATATACCTCTGTAAAGCGATGTGTTTCATATGGTGTTCCTCAAGGGAGTGTACTGGGCCCACTCTTATTTATTATTTACATTAATGACTTGCCAAATGCCACAAATCAAGCAATGACATTATTTGCTGATGACAGCACTGTAACGATTGCATGTAAGGACATTGACCAATATAAACTTAATTTAAATAACTCGTTGACATCTATTATTTCATGGCTTGACAATAACAATTTAAAAATAAATCTGACTAAAACAAATATAATGCATTTTGACCAACGAAAAGAAAACCCTTTCAATATAAATTTGGTTTATGATAGTTACATAATAAAAGAGGTTACAAGTGCTCGCTTTCTAGGATTAATTATAGATAGTAAATTGAATTGGAAGGCACACATTGACTTACTATGCAAAAAAATAAGTAGTCTAGCATATGCATTATATAAACTTGCACCAACTTTAAATACCGATGCATTACTATCGGCATACTATGGTCTTGTAGAATCCGTGCTTAGGTATGGCATCATTTTCTGGGCCAACTCTACTAATAAAGAAATGGCATTCAAAATGCAAAAGCGATGCATACGTGCTATGTTCGGCATACAAATTACAGAGAGCTGTAGGCCAATATTCATTAAGTACAATATTCTCACGCTTCCGTCACTGTACATAATGGAAACAGCCTTATTTGTCAAAAACAACCAACACTTATTCCCACGATTAGCTGAAAACGGAAGGAGTAATCGACGGGACAAAAGTAGACTTTGTGTTCATCCCGCCAAAACAGCATTGCTACATAAAAGTGTTGTGTGCAAAGCTCCAATAATCTATAATAAGATTCCCGAAAACATTAAACTACTTAACATAGAATTATTTAAAAAAGCTTTCAAAAAATTTCTCTGTGATAAATGTTATTATAATGTAGATGATTTTATTAATGATAAATATATATGAGAATTTTGACATACATATATTATGGATAAAAATTTGCTATAATTGTTTTTTTTTTGTTTCTTTATATATTGTTATTCTGCTGTATCATTCTAATTAATATTAATTCAATTTGTACTATTCTAATCTTTTGTCTAATTCTAATTTGTATTATTTTAATTTATTTAATATCAAAGATATTATAATGTCAAGGAATATCTAGTAGATGAGGCCCTAGGCAACTAATATTATCATCGATGCATAATAGTAAAATGTTATTTTGTTTCATGTTCCACTTATTGTTGTGTTTCTGATATTTTTTGTTCTTAATTTATCTATTATTTAATTCCTATGTAGTACCCATATACTGCGCTCAATTCGCACGTCCCTAGGGGCAGAATATGCTGTAACCAAACATTTATAAACATCTGTTAATGTACCATATTCTTGCAAATAAATGAATTATTATTAATTATATTCTTATGTCAATGTTTAAAAGAAAATTAAAAGTATTACTGCTTAAAAATGGTGTATTCTATAAGTGATTGGATCCAATGATCATATTTTGAGCTATCATTTCTTATTAACTTTCTTATTAATATCTATCACTTATTATTTAGAATTTTATAAATTTGCACACCTGATAAGGTAGGATATGGCCTGGACTCTTGTTAATCTTAAGATCTAATGTACAACCCATGTTCAAGCAAATAAATGTTTATGATTTTTATGTTTTTTTTTTTTTTTTTCATGAGTAAGCTGAGTGTATAACTAAAACTTTACGTTACCCATACATTCTTCAAAAACCAACTAACAGAAAGGAAAATGTACCGAAATATGTTAGTCTAAATGTTCAATAATCTATTCTAAAACCTTTGTGATAAAATTTGATGATTACTAAACGAAAATAGGTGCAATGAGTTGTAGGTGGTCAAACAATCTTTGTAACAACTTGTAACTCTCTCATGTTGCTATTTCGTTATTTCTCACAGAAATTATTTAGTTGTATAAAAAAAGTAGACGAGTTTAAATGAACGAACTGTACGAACCACCGATAAGCTTTTCTTGAACTTTACTACCGTAAATATAGCTTGGCAAGTTTGTTAAGTATATTTTGTATAGCTAAATAAATTATAAATGTACACAACATCAGTGGCAGCGGTAGTCAATGCGGCTGATGTGCATGAGGGCCCGGGCTTAATCCCGGGTCGGACTATCAACAATTTAAGAGGCTTATCTGTCGAAAAGTTCTCAATAACAGCCTACATTTACCGCTCAAACCCCGTTGACGCCGATCGGCGTCAAAACCGGACTTCGGATTTGTACACGTCAAACCCCGGTGACCCCATATGGCGTCGAGCACACTTGGTCGTGAAATATTTACGTTAGCTCAAATAACTAATGCAAACGTAAACAATACACTATCGAGTGTGCTCGACCCCATATAGGGTCACCGGGGTTTGACGTGTACAAGTCCGTAGACGCGATCGGCGTTAGCGGTATTTGACAGGTTTAGCAAGTTGGCAGTGCTGCACACTCACATACCTAGGAAAGCACGTACAACCATTGGTTCTGCGCCTGATCTCTCTCTAGTCGTGTTAGACAGCCGTCGCATCTACCTATGACACTGAGGAAGTACAGAGGTTACTAATAACTATACATGTGTAAATAACCAGTCTCCTAAATTCGGTTTGGACTTTAAATATACGTTTTCACATATCGCTACTACTCCGGCCATTTGAATTAGCACCCTTAAATGCGGAGAGGAAGCGACTGGTTCAATGATGTGTGTACTTTGTATTTTTATGAAATTGAAACGTCTTGTTGTATATCATGTCATGTCTGCAACATGTCTTGGTACCTATTAGGGTATCTTTAGAGTTGGCATGTACGACATTATTCAAAGATCAGGGTATACTACGCAGCTACTCGTATGTATGTGTCTATTTTCACCAAAGACCAGTTGTATAGTGGACTGGTAAGAACCGTTACATACAGTATAAATATAAATAACCTCTTTTAATTGAAATTGTACAAAATCAAATAATGCTTTAGATGACATGAAAAAAAACAAAAGGGAAAATATGTATAGCAGAAAATACCTATATGTTTTCGGTGAAAAGACGCTCTATACTGTAATTCAAAATATGTATTTTAATTCCAATACATATAGGTGTTATAGTATAGCATGCAGTTGACGGGCAGTGAAAATATATTGAAACACAATATTCAGAAGATATTGTATAGCTTATACATGAAAAATTAAAACACTCCACAACAACTGGGATAAAGCGATCCATTTGGATGTTTTTGAGTAAATACATAATGGAAAAAAACAAAATTCTTTTATAAGCAGCTTTACTATAATAATTGGGTAATATATTGTTTGATGAGTGTGAAAAAGTAACAATTAAATTGAATAAGTTGCAAATATTTTCTAACTATAAAATATTCTTTAAATACAATTTTTTTCCAAATTTATGTCTGTATAATGTGGATCATAAGCAGTTCGGTTTCACCTAAATATTTATACTTATATTTTCAAAACCGTCGATATACATGCTTGGCAAACCAACAAAGTCCTCTTTAAATAAACATCATCAAATAAAAAATATTTACACACGCGCGTACAGTCGGCCGAGCGTATAACTGGTAAAAAATAAAGACGGTACTCCCGCACGCCGGTCACGTGGCCAATATTCCGATTGCCTTCGGATCGCTATCAATTTTTCTTGAGAACAGACCAGATTTAATTATTCAGTGGCTGTCGGTTTGATAGCAAGGACGTGCGCCACTTAAAATTTAGCCTTTTTCATAGTTAAGCGTGTGAATATTTTATTGAAATTTATATTTGAAGCAATATTTTTGGAAACCCAGTTTTAATTAGGTGCTTAACCTATGCTTTATTTTATACAGGGTGTCCGATAATTAATGGCTAACCTTAAAATGTCTTATAGTAAGTAAAACTGAAGGCCGCTCAGAAATACTGATAAAAAACAATAAATTTAATAAAAATATATTTTAAAAAGTGCAAGCTATAATAGCATGGCATACTTTTGACTGTCTACCTATTAGCATAATTAGTGTTTATTAATAAAACAACAAAAAGCCGATGGATTTCATTCATTTATGGTCGTAGTATATAAGAAAGTTATACATGGTAATTAAAAAAAAAACACATATCTCAGGTAGTAGTTAGGATAGATTTTCTTTCATATTTTTTTCTGGACGGCCATCAGTTCCACTATAAGATATTTCCAGGTTATCCATTAATTACCGGACAACCTGTATATACTTTTTTTGTAAATACATACATATTATACATAGTATACATAGAAACACCTAGACCAAGACAAACATCCATGTTCATGCACACAAATGTTTGACTTGTGCGGGAATCGAACACGCGACCTCAGCCGTGGCAATCGGTTACACTGACCACTACGCTATCGAGGTCGACAATATGCTATGATACGTTGATATTAGTAGCCTAGTCTTTAAAACAAGTAAAAGCCATTTTGTTTGTACTTTTCTCAGTAACATCGCGTGAAACTTTAAAACCTTTTAACATAGCCAAGTAAATTGTTGTAAAAGTACATTCAGAGTATAAAATTCTTAATCTTCTTTAGTAATAGTATCTCTACAACTTTTAACGCTAAGCTTAATAATAATGGTAGTTTACGATGACACCAGAATACGCATAAATGTCTCGTATTAAGGCAACAGAAAATTTTGAATTTAAAAAGAAACCACTGCTTACTTTTATCTTCTCCAGTAACGTTTGACATTTATTTATTTATGCAAACGTAGTACGAAAACAGCATTCATAAATTTCAAGTTACCGCAGAAAGTGACCGCAGGAATTAAGATGTATGTACGAAAAGGTACGGAGTAGAGACACGCGATCTCTGTCACGCACATATCCCGCTGTTCTAGAACGTGAAAATTTAATTCAAACGCCCGCAAACACGCTGTCCCGGCCGGTCCATGGGACGTGATCTGTACGTACGTGATTTGTTCGGGTGACTGTACTTTAAATATAGATGTTACGAATTATAAATACGAGGATGTTGTTGATATATGTGTTATGAGAACGCAATGCAGTTGATATCTGCAGAGAAACGCTAGACTTTCAAGCGAGTGAAGCAGAGAGACAATGTCTTTGTTGTGAGAGATATCATCCACCATCACGCTTATCAAATTCATCAAATTCCGTATTTCATGACGGTATATAATGAGAAAAGCAATATCATACTTTATTGATAAAAGTGCACTAATAGTCAATACTTGCTCACTACACTACACAGTTCGATTAAGAAGACGCTTGTAAAATAAATCGAGATTAGAATTTTATAAATATTAAAATAACATAACACAACATAAATGCGTATAAAACGTTTTATTTATAATGTGCATAACAAGAAAACATGCAATTAGTGAAAATTAAATATGGAGCATCTCTTACAGTAGGATTTATTCCTGTGTCGTGTGTGTGTCACATATGTCAGAGGACTTTAAAACATTGTAACAACAAAGACGAAGAAATCCCTGGCTCGGAACAACATGATGTGAATCACACAAACTTTTATCATATGTAGAGATCAAGTCAAGTCAAAAATCATTTATTCATTTAAGTCACAAAGTAACACTTATGAACGTTGAAGGAATTAGTAAGTTTATAACATTTACTGAATTTACAAATATGTTAGTTGAAAGGTTCAGACAAAAGGTTGAGCCTACAAGATTTCTCAAGGCCACTGTTTAAATCGGAATTATATTATAATATCAGTATTTTGAACTCACTAGCTGTCCCGACAGACGTTGGCCCATACACACGAAAAAAAGAACCAAATCTAAACCATTCTCGAATCCACTTGAACACACACAAAAAATTTCATCAAGATCGGTCCAGCCGTTTAGAGGGAGGTTAATTACAAACACACGCACAGAAGATATATATACCGATATATATATTTATATATATATAAAGATTTATGTACCAGGTGTTGCAGTCATTATGCTATATGTCACTGTCCATATAAAACTAAATTCTGAAAATAAAAGGGTAATGCAAGGAACAAGGCGTTGTGGCAGTAACGATGAGCTGTCCCCTGTAACTTTCGTTCATTTGTATGATACACAAATGATTGTTCTGAGTCTGGGTTTACTTTGTGTCCGTTAATTGTATGTTTGAAAAGTTCTCCACAGTACAGCGCTTGAGAAGTTATCTTAATCTAAGACCGTATAAACCAGGGGAGCCGCCTGGTCTTCAATAATTATAATAGTTTTTATTTACATATAATTCTCGTAGGACGCTTCTATTTTGTTTTTATTTTATACAACGGACACAAAGAACACCCAGACCCGGAACAACCATTTTTGGATCACACAAATTTTTGTCTCGTGTCGGATTCAAACCCACAACAATCGATGCAGTGGCAGTGGCGAGGCGACCACTTAAAATACTACGTCAACCGTGCAGTCAGTCTCTCAGATATATTCTTCTTTTTTCTTTTTTTTATATCTAGTGAAAGGCTAGAATTAGCTTTTACGACACCTTCGAGACATATGGAGGTTCTAGTCCATCGTCTATACTAACATGCACCGAGCTCGGCCTTATATCATTTTAAGGAAAATCTTTTAAGTTTAGTGAGAATTTATAGCCACTTGTACTTCTCTTATATAATGTGAATACATATCTGGGATTATTTAATTTTAATATCGATATACTTATATGTATATAGAATATACGAAATTTAGAAATAAAGTAAATAAAAGAATAAATGAAGCAAAAAATAAACATAGGCAGACTGAAATAATAAAATGTAGTGGGTATTTTAGAAAAATATAGGCTAGTATAAACTCGTGGCTAGGTCGGCATAAGGTAAGTTTAGATAGTGTTATAACGAAGCATTTAGTAAAGTGGACAGTATCAGTAGCATATGTAACAATTTTACACAAATATTTACTAAAAGATACAAGATATTAAGCATATATGTATGTGATATTACATTTCTAGAGAGAAAGACATACGTGCGTCCATATGATGCGAGTTTTAGATTTAATAAAGTATATCCTTCAGACGTAGAATAAGTAATAAACATGTTATCGAGTGAGAAATCAGCAGACTTTGATGGCATACGAGTAAGAGACATAAAATATTTACAAAAATTAATTAGTCCTATATTAGCTAACTTTATTAATATGTGTTTAAAGAAAAGTGTTTATCCTGACCAACTTAAAAATGCTATAATACGCCCAATTTATAAATCCGGAAGCCACTCAGAATATGTAAACTACAAGCCAATAGCAATATTATCAGTAATTGACAAAATCGTTGAAAAATTGTTGTCGGACAAATTGGAAAATTCCTGTAATCATATAGCATACTCTCTGACACAAAGCACGGTTTTTGAAAAGGTAGGAGCACTGTCTCTGCCCTAACAAGCTTCGCAGATTATGTTAATGAAGACCTGACTCTGGCAAACAGCTGATAGTACTTTTTATCGATTACAAAAAAGCATTCGATACCCTAGATCATAATATATTATTGCAGGCGATGGATGAATGCGGGATACGCGGCCCTAAAAATAACTGGTGCAGAAACTATTTAACTAATAGAAAAATACGCACTATTATCGGCAGAGTGGCCGGAGAGGACGCGGTAGTTAATCTAGGTGTGCCGACCGGGTGCGCAATGAGGTCCTTCTGCGAGGCTGTCATCTCGCAGAAGGAGGCGGCGGAGCGTCGGAGACGTCCGTCACCGGAGGAGGGGGCGCAGGAGACGCGCTTATGTCGCTCTCCTGCCCTCCACCTAAGGGGTCTGGGTGGCAAGGCCTCAGGGGACTCTGCCACCCGTGAGTAAGAACCCATAGAGGGCGCGCGCGGTGTTCCCGCGCGCCTTCTAACGTCGAAAGGGGAGAGTAGTGAATTGCTCTCCCCTGGGGACAAGAGGAGGTCGGGTCCGATTGACCCGGCCGGCACCCACACGGGGGGGGGCTGCTATGGATGAATCTTTTCAGACTCCCAACAGCCCCCCCCCCCCCATTGGGTGACAGAGGGAACACCCTGGGGTGTTCCCTCTGTCACCCAATAAAACCCACAAAAAACCTGGGTTTTTAGTGGGTATACCAGCACTCGGCTGGTGAGTCCCACACGCCCCGCCGGTGCCGTTCCCTAGCCGGCGGGTAGTGCATCAAGCATTTTTCCTGGGTATAAAAAAATTAAAAAAATAAGTGTGCCGACCGGGTCAGTGTTCGGGCCAGTAGGATATGTCATGCACGTCAACAGTGTGTCAAACGTAGTAAGCAGATATCAGATATTTATATATACAGACGATATGTGTGTCGTATATGCCTCGAAACATATCTCGTAAGTACAAAGAAATGTGCAGTTTGATTTCGAAAATATCACGTAATGGGCACACGACAATGGCATCATACTAAACTTGAATAAAACAAAATGCATGCATATCCATTCACCGTACAACCTAGGGGCGAAAAATATAAACTTACAAGATAATGCCATAATAGAGCGTAACTACGTTAGACTCCAGTATGTCGAGAATTTTAAATATTTAGGTTTCAGGATAGATACAAATTTTAACTGGGCAATTTATGTATCTGATGTCTGTAATAGGTTAAGATAGGTGTTATGTAAGTTTTATCAACTAACTAGAGTACTAAATGTAGAAACAATAAGAGTTGTATACTACGCCCTTGCAGACTCATTGATTAACTACGGACTAATTGTGTATGGACGGACGTTTAACACTTACTTAAAGCACATTAAAAATTTACAAATAAGGCTGTTTAGTTAGTAAGAAAGTAAAAAATATGTGCAATAAACAGAATGACAAATTATTTAATATATGTAAAGCTCTGCTAATAGAAAATAAAATAGAATATCTAATAGGTCTAGAATATAAATATCTTGTAGAGAATAAATATAATACCAGGAGGGGTAGAGAACAGAGACTAATTACACCAAAAATAACAAATTATTATGGAGAGAGAGAACAAATAAGTTTATTGTACCTAAAGTATTTAACAATAAAGACATGTTAAGAGAAAGTCCTAAAATTAATACTTCCTTATAAAAAAAAGATTAAAGCATACATTGTTAAATGAAATTTGAATTAGTGGTATATTAATGCAATATGTACTTATATACCACTGACTTAAATTAGAATAATAATATTTATTTTTAGTTACCTTTTATTTTTCGTTTTATATTTTTATTGTGTTGTTATTTTTTTGTTTAATGTGCATAACGTAGGTTAAGTAATAGAAGTAAGAGCGCTTCTCGCCGTTAAACAATTACGTTTGGCGAGTTTACATATGTAATACATCTAGGTTATGGAAGCAAATGAAAAAAAATATTGAAAATCAAATGTGTATTCTAGTGTTCGCCAAGTTGTCGAAATTCGACGCGATGTCACAGAATTTGATGAAATATTGATATTTTTATTATTTATTTAAGTGGTATAAATGATTTAAATGCACAAATAGACCCGGTAGGTAGCGGCCCGATCGAGCTCGATGTCCCGAAGGCAAGAGGTCCCAGGATGGTTCAGCTTGTGCTCATGCACACATGCGGAAGATATGTTATACTGTACGAGTGCACTCTCTAATATCTCGTTCTTATACTCACATTTGATGCCACAACTATCCGACACAACTGGAGAAAGATCAAGCGCAGGTCCAACGGCTTCAAGTGTTTTCAGAAGAATGAGGATGTACAACATCTATTGAGAAATTCATGACAGAAAAACCGTCTGGCTCCACCAGTAATCAAACCCTCGCACAGCAGTCACATTCAAAATTACTGCGCAACCTAGATTAAGTTAAATACATCTACCAATTCTATATACTTACTTAAATAACTATTTTCTTACTCTTAAGATACATATAATTTTTTTTTTATGATGTAAGTGGCAAACGAGTAGCCGGATCGCCTGATGGTAAGCAATTATCGCCGCCCATGGACACCCGCAACACCAGAGGAGTTACAAATGCGTTGCCCGCCTTTTAAAAAGGAGAACGCTCTTTTCTTGAAGGTTTGTAGGTCGTATTGGTCCGGAAATACCGCAGCCGACAGTTAATTCCACAATTTAGTTGTGTGAGGCAGAAAATATCTGGAAAAGCGCACAGTTGTGGACTGCCCACCATCTAAATGATGGGAATGGAAATTCTGTCGCGTAGGACGATGGCGAAAAGAGGCGGCAGGGATCAGTCCGAACAATTCCTCGGAGCACTCCCCATAATAAAAGCGATAGAAGATGCATAGCGAGGCCACATCTCTACGCAGCGCCAAGGGGTCTAGCCGATTTGAAACAACCCGGCAGTCGACGATTCGAGTCGCTCTCCGTTGAATGCGGTCTAGAGGGAGAAGCTGGTACTGGGGTGCCCCTGCCCAAAGATGACAACAGTATTCCATGTGAGGCCGAACCTGCGCCTTGTAAAGTAGTAGGCGGTGGCTCGGCTTGAAATACTGTCTCGGTCTGTTGAGCACACCAAGCGTTTTCGATGCTAATTTAGCCTTACCCTCTAAATAGCCGCGGAACTGGACTTCACTCGATATGTCGACACCAAGTATTCCAATATTGGCTGAGGCAATTATGGGGATGTGCTTAGAATGAGGAGATACGACCAGCGGTTTTTAGCGGTTAACGCGCAGACTTGTGTCTTTGTGGGGTTAAATCGGACCAAATGAAGTCTGCCCCAATCTGAGACTTTCTTTAAAGAGGTCTCAATTTCATATATGTAGTTACAAGCTTGAAATAATAAAATTTAAGAAATAAACGTATGTAAAAAAAAGGTTCGTAATAACAATCTTGAACATGCACAGATTCGTATCATATCTGAACATATAATAATATTTACAATAGCATTCTCGTATTTAAATGTAATGGAATATTTAATAATTACTTAGGACCCTTTCACCATTTCTTTAGCGTAGGCGTCCGATAAACGTGTGCGCTGCTCAGACGCTGCGACAACACAACGCACACGTCGTGAATCACATCTTGTCGGTTGCAAGCCGCGCTGTTACTGCAAGCGTTGCGCATTAAAGGTCATAGCACTTATATCAACTCGGAAAGAGATCGTCACTGTATCAACTCGAGCCGTGCCGTATTCTTTGTATGGAACTCCCTACTGCAACGCACACTAATCGGAATCGTAACGTAGTCGCCTCGCCTCGGGACAAGCTCACGAACCGCGGTGCGGTGCATGGTACCTTTATAATAACTGCACTGATGGCGTAATGGTTTATGTTGTCGCCTTGCCACCGCCTTTGCGTCGAGTGTTTTGGGTTCGAATACCATACAGGACATAAATTTGTCTGACCCACAAATTTTTGTTCCTAGTCTGGGTGTTCTTTGTGTCCGTTATTTGAATGTTTATAAAGTCCCCCGCAACACAGGAATTATTCCTGGTGCTAGTCACGTTTAATGACAGAAAACAAAAAATATATAATACGTAAAATTTCGTCCTGCGGCAACCGTAACAACATCTCTCTATAATCTATTTTATTAGCAAAACGTTGTAGCGGCCGTGCGACGTCTGCATAATGCTAACGCAGCAACAATGATTTAAATCATAACCATACCCATACCGTTCTCATATCGCAAGAAAAAGTGTCCGCACGAAGAAGAGTGATTCACACATTAGACAGATAACAATAGTGTACAATTTTCGATATTTATAATCCAGGTTAGTTGCCCCTGCGGTTTTAACCGCTTGTATGATTACTGTTTTGCTCTCGTGGCTCGTAATGTGATGTTATATAACCTATATTACTTTTGAATGAAATAGCTTTCTATCGGTGAAACAATTATTAAAATTGGTTGCGTAGTTTCAGATTTATTTATGTACAAGCAGATGTCATGTTAGCGTTGTGTGTCAGATGGCAATTTAACAATCCATATGACACTATTTAGACGCAGGTCTAAAATTTAAATATTTGCCTTCAAGCACCAATACGATGCCTGCGTTTTCGTAGCGTCTCTGCTGCGTATACGTTTATTGAATGCCCACGCCGTAAAAACGCTAGTGTGAACGACCCTTTTAAAACGCTTGCGTCTGCTGAATATAATAGTTATTACAATATAATAATATGACTACAGTATTCATAAAAGAAATACATACTATATTTATATTAAATTGTAAGTAAAAATATATGAAGTTTAGTATAGTCTGAAAGCATACCAATCCTTTATATCCATAATAAATAGCTATCGAGTCAAATGATCAAAAAGTAATCTCGCTATGCATCTTCTATCGCTTTTACTATTGGGAGTATGGGGAGTGCTCCGAGGAATTGTTCGGAGTGATCCCTGCCGCCTCTTCCCGCCATCGTTCTAGGTGAGAGCATTTTCATCCCCATCAATTAGATGGTTGGCAGTCCACAACTGTGCGTTTTCCCAGAACTTTTCTGCCTCGCACAACAAGACTGTGGAATAAACTGTCGCCTGCGGTATTTCCGGACCAATACGACCTTCAAACCTACAAGAAAAGAACATACACCTTTTTAAAAGGCTGGCAACGCGCTTATGACTCCTTTGGTATTGCGGGTGTCCATGGGCAACGGTAATCGCTAACCATCAGGCGACCCGTCTGTTCATTTGCCTCATATTCCATTCAAAAAAAAGTAATCTTAAGTGTTTCTAATACGTAAATATCGTATTAGTTTGTGTAATCCGCCAATACGTTTATGGTAATTACCTAGATTTTGCCCGCGGTTTCACAATCAATTTCTATACCTCGGAAATAGTTCATTATTGGTTGAAAGGTACCCTATGTCCTTTTCTGTACGACTGACAACGTATATGCAAATTTTTATGATGATCGGTCGATTAGTTAAGGTGTGGAAGCGTAACAAACAAACTCATTGTCGCATTTACAATATTAGTAAGGATATCGCTTGCTCAGTTAAAACAGTTATGACGATAGCTGCCAGTGTTCCTTTTTTACTTTCACAGCGTTTATTTATTTCACGAATGCGTTGTGGCTTAAGTGGTCGCCTTGCTACCGCCACTGCGCCGAGTGTTGTGGGTTCGAATCCGACACGAGACAAAAATTTGAGTGATCCACAAATGATGGCTTCGAGCCTAGATGTTCATTGTGTCCGTTATTTAAACGTTTGTAAAGTCCCCCGGCGGCACAGGAATTATTCCTAGTGCGGGAGTTGTCTTTGTATAAAGGAAAATAATTTATTTTGTGTGGCATTAACATTAATTTCATCAGAATAAGGGTGAATATATTACATAAACACCGTTCCTGCAACAGTTTTAATCTAGTACTATAACTATTCCCAGTACTCGTACCAACAGCGTAACTAATAACGCATGCAGTGTTAACTTATGTGGCTTCTTTTATCTCTTGTTTGTTTGCCTTCTCAAATGAAGTATTTCGAGATGAAGTTGCATGAGTTGCAATACAAAGTTTCTTTAAACTTAGAGCAGCAGTCTTCCGGGATATCGCATATCATGGTATAAGTTCAGGTAGGTAAAATCAATTTTAGGTATTTAAAAAGGTTTGTTGTAAGCACCGATAGCTTAGTGGAAGACCGTTGGACTGCTACAAAAAGGTCTCGAGTTCGATCCCAGGGCGTGCATCTCTGATTTTCAAAGTTATGTGTGTATTCTAAGTTAATCATCACTCGCTTTAACGGTAAACGAAAACCTGCATGTCTGAGAGTACTATATAATGTTCTCGAAGATATGTGAAGTCTGCCAAACCGCACTGGGCCAGCACCAAGACCTTACTCTTCTCACAAGTCACATTGAGAAGAGTTAGACCATACTTCACAGCAGTTGGGCAGTATAGTACAGGACTGATATTATATTATACACGGTGTCCGGTAATTAATGGATAACCTTGAAATGTCTTATAGTAGAACTGAAGGCCGTTCAGAAAAGATGAAATGATGAATGAGATGAATTAGCATAGCATACTTTTAACTGTCTATCTATTAGCATAATTAGTGTTTAATAATAAAACAACAAAAAACCGAAGGATTTCATTCATTTATGGTCGTAGTATAGAAGACAGTTATACATGGTAATTCAAAAAACAAACACATATCTCAGGTAGTAGTCAGGATAGATTTTTTTTCATATTGTTTCTGAACGGCCATCAGTTCCCCTATAAGACATTTGCAGGTTATCCATTAATTACCGGACACCCTGTATATTATAATGTTATTGCTATAAGTTTTAACAGGTTTCATGTTCGAGGATTCACATTATGTTATAGACAGAATTCCTACTTAATGAGGTCATGTCGTACGTACAACGTGACATGCCGGAATGCAGACATCGATCTTTTTAACACCAAAGTTATAACATTATAGAAAAGAATAATAAAAGAAAGAATTTATCACACAACGTGATAAATTCTTTGCTAGCAAATTTCTTTAATATATTTGTTTAATTTGATTTGTGTTGTTTTAGAATATCTACTAATGAGCGATTTTATTTATTTCTAGCTGTTTGTGAAACCTTGTCATTGGCCTTATTTATGTTGTTAATTTTTTATTACTTGTATCGTATGTAGCGTAGCTGTAATGTTTCAATGTAATGTTAAAATAAAAAATGTTACATAACAATAGATTTCCTATTATCTATCGTGATAGATTTCAAGGATTCAAAGGCTTAACTATCAATTAAATCATAATAAGTACAAACATCTGGCTATTATAGGTACGCGCGAAATTTTCCTATTCATTATGTATTTAATTTATTATTTATAAAATAAAAATACTTAGAGACAATACTTAGACGGTGAAAAGAAGACAAGAAAGACCAGCCTTTAATTCCTGGCATTCATCTTAAAAGCAAAGTACAGACAAGGAGACAATGCATTAATTTTATTTAAATTTATTTTTTATGGCTGTTAAACTAGAGCAGAAAGCTGTTGCTCGCCTCAGGGGTACTTGCCTCAAATAGGAAGTTAGTATAGTCATACTAACTTTCTATTTCAGGCAAGTACCCCGTATGTGATGTAAGACTTTCTAGTCAGAAACACTGCTAGGTACTGCGTTTCATCACGTAAGGAGGAGTACCGAAGTCTTACTTCATCAACACATACCTATATTTATTTATTATTCTTAGAATAATTTAAGTTCCATACAAAAATATTATCATAGATGAATGTTGATAAATCTATAATTGACAAATGTTTCAGCCACCATACTTTCATTGTGATCTATTTGATATCAATCTGTATACATTTGGTAAACCATAAAATAAATAAATCAATACCTATATTTGCCATTTCTTTATTTTCATATTTAATTCCCTTGGGTTAATAACACGCTAGTTATAATCTCGCATTGCAATTAATCAAAGGCTACGGTTATCACTCACCGCCGGTCCTACCATAGGGCGAACTGAGCGGTGGCTGCGGACGCCAG
Source organism: Catocala nupta (assembly GCA_963675205.1). Lineage (NCBI taxonomy): Eukaryota > Metazoa > Arthropoda > Insecta > Lepidoptera > Erebidae > Catocala > Catocala nupta. The sequence continues at coordinate 7,128,448 of OY776085.1, read as the reverse complement.
GTCCAGGCGGTCCCCAGTGACACCTCAATGGATAGAAAAATAACTAAATGTATATATTGCAACAGGATAGCATAGTGGGTAACTGTTGGACTGCCATGCAGAGGTCTCAAGTTCGATCCCAAGGCGCGCACTACTGACCTTTTCAAATTATGTGCGTTTAAAATAGTTAATTATCGCTTGCTTTAACGGCGAAGGAAAACATCGTGAGGAAACCTGCATGTCAAAGAGTTCTTAATAATGTCTCGGGCTAGCGTGGTGGACTATTTTTTTTTTTTTTTTTTTTTTTTTTGATTCCCAGGAAAAAATGCTTGATGCACTACCCGCCGGCTAGGGGACGGCACCGGCGGGGCGTGTGGGACTCACCAGCCTATTGCTGGTATACCCACTAAAAAAACCTGGGGTGTTCCCTCTCTCACCCAATGGGGGGAGCCTGTTGGGAGTCTAAAAAGATTCATCCATAGCAGGCCCCCCCATGTGGGTGCCGGCCGGGTCAGTGGGACCCGACCTCCTCTCGTCCCCGGGGGAGAGCATTTCACCGCTCTCCCCTTTCGACGTTAGAAGGCGCGCGGGAACACCGCGCGCGCCCTCTATGGGTTCTTACTCACGGGTGGCAGGGCAGCGTGGTGGACTATAACCTAACCCTTCTCACACTGCGAAGAGGCCCGTGCCTAACAGTGGGACAGTTTATTACAGGGCCGATATTATTATATAACATATTAGAAGCTAAAAAGGTGGGAGGCCATAGTGTGATCTCGGCCCATCCTAATAACTGCCCCGGGCTGGCACTGGAAACACTTTTCACCAAACGGACTATATGCATTTTTCCAAGTTTGTAGTATATAACTCGCTATGATGGCGAAACTGTATAAGGAGACAATCAGCGTCATCTATTACACCAACATGAGAATAGCTGTTACCATGAAATCTCGAACCTTTCCTATAACAGCGACATCTTTCGCATTTATAACGAACTGTTAACTAAGAAAGGTTTAAGCGAACAATGGCAGCATTTATTTGCGGCATAAATACGTTATATTACGCAATAAGACATTCCGAAAACGGTTAATAGATGTCGTTCTGCAAAGTTTGATAAGCATGTTCGTACAAGCATTGTTTTTACTTAAAGATATTAAAAGGATACTAGGTACTATACCAAGACAGTACTAATGATTCCATGTTTCATTCCAAAAAACATAACTTATCTTTTACTTAGAATTATTTTCTACGGCGTTAAAATAAAAGGCATAAAAAACAGCTTAAAATAGAATTCAGACCGCCTCTTCTAAACGTCAAATGTGAAATGCAATTTATGAACTCTGTGTGATACCTATGACACTTAAAGTTGATCAGAATTATATTGCAAACAGATTTTATGATAAAAAATGGGTCTCTGAATCAATTGGAAAGTAGCAGTTTATTTTATATACTTTATTTTTCTATAGCCTTAAACAAAGTTATACTGATTTAATAATACTACAAACAATACAATAATCAAAGCATTACAATAAGAAAGAGTAATATTGAATACACGTCTGACGTTATACTTTATTCAAATATATTCCTCTACAAGAGGTTCACTTATATATTAATACATAATGTCCTCCAGAACGAATTTCGGTCACGGCGGCCAATGTTAATCTGCCCAGGAGATATTATAATGCACAAGTGTGTACGCAAACACAAGTGCTCTCTCTGTTCTCACATAATCCGAAGGGACGACAATCCCACACGACCGGATAGAGATCAGGTGTAGGACCAACGGCCTTACGTGCTTTTCGAGGCACGGGGTTATATTACACCGCTAACTTACTAACTCCGGGTTGCTATTGAGATTTTTTGGAAGAAAAACCCAATAACGTTTTGTTGACCCGACCCGAGTTTCGAACCCGAGACCTTATGCACAGCAATCGCATTCACTACCGCTGCATCACGGAGGCAATTAATACATACATGAAGAAGTACATAAAATGGTTAATAGAGAACTGACATTCTTATCTATACTAAAAAACTACACATAACACTCCTTTTGGTGGCTGGAATTTTAAACTTGATTTTAAGTATATATCTAATACGGTGATATCAAAAACGCTGCTGATTTTTTTTATCAGCTTTAGTTTATTAGATAAAAATAAATGCACTTTTTTACAAAATTATCAATTTAATTGTCTTTTAAGTGATTCTCTCGAATGAAATTGTTTTGGAGACTGCACCCACACTTTATCTTGATTTCAAATTTGAATGCAGAACTTATCGAAATACAAGTTAATCACAGTGTTTGTAATTGATTTACGCTGATTTTTCAATATGTATTTATCACAAATATAGCAAAACATATCGGAATCGTAAACACAACATCTGGACCGTTTTAGCCATAATGAAAAAATGTGATACATTTAATCGGTTTATTTGTATGAATGACTGTTTTTGAAAACCTCAAAATGATTGTAGTAGGTAAACTAGAGCTGATGTTTTAAAATTACATTAATATATTGTACATTACCATCCTTATCGACCACAGGAACAAATAGGGCAGCATCAAAAAAATATTTTATTTTTGTAGGCCTGTGTAATATATACATTTACATAACGACTATTTTATTGACTAAAGTGTATCAATTGGATTAGGACAATAGTATAAGTAATAATAATACTCAACAATGTGAAAATCAGTTTGATGTCGAGAGTCACGAGACGAAAGATGGTGTAGCTGAACGGGCGCAGAGTGATGTACTCACGAGCAGCTTCAAGCTCGAACCGAAGAGACTCGTCTGCAAAACCAAATATTTTTCTTTTTATTTGTATACTTAATTGACATTATACGTAATAAACTAATATATATATATATATATGTATATATATATATATATATATATATATATATATATATACTAGCGGACCCGATAGACGTTGGCCTGTATACACAAAAAATAAAAATAAAACGAACCAAATCTAAACCATCCTCGAATCCACTTAAACACACACAAAAAAATTCATTCAAATCGGTCCAGCCGTTTAGGAGGAGTTCACTGTTAACACACGTACAGAAGAATTATATATATAAAGATAATAAATACGTCGATTTTTTATTGCAGATTTGACTATAAATCTACCAAAACACATAAAAATTGATAAAATACACTTAATCTTACTTTATGTCTTTGTTACGCTAAATTAAACAAAATATTATAAAAGTACTTTCTATGATAAATACATATATCAGTTTGATCTGATATATATACAGTATTTTTGCTCTCTTCTAAAGTTTGCATATTCTTCTTACGCCTTCAATCCACTGTTGGTGCAATATTATTACAATTAGCTTATATTATTACAATTAACCAGCCCGGTTATATAAATGATACATAGTTATTTAATCCAACTACTAGCGAATTTTTGGCAAGCAATCAAGGTTTCAGTTATTCTCTATCATCATATTTTATACTTCATCACTACATATTAACTAAGTCCTACGTCGCGTCTGTCTGTCGTCTGTTCGCGATAAACTCATAAACTACCTAACGGATTTTCATGCGGTTTTCGCCAATAGACAGAGTGATTTATGAGGAAGGTTTAAGTGTATAATTCGTTAAGGTTTGATGTAAAAATATAATAGTAATAAGCGTTTATATTTTTAATTTAATTTAATTATACCCTTCTCACACTGAGAAGAGGCCCGTGCCCAGCAGTGGGACAGTTTAATACAGGGCTGATATTATTATTATTATTATTTATACTTGACAAGTGTGTGTATACTTAACAAAGCGAATGATGACGGATAAGGCATACAGAAACCTTATCGTTAATTTTAGCTATGTGTGGTCATATTTAAGCGTCACATAATGGTACAATTGAAACCCGCGACGGATAAATCCGCATACATTATTTTCACTAAGTTACGCCTTATTATTTTTATCGACTTATCATGGCATGTTCTGAATGATACTGAAACGACACTAGCAGCTGATTAGAGTGGTTTTCGGTAGTAGGCTTCATGGACCTGCCCACCAACCGATCAGCTCCAGGTCCGAGAACTGGCGTGCGTGTTCCCACAGCATGCACAGTTGGGCATTAATCAATACGTTTGTTTCACACGGCCGACCAAAACCTCAGCGGTGTCGCAATCTGCATGTGAAAATAGTTAACGCGGCCCCGTCTACTCTAGTTACGTCGAGGAACACCGTGGTAGATTTAGTCGGTATGGCCGGGATGTCGCCATCTTTCCTCGAGTGAATCCAACATAACCCCTCAGGCCGAAAAGTCAACGCATTCCCCAACGTAAAAAAACAGCCTATTTTCTAAATATACATTACGATATTAAAATATGACGAGACTTTTCTGCTACACGCTGTATAAGCAGCCCTTTTAGAAATTACACTTACCTGAACATATCATAATCTGGTTCGTCAGTTTTATTTTAATATTATCTATTTCATTCAATATTAATTCAGCTATAATGGCTGGGATGCAAATTAAACTTAAATTCTCTATTATTTCTATAACATTCACTATTAAAATGGGTACAAAATCCTGAAAGAATAATATTAGTTTAATGTTTATTTAGGTACTTACTCACGTTAGTTTTACCAATTAGGAACAGCGGTAACTATATGCCCTTTTATGCTTCATTCTCTCATCACATCCTTCAGAAACATTGGTAGTATTAAGGTACTTTTAACATGGCTTTCCTACAAAATGTCTCTATTCTGGTCAGAATACCTTTGCCAAAAAATACGGCTACATACGAAGCAAATATAAACACGGCAGTTAAGCTCTACCTACTCTGATAAATGTCGTATTCTCATTTTATATAATTATCATTATATACATGTCTCAATTCTTATTACTAAATCTTTTTGGATTTTTCCATGTTATTCTATCACACCACTCTACTATACTTTGACATTGCCAGACCTATTCATTTAATTTGTCATCAAAATTACTTACCTGAGTCAACAATTCTTTTACAGTCCCATACAACATCAAAACAGATTTTGGTAAATATGTCACAACTGTAATGAACAACTAAAACAATAAGTATAATATAAGTTTAAGGGTTTGTACTACCAACTCCAGATAGAATTTATCTATAAGATAAAAGTCTCGCCATCTCTCTTCTTTAACCTAACATGAGTGAGACAGCATGCGATTTATCTTTCGGATAACTTTTACTTGTTAGTGGTAGGAGTGGCCGTAAGCATATTATTTAACTTCATTCACAAGTTTCTTAATATTTACCATGTATTGGAGTTGTTTATCTACAATCAGCATATTATCCAACAGCATATTATAGTTATACAAACTCTTTCTTGTATTTTTAACACAGTCTGCCAGTTTATTTTGAGTAATATTTATAGGCAAAGAATTTATTTCCAAAAATGAGCTTATAAGCTTGATGCGACTATGTAGTAATGAAAAAATTATACTGATCAAAATATAGTTGAAATCCATGGCAATGAGTACAAAGAAAATACAAGCAACATGCATTATGCTTCTCAGCCCATAAAATATACGTACTATAATCGTTATAGCTCGAAAAAATAAAATTAGGAAAATTATTAAGTGCGCATAAGCGGGTATTAGAGGCACGTTTTTAAAACCCATTATCATGTCACCTGTTTTAACACAAACATAGTATTTAAAAAAGTCGTTATCAGTAATAATTAAAGATACGATGACGTACGTAATATATTCTGTGATGGCAAAGGTCGAAAAAACGTAAGTACTAACACTCAAGAGCAGAAAGATGATCGTACTGATACAAATACAGTACAATTTTGCTAAATAACTAATTGTCTTCGACTCACGGACATTATAGTAATTTCCAAATAAAAGACGAATAAAGAACAAAGATTGTAGTGAATATAATTTTCCGAAGCATATCTTTAGTATTTTGTAGAAATTAGAAATCATGGTTCTGTACCATTAAATTGGATACTGAAGTCCAAACATGTCGTTAACACAAAATATACTGCGTACGCCATATATAATATTATTCCAAAATACCAGGGTCAATTAACGTCTGCCTATAAAGGCTAATTAATTATTAGTATAGACAATCGCATTAACTAGACAAGACAAAAATAGAACAGATAATGAATGCGATCGAGCTTATCTAATCCAAATAATCCATTTATTCAAGTGTAGTACTTAATAAAGAAATGTTTTGTTCATATTGGCGTTCTCATTTTTCACATACATTATTAATTTACACGACACACATATTTGACATAGTGTATCGGCATTTTAGAAAAGTTTCGTTTTAGTTTTCGTCTTGCTTTATATATTTCGAGATGGTTCTATACATTACCTACTTAACCTGTCAAAAAATTGTAGAATAGCGAGAGGTATAAAAGCGACATAAGCAGAAGCCACGTGTATTGTTTTATATAGTTAGGCAATTTCTCAAGTGACCTAGACAAGACAAGACCTAGTAGATTTACTTGTAACTATTTTCTATTTAACAATAAACTACCGCACGTCTTGATAGTAAAATTATACAAAAAGCAATAGCGACCTCCCTTATTCCATATCCCTCCATTTTAGTTTCATGAGGGCACTAAAATGTATAGTTTTTGTAGTACAACGACATCTCTTGAGTTCATTATTGAATTTGTAAGGGCGAGCACCCCAGTTATCTAAAAGTTTTTATAGAAACGCAAGATAGATGGCAGGACCTATCTCCGCTCACATATAACTTTAATATCTTTCTTTAGACCACATTAATGTCAAAAACAGATTATATCGTTATTTTCTTTCTTTATACTTAAAAGCTTTGCTATTGTCGGTGGAGTATATCTTTCTCGATTTTCGGCCAATACCTTGACCTCCTTATAAGACATGACCTTCGCCTTTTCTTTTATTTGATCTGTGAATGTCCTTCTGGGTCTGCCCCTTCCTCTCTTTCCTTCCACTTTTCCTTCTATGATGTTTTTAATAAAGTTGTCATGTCTTATAAGGTGGCCAAACATCTTTCCACTTCTATTCTCTATAGTCGTCAATATGTTGCGTTCTTCTTAGACTAAGCTCAGTACTTACATTAGCGACTGATTAATTATTATTGAAAACTCTCTTTATACATTTTACGTATATGTACATCTTAAAACGGTATAAACAAAATTACAAATAGAGAATTCTCGTATTAGAAATTGTTCAAAATTGAATTTAGGTCTAGTCTCAGTGTCGTAAATATCACAAATGATATTCTCACAAATTAATATAAACGTAAAATTTTAATAAAAACTGCATTAATATTGGACATATTTATAAGTAGAAATTGCATTTCCGTTCACATTTAACGTTTATAAGGCTTGATCAGACCTCTATTTTTAAGAGTTGCTGATTTTTCAATAATAACAAAAAGCAGAGATATTTTAAATGTTGATTTAATTTTCTTATTTTCTATTTTTTTTAATTATATTATAATAAATTATATAACAATATGACCATTTGATTGAAATAATAAAAGTATATTAGACAATTATACTTAAATATGATGATCAATGACATACATAAGGTATGTGTACATATTTTACAAGTTCAATATTTCTTTACATGGTGGTTAGCTAATATTGATATAACAATTGTATCAAAGCAACGGTGTACATTGTGACTAATCCACTCATATTAAGAAAGCAAGCTAAGTCATTTGTAATAATCCGCAAAATCAAGTATTTAAACGGGCTCTGGGGCCCTATTACAAACTTTTATAAAACCTGTCAAGTTCCAGGCAATTCAAATAACTGCCTGGTTTTGTTTTGTTTTAGGACATGTGAATAGTAGTAGATCGTCTTCATGCTGGCTAGTTTGTTGCTGGCCGATTTGTGAATTAACAGAGCATCATTCAATTCAATTCATATTTGTCGGTAAGTAACGGTTTTAATTTTATCGTATTTTCTATGATAATATAATTAAAACTATTATTTTTACATTACTCAGAATTTATCATTTTATTAACGTATTAATGTCAGAAAGCAAGTCATGAATTGTCAATAAGGTCCAAAATCGTATGCACCTGTTTTTTGTAAGCACTATCGCTGGCTGATCACTTTCTGATAGTCATTTGTTTTGTAGACATTCATTCGTTTTGTAGACGTTCATTTGTTTTGTAGACACGTTCATTTGATTTAAACAAAAAAAAAAATTAACTTATGTTAGGTACCTATCCCCGTCCCGACGGCATTCCAGGTCGTGCATTGGCCCTGGTCCTCGAGGAGCTCGCGCCCCGACTGAGGGGGCTCCTCAGCGAGTGTCTGGTGCAGGGCCAGTTTCCGCGCCAGTGGAAGGTGGGGAGACTGGTCCTGATCAGGAAGGAGGGGCGCCCGGCGGACTCTCCGTCCGCCTACCGGCCCATTGTGTTGCTGGACGAGGTGGCTAAACTTTTCGAGTTTATTATCGCGGAGCGCCTCGTCCAGCGTCTGTCCACGGTGGGCCCGGATTTGGCGGAAAACCAATATGGTTTCCGCCGCGGGCGCTCCACTATTGACGCTGTCCAGCGTGTGAGGAGCCTGGCGGAGGATGCGGTGTCCCGGGGCGAGGTCGTCTTCGCGGTGTCTTTGGACATCGCGAATGCCTTCAATACCTTGCCCTGGAGTTGCATTAGGGAGGCACTCGTTTTCCATCGTGTGCCGACCTACCTCCGCCGCATAGTCGGGGCATATTTATCCGAGAGGGTAGTCGTCTACCCAGGTCACGACGGTTGGAGTCGGCGAGAGATGTCGTGCGGTGTTCCACAGGGATCGGTTCTGGGTCCGCTCCTGTGGAACATCGGTTACGACTGGGTGCTGCGAGGTGCGCTCCTCCGTGGCGTCGGCGTCATATGTTACGCCGACGACACGCTTGTCACGGCGAGGGGTAAGTCGCACCGGGCGGCGGCCATACTGGCGACCGCTGGGGTCGCACAAGTCGTTGGTCGTATCCGGCGGTTGGGCCTCGAGGTGGCCCTGTCTAAATCCGAGGCTGTATGTTTTCACGGCCCTCGGAAGCGGCCACCTCCAGGGGCCCATATCATGGTAGGAGGGGTCCGCATCGGCGTCGAGTCAACCCTAAGGTATTTAGGTCTCTTGCTCGACAGCCGATGGGACTTTACAGCCCATTTTCGTCGTTTGGCCCCCATTCTTCGGGGCGCTGCAGGCGCGCTCTCGCGCCTGCTGCCCAACCTTGGGGGGCCAAGCACCTCCTGCCGGAGGCTCTACGAGGGGGTCGTGCGGTCCATGGCCCTATATGGGGCCCCAGTGTGGGCAAACAACCTGACGGCCCGTAACATCACGGCGCTTCGTGCTCCACAGCGCGCCATGGCCGTCAGGTTGATAAGAGGTTACCGCACGATCTCGTTCGAGGCTGCGAGCCTCCTCGCCGGATCGATGCCATGGGACCTGGAAGCGGCGCTCCTGGCGTCGCTCTATCGTTGGCGCCAGGAGGCGCTAGCTCGGGGCGAGGGACCGGGTTTTGCCGCAATCAAGGCGGCAAGGTCCGAGCTCCGCCAGGTCCTAGTGGCTAATTGGAAGGAGCGACTTGTGCACCCTAGTGCCGGGCACGCCACGATCGTGGCGGTAAGTCCCATTTTTGAGGAGTGGCTGGAGAGGCGGCATGGCGCCCTCACCTTCCGGCTGACACAGGTTCTAACTGGCCACGGTTGTTTTGGCCGGTTCCTGTGTCGTATACGCCGGCAAGAGACGCCCGGTTGTCACCACTGCGGCGACTGCCGCGACGTTGTAGAGGACACGGCGCTGCACACTTTGGCGGTTTGCCCCGCCTGGGCATCGCAGCGCCGTGAATTGATCGCGGCAGTCGGATCGGTTGCCCTCTCGCTCCCGGCCGTAGTTCAGTCTATGGTCCGGAGTGAGAGGTCGTGGAACGCCGTCGCCTCCTTTTGTGAGGAAGTAATTTCCATCAAGGAGGTGGCGGAGCGGGAGAGGGAGCGTTTAAACCCTCTCCCCAACCGCAGAGCCGGGCGCCGGAGGGCGCGAGACGACCTCCAGCCACCCTGAGGTTTGACCTGGGGGTGGCGGGCTTTGTGGGCCTGCCCGCCATCCGTTCAGCACCAGGTCCGAGAGGCGGCGTGCGTGTTCCCACGCGCGCCTCTGTTTCGAGTCCGTCTCCCCTCTAGGGGGGAGACAGTAGGTGAAGTAGTGCCTATTTTTGGATAGGTCTTTCGTGTAGTGGCCTGCCGTTTCATACGGCGGGCCGAAACCTCGGCGGGGTCGCGACCGTATGCGAAAGTGATTCGCGCGGCCCCGTCGATAGTGGTTTTGTCGAGGAACACCGTGGTAGGTTTAGTCGGTATTCCGGGAGGTACATTATCTTTTCAACATCTTTATTTTACCCCGGCGAGTCCGACATAATCCCTCCGCCCGCCTCCGCGGAGGGATATGCGTCATTGCATTCCCCCACGTAAAAAAAAAAAAAAAAAAAAAAAAAAGGTACCTATCCCCGTGGTACAACTAGTTGGACATAATTCCACCGTTGTACTACGGGTCATAATCATAAATTGACTGAATTTTATTGACTTACCATAGGAAAACGTTATTTTATACTTATATAAAGCAATACAAAATGTACGTAACACATTTAAGTACATATAAGATTTTTGTATTTTATTTTATCATTTTTATTAAGTAATGTAAGTAGAGCATATATCATAGCGTCACATAAAAATTTCAATCGGTGGCACGAAGAGAATATTTTATTCCTTCTCTTACCTAATGTGCCTATCATCCCAAATTTACTGAAAACCTGAAAAGCAAAGTTAACTCAAATAATAATAGTTAATCGTCACAGATTTCATGAATTAACTAAAAACTAGGTATATTACATAAAAATAAAAGCAATAATTAATGTAGCTATTTTGTTTGTTTGGTTTACAATATGGCGACTTTATTATGAAACGAAATGTCAAATGTAAGCTCGTAATACGGTATTTGCCAGGCAATACTCCATCACCTGTCACGTGACCGCTGACTGGCTGGAGTTTTATAATACGAAATTGCAAGGCAGTTTACTTTATGCCGTATACTGCCTGGAAATAAGAGTGTAATAAGGCCCCTGCTCGAAGTACTACACCGTGTCTACAAGTTTGTTACGTGCACTTGTTCCTGCTACATACAAATAATGATGACGTAATGGTTTGCCACTTTCACAGCGCTGAGTATAGTGGGTTCAAGCTCTACGTGTGATCTATACAAAACCCAGTCTCGGAACCGTGTTTTTGTGTTATTTTATTTTATTTTTTAGATACATCCTCCACCCTAGGAATAAATTCTATGTCGCGGGGGACTTTACAAACATTCAAACAAAGGACATAAAGAACACCCAGTGTGGATCATACAAATTTTTGTTCCGTATGAGAATCGAACGCACAACACTCGGCACTGTGGCAGTGATGAGGCAATCACTTAAACCACTACTACATCCGTGCAGTGAACTGTCTATTGTTTAAATGTTTAAAGACTTCGCGACACAGGATATGTTGCTAATGCGTTGATACCTATAAAATAAGGACTTTACTAATTTCCACTTTACTAATTATATTGACACACATATATATATATATATATATAGTGTGTATAATAAACCCTGTCCGATCCTTAAAGGTGTTATACAGTAGCTTATTATGAGTACGTAAGTGACATCATCTTATAAAAATAGATCAAAAAAATTACCCCAGTAAATTTATATATTTAAAATAATATGTTAATAGGCATAATATTAATCATAATACCTAGGTATCACTAAAGTTCATATAGGTTTACTTTTGCCGCGACTACCTACCTACGCGTTAGAAAATGCCGCCAAAAGTTTAGTGGAGTGTTGCTAGACTGTGCGAAATTTCAGTAATTTAAGTGTGAAAATGCTGAAAAATACTGTACTTAATAATATTATGAAGACGTTTGACGATGATATAGATTTTTTTTATTATTTTTCTTAGCATGTTTGTTAAAAGAGAGAAACAAGGCCTTAATAGATCGGACAGGGTTTACTATACACACTGTATATATACATATCATTAAAGTGTGGTTACCATATGCCATCAAAATCTTTACATCAAATAATTTAAATTATTATACAAGAGGGAATGCAATCCTATTCTTATACAAGACGGAATGCATTACTCTGTAGGTTCACATCTTAAAGCATAACCTTTATACAAAACATGCATTTGATTAACATTGGGATGACTTTACTTTCTGGTCTGGAACAGCTGAACTGGAGCTTCAACCAGCAGTCTCTTACATCCAGAAGATGGCAGCCGGATAAAATTGAGTTGAGTGTAGTGTGGTATGTGTAGACGTGGGATGCAGTGTATTTATATCTCTGTTAAGAGACACTATGTTGTTCAAAGCAGTATATGTCATTTATGTTGGTAGCGCAGCGACTCTTTTTATGAAGGATCAAAAAAATGGAATCATGTCATACCTCGATAAACCAGAAAGTAACAGCTTAACAACGAGTATCATTATTTTGTCAATTTCATTATTGACCAATTTCACGAACATTCCAGGTACAAACGGTATCATCAAATGCACAAACGTCTCAAGGATTTCAATACTCAGCATTCAGTGATGCTGAGTACTGAAATAATGATAAAAGAATCATTTAAAATAATACGCTCGGAAGCAAGTGGAACAGGGAAAACCGTGGTCGTTAGCGTGAGTGTCGTGAGCGCTTAGTAGAACGCACCCTAAATATCCCTATTAGATAGATAACCTCTTTGCACAAAGCTATCATGGTTTTCTAATTATGAATGTGTCAGTAACTGACAGTCAGTGCAAGAAAATTATATTAATAGTGTTTCAACCCTGTCTAAAATAGATATAATTCCAAATAACAAATATGCTTGCAGCTGATCGTGAGCAATTAAGACTTCAAATTATTGAGTTACACGAACAAAGAGTAGGGATTCTCGAGATATCACGACAGTTAAATGTGACTAGAAACACAGTTCGCCGATGGGTTCGACGATTCAGTGACGAAGGAAATCTTAGTGACTTACGGTAAAATAACCATCCCCCTCATGCTATATCGGAAGAGCAGTGCCGCATGATGCAAAGGCAATACATATTGGATGACTTTACGCCGACGAGACAATTTGCTGAAATGTTTGAAGTCCATCCATTAACAGTTAGAAGACACCTACACGCTATGGGCCTGCATCACAGACGGCCTGCAAAAAAATTGCTTTAACGCAACGCCCATAAAAATGATCGAATTATTTTCGCACATCAATATTTAAATTTTGACTGGCCGTCTACTGCTTTCATCGATGAAAAGACTTTTGCATCTTCGCAAACGGGCAGATTGCATTTGTGGCGGATTGACAACACACGATACACGGAAGACCACATCATAGCTAACAATGCATCTGGTCGCATTAATGCTTACATTTCTGGCTAGTTTAGCAGGCGTTGGAGAACTTGTTAATTTACCACCCAGAGCAACTGCTCAGAATTATGTTGACTTATTGGATGAGAGTGTGATTCCGACCTTGCGAACTTATTATAACTTATTCACAACAAGAAGTTCCTAGAATTAATTTTGTGCAAGACTACACAACCATTCATACAGCAAGGATCCTTAGAAGCTGGTTCAGTAATACAAATTTAAATGTTATTCCGTAGCCTCCAAAAAGTGATGATATAAACCCAATCGAAAATTTATGGGGTTTGATGGTCTAGAAATGGTCCAATCTAAACGAAAGAACTAGAGAAGCACTTATAGATCACTGTCACACAGTCTGGGAAAGTTTTAGGGGTACTGACATATGTCAGGAACTGATTGGATCGATGCGTGACCAGGTCCTGGCAGTTATTCAAAACCAAGGTGGATACACGCGGTTTTGAATATTTAGCGTAAAAAGTTAATACGGGTTAAAATAATGAGTTGTATTATATTGTGGTGATCAAGGCCATTCTATAAAGGACTTCGCAGCGAGAGGGGCCTAAATGCGCAACATGATTGCATTTTAAGAAGCCTAGTAATCGCATTACAGTCGCTGCGGATTGGCCTGCGAGACTCATGGCCGAGAAAAGGTACATAAACTCGATCGATTATGGAGGCGTCTAAAGATTATCCCTAACGATATGTTTATTGTTTCTGCTCCACTTAGTGAATGATCCGAACTCTATATTAAATAATTACTTATAAATTAAATACCAGTGTCACGTAATAGACAATGACCCAGTGTTGCGATTTTCTGATGCGCGGTTTTATGTTGCTAACACTCAAAAATGCACACCTACAAATATTATTACAACACGAACGATATGTACATATGTTTTTAATAATGAATAAGATAATAACCTAGATTCTTACCGATACTTTATTTACGAACTTTGTTATTTCAGCGATATGTTTAATTTAATTCAGTATTTAAGTTTTTACCTATGTTAATATATATATATAGCAGTATACTTGAATATATCTTAAGTCTGGTCCTTGCGTTACTTTACTGAATTTATTGGTTCTTAACTAGTACAGGGATGGGTGACCTTTCTACTAGTTTAATCATTTTGTACTTGTAATTTTGATATACCTTTACACAATATTTGTAACTATTTTTGAAAATAAAAATTATAATTAATAAATTTTAAAAAAATATTGTTATTATTACTGTAATACCTGAGTAGCTAGGTTCGGCAATAGTAACCAAAAGAAATTCCAAGTTATGATACTAGGTCCTTATTTCGAGCACGCCACGATCGTGGCGGTAAGTCCCGTGTTTGAGGAGTGGCTGGAGAGGCGGCATGGCGCCCTCACTTTCCGGCTGACACTGGTAATGACCTGGCCACGGTTGTTTTGGCCAGTTCCTGTGTCGGATACGCCGGCAAGAGACGCCCGGTTGTTACCACTGCGGCGACTGCCGCGACGTTGTTGAGGACACGGGGCTGCACACTTTGGCGGTTTGCACAGCCTGGGCATCGCAGCACCGTGTGTTGATCGCGGCAGTCGGATCGGTTGCCCTCTCGCTCCCGGCCGTGGTCCAGTCTATAGTCCGGAGTGAGAGGTCGTGGAATGCCATCGCCTCCTTCTGTGAGGAAGTGATTTCCGTCAAGGAGGCGGCGGAGCGGGAGAAGGAGCGCTTAAACGCAAACCCTCTTCCCAACCGCAAAACCGGGCGCCGGAGGGCGCGAGATGACCTCCAGCCACCCTGAGATTTGACCTGAAGGTGGTGGGCTTTGTGGGCCTGCCCGCCATCCGTTCAGCACCAGGTCCGAGAGGCGGCGTGCGTGTTCCCACGCGCGTCTCTGTGTCGTGTCCGTCTCCCCTTTAGGGGGGAGACAGTAAGGCTTTTAAATGTGTAGTGCCTATATTAAGTAGGTTTTATTGTGTAGTAGCCTGCCGTTTCACACGGCGGGCTGAAACCTCGGCGGGATCGCGACCGCATGCGAAAGTGATTCGCGCGGCCCCGTCGATAGTGGTTTTGTCGAGGAACACCGTGGTAGGTTTAGTCGGTATTCCGGGAGGTACCTTATTCTTATTCCATCTTTCTTTTACCCCGGCGAGTCCGACATAGCCCCTCCGCCTGCCCCCGTGGAGGGGTATGCGTCAAAGAATTTCACAAAGTAAAAAAAAAAAAAACGATCCTTATTTAATTACTGCCTTACGTTTACTCGAATGTTATACATTGAAATTAACAACTTTATACGGATTTTATAGCGTTGTTTATTTTTTATAAAACAATATTATTACATGATTTTGAAACTTTAAACGGTTGCTTTTCAACAGCCATGTTCACGGGGAGATAGAACATGGCTGCTGAAAAGCAACCGAAATGACGGGGAAAGTGTAACCTTAAATCTAAATAGTTTTATAATTTAAATAGCTTAAATAGAAACAGTTTCTAATAAAGGTGTTTAACAATAGTAGTTTAAAGTTTCAAAAGGAGACGGGGATTTCTGGGCCTGACTGCTTTAAGTTAAGATATGGTTTAAAAAAAGCGTTGTATTTTTCTATTGTAAAATATAAAAAATTTGCTTAATTCACAATCTGGAAGACGAGAAATCTTAAAAATAAGTTTATGTCACTAATAAAATAGGATATTGATTACTATAATTGATTAATGTGAATGTATTAAATAAAAAAACATAAAATCACTTGCACCAGATGATTGGTTCAATCAAAGTAAATGTATTTAACACTAATTAACATAATGTCAACAGTTAAAATATCGAAATACTAACATGATGGAAATAAATCTGTAAATTGATTCTCGTTTACAGATGGATTTATTACCTGTGTTTGTCAACTGTATTTTTAATCTGTACTAACAGTGACAGCTACCTGACGTTCAATCTATGATCACTCGTCTCGTATCGTTTACTGCGTGTGCGTTTTGAGTGTGTTTCCAGTTTTTTTATATATATTCCTCAACTAGTGCTTTCTTTGAAATTAAACTACTATATACGGATTTTATCGCGCCGTTTATTTATCACTGTATTACAAAATTTTGAAAAGTCAAAAGTTATTAATACAAGTTATCAGAGAACATCGCGCTGACTTACGCATCATAAATAGGAACGTTGAGATTTTGTCTAATGAAATACAGAGATTAATAACTCCATTTGATTTTAAACAATGCATCAATGCTATAAATCACAGAGAAAGATCAAAATATAATGCGTGTAAAACGAACAAAATTCAAAAATATGAAAAATTATTATCAAAATCAAATGCCAACAGCAAGAAACGAAACGTCAATGCACGGACCAATGACACGCCGCCGTCATCTCAAAGACAAGCAGTTATTAATCTGTCAAAACAAACTTTAGACAAAACAACCGAAAAAGTATTAAGTAGAGGTTTAAATTATGCAATAACACCGGCTAGGATACCGTATGAGGCCATTATTTGCAACGTCGAGGACTGCCTAGTCAAGAATAACATAAGAAAGGAAGATTTGGAGGCTATACGTCAGGATATTTCATCGGTCTTGCGTCGAAGTAAAGTGCCCAGACCGAATCTTCCCAAAGATGAATTCGTCGCATTGAAGAACTTGCGGGCTAGGCCAGATATTACAGTACTCCGTGCAGATAAAGGAAACGCTACGGTAATAATGGATACGTCAGATTATAAACATAAAATTGAAAATTTACTTTCGGATGAAACAACATATAAACAGGTTAAAACAGACCCTACCAACAAAATATTAAACAAAACCAAAGACATCATATATAAATACTCCGAAAGACTAGATCTAGACGTTAAACAATTAATACCAGCTTGCGTAAAACCTCCAAAGCTGTATGGGTTACCAAAAATACACAAGGAAAACGCTCCTGTACGTCCTATTGTGAGTCAGATCGACACACCAACTTACAGATTGGCTCAGCACGTAGCGAAGATACTCTCACCACTCAGAGGCAACTCGAGAGCACATGTAAAGGATTCATACCATTTTGTGAGTGAGATTAAACACCTATGTCTCACTAACAATGAAACAATGGTTAGTTTTGATGTACAGTCATTATTTACATGCATACCTGTACATGACTGTATTGAAATAACTAAAAGGAAGCTAATAGAGTACAATATGCCTGAGGAATATGCAGAACTACTTAAGCATTGCTTAACAACTGGCTATCTGTTGTGGGACAATAAATTCTACATACAAGTCGATGGTGTGGCAATGGGCTCCCCAGTATCGCCTGTTGTTGCCGATATATATATGGAGGACTTCGAGGCTCGAGCTTTACAGACTGCCCCCATCACACCCAGGATTTATAAGAGGTTTGTAGATGATACTTTTACAATATTACCAACAGATAGTGTTAGTGTATTCCTAGAACATCTTAATTCCATTAATAACAACATCCAATTTACTATGGAATTAGAGGCAAATAATTCATTAGCATTCTTAGACATACTTGTCATCAGGAATCCTGATCATACTTTGAGCCACACCGTGTATAGGAAAAAGACCCATACAAATAGGTACTTGAACGGTGAATCTCACCACCATCCTAAACAGTTAGCTACCGTGGGAATGTCTTTGTTTCAGAGAGCCCACGGGATCTGTGACAAGAAACACCTGGACGCCGAGCTTCAACATGTCAAGCAAGTACTGCAAGACAATAAGCTCCAACAGCCGCGCCGCTGTCACAGATCCCGAGAAAAGCCAGCCACAGTCGAGCGCCAGCCTGCTATACTGCCTTATGTAAGGGGTGTCACTGACAAGATTGGCTACATCTTGAAGCGAGCTTCAATCAACACATACTTCAAGCCGCCAACGAAGATAAGTCAATTTTTACCATCCGTCAAGTGCCAATTACCTTTACAAGATGCAGGGGTCTATAAAATAGATTGTGACTGCGGACTCTCATACATTGGTCAAACCAAGAGAAGCATAGGCACCCGCATAAAAGAACACATAGCTGACGTAAAACACAAACGCTCGTTGAAGTCTGCTGTGTGTGAACACGTACAACAGGGGACCAACCACTACCTGAGATTTGACAAACCACAGATTCTCGCTAAAGAACACCGATTCCTGCCAAGGATGCTTCGCGAGGCTATTGAAATTAAAAAACATCCCAATTTCAATAGAGAAGATGGTTGGAATGTACCACCAGCTTGGGATCCAGTACTTCAAATAGTCAAACCCAAGAAGAAACAAACCACAGCTAGACTTCATGATACTTTGAGCTCATTCTGCGTAAATAGAAACACCAATAATTAAATTATGTTCAGGTACTTTGAAATAACTACACTGGAACATTGAGACAACTACCATCTTAGTCTCCCCGTGACCATGGCTGCTGAAAAGCACCCGAAACGTCGGGGAAAGTGTAAACCAAAAATAAATAGATTTAATAGTTTAAATAATTTTATTAGCTTATAAATTAGTCAAATAAAATCAATAGTAGTAGTAGAGTAATATTTTCAAAATTTTGTAATACAGTGATAAATAAACGGCGCGATAAAATCCGTATATAGTAGTTTAATTTCAATGAATAACATTCGCGTAAACAGAAGACAATATTATGTAAATCAGTACGGACTGGAAACAGCAACAAAAATACGCCGGTTAGAAGATCTGCAAACTAAGCGCGCAAGATATGTAACATCTTTAAATTTCTTGAAGAGATGTCGTGATCACAGTCTCATTCCTACGTGTGTCAAGATATCAGCCAAGAAAGACATACGAGGAAGCGCTAAGATCTTAAAACAGGCAAGTCAAAAGTTATTAATACAAGTTATCAGAGAACATCGCGCTGACTTACGCAGCATAAATAGGAACGTTGAGATTTTGTCTAATGAAATACAGAGATTAATAACTCCATTTGATTTTAAACAATGCATCAATGCTATAAATCACAGAGAAAGATCTAAATATAATGCGTGTAAAACGAACAAAATTCAAAAATATGAAAAATTATTATCAAAATCAAATGCCAACAGCAAGAAACGAAACGTCAATGCACGGACCAATGACACGCCGCCGTCATCTCAAAGACAAGCAGTTATTAATCTGTCAAAACAAACTTTAGACAAAACAACCGAAAAAGTATTAAGTAGAGGTTTAAATTATGCAATAACACCGGCTAGGATACCGTATGAGGCCATTATTTGCAACGTCGAGGACTGCCTAGTCAAGAATAACATAAGAAAGGAAGATTTGGAGGCTATACGTCAGGATATTTCATCGGTCTTGCGTCGAAGTAAAGTGCCCAGACCGAATCTTCCCAAAGATGAATTCGTCGCATTGAAGAACTTGCGGGCTAGGCCAGATATTACAGTACTCCGTGCAGATAAAGGAAACGCTACGGTAATAATGGATACGTCAGATTATAAACATAAAATTGAAAATTTACTTTCGGATGAAACAACATATAAACAGGTTAAAACAGACCCTACCAACAAAATATTAAACAAAACCAAAGACATCATATATAAATACTCCGAAAGACTAGATCTAGACGTTAAACAATTAATACCAGCTTGCGTAAAACCTCCAAAGCTGTATGGGTTACCAAAAATACACAAGGAAAACGCTCCTGTACGTCCTATTGTGAGTCAGATCGACACACCAACTTACAGATTGGCTCAGCACGTAGCGAAGATACTCTCACCACTCAGAGGCAACTCGAGAGCACATGTAAAGGATTCATACCATTTTGTGAGTGAGATTAAACACCTATGTCTCACTAACAATGAAACAATGGTTAGTTTTGATGTACAGTCATTATTTACATGCATACCTGTACATGACTGTATTGAAATAACTAAAAGGAAGCTAATAGAGTACAATATGCCTGAGGAATATGCAGAACTACTTAAGCATTGCTTAACAACTGGCTATCTGTTGTGGGACAATAAATTCTACATACAAGTCGATGGTGTGGCAATGGGCTCCCCAGTATCGCCTGTTGTTGCCGATATATATATGGAGGACTTCGAGGCTCGAGCTTTACAGACTGCCCCCATCACACCCAGGATTTATAAGAGGTTTGTAGATGATACTTTTACAATATTACCAACAGATAGTGTTAGTGTATTCCTAGAACATCTTAATTCCATTAATAACAACATCCAATTTACTATGGAATTAGAGGCAAATAATTCATTAGCATTCTTAGACGTACTTGTCATCAGGAATCCTGATCATACTTTGAGCCACACCGTGTATAGGAAAAAGACCCATACAAATAGGTACTTGAACGGTGAATCTCACCACCATACTAAACAGTTAGCTACCGTGGGAATGTCTTTGTTTCAGAGAGCCCACGGGATCTGTGACAAGAAACACCTGGACGCCGAGCTTCAACATGTCAAGCAAGTACTGCAAGACAACAAGCTCCAACAGCCGCGCCGCTGCCACAGATCCCGAGAAAAGCCAGCCACAGTCGAGCGCCAGCCTGCTATACTGCCTTATGTAAGGGGTGTCACTGACAAGATTGGCTACATCTTGAAGCGAGCTTCAATCAACACATACTTCAAGCCGCCAACGAAGATAAGTCAATTTTTACCATCCGTCAAGTGCCAATTACCTTTACAAGATGCAGGGGTCTATAAAATAGATTGTGACTGCGGACTCTCATACATTGGTCAAACCAAGAGAAGCATAGGCACCCGCATAAAAGAACACATAGCTGACGTAAAACACAAACGCTCGTTGAAGTCTGCTGTGTGTGAACACGTACAACAGGGGACCAACCACTACCTGAGATTTGACAAACCACAGATTCTCGCTAAAGAACACCGATTCCTGCCAAGGATGCTTCGCGAGGCTATTGAAATTAAAAAACATCCCAATTTCAATAGAGAAGATGGTTGGAATGTACCACCAGCTTGGGATCCAGTACTTCAAATAGTCAAACCCAAGAAGAAACAAACCACAGCTAGACTTCATGATACTTTGAGCTCATTCTGCGTAAATAGAAACACCAATAATTAAATTATGTTCAGGTACTTTGAAATAACTACACTGGAACATTGAGACAACTACCATCTTAGTCTCCCCGTGACCATGGCTGCTGAAAAGCACCCGAAACGTCGGGGAAAGTGTAAACCAAAAATAAATAGATTTAATAGTTTAAATAATTTTATTAGCTTATAAATTAGTCAAATAAAATCAATAGTAGTAGTAGAGTAATATTTTCAAAATGTTGTAATACAGTGATAAATAAACGGCGCGATAAAATCCGTATATAGTAGTTTAATTTCAATGAATAACATTCGCGTAAACAGAAGACAATATAGTGCTTTCTTTCTATGGATTTCTGATCTTGCTTAACTTGTACGACCCTTGCTATCTTAATGGACACGGATAAACTTGTTTACTCGTCTGAATTTGGCTCAGTATTTTGGATTTTACGTCCTGCTTATCGATTGGATATTGACACCATGGATCGCTGTGTGAATTGTGGTATAGCGACTAGTCGCTGTAATACACTGGGGCGACGAGCTTTAGATGATGAAACGACACTGTCAGTGATTCGTCAATGGCGTGCACCAGAACCTGTAAGTACAACCTTTTGTTTGTTGGCTAGCCAGCGTCTCTCACTATAGGTTCCGTCCTATGTTTTCCATAACCATTATGCACGAGCAACACTAATGCTTAACGTTGTTTTTTAACGCGTTATTGGATACCTGCTAAACATCGATTTTGAGAGGTTGATTTTCCATAAATCCTTTCTTAGTGGCGGCTTCATTATAAAAGAAACCTACCTACTGTAAAAATCATGCTTGTTGCTACAATAGTTGACTCTGCTTGTTAATAAGTGTTCCTAAACACGTTAATAATTATCGGCATTAAACCTAAGTGTGGCCCCTGCATTATACTTACAAATAAAGTATAGATACTTAAACATACTATAATAGTCATATGAACAATAATAAAACAACTAAAAACCTAAACTGACTGTATATTTCGCAGTAATCATGATTCTTTTATTTAAATTCTTTTCTCATCTTTCAGGTAAACAGCAGTGACTATATTTGCCAAGCTTGTTGGGATTTGGCTCAACAACCATCTGTTGATGAATCACAACAACTTGGGCACCGTAGTGTATGTCTCCACTGTGGTCGTTCTCTTGCATCATGAGTCAGCCATCTACCACCTGCGCACTTCTTAGATGACATTCTGATTATAATTGAAGATGAATAAAAGATAATTATTATTAAAAAAGTGATTTTTATTTTTAAACATCACATCCTTGTCTTCCCTATATTTTAATCTATTTGTGAGTTTCCTAATATCCTCCCACTCAATACAATACAATAAATACTACAATTTATA
The DNA here is from genome assembly GCA_963675205.1 of Catocala nupta. Classification (NCBI taxonomy): domain Eukaryota; kingdom Metazoa; phylum Arthropoda; class Insecta; order Lepidoptera; family Erebidae; genus Catocala; species Catocala nupta. The sequence continues at coordinate 7,105,716 of OY776085.1, read as the reverse complement.
TAGTAAATAACTGTCTAGTAAAACAAAGTAGCAAGCGCAGCTCAAAAATCAGCTGTTTAGTATAGATTGTTGTCAACTTGTTGCATAACCTCACTTTTACTAAATCTCTTATAGCTCTGCTCTCAGATTGCCAAAATCCGCAGAATTTTCAGAGATGGTTTGATAATATATAAGCTCTAAATTCATTCAATTTTCATCCTTTTACATCCAGGCCCAAGAATGTATGAAAGCGTATCCGTCTCCAGTGTTTTATCAAAAATAAAGAACACGATAAAATCCGTATAAAGTTGTTTAATTTTAATAGGTCCTTATTTCTTGGCACCCGCAACAAATGTTATTAGAAGTATATTATATGCGAGAAGTTGGCAAATGATTCCATTTACCTCTCTTATATTACTTCGCTCTCTAGCAAAGCGAAAGAAGGATAATAAACCAGAGTTTTTCTTTAAAAGTTTAAGTGGTCGTATCCACCAATGCCTCTGTGTCGAATGTTGTGGATTCGATCCCCAAACAGAGCAAAAATTTGTGTGCTCCAAGAATAGTTGCGCCGAGTATTAGCGTTGTTTGAATATTTATAAAGTCGACACTGGAATTATTCTTAAAATGTCTTTTTCTAAAAATAAAAATAAACACATACGTATATTTATTTCTACCGAAAAAGATAAGCATCACAGATACTCATACAAGGGCCAAATTGTGAGCTATATCTGATTTCAGTAATATGAATGGCTAAAACGCTTAAACGCCGTTGAATCAATATGTACTACGTTTGTTTTTTATTTTGCACGTCATAATGACCACACTCTGCTGATGATACACGATCATGTGGTCCAAGAGCAGTGGCCTCCACACCATTATCATAGCAGCTGAGGCGATGTTGAGGTCCCTACTTTGACGGCCTGAGAAAGGACGTTTTCATACCCCGCCTTAAGAACCCAGGACGTACTAGAGGAGACAAATCAACTAATTTGTTTGTAACATGCGTTAAGACGCACACACTCTTACTTATAATCTGAGCCATGCTCTTACTGTACCGATAAGGTGGAGTCTTTCAAGTCCTACCCTAGTATTAGACTGCATAAGTAAAAGACCGTTTACAACGTATTCAGTCAATAAACACCTAAACATCCAGGTGGTATTCATGAGGTTGTGGTGAGTAGGCAAGTAAAACATCACGCCACGTGTGACGTAGATCGTATGATCTCGTGCTGCGTTGTAGTGTATGGTAATAGGCAAGTAAAACCATACGCTACAACGCAGCATGTGATCATACGATCTACGTTACACGTAGCGTGGTGTTTTACACGTGTAAGGGATTAGTGCGCTTAGCCCCACCTCCAGCAAGGTGGCCGTCCACTTGCCATTGTATTAGCGGAGCGCGCGCAAGATGGCTGCCACATATTCTTTGTTGTACGGTCAACCAGTTCAGACCGAACCGTCATTATTATTCATTAGAATTATGTAAAGCGCGATCCTTAATTATTATTAGCTGTTTAGCATAAATAGTGTGTCGTTAATAATAATATATATAATAATAATATATTCTACCATATACACACAACACCATCTAGCCCAAACTAAGCAGAGCTTGTACTACGGGTACTAGACAATGGATAAACATACATATATACCTTTTTCTTTTGTAAATACATACATATTATACATAGAAACACCCAGTCCAAGACAAACATCCATGATATACATACATTAATGTATGTAAATTACTTGCGTATTTAATTGCTGCCAGCATCCTTCTCGCTTATCATTAAGCAAGTGGTCTACGATAGTTAAGCTAACCACTTCAAGGTCATCAGAACTCAATTCTATGAACACAGATCCCTGGGATAGTTACTTCTTGATAATTAATCTTACAAGTCTTAGATTACCTGACATCATTAAAACTCTATTGGGTCTTGTCGCCAATGTGCCGTTGCTACTCAATACAACTTTCCTACAAAGTCATTTTTTAAAACCTCACCCCTCTCTTGTTTTGATTCCTGTGTCACGCCAGACAAACATTCAAACAGTGGACACAAAGAATACCCAGACTCGAAACGACAATTTGTGGGTCACACAAATGTTTGTATCGTGTGGGGATCGAACCCACAACGTGCGGCGCAGTGGCAGTTGGCGAAGCAACCCCTTAAATCACTGCGCCATCCGTGCAAACAAAATTTGATTATTAGAAATATATTACGCTAGCTGTTTTTGTAAGTATCTGGGTAAAGATAATGATGAGGGTCATGATATGGTGATCAGAGGAGCTCAATGGTGGAAGTAATATACAACACATGATTAAATATGTAAGTTAATGATTTCAAACTACCCTGATATTATCTTACAACGGAACTAATTCTGTTGAGTAGATATTGTGTTGAATTTCTTATAATAACATTAATAAATATCTTAATAAAAGCTTTCCAATTCATTTTCAGCTACAAATAGACACAGCGATATCCACTTCGATCGTTAGGTACAAGTTGTTTTGTCTATGTTTTATTCTGGCTAAAATGAAATATTTACTAAATTGTATATGTTCAGTGGTGACTATACAAAGTATTATGTTTGTTCGACTGATGTGTGGATTATATTATAACGTTTCATCACATCGGCTGATACGGCTGGGTGCAAGGCTCTATTGCGTGGCATTGGTTTTAATCATTACGTTCAGTTATTTTGATGTCATACGTAAATACTTGATCAAAAATGAGTTTGTACTAAGCATTAGATACATCTTATTATTCGCTCTCTATGTTTTAAATGTCATAATAAATTTAGTGTACGATGGAGAAAATTTTCTAAATTTTAGAGACGGAATTACCAAAATTGATTTATGGTTAAATTGTAAACCGGTTGAAGATATAAAATTTTCTAAGTTATTATTCATTTCTATAATATTACAAAAGATAATCGGTTCAGTGTATATATGCATTTATTTCAGTATACTGTGTAGTAGGAATCCAGGTTACGGGTTCTTAATAGCGCTAGTAGACCTGGCATTAGCGCTTTCTCACTTGACAAAGATTATGATGTTTGATTCAGTATATCGTCGAATGAAGTTGTTGCGTAAACGCTTTGAAAATGACTTAACGATCGCCCGCAGATTTGAAGATGGTGAACAGGTTATGATAGAGAACTTACACAAGTGTATGGATATCTATAAGAATTTATTGAATACGATATTGGTTTCGGATACACCAATGAAAATAATGGTAGAGTTCTCATGTAACTTTCTTTTAAATAATATTATGTTTAATCTAAGCGAATTCTAAGATATTTTGTCGATTTGCATAAAAGTATTTCAGTTTTACGTATCAAACAGATTTTAGGTAGAGACTACCAAATATATTCTAGTTTATCTATTAGGGTTAGTGATAGTCACATATTTAAGTCTTTATGTCATTATCACTAACCCTAATAGTCCTTTTACTATATTCCCTTATGTTCACCCATCTGTTCAAACTGTTACATAGCCCGTTAATATTGCCGATGACTTTCTGATCTAGAAACATTAATAAATTTATCTTCAGATATTTTGGAGCACTTTAACGGTAATACCAAAAGGACTGATTCTGGCATATGATTTAATTCATAAATTACATATAAGGGTATGTATAAATTAAACTTTCATATAGTATTATACTAATGAGATTTGTTTTGGAAGGAATACTTGTTGGTAAAAATCTAAACGATCAACTTTAGATCACCCAAAAACATTTGATCAAATTTGGTCTAGCCGATTAGATACAGTTCAGTAACGTAGGCATTTTCAGAATAATTATACACATAAAGAAGATAATAGCTATAAGTTTTAACAGTCATAGTCAATTATGATTTTAGCATTCGACATTTGGTGTGTTTGAGGCGATGGTGCATATGATCGTACCTTTCATACCTGGAATGTTTGTCGAACTGGTCAACAGTGAAATTGACAAAATAAAGCTGCATGTTGCAAAGCAGTTACTGGCTTATAGAGGTATGATTTGATAGTGATACTTATAAATATGATATAATATGTCCCACTGTTTGGCACGGGGCTCTTCTCAGTTCTCTTTGTTACAACATGAAGAATAGCTACCGCCTAATGATGAACTGTTACGAGCTCTAATAACATTTGTAACACTAGGAACAGCAATCGCATTTTAGTGGCCTTTTAAAGGTTCCTAAAGCGGCGGAACGAATGACGGTATTGCAAGTGGCATTGCAATAACGCCATTTCAAATAGCAATGCAATGCAACATTGACAAATGGCTGCAGTGACGGCATTGTAAATGGCAAAAGCTACTAACAACTTGAACAACACTATGGGGTCTTATAGTTTTGTCGACACTGTAGCAAAACGCAATCAAGGACTAAGTTTAGGGCAGTTATTTGCCTGAGCTTTTCTTTAAAGTAGCGTTATCCCCATACTTAGGTTACTGCAAACTAGAAAGTTCGGAATATAACAAATTCCATACTGCAATAGTATGTTTATGCGTTGATAAGATTGGTTACAATTAAGGCTAATGTAAATTAAGTGTATAGATGTTCAGATGTTATTTATTATTTATTTATAATTGACTTATAATTTGACTACACGGATGTCGCAGTGGTTTAAATGGTTCTTCGACAATTACCACACGCATCGTATTTTGGGTCAGATCACATGGTACGAAAAATTGTATGATCCACACATAGTTGTTCTGAGTTGGACTATTCGTGTCTGCTGTTTGAATATTCCATCACCCGCGATACAGTATTAAATCCTAATGCCTGTAGGATGTCTTTATTTAAAAAGAAAATCATTTCTTAATCAATGATATTCTTTATTATAGGTTCAGTAAATAAAATAGACAGGCTGTTCAGAAATGTTATAATGCATTGTATTGTGTGTTGCAGGAACGATTGCCCGCAACAAAGTCGTTGACATGATAAAGTACTTTGAGCAGCGCCCATTAAAATATACGATTTTGCGAATGATTACAATTGATTTAACACTCTTGCTGACTATGTTTGGATTAGTTACGACATACACCGTCGCTATGATACAGTTCAGTCACATTTATGATTAGCAGTCTCGTCAAGAAATGAGATCATGTAAAATGATGATAAAACCGTTCGCCATATTCTAGGTACTGTTATCGCTTACTGTCTGCATGTAGACGTAGTGATCATATAGGTATAATATGTATCTACAGGAATCCTGGTCCTCTATAATAACAGATATAGAGCATCGTCTATTTTTACGGCATGTTAATATTGTTGCATTATTATTATTATTATTTTTTTTTTTTTTTATTTCTCCTCACAAAAAGTCACTTACAGCTAGTTACATTGTACATTATTTATTATATTAATATGTGAGGAGCTGGTGTCTGTGATAGGCATGGAATGCCTGTGTTACAAATCACCAGGTCCCCACCCCTCGGACAATGGAAACATTTTAGACCAGAATGTTATACAATAAGAATTTAATTTATTAATTTAGGTAACTACATCTTAGGGACTAATGAGAGAAAAAGTTATTTAAGAAATAATTTTAAAGGTAATGACTAAATATTTTTCTGAATGGAGAAGGCGCAACTAAAACTTAAAGACTTTGGCGACTAAGTAATGCGTCCACACATTGATACCATACGCGTTGACTTGCCGTACAAGGTCACTTGCCGGCCTCACAATACTATCACTTATAATTATCAGGAAAATCTATGTTGCAGCAACTATCAGAATGAGCAACAGTATTTTAAATTTAGTAAATGCCAGGCTCTATATAAAAGTAATATGGTATCCTCAATACTCAGGTACGGCATTATCTTTTGCGACAATTCTACTAATGAGGAATTAATATTTAAGGCTCAAAAAAGATGCATTAGAACGATGTTCAGATAATCACTGTTCCTTCTTTGTATATTTTTGAGCTAACAGTCTTTATTAAATCCAACCCTAAACTGTTTCCTCAGCTATCTGTCATAGTCAATCAAAGTAGAAGTGATACCTGCAGACTTTACCTTCATAGTTCAAAAACAACTCTCATGCGAAATAGTGTATTCTGTATGGCTCCAATCATTTACAATAAGATACACAGGAAAGAGAAAATATTAATGTTTTTAAAATAAACTATTTAATTATCTGATAGAAAAAGCTTACTATGACATACAAGAATTCATTAATGATAACATAAACCTGACATGACAATTATTTATATAAGAATTCTAATTAATTTTATTACAATTTAATTTAATTTATAATTTTAATTTTGATTTGAATTTAATTTTAATTTCATTTTAATTTTGATTTGGATTTTAATTTGATTTTGATTTATGATTATAATTTAATTTAATTGATGGTCTCTTTTTATTTTAATTGTATGTCTATTGGTATTTCTTATTACTGTATATTTTAATTGTTAATTGTATATCCATATTTTGATAATGTTTTGATTGTCTTTTTTTTATTGGCATGATTTATATAAATTTATTTAATTTATTACTGTTGTTCTCTTAGATCCCCTGTAAATATTTGTAACATGACCGATCCTTTTATGTTTATATTTTCATCTTGTATACTCATGTGTGCATACTCATGTTTAAACAAATAAAAGTATCTTTACCTTTACAGCCAAACAGTTTGGATACGTTAAATAGGTAATATTAAAATAATTACATATGTGTAAAAATTTTTAAGATTCGTGGCCTCGTCCTGTATGAAAGAAAAAGGAAATTGGCAATCTCATGCGGCAACTAGTCTAATCCCACAATTCTTACTGTTACGTACATATATGGCTTTTGGTTCAGTGTTTTATTTAATGTTGTTTGTGATAATGTTTAATAATGTTACTTATATTTTAATATACGGTTACAAATAAAGTAGTTTGCCTCTAACTTGAAGTTTGCCAGAAAAAGATGCAGCATCAACGTCAATAAAAGATATTGTTGGAACGGCGAGATTGGGTATTTTCTGTGGATCTTAACAAGCATTTTACTAACTTAAACCGGTCATACTGAAATTTGTGGACTATACCTTTATCCTGTACTCAGATAAGTGGGTAAAAATGGTTATATAGAATGCTTTATAAGAAATTACATCGAGAAACCGTTAAATATGAAAAATGTATATCAATAAATTTGTTGCTGTCATTAAGTCAGGTGAACAATTTAGAGATAATCACTTATAATGCTAAGTTAATGTAATGATAAGAATACTGTATATAATTATAAATTTTGTCTTTGTTTCATTAACTACAATGTACTAAGTTAGTATTGCATTCTTTTTAAATATTTAATAAAAGAATAAAATTTAAGAAGTTAAATTATATAAGATAAGTACTTATCTTTTTTATTATGATGTTTGATAATGGCTCGATGACGTAGTGGTTAGTGTAACCGACTGCCACGCCTGAGGTCGCAGGTTCGATTTCCGCACAAGTCAAACCTTTGTGTGCATGAATATGGATGTTTGTCTTGGTCTGGGTGTTTCTATGTATAATATGTAAAAAAAGTATATATTTATGTGGTTGTGTTTATAAGTAAAATTAAACATAATTATGTTATGTGTATGTCTGCGACGAAGTATACGTATTATTCATTTGTGAAATAAAGTCTTGTAACCTTTAGAGTGGTTTCTACAGGGGATCTGTTGATCCAGAAGGAACAGGCCACGCCGTAGGGGCGTGGTGTCCCAAGGTGAATTTAATGAGATTAATAATAGATGGTATGACAATTACACTTTTTTATTAACTACAAAAATTCAGTTTGCAATAAACTGCGCGGTTAATGAGACAACCGGTTTTACTCCTAATTTTCTTGTGTATGGTCGCGAGCTTGTCACTTGTGGTTCACTATTTGGGGTCAGTAACTCTGATCCCAATATAGTCCATATTCCTCATGACAATTACGCTGAGAACCTTGGCTATTTAACTTCTATTTTCGAGAAGGTACAAGCAGCATTATTGGTCGCGCACCAACGCAATTGTAAGTCTTACAATCTACGTCGTAAACCGGTTGAGTTTAATGTAGGTGATATTGTGTGGAGAAGAACGTTTTACCTTAGTGATAAAGATAAAATACTTTAGTAAAAAGTTGGCACCTAAATTTATTAAATGTAAAATTGTTTCCAAGAAGTCTCCGTTGGTCTATATACTCTCTGATATGTCTGGTAAACCTCTCGCTGAGTGGCATGTTAAAGACTTGAAACTAATTAACTATAAGGAATAGTTTGGTGATTCTAGCTAGTGGACTTTTGTTGTACCAAACCCAAGACCTCGTCGTAGGGCTAGCTAGATCACGACATTGTTTTGTATTTTTTTCTCCTGTGATTTGTTTATATTAAACCTAATTACGTAACTACAAAAGTAATACTTCCCATCGTAACACTTGAAAATATACGCTTCTAAACTGCGTACTTTAAAGCGTTTATTTGTTTATAAATTTTTATGTGCTATAAAAATTTCCTTTTTGTAGACAAAACTTTGTGACTTAATTACGCATTCTATCATCATATCAATTATTGCTTTCGAAAATACTAATCGAAATCTAAATATTTCACTTTTTCACCCAGTGGTTCAGTGGTTAAATGGTCACTGTCAAGTCGGTCTACAGGTTCAATCTTTTTGTTCCCGTCAAGTTTTTTTTTTGCTTTCATAGTGGTTATTCTTATCTGCTTGCTAGCGTACTAATCGCTATATTCTGGTATTGTTCAACGTCACCGTATTTGTCGTTTATTGATCTTCATAACAAACTCATTAAGTAATTACATTGTTGACATTCTAAACGTGTTTATTCTCTAACGGCCAGCTGTCGAGTCCGCATTCCTAATGAATGTATCACCTTGCCTTTAACGTGTTTTTTTATTGTTATCTGCTAACGATCTATTCGCAGCTATGGTGTTATCCTATTATAGATTCTCGTCTATTAAATAATATATCATTTAAAGGACTGACACCACTTCTCCTACCTGTTTCAGGATGCCGATCGGAAGCTGCTGCCGGAGGAGAGGGGAGTCCTCGGGAGACCGAATTTTCCCGAGGAGAAATTCTCCCCTAACGAGGGGGGTGTGTCACGCGGACCGCGCGTGCCATGACGGCTGCGCCGGCTGCGCGCGAGTTGGAGTGGTGGCTGGCGCCCCCCTTCCCCTCCTGCCCGGCGGTAGCGATATACATATAAGCCGACTGCGTCCTGGACCGTTTTTCTTCCGGCCCGGCTTCACATCTCAGCTAAGTGTCCTGATTTCTACAAGGACACGAAGCAAGCCTTTTAACGAACCACGCCCTGACTATTGCTTTGTAGTAACGACTAGTATTTCCTATATTTGTATTTTAAATATATTGAAAGTGTAATTGTCATACCTTCTATTTTTATTCTCTTTCATTAAATTCACCTAGGGACACTACGCCCCTACGGCGTGACCTGTTCCGTTTAGTTCAACAGATCTCCGATAGAAACCACTTTAAAGGTTACAAGGGTTAAACATTTTAACACGAGTTGTTCCGATTGAACATTCCGCCCACCATGGCCAGAATGGCCATAACTATAAAACACAGCTAACTATGAATACATTTTCAAAGTTACATTGATGTCCGCCCACCATGAGAAAACTGACAATATAAAATACCTGATGGGCTTCATCAGAGCTAATGGACTGTATAAAAGTTACACATTAAATTTTACACCTTATCAAATACAAATACAATATTATGCACTTCAGATGTATAATCTGCTCAAATCACAAAATATACAAAAATAAGACACAAGTTTTAATCATTAAGATTAACACATGATAATACAAAAAAAATATAACACAAACTGAATCTTACAACTACTTACTCAGTAACTGGTAGCAAAATTAATTTGGAAACGGGTCTCTTTATTATAGATTCTTTGCAGCGCAAAGAAACAACTCGCGTGACCTTATCCGAGCCAGTATGTTTTTCAACTATAAGACCATAAAGCCATCTTGCCGGAGGTAGATCATCTTCCATCACTATCACTACGCTTCCCACATCAGGTTCTGGAGTTCGGTGTGACCATTTATATCTTTGGTGAAACTGAACATATATAACAATATTCATTTGACCAACGACGCCAAAAGGCCTGAACTATACGTTGTGTCAAATGCCACCTCCTCAAGGTGCTGATGTTCGAGTTCTCTAAATTGGATTCAGGTACGAGCAGCAAAGGTTCGCCTACCAGAAAATGACCCGGTGTCAATGGGCACGGATCGTCAGGATTGATGCTCAGGGCAGAAATCTGTCTAGAATTGAGGCAAGCCTCGATCTGTGCAAGTACTGTCATCATCTCTTCAAACATAAGAGTGCTGGTACCTATCACCCGTTTTAGGTGGTGTTTGGTGGACTTCACTCCAGCCTCCCAAAGCCCTCCGAAATTCGGAGAGTGGGGTGGAATAAAGTGCCAATCCGTTCCATTGGTTGCCAACCAGTCAGCAATGTCAGATGCTACGCCGGATCTTTCCAACAAAGGTAGTGCCGTTATCACTCCAAAGCTCTCTACAATGGCCTCGTCGCGCTGTAAAGCGTTTAAAGGCCGCCAAAAATGCCTCCGACGTCATGTCACTGACGATTTCTAAATGTATGGCACGAGTAGCCATGCATACAAAAAGGCAGATATATCCCTTAGTGGAGTGATAACCGCGACCCTTCGTGGGTCTAACATTAATGGGACCTGCATAATCCACGCCACTTCTGTAGAAAGGTCGGCTAGCATTAACCCTGGCAGATGGCAACTGACCCATTAACGGTGAAACACCTCGGGCAGCATATCTAATGCACGCAACACACTTACGAACATATCCTCTTACTGTACTTCTAGCATTTACGATCCAATATTGACTTCGCAAATAGTTCAATACTAACTGTGGTCCACCATGTAAGGTACGTTCGTGAGCATCGGCTATCAAAAGAGTTGTGAAATGTGACTTCTGTGGTATGATGATGGGATGCTTTATATCATTATGAATGTTAGCGCGATGTAACCTACCACCTACTCTTAGAATATAATCGCAATCAAGGTATGGATTGAGCGAGGAGAGTTTACTTTTTTTATCAATATGTCCTGTAGTATCTAAACCTTTTATATCATCTCTGAAATGATCCATTTGACATAATTTAATACATGTGAATAATGACTCGTTAATTTCTGTAAATGTCAAAAGAGCACTAGATTGTTTTTTACTTCTATCCTTTAACTTTAAAAATTTTCTACAAATTACTACTACTCTAACAAGTCTTTTTAATGATGAGAATTTGAATATTATACTGTTTTCTTGACTTTCTTTAATAACAACATTTAATGCTAAATTTGATTTCCTTTCTTCTAAATTAGTTTTTTCGATGTTACCTCTATTATAAATAATATTCTTATTTTTTACCACTTAGGACCTTCTCTCCATAGCTCAAACTCTACGAAATCTGAAGAGTTCATACCTCGAGACGCACAATCTGCAGGATTATCCTGTGATTGAACATGTGACCACTGAGTGTTTTCCATAGTATTGAGAATTTCAGACACCCTATTGCCGACAAACGTGTTCCAACGGTTGGGATGACCTTTCAACCATGCAAGAACTACCAAAGAGTCAGTCCAGGCATGGATTTTGTCTCTACTAATTCCTAAGGTGCCCGAAACTTCTGAAAGAAGTTTTGAAAGCAGCACTGCGCCGCACAATTCCAAGCGAGGTATAGAAACCACCTTGACTGGAGCTACCTTGGTTTTGGAAACCACCAAATTGACGTGAACCGTATCGTTGCAATCTATAGTTCGTATATAAACCACAGCGGCATAGGCAACGTTGGATGCGTCACAGAAGCCTTGCAACTCTGTCTGTCTATCTGTTCGACTAGTCTGAAACCATCTGGGCAAATGAAAAGAATGAAGGCTATGCAAACTATTTCTATAACTAAGCCAATCTTTCAATATGCTTTCTGGGAGTTCATCATCCCATTCAATACCTGAGAGCCATACACGTTGAATGATAACCTTGGCTGTGTTATAACAGGAGCGATCCAATCTAGAGGATCAAATAATCGGGCGATATTCGAAATCACTCTGCGCTTAGTCACGGGAGTTTGCAGCTCCGGAAGATGAACAGTATAATTGAATTTATCTGATTTTCTATCCCACGACAATCCTAGAACCTTCATTACATTATCTGTCTTAAATTCCAAACTTTCCTTCATGTTCTCCCCCGTTATTCTATGCAAAAACTCTTCATTATTACTAGACCATTTCTGGAGCTGGAAACCTCCACGACTAAGCAATTCGTTCATTTGGCTGTATATTTCTAGACCCTCAACGACCGATTCACTACCAGTTAGCAAATCGTCTACATAAAAGTAGGGAAAGCTAGAGGGAAATCCTTCCCATCGTCGAGAGCAAGCTGTTGTAATGAACGCACTGCAAGGTATGGAGCTGAGGATGTACCAAAAGTAACACGCAGCAAACGCAAAGGCTGGATTTCGGCGTCTGGGTTGTCACGCCACAGAATACGTTGATAATCAACATCATCCTCTGACACTTTTATTTGGCGGTACATCTTAACAATGTCGCCGACCAAAGTTATAGGATGGCAGCGCCATCGCATAATAATTTGTCGTAAATCAGATTGCAAGGTAGGGCCAACCATCAAATCATCGTTTAATGAAGCTCCATTGCATCCCGAACATGAAGCATCGAAAGCGACCCAATTTTTTTTTATTTTTACATGGGGAAATGCGCCTGATGCATACCCTCTCGCCACAAGGGGAGGTGAGAGGGTTATGTCCGGCTCTCCCGTACTTCGGGCCTACGGACCAAAACCCCACGGTGTGCACGCTCGCTGCCTTGTATAGTGGATGGGTTACAACAATTACTACCTCAGCGACCCATCCAGCAGTCTACAGCTCCTCGGCGACGCCCCGGCACTACATAGGGCGTCGGACCGACTCAATGGCTGGCGGACGAGAGATCCCCGTTCTCCCGCCCGCAGCCTTCATTATGGTCTGGTTCGCCGGCGACGGCTCGGATCCGCAAGGATACTTTCTTCACGGATCCGCTCCGCCGCCTCCTTCTGCGAGATGACGTCCTCGCAGAAGGACGCGACCGCTGCCCACTTCCTCTCGCTGTCGACCATGGCTTTGATCATGGCCGGCAGCGAGAAATTTTTACTCACAACCTCAATGAGTTCACGGCGCTGCACCGCCCAAGCAGGACATTGCTCGAGCGTGTGCTGCGCCGTGTCCTCCTCACAGTCGCAGTGGTGGCAGATGGGACTCGGTTCCCTCCTAGCGACCGTGTGCAGGTATTTGCCAAAGCAACCGCGCCCTGACAACACCTGCACTAGCCGGAAGGAAAGGGTCCCATGCTGCCGCCCTGCCCACCGCTCCAATACCGGCTGGAGGGCCCCAACGGTTCTGAAACCGGCCAGGGGCGCCTCCAGCCGCGCCTTCCACTTTAAAATCATGCCCTGGTGGGCTCGATTGCGCGCGCACTCAATAGCTGTCGGGAGGGGACGACAACCCGTCTCCTCCCGCACCGCCTCACTCACTGCAGACACTTCGGCGAGCACTTCAGCCTCCAAATCCCACGGGGGTGCTCCGGCCAACGCGCAAGCTGCGTCGGCCGACACCGTGTGGTATCCACGTATTACCCTGACCGCTATGACTCTCTCCGCAAGAGAGTCCTGCACTGAGCGGTCAGGGAGTCCGCCCACACCGGTGCGCTGTAAAGTAAATCGCAAGTAAACGTTTATGTTTATGAGCACAAACTTATTTTACGCAACCAAAAAAGTATTCAGTCTTTCCACTAATCCTAAAAAACACATATAAAATGTAACCCATAATTTTCAGCTTATTTGGTCTAGTAGTAGAGTTCGAGTATATATGTGACACATGAATTAATCTTAATTTCTATGTATAGCCCAGGTTTTCCTACATGTTTTATATACCAAACAAATATGCGGTACTGGTAACTACAGACAACATTTAGAGACACATCTTTATATATTATATTTCTTATTAGAGACCGAATATATGTTAATTTTTTTAAGTTTACCCGCATTATTGTTATATCTCGTATGTTTGTATTTAAAAAGTATTGTTGTATTATGCCCAATATGCTCTCAATACATAATATCATCGACCGGATAACCCCCGTGTAGAGTCGCCGGCAACCAGCACTGGGCCCGCCCAAATTTGGCAATAACCGCCCAAGGGCGGACGCAGTGCCGAGAAGCTTCGGAGCGAGCTGTCTGAAATGCTGTCTGAAAGACCAGGGCCTCCGTCTTGTTAATAGCCACCCGTAAACCCAGCGCCTCGATACGCCCGACCACCTGGGAAACCGCCACGGTAGCCAAACGGGCCGCCTCCTCGAAGGTACCCACCAGGTACACACCAATGACTGTGACCTCTCCCCACGCGGCCGCAACGTATCCCGCACCCCTCTCCTTTACTGAGAGGGAGGGTGAACGAGGCGCCGTGGAGCCGACGACTGCCACGGAGCTGTCCCAGTCACCTGCCCAATTGGGGCTGGGAGGAACGTAATATGGCTCCGCGGCTACGGCTACACCAATCGACCACTCCGCCATAGACTGCAGAAAAAGGTCCTGCGCTCGGGCGGAGTGGTTGAGATTCGCCTGGAGGAGGAGATAGTCACGGTTTTGGTCCATGACTAGGTCGACATCTCCTCCTGCACCGCTGAGGGCGGTCTTACTTCAATTGATAAGGCGGCAGCCGGGGCCGATGAGCTGCCCCCCTCAACGCGTTTTATGGGTGGGGATTTGCACCCTCTGTCGCCACGGAAATGGGCAGCTGCTCGACCAGCTGCCGCACACGCCGGGCAGTGCGGGGTTGTCTTGCACGCTCCAATGACGTGCCCAGGCTGGCCGCAGCGGTAACAGGCGTCGCTGCGGTCCTCGGGGCTAGGGCACTTAATACGAGCGTGCCCAGCTCCCCCACACCTAAAACATCTCATGGGCCGAGCGGCCAGGATGTGGACCCTGGCCGAACTCCAGCCCACGAGTAGACGCCCGGCGTCAGCCAGCAGTTTGGCCGCGGCGACAGGGCATTGCGCCCACACGGCGCACCTCCCCCTGGGCCGGGACGGATGGTGCCAATCCGTATGGCGTCCGCAGCACAACCAGTTCTGGCGCTAATGGCGCCAGAGACGTCCTCCGCGGACACCGAGTCATCAAGGCCGGTGATGCGCATCTCTGCACACTTCACCGGCCTCGCAATCTTCACACCATCCGTCTCAGGAAACAGACTCCTGAGCCTAGCGGCAATGGTGTCTGCCGCTTCGCCTCCGTCAGCTCCGGGGAAGTCCAGGATGCGGCCTCCAGTATGAGCTTGGCGGACCCTGGCTCCGAGGCTTGTAATATCCCCGATGTTCCGCCTCGCCGTGGAAGGCACGGCCTGATAAGTCAGGCCGAGCTCAGCCGCCTCCGGTAGCACCGTTATAACCACGGCAGCTGACTTTGGCGCTCGGAGTCTGTTTCGCCGCCGCCTCTTTTTCTTGGCCCCGCCTTGGTTTACGGGGCCAGGTCTTACTGCGGCTGCGGTCGTCGCAGAGGCAGCCACAGCAGCAGCTGCAGCAGCAGCCGCAGCAGCAACGGCCCTCTTGGCCTTCCTTCGGCGAGTCCTGCCTATTTTCCTCACTGTCTGCCAGCCCTCACCCTGAGGGATGGCAGGCGCGGGAGCGTGCGGTGCAGTGGGCGCAAGTCCACTGGGGCCTCGCCGCATGGTCTGGGGCAGAGGAGCCCTGGGTGCTGGAAGAGGTGGGAAGTTTTTGATAGGCTTCTGCCGTCCTCCCTTCCCAGCCTTGTTGCGACCTACTGAGGGCGCAGGAGTGGCCTCCGGTGCTGGCATCGATGGTGCCGACGGGGCCTTAGCAGCCACAGAGGCGGCAGTGGCGGCGGCCGTAGACGGCGTGGCTTGCAGCCGCGACCGATAGCTTGGAGCCGGTAGCAGTCGGTCACCGAGACCTGCTATGCGGGCGTCTACATACTTAAACATCGTCGCCTGCAGGTCCAGATCGAAAACGACCCTAACCTTTGTAGTAATCTTGTCGTTCCGTACTACTGCGCGATGCGGCAAGTATACCGCACCTCTTCCCCTCTCTACATGAGGAACAACTTCAGCATGTCCCAACTGAAGATATTCATTGATTACAGCATTATACTGTACTCGAAGTTCTGGATTCTTCAAAAGTCTCCTTTCCAGCATGTGAAATCGTTTCTGAGCTATGATTTCAGACCTACCATACTTTGATTTGGGATCCGTGGACTTAAAAGGCAACTTGACAATGTACCTGCCGGCTGCGTCCCTTCGAGTCGTTGCAGAATAAAAGTCTTCACACCGTTGCTCCTCTTCAGTTAAAGTAACCTTGGCGCTTGAAAACTGATCTGATTCCAGCTCCCAAAATCTCCGTAATAGCTCATTCACATCTCTACCTGCAATAGCATGGCAACATACTGGCTTTGAAGTCAACGGTGTGCTCTGGATTTTACCCGATAAAATCCAGCCAAATTTGGTATTTTGAGCGACGGGCGTGCCCAGCGGTCCCTTGACCAAACCTTCTAACAACACTTCGCCGACCACACTAGTACTCAAAAGTAAGTTTATCTTACCTGGAGTATCGAAAGTTGGATCGGCTATTGTCTTCTGTTTACGCGAATGATATTCATTGAAATTAAACTACTATATACGGATTTTATCGCGTTGTTTATTTAACACTCTATTACATAATTTAGAAACTGTTACACTACTATACTATACTATTAAACTTTACTAATTTTAAGCTAATTAAATTATTAAATCTATCAAATCTATTTGTTTTTAAGTTTACACTTTCCCCGACGTTTCGGTTGCTTTTCAGCAGCCATGGTCACGGGGAGACTAAGATGGTAGTTGTCTCAATGTTCCAGTGTAGTTATTTCAAAGTACCCGAACATAATTTAGTTATTGGTGTTTCTATTTACGCAGAATGAGCTCAAAGTATAATGAAGTCTAGCTGTGGTTTGTTTCTTCTTGGGTTTGACTATTTGAAGTACTGGATCCCAAGCTGGTGGTACATTCCAACCATCTTCTCTAATGAAATTTGGATGTTTTTTGATCTCAATAGGATTTGACAAACCACAGATTCTCGCTAAAGAACACCGATTCCTACCAAGGATGCTTCGCGAGGCTATTGAGATCAAAAAACATCCAAATTTCAAGAGAGAAGATGGTCTTCTGAACACAAGATACACGTTTGTGAGGGGACATGGAAGGTTTTGGCAGTGCTATTACGATTATTATTCGTTACAATTTGTTTGATGGGCTTAGTATCTATATGCTCTAAAAATCGAAATCTGGACTCTAAAAAGTCTTTAAATTCATTAAAGGTAAGTAAGTTATCTGAAGTACTAATTTCTCTTTCCCACAATTTTCGTGACTTAACATCTAACTTCACGCTAATAATATAAATAACTATAACGTCCCAAGAGCTTACATCAATCCCGAGCGTACACAAGGCATGTAGACAGTCGACTGTGGTGTCTAAAAGATTTTTAATTGATGCTGATGACTCCTTCACAAGTGGTTGGTTGACAAATCTCTTTAATATGCAATTCGATAAGTATTTCTTATTGTCTTATAACGTCTCGTCAAAACAGACCAACATTCTTTATAATTAGAAGCAGTAACAGGAGTGTGTCGCAATAATTGCTCTGCCTCACCTACGAGATGAGCCTTTAAATAATGAAGCTTTTGGACGTCATCTATCGCTTCGTTTTTATCGATAAGAGACAGGAATAAATCACGGAATGTATTCCACTCGGTATATAATCCCGAAAATGTAGGTAGAGTAATTTTGGGTAACTTTACATTGTAGGTCTTTGTTTCTGTTTGTTTAGTAGTACTAGGTTTAGTTTTAAGTTCTTTTAATTCAGCTTTATATATCATGTAAATATATTCTGTTTTATTATAAATTTCACTTGTAAAATATGTATTTTTCATGTCTGATACAGTTGCAGATTCAATAATTTTACGATGTGTTTGTACAAATTGTTGCCATTGATTCTCTAATGTTTCTATTCTTGAATCAATATATGACTGAGTTAATCTATCTTTGGGTGCCTTTTTGAAATTAATTCTACCTTTTTCTATAATATTTTTGGTATCTACTTGCAACTTTACTAAAGACTCCATTATGATCACAAATTTAATTATAAACTACAAGCAAAATATTACAAGTTAAAGTTCTATGCAACCAATTAACCCAAACAAAGCAAATTTTACATAAAATATTCTTACTCCAAGAAATGGCAAAATATTTTACAAGTGTTTAACACAAATATGAAATCTAACTAAAATCGGGCATAGGTTCCCCGTAGTATCACTTTTTATTTAAATATTCTAAGTCTACAAACTAGTTACTACTAAATTATTCTAAGTTAAAACTAATGCAAAATTTTCTAAGTCCCAAACACTTAACTAATTATCTTCAAATTGTTCAAAGTTATTATATTACCACTAGACTCCTTATAATGCGTAAAACGAAACGTAATAGTTCAAAAGTACTCACAGTTTCTTTCTGCCAAACCTCAATTGACACACGTCACTTGTCATTTTTGTCCTGTCACTTATCACTTGTCAAAGGTGTCAACTCCAGTAGCACCCTCTCTCGTCTTTGTGCAGCATTAATATCGACCTCTTGAATCTCCCGGCAGCTTCAGTGGCCTGTCACTTCCGTGGCAGCCCTCCAATGTCTCCGTAAGCCGCTAGGCGTAAATGTTCGTCGCTCGACCAACGCACTTGCAGCGCCCTCTATCGGAGCTAATGTCAATTCGTGATGACCCGTCGTATCTCCACACAAAGACCTCTCGAACACACCCCCACACTTGTATAGTACAGAGTGGCGATCCACCACCACTTGTACTGCTTATACCAATATCACTAAGCGTGATAATAGTATTAACAGCCAACAATCCGGCTCGAAGGACCATATGGACCGTAATCCCAAAAATCGCCTTTAGTAGTGCGGGTTAGAAATGAAACTCACATAACCAAGCGAGGACAAATTTTATTGAGTTAGCCGGGGCTTATATAGTGGCCGCGGGGAATCTTAATAGCGCGATTCAGCACTTAACAACGCCATCTATCGAGCTTAGGGTTAAACATTTTAACACGAGTTGTTCCGATTGAACAGTCGGTATAAACTGTAAATTTTTTTCCGTTCTCCACATAACAACGCCAATGCTCAATAGCAGATAACACGGCTAAAGCCTCGTGCTCAGTAGCACTATAATTTTTTTCCTGGCTAGTGAGCGACTTACTATAATAGGCTATAACTCTCTTTTGTCCGTTCAGGACTTGACAAAGAACCACCGATACCGAAGTTACTGGCATCAGTATGTATTTCAAAGGGCTCAGTGTAATCTGGGCAAGAAAAAACAGAAGACGACACCAGACAATCCTTTAACTTACTAAAGGCCAAATCAGCCTCATGAGACCAAAAGGGAGGAGAAGTTTTACGTTGGCTAGTTAATTTGTTTAAAGGCGACCTCAGGCGTGGCAGTCGGTTACACTAACCACTACGCCATCGAGGCCGACACAGTGACCTCTTTGCTCTGTTTTATAACACTGTCCAATATATTGGAAGTGAGGCTTTTATCACAGTCCATCTCCTCTACATTGCATTTTCACTTTTCCTTAATTTAAAATAAATAACAGAAACAAACAGTATTTAATATTTGCTTTATGTATTTTATATTTATTACCTGCGTACGTCAGTAAGTTTATATTTGTGTGCAAGACTACCAAATCAGGTCTCGCCCAAAATATATGATTTGAATTGCAAATGAGGTTATAAAACATTGTGCTCCATCTTTCTGAACCAATTCTAATATGGAGAATCGATTTATTTTAGAGTTTACATGAATAATACAACCCATAATTTTTATTTTGTTCTCAAATTAATTTGTTTTCCATTTGTTTTGGCCAGATATATGAAGTACAAACATAAGAATAATATAGGTGAATCATTCAATACTTCATTGATTTTAGCACTACAGATATGGTTTTTAGGAGTACTACGACGGCAACGCATGGTGACGTTGTGCAGCCTGCGTACGAAGTTAAGTTCAAATTGTAATCATGCATCAAGCACAGGGTGTCTGCACTACTTAAGCTTAGCCTTTTTTACAAAAGGAACATAGTACAGGGCTATTTACTTGGTTCAGTTTGAAGGCTCGCTTTAAACCAAATTTTAACAAAAACGGCTTTGTTTGGTTTAAACCGAGGCTTCAAACTGAAACAAGTAAATATACAAAATCATTTCTTTATGTTTTATATTAATATGGCTTACTTAAGGCTTTGAGCAATTCTGGGCATGTACTCTGTTTCTTTATACCGCTGCCTTTATACAAGTGCTCGATTCTCTCGTTATTTACATCGCCAATATTGTATTGAGAGAAATGGAAAAAAGCACACAATTATTTGTAGATGTGAATGTTACTCGTGTGTCTTAGAAATCTGTTCACCAGTCAAGGAACAAAAACGTGGACGATATTGTCTATTGTCTAATCATTAGACGCTGCTACCGTTTTTGTGATTATTTTGATTTGATGTATTAGATTCAGTGCGATATATTGCAGTGTATCTAATAGTTACCTACTAGCAAATACAACGATTAGATTTCATGCGATTTAAGCGTAAACGCTTATCTCGTTGGTGGTATAAATTTGAACTTATGTTTGCGGTCGATCGTGCAATCCTGGTTTGATTTCTGGATCGAGCAAAATGTCATTGCGTTTTTCTGTTAAGGAATTAGTAATAGTAACACGGATTCTACTAATTTGTCCCATCGGCGTCACAGGATGACCACTTTATTACATGGAACTTAAAACATAAATGGCAAAATGTGAATGTATTTTCTTTTACTTTTGTTAATTTACAATACGTTATTTATTGGACTCTTAGGGCTTGTACTACCACCTCCAGATAGAATTTATCTATAAGATAAAAGTCTCTCCATCTCTCTTCTATAAACTAACATGAGTGAGACAGCATGCGATGTATCTTTCGGATAACTTTTACTTGTTAGTGGTAGGAGTGACCGTTAAAGTAGTGAGAGTAGCAATAGAGTTAGGGAGATAGATCATAGCGCGTACATACACTCATGTTTTGCTAGCAGTGTTTTGAGACCAAAGTCGAAAAAGGAGACTTTAGACGTATATTGATTGCAATTCTGATTCTATCTTACTATTATATATATATATATATATATATATATATATATATATATTATTACCTATATGTTTTTCCTTACTACAGGTTAATAACTAACCTTCTAAATCAAGGATAACAGAACTTTATCCGCTGGATTGTACGTAAAATTGTTGTAAGACCTACCATGTATAATTTTCATTTTGTATTACAATCACTATTTCGTATTAAAACATTATTATTAATATTAATTTGAAAAAAAAGAATTGAGTAACCGTTTGCTAATAAATACTCAAACCTTGGATTCAAGTCACCCGCTCTTCATGATATACCTACCATACGTCTCAAAATCCATAAAGTAGTTTTGCTCAGTCTCCCGCGTTTTGCGTTACTAGTTAATTGTAGTAATTTCCTTGAAATTAATATTACTTTTATCTACGTTCCAGATCTTACGAGAGGCTCACCTCCACCATGACGTCGGAACGAGCCATCCCCCACCTGCGGGACATCTTCGGTCTCAACCAGCAGTACGACGCCAAGAGCTTCGACGACAACGATGACAAAACAAAGAAGTCCAGGAAGAAAAAGGATGACTATCGTACGTACGCGAACGGTGACGTCAAAACACTAGAGAGACACCTCAGTATGAAGAAGACTATAAGGAAAAAGATCATGCGCGATATTCAGCAGTCGTTCGTTGAAGACCCTAACGAGTTTAAGGTCGAGAACACGAGCCCTGAGAAACTGAAGGCGGAGTTGAGCGCGGAAGCTGTCAAAATGGAGAAGAACGTTCGCAAGAACGATCCAACGTTCTTAGACATGTTGAGGGGAGAGACGCGAGGCGAGGAGGCGAGGGAGGAGCAGATATTATTCTTCTCCGCTCGCGGTAATCAGTATAATTATTTTTGAATTGTCTACTATATGGCTATTGCTTAAAAAGTGTTTATGAGAATTGTTTCCAAGAATTGTCACACCGGAACCAGAGTCCAAAAGAACAACGGCGCTTTTGCCATTTACTTTAAGATAAATATAAGGAGTGAATTCAATATTAGAGTCACGGATTGAGGATAAGTGGTAACAACTAAAGAATTTAGAAATATAAGTTAACCAATTAGACCACTCTTTTTTATTGAATTTACAGTGGCTATTATCTCCCCAATCCTTGCTAATTAGTTTTTTGATGTAGTATTACTAGGTTTGGGTTTACAATTAGGACAGTCCGAGACGCCTCTTAAAACATATCAAATATCTCTGCTGACGACAAGTATTTAATGAATGTGTATTATTTCTACAACGCGGACAGAACCGGTTATTATTAACAACAGCTGCACCGATTGTTTCAACGTGAGACTTAGCAGCATGATGCAGATGTACTAGGTTGATTATTAAAGTATTTACTTTTATAATTAGGAGACTTATTATAAAAGTTTATATTATTGAAACTGCCCTTATAAGGACTAGAAGAATTAGAAGAAGGGTAATTGTACGCAAAATCAGGTGCCAAGGTGCTAGGGGACGCTTTAGGTGGCTCCCTAAAGTCCTTAGAACGGCTATCAAACCTTTCAAAGTTTCTACACACGTTAATTAGAGAAGGAATATCTACTACGTTGGTAGTTAAAAGGCAATTAGTGTAGCACGGCCTAATGTTATTTAATAAAATTTCTAATTTATCAGACTCCCTAATGGGCACATCGAGACGAGAAAATAAAGCTTGCATTTTAGCTATATATAAGGTTATGTTCTCAGATTCGCCCTGCGAACGTTGTCTTATTTCAGACATCAGTTTGTAATCATAATTATGGGGGCTAAAGTCTCTCTTCAACAACTGACATAATTGACCTCAAGAAGTAACGCTATCCCGAATACTACGAAACCAAGTCAAAGCGTCATCGGAAAAGATCTCAAATGCAAAAGAGAATAACTTATCCTCAGGTATGTTCCTAGCTGACATAAATTCATTAACCTTCTGAATAAAAGCACGCACACAAGACTTGCCATTATATTTAAATTTAGAAAGTTCTGAGAAAAGTTTTCGCTCATAGAACAATACATTTACAGGCTCGATCTGTTCGCAAGCTATAGTACCATATTTTTGAGAAGTTAATTCCTCCGGCTGGGAAACTAACGTTTTAAATAAAGCATATAAGCCGTGGCACTCATCCCAGGTGGATTTTAAGTTATTTTGAATCGACGGTTCGTCGAGACAAACGCGGTTTAATCTATGAAAAATGTGATGTAATAATGACTCAGTTCTAGCTAATAGATTACTGTCTAATCTTGTGCGCAAGACTTTGACATTATTAGAAGCTCTGAATAATGAGGTCTTTAGAGCCGCGATATCGTCTTCCGGAGACAAATGAGACTCCAAAATGCTCTCAGAAGGAGAACCAGGTGCGAGCTTGGCGATTGATTTTCGAAGTTCATCGACCGTGTTAGCTTCACCACCACGCAAAGTAACTTCGTAAAGTAATTCCGACTTATTCAATAACGGAAACTTAATCTCGTACGCCATCTTGTTTAGAATGTTCGCGATGCTCACGCGGTACCGAACGGCCGAGAAATATTACTAAACTCGCAATATAACAACATAAGCAGTGAAATAAAAGCACTATTAATTAAACACAGTGAATTATAAGCGTATGATTCTGGCCAAAGGAGCAAGGAAAAGAAGCGCGATAGCTAATTAGCGTATAATATCTAGCACGTGTAATGGAATTAACTCGAATAACACGGCGTGGATAATGATAATGTATGTAATTTCACTACGCGATCACGCACGTGGTTGATTAGGCACTTAAAAATAAAACTTACATACCCTTTGAGCAAAATACACACGCACAGTACACAGTATATATAGCAAAAATATAAGAAATACCACGTAGCAAGCCTTTTAACTTAATTGCCTGGCGCCATTGTAACCTTTAGAGTGGTTTCTACAGGGGATCTGTTGATCCAGAAGGAACAGGCCACGCCGTAGGGGCGTGGTGTCCCAAGGTGAATTTAATGAGATTAATAATAGATGGTATGACAATTACACTTTTAATATATTTAGAATACAGTTAACGACAATAATAATTTATACTAAGTTAGAATGATCAGGGCGTGGTTCGTCGTAAGGCTTGCTTCGTGGTCCTTGTAGAATCAGGACACTTAGCTGAAGGTGTGGAGCCGGCCGGAAGAAGAAGCGGTCCAGGACGCGATCGGCTTATATATCACTACCGCCGGGCAGGAGGGGAAGGCGGGCGCCAGCCACCACTCCGACTCGCGCGCAGCCGTCATGGCTCGCGCGGTCCGCGTGACAGTCTTTATTAGCAATTATTTATTTATTGTAATGTTCTGATCGTTAATAAGTAGAACATGGACAGTACAGTATAGGCACCCTTTTTCGTCCTTTTGTAAAAGAGTGCACACCAAGCTTTGAAGCTTTTTTTCGGCACGCGTTATTAGGTACTACCAGTGAACTTGCCGTACAAGAGGAACGTAAATTAATATCCTTATTACTTCCAAAATATATTTTTTTTTTAAACACGATAAAATACATATATCGTGTAATAAATTACTATGGCATGACACTAGATGTGGTTCTCATTTTTTTATTTCTATAAAGGAATAATAAAGGCATCAATAAAGATTATTTTTAGAGAGTGTAAAATAATAAAAATAAAAACCAAACATTTTGGATGACAACCTTGAGATTTGACATTTACCTTGAAATCTTTCTCTTTGGTTTGTATCCCTGTCAATCATTTATCACTGTGATGGCCTATTTTTTGACAGTAGGTATTATTTAGATAAGTGTATTTTATGGAACGCCTATGATTTAACAGTAATATTATGTATCTAGATTGCTTAAACAATTACTACCACTTTAATTTGTCGATTACGTCCGTCATCTTTACGCAGCCTGTAGATACTACGATGTATGGCATCTTTACTTATACATGTTATTTAGTCATAATTGGTATGATACTGTTTATTCTGTGTCCTTTAGTAGTCAGACTTATAAAACTCTTTAAATACCCCTTGAATATTCTACTATAAGGTAATACGATACAATTTAATATGATTTCACTGTCTTCCAGGTAAAGTAAATTGCTTCCCACGCCAATCTTCACATGAGGAATAATCAAATATATCTACCATACAATAGGTAACATATAAAAAGCAATCAGCTAAAAATTCTCCGTAAAGACATTTCTATACAAACAATGATATTAATTTAATACTGCAAGTCGGATAAATAAAATTCTAATTAGAATGCAGCCTGAAGAATAACTCTGCCAGTACGAGGATTGCTTTGAAAAACTAAAATATTTACTAGTGTAGATAATTTGTCAATGCCAAGAGATCACAAAATGTATTGCAGTCGTGAAAGCGTACTGTCAACTAATAAGTTAAAGAGAACAAATATTCATGATCTAATAATACCGTTAACTAGGAAGTCGACCAGTGTTTCGAGTGTTCAGAAACCAAAAATACCACCCGCTTTACGGCGGAAGGATTTGAAATCACTAACTTACCTTAATGACACTATAAATGATAGTATAACGCCTATTAAATTAAAATCTTGTCTTTCTAAGCAAAAACAGAATAACAAACTTAAAATGAAAGTAAAATTTTATATTAAAAAGAAGGACAACAAGTTACATCACATGACACATACTAAATCTGCACACTGTTTAAATAAGATCAAAACAATGATGAACGACGAAGATCTGAAAGCACTTAATAATGCAATGATCATTACAACAAACCAAGGATACCTGAATAGGCAAAAAAGCAAAACAAAGCTTAATAAGAGACACATGGCAGGCGACAATAATTTTATACAAGCAAACGCAAAGTCACAAAAGGACATAAACAATTCTCTTACTAATAAAATCAAAAACATGATTTTCGAGAAAAACAGGCGACTACCTGATACCAGCTTCAAAATCTGTCGTAAATCATTAACACCAAAACATTCAAGTAGTTATTCATCCATTTTGCAATATAAGGCATTTAAAAGCAAATTACTTAAAAAAGATGTGATGAACCAATTCTTGACCCATACTTTATCGCACAGTACAATGAAGAAACCCAAACATACAGTTGAAAAAATAAATCCGCAATTAAGGTCAAGTCAAAAACCGTCTATTAAGAAACAAAGATATGGAAAATCTAAAAAACATCTTCCTAATGGTTTATCGAGAACAATTAATCCTAAACCAGATATATTTCATAACAGTTCAACAACTACCACGTGCCATAAAACCCAAAGAAATCTATCTGCATTTTTTTACCAAGATATTTGTGTTACGGGCAAGAAATTAACATTATGGGCAAAGCAGAAAAAAAGTAATATCCGATGCAAAAATAATTTTCAGAAAAATAGCATGTCATGTCCAGAAATATGTAAACAAAGCTTAAATAATGGAACAAGGCAATTAAATACAACGCGCCATCGCCAAATAAAACAACACCGACTGAACAAACTTAAATTGTGGGGTGATATGACCATACATAAAAATAAGACGAGTCTACCAAGATCTACAAATGTAAAAGCAAATATCTACGTTTGCCCGGAAATAAGTTCAGACTATTTAAATAATAAAAGTCGTATTTCTAGTAACAGCAAAAATAATCAACCTAAAAGACGAGTCTCATTAGCCAGAACCAGTGATTTAAGCAAAGAGTGCACAGGTAATACTACACGTTTAGGAAACAGTAGAATAGTTGAAAATAAGTCACGGAGTAATAACTGTCAGACCAGTCAAAATATCATAATGCCTCCAAATAAAGCACTAGTGAACTCATTAAAAGAGCTTTGCTTTGAACTACAGGAATCTTACACATATAATAAACCAAGAAATGAAAAGAAACATCAAAAAAATACTGCAGACGAACAAAAACCATCTTTAAAGCCAAAAAATTCAACGGAATATCCAAGCATACAAAGCAACGCTACAAAAAATAATAATGATGATTTTTTTTCTAATGAATATGATGTACAGTCGACTTCAGTAATAAATCAGACACTATCTCACATATTTTCTAGGAATAAGAAAAAGAAACATCCCCTACATCGTGATAGTATCCGAAAATCACACAGACGATCCAAAAAAATAGATTGTGATTGTACTCGGCGGTCCGAACTACTACTCCAAGACATAGAATGTGACTGTTCTGATGGCAAAAAGAAATGTTCTTGTTTATCAGTGACTTTAATAGAACCTGGTATTTCTCGACAAGAAATAAGCTTCCTACAGAATTCTAAAGAATTTTCAACAGAAAGAAATTCAAGCTCAAATAAACAAATAACATGTAAGAAACTTATTGATTGTATAAATAAATTAATAAATAAAAGAAATTTTAATAAACATAGAAGTAAAAGATCAAATATAGATGATATCTGTGATAAATATAAAATTGATATTAATACCAAGAAACAAAAAAGTGACTGTGAATGTCTGAAAGAACTCTTGAAAAATATGAATAAACGCATATGTTGCAAACGAAACACCGATGAGCTACCACACAAAATTAAAATGTGTAAAGATGATTATAAACAAAATAAGTTAGAACCAAAGCCCACAAGATACAACATTAATGAATTAAAACAATGCTTAACGCCTGAAGATTCAGGCGATGACTTTACATACAAAATTGATATGAATAGAGATAATCAAAAAAATAGAACAAGATTAAACCTAAAACCTGAATACTACAACAGAAATAAAATACATTATGGCCACCCTAATGAATATTCTAGCAATGATGTTACTCAATACAGAGACAAAATTAACAAAACTATGATTACAGATTTTGATAATGAATTTACAAATAGAAATGAAGTGTCCTCCGATAGTAGCCAAGAAAATTTCGTGACAAAATGTTATATGAAACAACATAAAACAGATCTTGAGAGACCGAGCAATGACTTTTGTGATGAAGAAAACGAGTCCAATACTCGGCTTTTTCGTATATCGAAACGACAGACACCAAACACTAGACGATATAATAAAAATATCTCAGATAACGACTTTATAAATAAAGATTTTAGAAATAAAAATGAAATGTACCCTGATTATAGTCAACGAAATGTTATAAAGCGATACAATAGATCAAGAGATAAAATAGATCATGACACACTAAGTAATGATTTTAATGACGAATATGACGAGAATGGTACTAGAAATAAACAAAAATATAATAGAAGATGGAATCCAAATATTAAAAGATTTAACAAAAATTCAGCAGATCATGAACTTATTTCTGAAGATTCTAACAATGACTTAATAAACGATGTTGAAAAGTATAATAGAAAGCAATATAATCAACCAAAATGGAGTCCACAACCTGAGAGGTATAGAACAAATAAAATAGATCATGACTATGAGAATGAATACATTGATGACGACTTTCCAAAAAGAAAAATGTTCAGAAATCGGAGACCCGAAAAGAGAAGGAGTCCAAAACGCACAATTTATCACAAAAATAATATAGATCGTAACATTGTATCTGAAGATTCTGATGACGATATCGACACTAATAATAGTAATTACAAAAATAGCTTTATTGGTAAATTAAAAAGTTGGTGTTCTAGCAAGCCGGATAAATTGCCAAAACAAAGGCAATATAATAATGAAGATTTAGTAAATCGAAAAACAGGGTGGTACAGAAATCTCAAAAGGGAATTACAAAGCGAGTGCGCAACAGAATCAACCAATAACAACGAACAATGTGGCAGTTTTGGCGAATGTGATATACGATATGATAAAAGGGGCAGATTAGAGCGTTTACTGGCAGGGTTTACCTCCAAAAAAGGAAATAACGACGTCTCAGAAGTCTTAAAGTATGCTTTAAACAGTATGGATCCGGATGAAGTAAAGTTTGAAATGAAAAACAATAAAACAAAAATACAACTTATTAAGGAAAAGGATTCTGAATCATCGAATATGAAACAAGAATCTCAATTAAATAAAAGTAAACTCCGATGTCTTTGTTGTACATCAAAGGAGAAGTCCCAATGTTCTTGTAAATCAGAAAAAAACATTAAAGAATGTTCGTGCTTTATAGTAAAGCCAAAACGTAAATTATTATCTAAACTGCATTGTTTACATCATAACAATGAATGTCAAAAGCATCATAATAAGAAAAAACAGACGAAGAGTACAAAGCTGCCAGTAATTTGCTACAAAATGTTCTCAGCATTTGTAAATCAGAAATTCACGGGCAAAGATCTTTATGCACAAACATTAAGTAAACGCCCATGTTTCATTATGTACAAGTTATGGCCACGTTTTTACCCATACTTTCTTAATTGCATTCAGCATATTAAACAGGCTACGCGTCTTTGTTTGTTCGGATTAGCATTTGCGTGCTGGGCGCCAGTTATGTTCGTAATATCACTTTGCTTATATTTTCTCCCAAGATAAATATATAATACCTGTACATAACAGTTTTATTTCCTTAAATAGAACCTGCAGTAAAAATTTTAGTAGCCCAAACCATCTTACTAACGCCAATGAGTTAATAAAACGGTTAGGTCTACTGAGAATTTTCTTGACATTAAAACCAATATATTGCTGGCTTTTTATTACAACTTTACATTTGGAATAATTCCTGTATCGAATGACTGCAATAATTAAATAACAGAATCAATGAATGACAAAAATATTAGTCATGTGTAGGAATCTAAAAAAATTTTTGCATCGGTATAAAGCTCACCCAAAGAGATCACCATCCTCTTACTAGAGACCGACGTAAGAGCAATAAATCTGTTACTGCTTTTCACCCGGTGATTAAGAGAGGTGGTTTGTTTACATATCTATCTTTCTATTAGGTTTGACCATAATCGGCTGGGCAAAATGTTACTTGGTTTTCGGTCAAGATATTATTAATAAGCAGCACTGAGTCTGGAAAAGTGCCTGGTAAGACAACTATAACGTGGGGTCTTTAGGTGGTGAAATGTTGGTATATTTGCACTAGGCCTGTTCTTTCAGTGATACATGCTTGAGAGTAGGTATGTCTGTGATTTAGACCCAATCTAAGTATATTTAAGGGAAACTGACTAATTCATTGACTGCCTGATATATCAATGCACAGCCTAAACCTCTGAGTCTAGAGACTTGAAATTTTGTATCGAGGTTCAAAAGTCAAAAACAATTTAATCATTTAAGTCGTAAAGTAACAGTTAAGAACGTCAAAGGGTTTAGTGAAATTACAAAATTTACTGTATTCACATTTTACAGTTGCTAGGTTCAGCCAAAAGGGTTGCTGAACAGCACGGATGGCGTGGTGGTTTAAGTGGTCACCTCGCCACTGCCATTGCATCGAGTGTTGTGGGTTCGAATCCAACACGGGACAAAACTTTGTGTGATCCACAAATGGTTGTTCCAAGTCTGTGTGCTTTTTATCCGTAGTTTGAAAGTTTGTAAAGTCCGCCGCGGCAGAGGAATTATTCCTAGTACGGGAGTTGCCTTTAAGCTGTGAATATCATCATATAAGTGAATAATATGTTTTATAACGCTTTTAAAGAATTAAATCTGTATCAAGTACATGACGCTATACAAATAACTAAAATATTCTAGTTTCGCAGTATCTATATTAGTAAGCTGTCTTACTTGCCGAACCGCGAATGCAGCTGTACTAAAGCCCGGTATCCACCAAAGCAGAGCGGAGAGGAGACGAAAGGAGGTTTTGAATTAACCAATCAGACTTCGTTATTTCCACATCTCCTCTTCACTTAATTTCGATGGAAATGGATCAAGCGGAGAGGAAAGGAGGTATCTCATTTTCTATAGAATTTTGTGCCGCGAGCGAGCTAGGGCCGCGGCAGAGCGGAGAAAATCAAAATCAAAAATAAATTTATTCAAGTTAGGTAACAAGGTAACACTTATGAATGTCAAAGTTACACAATTTTTTCTGTAAATTTACATTGACTGCCACGTTCAACAAAACAAGAGTGTAGGGAGGGTTCATGAGAAGAACGGGCAAGAAACTCATGGCCACATGAATATGAAGGAGATGTGTGTAGCCGGTAGCCGGGCGGCCGGGCGGCGCCGCGCGGCTTGCGTGCGACGTGCTTCGCATACCTAAAATCGACATTCGATTGACTGGTTTCAATCTCACACAGCTCACATCTCTACTACACACAGCTCACATCTCCTCTGCGCTACGCAGCTCCTCTCCGCTTTGGTAGGAATAGCCAGCCAGCTTCGCAGCTCTTCTCCTCTCATTTCCTCTCCTCTCTGCTTCGGTGGATACCGGGCCTAACTCTCCCTGCAAGTTATGATATTAGAGCGCCCCACTGAAAGAAGGAAAGAAAGAAACATTTAATTGCACAGAATACAGGTGGTACCAGGTTTAACAATGGTGGATAGTTCAGGCTATATTCTGCCTGTATTAGGCATGCAAATATTAATAATTTTATAAAACATTAAAATATCACTAACAAAATGGCAAGCTATACTATTATTTAGCATATTTATCATTTAGTGAGGCTCAGGAATTTAGGCGGACACCCAATGCTCTCCAAATCTCGGCGATTAAAAGGCGTACGCAGTAGACTCACTTACGCTGCCCCGGCTTGGTTCGCTCTCACCTCTGAGACGAACCGCCGCCGATTGCGTGCGCAGCAGTCGCTTGCGCTTCGCATAATCGCCGACGTCCCTCGCTTCATGCGGAGCAGGATGATCTCCAGGGACCTGTGCATGGAGAGTTTGGACGACTTCGTGAGACACCTGAGCGCCAACCTGTTCGTGCGAGCCGGCGGATCGCACGACCGCCATCTGTGGGAACTTGCGCTCTACCATCGGCGACCGCTAAGACAGGATGGCCCTGCCACGAGACCTCGTCTCCGTAGCATCCCCACCGGACCCACTTCAACGACCCTCCCCCCCTCCATCTCCCTACTCTGATGCTGGCTGACGAACCCTTCCCGAGGAGATCGACCTCGCCAAGCGCAGGAGGGACCCATCGGACACGATCCGAGCACTGCTGGCACGTTGGTCACCCGCGAGGACTCACCCTTGCTGGCTGGACCTCGCTAGCTGCGCTACCCACCGGCTCTGACAACCCGGACTGACCAACCCACACGGGCCCACCCCAGTGACCCGCCTGTATTAGTAGACGGCGAAGATCACCACCAAGGCAGGCCCACGGCCTGGTCTGGTTACCCCGAGACCCCGTAGGGGTCTACGAGAAGAACCACTGATGATGATTGTCACTGTTGGAGACGTCGGAGTTGAATTTTGCTGATAACTGTCAATACTGGACCGTTGGCGTGAGTAGTGAAAATTAAAAAGCGGCCATATCCTTTGAGCACAATTTTATCTCTTAAATAGTGGCAAATTTCGAGACTTAGAGGATTTCGAGTTAAAGCATGGACTTAAAAAAATACGGTGGTTACTGGACGGGACTTAGAAAAGTTTCCATAAAAACAACGAGACGGGGAACCTATGCCCGATTTTGAAGCGATATACAAGTTATCGAAAGCACGTAGAAAATTTACTCTTCACGGCACAAAAAAAAATTTGTCTTGTCGACACTTGTAATATACGGACCAGAACGACTTGGAATACAAAATGGAAAAGGAACTAAGGAATTTAAAAGATATCAAAGGACAGATTGAGAAGGGCTTAATCAATTTCAAGAAATATATTAATTTAATAAAATTAAATAATATTTCTTATAACTACGTTGATACGCGGCTAGAAATATTAGAGAACCAATTGAAGAATTTTACTGCCAAATACAAAGCGATAATTGGCGAGGGTGAAGGAGAAGAATTGTTCGACTACTTTAAGGAAGATATATATGAAAAAGTTTACGAAGTTTATCTTACGTACAAAGTAAAACTTATAAATGTGTTGTCTTAATTAACATCTCATAATTCTAGTTCTAACAAGGACACTTGTGATGTTTCATCTGACAATGTTGTAAGATTACCAAAAATAGTCTTGCCTACTTTTAGCAGCACATACAGAATAGGTAACATTTCGGAATTTATTTATTTCGTTGGTGCACAACAATAGAAAGTTGGATGACGTACAACGTCTTTATTATCTTAAGATGCAATTGTCAGGTGAAGCAGAACAGTTCATAAGACATATTCATCTAACTGACACAAATTATAAAAATGCTGCGAATTGTTAGTACATAGATTTAACAATAAGAAATTTGTGTCCAATTGTATTTTAAAAAGATTATTTAGTCAACGTAACATTGTTGTCGAATTCTCAAATGCACTAAAGGCTCTTCTCGACTTAACAAGTGATTGTTTACACGAACTTACCAATCTCGGGATTGATGTAAGTTCATGGGATGTAATTGTTATTTACGTAGTAAGTTTGAAGTTGGACATTGAAGCTAGAAAGCAATGAGAATTGCATGGTAGTCAATCCTCCGATGATCTGCCTTCTTTCAGACAATTTCGCGAGTTTTTAGATACACGTTTTCGAGCCTTAGAATTTGTCGAGCCTAAAGGTAAATCAAGTTAATGCTCTTAGTTCCTCACATCCCAAAGTAATGCATGGTGTAGTTAATGTTTCGCGTCCACATTGCAGCGACAATCACAAATTAGTTGCATGTAAGAAGTTTTCTAAGGAAAACAGTGATGAGCGCCGTAATATTGGCTAGTCGTTGGGCGTACGTTTTAACTGTTTAGGAAGTCATCATACTTCTAAAACATGACGCGTGCTTTCAAAATGCCGAATTTGCCAGCGGAAGCATCATACGTTGTTACACCCTAAAAGCCCCAGTGTAACTGGTGTGGTGGATAAACCATTACGGCCTACCATATTATATGAAAGTAACATAGAGCCTGCACATGGTATTAGTGCAAATATAGCAGCTCATTTGGTGAATGAACGAATATAGGGTCAAGTACTGTTAGCCACGGCTTTAGTTAAAGCTGAATCACCAGATGGGTCCTCTCAAATTTGCCAACGCAGCAGAGATCTTCGCAGCCAGAGCATTCGGCTGGGACTTCATGGTCGGACATCGGGAGCGCTGTCATTGCCGGCGCAGTTTCCTCTTCCTCTCGATCATCGCCAGGATGAGGGTAGGGAGCTGGAAAGGTTTCCTTGTGGTCGCAGCATCGAGCTCCGACTCTCAAAGCGCGGATGTAGAGGTCATCGCGCTGAGATCCGTCGCAAGCCTTTGACGTCGGCGAACGTCTCCACAGGGAAGGAAAGCGAGTGCTCAGCCATATAGCCGGCGAAGACCCGCCATTCTTGGCGTGATCGAGGGGGTAGTTAGATCGCCTGCGGGATGTCATCCAGAGTCAGACACACCGGTTGGTTGTCTGAGATGAGGTGGTCGTCCAGGACGTCTAGATATACAGCCGCGTGCATGCCGCGAGTGACGGCTATATCGATGACATCCGGTGTGTGAGCTGCACAGTACGGGTAGTGCGTCGGGACCTCTGGTCCTAATACCTCGTATCCGTGTCGGTCTGCATCATACAGGAGGCGGCGGCCATCTGGGCAAATAGTATTGGAATTTCAAGCCGTGTGATTCACGTTGAAGTCGCCAGCGACGATCGTGGGTAGCGGCGAGTCCATCAAGGTGTGGACATCAGCCACTACAAGTCGCTGTCGCGGCGGCTTGTAGAACGCATACACATGGGTGGGCTGGCATGCGATGCAGATCTCTACGCCGAGGGCGTACCCAGACTGCTTGGTGGACAACTCTCCTTTTGACCAGGACTGCTAGACCCCTGTAAGTAGGTGTAAATTGGGGTTTCTGGATCAGAGGAGATCCAGAAACGCCCAATTTACCCCCATCATTCAATTATTCAACATATTATTATGATCTTTTTAGTTTTCATGCATTCATTCATTCATTCAGATGAAATCTTTTAAATTCATAATAATTAATCTGCGAGTAGGTACATCCAAAATAAAAAGCATTCAATGTAAATGACAGTCTTAATCTAATCATTTACAATTTTCAATTATTACGATCATTCAACAATGCAAATAGTTCTCAATTGGTATGTTCATGCTATTTGAGTACACGCAGGTATGATCTATTCAGCACGGTAAGCGGATGAGAATGGAATGCACATGTCTTCATCTACCGCTGCCTTATAATATTGCAGCGCAGTTGTCTATACCTATACAATATACATGTACACGCTTACTTTATTTATTTATTAAATGAGATTAAACACATAGTACATAGTGATAGCAGAAATACCTTTGAATCATATACCTAATATTATAATTAAACAATATAATGTCGATGTTATTTTAATAGATTACTTAGTAAAAAGTAAAAAATGAAACGATTTTCATATAAATTTAAAATTGATTTATTTGAAATATTCATAATTTACACGCTTAAAATATATTCATAGTTATTACATAGGTAAAAATCATATTTACAGTTTTAACAAAATCACAAAATCCTTTTATTTTCTATATTTATGACCTTATGACGTTACTTTATGCTTTAGGCTCGATGTCGTCTTGAATTTTTGCTATTAATTCCCTCGTGCTAGTGTATATGTCATCAAACAAAATTGTTTTAACCACATGCTGAACACACACATCAGCCTCACAACCACATATAGGCTGCTCAGATTTAGGAAAACTGTCTGCATCATAGATTTCAATTTTAATAATTTTTGTGCCTCGAGTAATCGGTTTCTTTATATATTGAAAATAAGTTTTCTCCGTTATCTGTCTCTTACGACTAAGACCGAGTGTTTTTTGTCCAGGCTTTTGTTGAACTGGTGGTGGTGGTTGATTCACAGGGATGAAATCAAACAGCTCTTCAGTGTCCTAAAACAAAGAAAACTAGTATTAGTACAATTATAATACAATACATTAGTACTATTAAAATAATTTTATTGATCATTGGGTCAGTCACTTAACTACTTTCTTATGTAAATCAATTATAATAATGTTATAATAACCATTTTATATAAGTAATCGAATATAACATTGCATTAAAAATAATAAGAAAATATTAAAACTTACCGACATTGTACAGTACATCAGTTCGTCAAATTCAGAAATGGAATAATTATAATTTAAGGTTTTTTTGTTCTATTTATACATAATTTTATTATAATGCAGAAGGTTCAAAATCGCGTGTTTCTGTTGTTTAATCATACATCGCACCGAAAATGGTAAGAATGATACCTTCACGAAATTGTAACCTGAAGATGCCCGACAACCAGGCGCCTACAATTTTAATGTTTATCATAAATATTGTTAGAAAATTAAATATTACTGCATGTTTGTTCATTGAAAACTTTTCATACATTTTATTGAGATGATCCAGCAGGCGCGGTTATCGTATGTGGCTAGTATGTCGTCTAGAGTAAATTTTGCAATACTAGCAATTCTCTGTAAGGAGACGATCGACGACCACGGGCAAAGTCCAAATATTGATATACTATTGTTACACCAGGCTTTGTCTATATTTTTATAATTATTTTAAATTATAACGCCTAAGTCTTTAATATTGTATTTAAGTAGGTAAGTAAGTAATTAAAGTTTATTATTTCATACCGATATATGATCCAGTGCTAGCGCGTGCGATCGCTGATCGGGAGGTCCCGGGTTCGATTCCCGGGTCGGGCAAAAGTGTAACTGGGTTTTTCGAATTCTCAGTAGTAGCCCGGAGTCTGGTATTGTGCCCGGTAACAGCAATAGGCTCGCCCCCTATTACGTGGGGACCTACAAATTCATATGGTGAAAAGTGGGTGTAGTAATACACCTCTGCCTACCCCTTCGGGGAAAACAGGCGTGACGGTATAAATATTGACTAATAGTTTTATATTGTTGTTTAATCCAACAAAGAAACGTATCTATGTATAGGCGGCTACAGCTCAAGCTATACTAAACCAGTTTAAGCTGACCTTACATCATAGAGTAGCTTGATACACTGAGAGATCCGCTTATACTAGAAATGTCTAATAATTATGTGTGCATACAAATATGCATACCTATATAATCTCATGATCTAACCTCGAAGAGGTAGGTAGAAGTGTACTATACATCAACATTTCATCAAACATATTTCGGATACCTCGCGTAGATCGCATTGGTGTTAACCTAAGACTATGCTGGTACTGATAGGTTCATAAACAGCGGAAAGGGTAATGGCATATTAAAAAAGCCATTAATCGAACCGAAAGGCAAGTACGATTATAGTATACGGCTAGTATGCCATCTAAACACATCATACCCTTTTATTTGATACAGTTGAGTAAATAATTATACTAGATTAATCTAAATGTAACAATGAAATACAATATTGCTGACAACGAATTGAAACTTATTTGGAAGCAGTGGCTGACACCGCATTTTAGACACCACGTGCACTTTTCCAAATTTGGTACAACATGACGTGGATTTATCACTATTTAAAAGCCTTGCTACTGAGGTATGATTCCAAAGCACTTCTTCAAGAGCTACCAGCATCATCGTACAGTATTGTCTACCTACAGTGACTGATCTGCATATAGTTGTGAAAATGTAAGTAACATTTAATTATTCAATCATTATACTTTTCTATATCATATTTTCATCATTCAATCATTTAACTATTCGAATTTTCAATCAAGGACCCTTTGATTATTAAATCAATCAACCAGTCTATCGAAATCCACTGCTGGACATATACACTAAACATAGGTATTTAATTAATAGATATCAGAAATTATTTAAAGCAATAAACTTATACTTCACTTACATAGCTTGCTATTTTAAATACTTCATATTTGACTGCAGCGGTTTAAATGTTGTTACTACACTGTGTTAGTACCTATTCAGGTAGAGGGTTCGATTCTCTGACCGGACATAATTTGTGTGATCCTTAAATTATTCATTTTCTCATAAATCTTTCTTTCTTCATTTTTAAGGTCCTCCAAACAAATGGCAGACCAACTTTTCCCATCGGATGAGGAGTCAGCACCGGAGACTGTAGCGAAATCTAGGACCGAAAGAAAGAAGCCCAAGTCGCAGGCATCCACGGATGAAGAGTCGGCGCCGGAGACTGTGGTGAAAAAGGTTGAAAAAAAGAAGCGCAAGTCACGTGCGACAGCCAACGAGTGCCAGCCGTCGACCAGCAAAAAGCAGAGGTCGAACTCCAGACCAACGGCTAGTGATTTATTCGGTACTGATTCTGGTGACGAACAGTTGGAAGCAACGGGTAAAAAATATCAACCTATTTATTCGTATATTACACGTAGGTTGGCCAATGGCTTTTCGAGACAAATGGCTGAACATAAAACAGGCAGTTACTATATAGAATTGAAAATATATAACTGCAATGATATTGAACGAGTGCCGCCAGTGAATAGATGGCGACACTCGATCATAACTGTTAAAAACAAATGTGAAACCGAGTCAGAGTCATGGAATCATATAAACATGTATATTAAAAGTGTTCGAAAGGAATTTAAAGACTATTCACCTACGTTTATAAGTTCTTATCAATAAAAAATTTAAGTATATGCATCTACGAATTTATATTATAATCATTCATGTTTAGCTATTATAATAAGATTATATAATCCATTAATTCTATAATATAATTATGTACTCCATAGTTTGATATTATTAAATAAATGTTTCTAGTTTCTATAAACAACCGCGTTTTTCTTTTCAGTTCACTCACATATTAATTCACTATCAAGCATTCATATTACTTGTGACAAATGCAGAATTGAGATACCAGAACATGAATACCGATATCATAAGAGAACTAATATTCACAAATCAAATTGTTTAATAAAATCTGAGTTTGAAAATGTTGATATTGTTGCCACTGCTTTTAAAAACCGAATAATGACTTATCGCTTATGCCCATCTCAAGAAGACGAGTACCTGCTTATAGAGACGTTCTTAGATGGCAAGCGAGATGATATTTTAAAAATAATTGAATTAACACTGTCGAAACATGTCTCTGTCAAAGTGAACTTCGAGTTGTTTGCTCATTTCATATTACCTGTATCAGGTGAGCAGCAACTCAAGTCATTTAACACTAAATATAAAATTGTTTATCAGAATACAAATTATGATGAGTTATATTCAGATGTAAAAGAGATTTATAAAATGAAATTATCAGAGTTTGAGCATTGTCAATCTGGATGGTCATTTATGTCAGTAAGTCACTTAGAAATGAATATTAATAAATACTCGCCCATGCGAGGCGGATCCTACATAGATCTGCCTGCTAAAATTAAGAATACAAAGAGCTGTGTGAACATACAAAATAATGATAATTATTGTTTTTTGTGGAGCATCGCTGCAGCATTATATCCAGCAAAAAATAATGTTTGTAGACTAAGTTCGTACCCGAATTTAAAAGCAATATTTAATACACAGGGGATGTCATTTCCGCCCTCATATAAAGATATTGCGTTATTTGAAAAAAATAATGATGAAATAAGTGTGAACATTTATGGATTAGACAAAAATTATAATATTACATTATTATTCATTATGAAAGACAATTAAAAATTAACTTTGTCATATATGCAGATTTTGAATGTTTATTATACGATTTTACAGAACCGAATACTGGTAAAAATACGGAGAGGCACAGATGTCACCAACCATCATGTTTTGCTTATTATATATGTTGTTCTCATGACAAAAGCTTGAATAAGTTTGTAACGTATAGAGGACCAGATTGTGTGGAAATATTTGTTAAAAAAATTATTAATGATGCACAATTGATTCATAAGATTTTAAATTCAAAACAAAATATGAAACCAATGACTAGAGAACAAATTGAGAATTATAGTAATGCAACTATATGTCACATTTGTAAAAAATTATTATTTGATGATAAAGTGTGTGACTATGATCATGTTACTTCTGAATATAGAGGTGCAGCTCATTCACACTGTAATTTATCATTTAAAGTATGTTCATTCATTCCTGTTGTGTTTCATAATTTATCTGGTTACGATGCGCACTTGTTTATCACGGAATTATCTAAATACAACGGTGAAATAAAGGTCATTCCTAAAACAAAAGAGAAGTATTTGTCCATAACAAAAATCATAAAATCTGAATATAATAGAAAGCCTGTTCAAATTAAATTTATAGATTCTTTTCAGTTCCTTAGTTCAAGTCTTGATACATTGACTAAAAGTTTATCACTCGAAGATTTTACGCATTTGTCGTCCCATTATCCTAGCACAAACCAATTCGATTTATTGAGAACAAAAGGTATATATCCCTATGAATATATCAATTCATGGCAGAAGTATAATGAAACCGAACTACCATCAAAAGATTGTTTCTATAACAGCTTGAAAATGAAAAATATTACAGATCACGAGTATAAACATGCGCAAACTGTTTGGAAATGTTTTAATATTGGTTCTATTGGTGAATACACAGATTTATATTTAAAAAGTGATGTACTTCTACTCTGTGATATTTTCGAAAACTTTAGAAAAATATGTTTAATGAATTATAATCTTGATCCTGCATACTATATTACTTCACCTAGTCTTAGTTGGGACGCTATGCTTTTCTACACAGGCGTTGAATTAGAGCTGATTAATAATTTAGAAATTTATGAAATGCTTGAGAAAGGTATACGTGGAGGGCTAGCACAGTGCAGTCACCGCTATGCCGAAGCTAATAATATTTACTTACCTAATTTTGATGCTTCTAAACCGTCAACATATTTAATATATCTTGATTGTAACAATCTCTACGGTTATGCTATGACAAAGAAGTTACCGATATCAGATTTTAAATTTATGGAACATGAAGATATTGCAAACTTTAATGTGCTTGATGTTTCTGATGATGCTACTCACGGTTATATTTTAGAAGTTGATATGATGTACCCAGATCATTTACACGATTTACACAGTGACTTACCCTTCGCACCAGAAAAATTTGTACCCATTTGAGGGAAGACACCTAAATTAATTGCTAATTTGTATGATAAATATAATTACGTAATACATTATGTTCACTTAAAAGAATGCCTGAAAAATGGCCTTATATTAAAAAAAATTCATAGAATCCTTCAATTTAGACAAGAAAACTTTTTAAAGAAATATATTGACTTAAATACCAAATTACGACAAGCAGCTTCAACACCATTTGAAAAAGATTTCTTCAAGCTTTTGAATAATTCTATATTCGGTAAAACAATCGAAAACAAACGCAAAAAGGTAGACGTTAAATTGGTAACTAAATGGAATGATGAATGGAATAAAACGAATAAGTCTGTAGGAGCAGAGAAATGGATTACA
Source organism: Catocala nupta (assembly GCA_963675205.1). Lineage (NCBI taxonomy): Eukaryota > Metazoa > Arthropoda > Insecta > Lepidoptera > Erebidae > Catocala > Catocala nupta. The sequence continues at coordinate 7,064,317 of OY776085.1, read as the reverse complement.
AGACCGAATTTAAAAAGCATATCTATTTTTAATGAAAATTTTATTGCAGTTCAATTGAATCATGAAAAGCTTATTCTAGATAGACCTATATATGTGGGATTTACTGTGCTCGAATTCTCAAAACAGCATCTCTACAATTTCCATTATAATTTCATTAAGACTAAATATGGTAGAAATGTCAAACTATGTTACACCGATACTGACAGTTTAATGTACTTAATACAAACACATGATTTTTATAAAGATATACGTAATAATATTCAAGAGTTTGATACTAGTAACTTTGATGTTAATAACCCTTATAGTATTCCCCAGGTGAACACTAGAGTACCTGGATTATTTAAGGATGAATTAGGAGGCGATATAATTACTAAATTTATTGGATTACGAGCCAAGCTTTACTGCATTGAATCATTAAAGACACAAATTAAAAAGGCAAAAGGAGTATCAAAGCCAATTACAAATAGTTTAAGTACATTCAATTATAAGCAAGCTTTATTTAATAATATTGAATTAAAACGTAAAATGAATATGATCAAATCAATAAGACATGTTTTGTACTCACAAAAATGTAATAAAGTTGTATTAAAAAGAATTGATGATAAAGTACAAGTTCAATCGAATCAAATAAATACACTGCCTTGGGGTCATACTAATACTATATTATAACTGGATTACATAATTATGATTACTTTAAGTTTAAACACACATAGTTTTATACAGTGATTTATTGTAAAATCCGATAAGTATTTTAAGCATATTATGATAACTAAACTAGTTTTATTGAATAATAAGATTATTAAGTAAACTACTCTTTGTACTGATGTCTATTACCAATTATAATGTTTGTGTATATTGTAACATATTAATATTATTTACGATTCAATAAATATCATTAAGTATATAGTATTAGTAGTCAGATTTTTTACAGAAATTCTGCTGTAATCAAGGAATATAATAGACAGGATCTTCAAAATCGGTTTAGTCTACAAGAATGTCCACAACGGTTACTATCTCTGGTAATACATCTGAATTGATTTCGTACTTTCAACCTGCACTGCATTTATCTGATCAACACGAGTGCGGCTTGCTATACTTTTCGGTATTAAATTCAAAACCACATGAGACAGCCAACAACAGCAGTTTATCTGTTATCAGAATCGAATGTGATCTTGTAAACGGTTCGTACTGCAACGGCTCACCAACTCATTTTATTCATGAATTTGTATTAGGTACCGCTCTAGGTAGTCGTTATATTGAAATACCACGAAGTGTTATTTACTTTCCGATAAACAAAAATATAATTTCATCCATATCTGTTAGAATTGTTGATCAGTTCGGTCGCTGCATTAACTTTGAAGAAAAATATAATATTGAATTACGTCTTCATTTAAGAAAAACAAAATGATAGTATATTATAAAAACTTACCAGTAAAAATAAAACATTTTATTCCGTCTGCGACCACTAAAGTGCATAGACGTAAGAAGATAGTGAAGAATTTAACAGAAAAGAATAAAGATTTTCTCAAAGCTCTAGGTTTTAAAATATGAATATACTACAGATTACTGAACTACCACACTTCGATACTTCAATTGAAAGTTATGAAGTACATTCATACAATCCCTACAATAACAGCTTTAGAGAAAACGATGAAATCAGGATCCCCATACATCAGCAAGACATATACGTGCTACCATCAGCCAGTTCAATTTACATTGAAGGTCAGGCAAGGCTGTTCGGTAAAGATGGGAATCCGATCAAGAAAACTGTAACGTTCACTAATAACTTTGTTATGTCTTTGTTTCAAGACATCAGGTACGAAATGAATGGTATTGAAATAGATCGTATAAAAAATTCAGGCATAACATCAACAATAAAATCATATATCTCTCTAAATGAAGCTGAAAATAAAGTTGCTGAACTATGGGGTTGGAACTTAAGTGGATTCCAAAGTGATGGACATTTTAGTGCTGTGATACCGTTGAATAAGATTTTAGGTTTTGCAGAGGATTATAATAAAATTGTGATAAATTGTAAACACGAACTTATATTGAATAGAAGTAACTCGAACTTAAACAGTGTTGTTCTATCTGATGATATCGTTCAATTTCAAATTGATATACAAAGAATTCAATGGAGAGTGCCACATATAAAAGTTTCTGATCAAGAAAGGTTAAGACTTTTAAAACATTTAGAAAGAGATAGACCTATTCAGATGGCATTTAGAAATTGGGATTTATATGAATACCCTCTATTGCCTAAAACAACAAAGCATTCTTGGTCAGTTAAGACTGCTTCACAATTGGAGAAACCCAGATATGTCATCTTCTGTTTACAAACTAATAGAAAAAATAATAGAACAAAGGACAGTTCACTGTTTGACCACTGTGATGTAACAAACGCTTTTCTTAAATTCACAGTACTATCCGTATGAGCCCTTAAATTTAAAATTTTCTGAAAGCAAATACAGCATATTATATGAGATGTATGCGAGATTCCGTCAGTCGTATTACAACTCTCAAGCTGACCCGTTGCTACACTTAAGGGACTTCAAAGAAAAAGCACCTCTCTTTATCATAGACTGTTCAAGACAAAACGACAGTCTAAAATCAGGTCCAGTGGACGTCAGATTAGAAATTGAATCTTCTACAACCATACCAGATAAAACAACTGCATATTGTTTGATTATTAACGATCGACTTGTGGAATACAAACCTTTAAGTAATATTGTGCGCAGGTTATCATGATTGCTATTGTAGATGTTCAAGGTTTTAAAACAGAAGCAAACGAATTCATAATAAAAGAAATTGCTATATTATGTGACAGTAAACTGCAGGTATTTCTAATAAAAGCACCATTCCCGTTTTACGATTTGACAAAACAAGAACGACAACAAGTAAGTTGGATTGAACGCAATCGAAAGATATACTGGAATGAGGGAGTAATACCTTACTTGAATTATCAAAATTTAATTATAGGTATTTTAAAAGATAAATGTATTTATACTAAGGGCTCCGAAAAAGTGTTATGGTTAAAAAGTATTGTAAATAGTAATAATGTTCATAATTTAGAAAATAAAGGTTGTCCTAGTTTATTAACATTATATAAACAGTATAATAATTCTAGTGATCTATTTACTTGTAATTATCATGATTTCATATGTGCCTTAAAAAATGTGTTGTGTTTAAATAAATGGTGTAAAGAGAATAAATGTTTTAAATAAATATATTTTTTTTTTTATTGTCCAAACAAACTGTCCCATCTACCTAATTCTGAGCCACTTTTTGATGTAACGAGGTAATCGAATTGCTTATATCTTTTTTTGTATCAACTACGAGAACATATAATGTTACGAATTGTCTAATCGATACCTCTTTCCCATCAAAAGTACTAATGATATAATATTATGAAAAGCTGATTGATGAATAGCCAATACCTACATATTAAAAGCTTAAATAAATCAATGAATGAAGATTACTGAATGATGGGGTAAATTGAGTGTTTGTGGATCTCCTCTGGTCCAAAATTTTCTATTTTGGTTAAACTTACAAATTAAAATTTTTGGTGTTTGACATAATTATGCCGTGAATGAATGAGTAGAATAAAATTTATTGTAAAATTAGAGGATCCTGGATCTTTGATCCAGTCGTGTACTACGTTGAAAGGAGAACGAACGTTTTCTCCATAGCGTTCATTCAGTACCTATTAAAGAATACATTGATTTCATTACACTCTCATAATTGTAATAATATAGACTATCTTTTTATTATACACTTATCATAAATACATAAAATAATTCAGAAAACTACTATTGCTTTAATTATAATTCTAAATCTAATTGGTTTTTAAAATGAATGAAGTAGACAAAAAATTTCGGTCCATCAAAAAGTTTGAACACAATAAAAATGATGTCTTATTAGATCTTGAACAACAGATAAACATTCTAAAAGAAAATAAAGAACCAAGAGTAGCTGATCTTTTAAAGATTATGCAGCTGCAGGATCAAGTAATACAGCTGCTTCAGGAGAAAATCGCTAAGGTTACTAGCCAGCGAAAACGAAAACCTGAGCAAATCTGTGTTGCAAAACATGAAGTTGTACAGTGTGCAGACAAAGAACCACTGGTTTTGTTAATTATTAAAATCAATCTCTGTCAAATTGTGTTTGAATAGATATATTACGTGAGGATAGTGAATTAACGTGCACTGTTCATTCGATGTTTACTATGTTATCAAATACTCAGAACTAGATACATTAATCATTTAATTTTATGAGCGAAAAAATAATTAAGATGTACATTATATGAGTGGTAAAATAAGTAAAATTATGTTGCTGTGAATGAATGAAAAGAATTGTAAAAATGGGGGATCCTGGATCTTTGATCCAGGTCCCCATTTTTACACTACTACTTACTACTTTGTAGTATATAAGTTGTAAAGACCATAATAATATGTTGAATAATTGAATGATGGGGGCGTTTCTGGATCTCCTCTGATCCAGAAACCCCAATTTACACCTACTCCTGTAAGCAGTCCCGGAAGCGAGCGTTGGTCCTCCTGGTAGACATGGTATCCGCCAATTTTCCATATGTCTACTGGTCTAAGGTGTGTCTCGCTGAGCAGGCCTTCATCCACTTGCCGCTGAGCTAGCAGCAGTTTCAGTAGTCTGGTCTTCTTTGGTGACATCCCGTAGGCATTCCAAAAGAGCACGCGCAGACTACGCAGATCCAGGACTGCATAGTTCTGCCATGCATTTGAGGATCAGAGGGATGGGGTCCCTCTTCTCCTGTAGTGCCACCAGCACTTGCTGCAGAGTGCCGATGACGCTGGTGAGCCTTGGGTCCAGGTTGACCGCAACCGGCTGGGCTGCCGGAGGCGGTCAGACCGATCGCTTTGCCTTGTTCGGCAGGGAGGGAGTACGAGAACCAGAAGATCTTCTCCTTTGTCTCTAGGGAGTAAAGGTACCGCTGGATAGTGCGGTACTCCTGGTCCAACTTCGGGATGAAGCGGACTCCCTTCCCTAACGGGCAGCCGTTCGGCGCGTGCCCGAAAGCATTTTTTATACTCCCGGAAGTGCTTCGGCCAGTCTGGCAGGACTTCCACCACTAGGGGCGGGTAACGGGAAGTAGGCGGCTTCTTCCCAGGAACAGCATCGATGTCGGTGGTAGCGGGGACTGCGGCGGCGGTTACGGCGGCAGTACTGTTGGTTACGGCACCATGGGTGGTGGCTGCATAGCCGGTGGCGGCATGGCCGGTGGTAGTGGTAGTGACGGTGACAGTGTGGTTACTGGCAGCGGCAGCGTACGAGGGTCCCACTCTTGGCGGCAAGCACCCTCCGGGACAAAGTACCCACTGAGCCGGCCCTCCGGGGCTTGCCACTGGTGGCAGATCGGGGGCCGAGGACAGCAATGTACTCCGTGGTACCCGGAAGGACCGATAGGTGCGCGTTAACTTTAAAACGGCAGCGTTGTGGAGCGCGCGTCGAGCCGGGTTCACTCAGTGGAAACTTTCCACTCGTTTACGTTCAAGATCACGTGACGGCGCCCAGGGAACACCCGGGGCACGTGAGGGACCGCGCGGGGTGCGGTCGCCACTCGTGTAACAGCTGGCGCTCACGGTGGTGCACTTGCGCCGAGGGGTGTTGTTGTTTCGGCACGGCGGCGAGTGTATGAGCGACACGTCTTCTCGCGATCGCGCACGGCAGCGAACAGTGACAATGTCCTCAAAGTTATCCGCTTTCAATCTTGATACCACAAACGCCACCTTATTTTAACTTTTGTGACTAACGCCGTTATACTTGTGTGCTTTGTGCTTCCAAAAATGCTCTTCGGCTCGTATGGACCATGTACAATATCGATACAAGGTGCCTAACAGCCCAGAGATGATACAAATAAAACAATGTACCTCAGAGCATGCTATGGTAACTACGAACAAATGTACGGTTACGTTTGCCGACAAGAGCGCCTCTATTAGTAATATCATAAATTAATTGTGTTACTTATAGTTTTCAATAGATGGCGATATTACAAAATTTTGCTGCGGTAGTAACATCTAGCAATACTGTTCTTGACACGTCATGTTCGACGACTTCTAACAAGAAAATTTTCGATTTATTCCAGTTTGCTTAAAGTTAATTTCTTGTTTTTCTGTGTTTTTTGTGGTTTTTCTACAACCTAGTACGTTGTGATGAACTTAGTTCCTCCAGCCAGGCATCGAGAATACCTAAAAACGCTAAAGACTTCTAGTTTTGTGGTGAATTTGGTCAATTTTGTCACCATGACTGTTAGTTTTAATGTCAAGAATATTTTCAGTAGTCGTAAACATCTAACTCCTAGAATAGAGTTAGTAAGACGGTTAGGGCTAGCCTCCCCCGTGCCTTGGGTAGGTTTAAAAGCCATTGGTCCCAAGCTTGGTTGGAAACGCACTTGGGTACTAAACTTCTGGTTAAGTTATATAACTTGGACTTAAATAACTATAATAAATAGATAAACAATCCTTTGGCAAAATGACGTAGGTCTAGTGTTTCTCAAATCTATGTATTTCGTAATAATATTATACCAATAATCAATTATTAGGTACGTTTTCATTTCAATTTAATTTATTCTTTCCGATTAGTTTTCGCCTTATCAATGCTCTTTACTTACACATAATCAGTTCACATGCTGTGAGTCGAATACAAGATATAAGTACAACTGTCGTACTCATTACTGCTTCGTCACCGAGACAGTCACATAGTACGATACAATTATTTTCCCCAACACAAGTATTGTTAATAACTTAATGGGGCTGCCTCATGCTATACTTATGTAACGATTATGGAACAACAATAAACAATTATTATTATAATTATTAATTATTTTGCAAAATGTCGCTAATATTCGTAATAATGAGGTGACACACACGTAGCAGTTATGATTCGCTAAATGAAAAAAATGTATTAGTACACTATCCTTTTCTTACTAATTTTAAAGACTCGACTGTGAACCTTTTTGGAAAAGCTTCTAACCTTATTTTATTAAATTAATCTGTCAAGTCTTATAATACCTGACATCATTAAAAATCTATTGTGTCTGTCCCCCATATATGGTGTGTGCCGCCGCGGTTAGTAGCGTTAAAATGGTGATGAATTTTGTTTGAGTTTCAGCAGAGTTTCTATTAAATCTAAAAACAGTGGTGAAAATTTCATGTTATATGTAGTTATTATATATTTACCGAAGACCAGTAAGAGTGTTTTGGACACGCATGAGCGACCCCATATGACACCTCGAAAAGAACGGCTTCACTCGTGCTCAGACCTATTAAAGTAAAGCTTTAAAAAATAAACAGCCGCACAGGCGATGCATTGTACCGCAAATTGAATAGGAGTATGAACAAATTAAGTATAAATAACAATTACACTGCTAAATGAACTGGTACCGATTTATTTGTATTTGATTTATAAATAAATAACATAAGAACCAAATAACTTATGCTGTACACACTAAACAACACATTAAGCCTCTAATAACTTCCATACCGAGTATGCATGGACTCCATACTCCTATAGCTAATATAAAAAGAAGAATGTCAGTGAATTGTCTCCATATACCAATACAAGAAATACAGTGAGGATAAAACCAAGGACACAAATAATATATCCAGAGACATGGCTTCTGTCTCAAAGACCCCATATAAGGACTACAATTAAAATCTATCGGTGTTCTTGGACGTTTCACTGGCCCTTTCTTGCGCTTTTTATCTACTACTTGAAGTAGAGAATTCGTCACTGGATGAGTTTCCATTTCGGAAACTAATATATTTGTTGATCTCATTGCACCTATTCTTATTTTTAATCGCTGGGCCAATGACTGGAGTCCACTGTGTTTAAAGACAATATCCATCAGATTATTTACAGCATTCCCTGGGTCCTTTGCACCCCTCTTAAATCTATACCAGGCATCGCCTGGATGTAATAAAGCTCTAACAGTTGATCTAAATATGCCACAAGTATTCGCGCGACCATATTTAGCGACATCCATCATAGAATCAACTAACAGAAATAAATCATTAGAATGCCCCATTTGCTTCACTCGTTTTAATGCCATTTTATCGGCTGTTTTTCTTAATTCTCGTATTTTAGCGTCTTCTTTTACATATTGTTGCAATCGCTGTAGTCTCGCCTTGCGACGAGCTAATTGTAATTGTTTCTTCTGTTTTAAATTTTGCTTTGCACTGGTTTCTTTCTTTTTAGACTTACGCTTACAAACTTCGCTCCCACAGATACAAGTCTTTGTTTTCACAAGTTTTTGGCGGTCGTGTAATAGTTTCATTTTTTCTGTTTCTTTTTTACATATACTAGTTCCACAAACACACGGTTTAGTATGCTTTCCTTTTTCTTTTGCAGCTTTAGCTTTCTCTTTCTCTCTCTGCCGCTTTTTACTGCTAGTACGACAATCGCAACACTGACAACCTCGAGGATGTTGTGGCATGTTCTGCATAGCTTGTTTATTTCTTTTTTTTGATTTTCCTGGTCGTTTACCAAATGTTGGTCCTGGTGGGATTATTGGTGATTTAATTATTTTATTATGATGCATATGCATCATCTTAGGTATATGCATCATATTATGCGTTTTAAAAGCTTCATTTTTTTTTATTGCAATGTCCACCACAGGTTCTGCTACCTGCCCTTTCTCAAATGCTAAAATGAAAATTTATATTGAATACAACGTTATGCAATGTTAAAGTGTGTGTATGTTTGAGTGTTTTTATGCATATAAAATCAATTACAATATGTATAGCTAGCTGACCCGGCAGATGTTGTTTTGCTCTATTCTAAGGTGGCGTACGAAGTTGACGTTACTCGCCCATGGCTTCTTTACTACTTTATTTTAAGCAAATAATATATTGATCTAAAATATTATTTTTATTTGTATATTACTATTCCATTTCTCATGTATCGTTAGATATTATAAAACGAAAACCAATAACCAACAACATTTAAGACTGCTTCGTATCGAAACAAAAAAGAATAGTTATATTTCTGATAATCGTAACGAAGTAGTACTAGTGCACTTCAAAGCATTTAACTAATTATTATCTAAAGGGTGTCCCAGAATATGTGAATCAAATTGTAACGGGAGATTCCTTAGGTAAAGTTACCTTTCAAATGTGCTAAATAAAAAAATAAAAAATTATGACTTATGTGTAAAAATAAAACCTACCTAAGGAAACTCCCGTTACAATTTGATTCACATATTCTGGGACAACCTGTGTATTATCTGAATCACCCGAACATTTAAATGATTTGACTGCGACAATCGCATATTATTCATTTATACTATGAAAAGGGAACTTACTGAGACCTTGATTAATTGTACCATGTTCAGGTAGATTATCGTAGTTATAAACATCAGTTGCTATGCGACCAGATAATAAATCTCGTATTATATCATCTTTGTTTTTTACACACATCGTATGTGAGTCAACAATCATTTCAAAAAGTGGTTTAAGATTATGTGTTTGTATGGCATCCTTTGGATCAGTATTTTTGAATTTAGATATACAATTAAGAAGTTGTGTCTTTAGGTTACATTTAGGTAATGTTATACAAATTTGATTCTTTTTCTCGTCGTTTTTTTCTGTCCCCTCGTTTGTCTGCTGCTCAGTTTTCCTTAGATTCTCACAATCCGGGCAAACATGTTCTGGACACACATGACAAGGGCTTGCTTTGGATATTTTTGATTGGCTACTATGTTTTCTGAATTTTCTCTTCGAATAGGGCATTATTGTATCCATATCTGTAGATTGATCACTGAGATATGGATACGGCTTATGAATTTGCCTGTTGTCAGTCGGGATCGTCTGAGTGCTTGGTTTTAACTGCAAAGCTTTTCTGTCCTGCATTAATCCTAGCTTACAAAAACATTTACGTATGAAACTACCACCAGGTACTTCAGGCTCAATTGGTGGTTCTTCAGTTTCACAAAAACATATGTGCTTTGCGTCTTTGCTACATTTGCATTTACTATTTAGGTTTTCTAACTTGCATTTACATTTATGATGTTTTAATTTATATTTATGGTGTTTTAACTTGCATTTACATGTATGGTGTGGTGATTTACATTTACATATATCTCTGTTAATTTTGGGCATTGATCCACGACTCGGACCATCACCTTGGGCATCTCTAGCTTCATCTGTGGTTTTGCGGCCTTTTAAAGTACAGACACATTTTCTTAGCATTTGAGAGACAGTAAACATTTCTTCTGGGTTCTTCGAGCCGATTCTAATAGTACGAGAACGAGAACCGTATGGAAGAGTATGTGAAGAACCTGCAAAGTAACCAAAAATAACGTGTTAATTTTCAAGTACCTTTTGCATAAGCAATAGATATACACATATGTAACATATATATATATCTCTCTCTTTTTCCCTCTAAAATGTCTATGTACGGCCCGTCAAATTGAATGAATGAATGAATGAACGAAACGAATGAATGAATGATTTATTTATTTGCTGAAACATGGGTACATTAAGTTCTTACATAAAATATTTTTCTTGCCACATTTAACCAATTTCGGCATGAAAATATTATTTTCTCTACAGATACTTATTTTTAATATGCATAAGTGCCAATTTTATACATCACGGATAGAGTTTACGTTATGTCTATAGTCAGAACATTAAATATTATCATTGACAAGTGCTCGTATGAGAGTTTAGGAGACATGTTTGCAATAATATTATACCACACTCTGTTTTTACAATATTTTAATGCTACATTCTGTACGATATTTATATTATTGTGATGTTTTTCTGTGAACTTATCTTCCAAAAACTCGCACACAGAATAATAAAAAAATTTGTGTTACATTTCCAGTAGGTTTTTATTAAATAGACATTATGTATATCACGTAACCCCATTGGTAACTTATTATAAATAATTGAGGTCTTGCAAAATATGCTATCATGCTTTAAGGTAGTTTTACAAATTACTATACACAGCTTGCCGACATGACAAGACCTTTGTCTTTTTTCAAACAACTCCATATTCTGCTTTGTGAACATTGCACACTCCTGGATATACATACAAAGAAATGGCATTAGATTATGTTGTTTTAAAAAACGGTAGGCAAGAGATTAAATATTACTCTAATGCAACGTTTTTGGGCTTTAAATGCAAGAGACCTGTCGAGTAACCCCAAAATATGACACGGTAACGTAATGTCGACGATACAAGTCCATGATACGCTGTTATTACTGTTGATAGATTTACTATATTTTTTAATTTATATATTCCATATGCAAACTGGCTTAATTTATTGCAAACTAATTCTACATGTATCTTCCAATTCATTTTATTGTCAATATTGAGACCTAAGAATTTAGTAGCCTCAAGCTCCTCTATTTTGTGACCCATATAATTAATGTTTAGCTTGTTTGCTTTCGTCGTTTAACATTTATTATTTTAGTTTTCTTAATATTGATTATTAAATTATTGTATGTCAATATCAAATACAAAAGAAGTCAAAGATTAATTAATGTCAAATTCAAGTGAAGTCAAATGTTTTCCTGTATAAATTTGTCAGATTGATGCGTAATTTGAGTTATTGTTTTATTACAAAGCAATGAGATTTCTATGACTTGTTGCCTATCCTTTAGATAAGATTTTATTAAGCTCTGGGCGTTACCTCTTACACTGTAACAGTGTAACTTTTTTATAAGGATGTCATGATTTACGTGGTCGAACGCTTTAGACATATCCATAAACATTACAATAGCTGGATCACATTTATCCATACTGGTTGTTACAGATTCTAGAAAATTGTAGATGACCATGTATAAATTTTCCAGTTTCTAAAACCTTATTGTTGTGGTATAATTATAACTTCGTTTTTGATAAAATTAAATAGGCTGTTGTGTATATTTTTGCAAATATTGGAATAAGTACTCCTGTAGTTCTATAGTTTCCAATGTCAAATTTTTCACCTTTCTTATGTGTATATATATGTATATATCGGCTTAACAATCGTCATCTTTAATTTATCGGGCAATACACACTGCTCGTTGCATAAATTAACTAAGTATATATATATTCTATATATATTTTACCACATACACACAACACCATCTAGCCCAAACTAAGCAGAGCTTGTGCTATGGATACTAGACAATGGATAAACATACATATATACTTTTTCTTTTTGTAAATACTTTCATATTATACATAGAAACACCCAGACCAAGACAAAGATCCATGTTCATGCACACAAATGTTTGACTTGTGCGGGAATCGAACCCGCGACCTCAGGCGTTATAACCTTCGTTATTACGCCGTCGTAGTACTGTATGTATTTCTTATCTCATTAATAATTTTATAAATTTCATATAGAGTAACTGGTGCTATAAATAGGGACTTACAACAACAACACACAAACATTTACTAAATTATAAGTTGCATGTTTACTGTCACAATTCGCTTGACTGCAACTATCTACCATATCAATGTAGTAATTATTAAATGCATTGCATATGCTTTCGGGATGCGTTATTATCTTGCCATTTATATTAATTTTAGATGTTCCTTGTAAAAAAAATAACTCTTCTAGTCCTAAGAAGTTTTATTTTTTGATGATCTGACGTAAAAATCATTTTGAGCTTTTTGAGTTAATTCTATTATAGATTTTAGTATTTTAGAATAAGTTTTCCTTATTTACTGGAATATGGTTTCTTCTATATTGCCATAACATCTTTCGTTTTTTTACATAGTTTTAGTCCTCGCATCATTCACCTAACTTTCGGGTTTGTCCACTTTCTAATTAATCTGAGCTGAAAACAGAGGTTCTAAAATAATATAAATAAATTGAAGAAATAATTAAATGCTTTATTTGCGTCTTTTTCTACATAGACGTCAAGAAAGTTAAAAGAGCGAAGTAATTTTAAATTTAAGCCTGTTTACATTTGAAAGGTCTTTCTTTTTCACGTACCAAAATTTTAGCAAGCATTAATTTTTACTGGACATTTCAATATTTGCGTCATATGATCTGATATAGACAGTTCAAGTACTTCACTTTTACACTCTCTTATTTTGTGTAATATGTTGTCAGTGCAGGTTTTACTTGTAAATCTAGTAACTTCTTTAAATTCAATTTTAAAGTCAAATGCAAATAAAATTGTTCTAATTCAATTGACAATTTAGTTTTCATTAGCATATCAATATTTAGATCACCGCTGCAGATAACAAACTTTTTATTTTTCCACAGCTTTCTTAAAAGTGCATCGACGTTTTCGTAGAAAAGTTGCAAAGAAAAATTATCATTCTTTGGTGGTCTATAAATACAAGCAATATAAATATTATGCTGTAATTCTACAACAGAACATTAAAAAATATTAGATATTGATAATTTATTTATTTCCTCAATTACCTTGTAACTGTACCCATTTCTTAGCAAGATACAAGATCCACCGTGTCTATTTTCTCATAAATGAATCTACTAAACTATAATTTGGTATTGTCAAGGAATGCTCATCAACCTTTACCATATTATGTTCAGTGATGCACACTACATCAACAGAGTATATTAAACAGTGTAAATGAACACCTAACAAGTCAGATTTTTCTATCAGGCCATTGACATTTTGATGTAAAATACATATATGTTCATACTTGAAAAAACCACTGGTGACATTCGATGTCACAATTTATGGTATTATTTAAATTATTAATAGATATTTAATACACAATCATGTCCTCCATTTGAAATTTCATTACTTGTCATGCCAAAGTTATGAACTTATGATTGTTAATAATGTCATTAAATAAATGCAATAAATCCTTAAAAATAGTTCGTAGACAAAAATCGTTGAATGTACCAGAATATTTATTAAACATGCTGTAGTCATATTTAAGATTTAAATTTTTTGACGGAAACTACTGACAAATGGTCTCCCAAGTAAAAAAAATCGTTCTAACTAACTAGAAGCCTTTATATACTTGACTGCACAGATGCAGATGGCGTTTAAATGGTCGCCTTGCCATTGCCGCCGCGCCGAGTGTGGTGAGCTCGATCCCTACACGGGAGAAAACATTTTATCACATCCACAAATAGTTGTACCGAGTCTTGGTGTTCTTTGTGTCCGTTGTTTGAATGTAAAGTAAGACGGGAATTATTCCTTCTGCAGGAGTTATAATTTTATAAGAAAATAAAAAAAAACATATATTATCCAAATTTAGTTGCGTCGGCCAATGCTAATAAAGACTCACTCGAGTGCACTCTTTATTTTCTAACTTATATGCACATTAACAATGGGACAGCAATCTGATACGAGCACTGAGAAATTTGCCGTTAGACTAACGACTTTGCAAGCTATCCGAAACTTAGAGATGAGACCTCACTGCAAGCTATTACTGTGAATTTAAAGTTAGACGTTAAAAAGGAAATAAAATACTTTAAAAATGCATACTTTTAAATTAGTACTATACTAATTCAAAATTTTATTATTATTTTATGAATCTATTTCGACAGTGAGCGGTGAACAGCGCGCCACGCGTCTATTAGAGACGATACTAATAAGCCACTCAGGACACACTCAAGCTATTCTAGGTATGATTATTCGCTGAGGAGACAAGCAGCTAAGATACACAGCTTATAAGGCAACGGGCGTACTAACAAACGTGGTGGCTAGATCGCCGCGTGACTTTAAATGTTTATAATATTGTCGCGTGGCGTGACACCCGTTACCTACAAATTCCTTCGACGCCAACCCACTTCAGCTAGTTTGAGCAACTAGCAATAGCTCTCAAACGTAATTCAATACGTCCTAAGTAACTAAACGTAATGTTTGTTTTGATACAAGTTTATGTTAAATATTTAGCTTCGAATGAGATTGTAAGCATGAGATTTGCTACAGAAAGACTATATGTGTAATATAATATAAAGACTATACAGGTGTGAGTCTTCATAATGTGCACATATTAAAATAAGGGAAACCATGCTTAATTTTATCGACAACCCGACCTCTTTCCATTTTCCCACAATTATGTTATATAAATCGTGCAAGGTGATGACTGTTTTTCATATATCACACAGTACTAAAACAGCACACATTGCTTACATATCACGTAGATGTTACTAACAAAAGACGAAAAGATCCTCACAATCAGGTTCAAAATTAATTTATTCAAATAGGTTTTTTTTCTTTTCTAGGTTTATTTTTATATAATAGATTAAATAGAGACTTAGGTATTTATAAATTAAATTATGTAAACTGTAAGAACATATTACATAATTATTTACAAATTTTGTCATATGAGCAAACTGAGCAGTTACTTCAAGTAAATAAAAAAATTTGCTGATATGTCTTAGCGCATCAATATTATATACCCACTTATTACCGGTACTGCTATTTGCTTATGCAGGTTATTAAAATGTTATTATTGAATTGTAGTTATGTAAATTTATATAATAATAAGCACTTTTTCGCCCGAGCCACAGGTTCAATCTAGTTCGGGCAAACAAAAACAAATGTATTTTATAAATTAATTAGTCATCTATTATTAATTAATGTACCTATTATTTAAATAAATATTAATTAAATAAAGAATTTAAAAGAAAATACAGCATTTTGAAATTTATTGTATGGTATTGTGACCCCCATGTAAGATGGTAGTGCCACTACCATCTTAGTCTCCCCGTAAACATGGCTGCTGTAAAGCAACCGAACGTCGGCGAAAAAGTGTAAACTTAAATATAAATAGTTTTGATCCATTTAAATAGCATAAATTGTAGTAAAGTTCAATAACAGTTATGTTACGACCACTTCTACAACTGACAAGTAAAAGTTATCCGAAAGATAAATCGCATGCTGTCTCACTCATGTTAGGTTAAAGAAGAGAGATGTCGAGACTTTTATCTTATAGATAAAATATGCTATCTGGAGGTAGTAGTACAAGCCCTTAAAGTTCAAAATTATGTAATAAAAGTGTTTTAAAATAAACAACGTGACAAAATCCGTATAAAGTAGTTTCATTTCAATGTATAACATTCGTGTAAACAAAAGACAATATTTCATAAACACGCCTAATTATTTGTGATACGTGATAGATCATTTAGTTTAAAAGTTACACAGTTTTGTTTACATAGTGTGTAATTTGTTTACACAGTAGTGAACAAAAAAATTAAGAAAGGCATATTTCATAATATATCATTTTTTTATTTTTGTTGTATTGAATGAATTTTAATATGTGGACATAATGAAGATTTACACTGTATAGTGTATACTTAGTCTGGCCATAAATACTGTTACAATAAAAAAATACCTAATATTATATTTGAATTCGGAATATGTCATTCCAATATGAATATTCATTGCGATTTCTAATTTTCGCGACAATCTGTATTCAATATTTTTGTGATATTAAAATGGCGTGGGGTGATAAAGAGAACCGAATTGCTGTGATAGCATTACACAAAGTACTAACTCTCCATCCGCTTAGTATTAGTCGAATTTTTGCGTACCGGGCTATTGATAGGTACAATGAAACTTCCTCTGTTTGTGACAGAAAAAGACCCGGCCGTCCACGTAGTATTCGTACGAGAAAGTAGATAAAAGCAGTGAAGAAAAGAATTCGAAGAAATCCTATTCGAAAGCAAAAGATATCTCGGGAAATAAATAAAGCACCTAGAACCATGTCGCGTATTCTGAAAGATGACTTAGAACTTGCGGCCTATATGAGACGCACTGGTCATCATTTAACTGATAATTAAAAAATGAATAAGGTGATAGAATCAAAACAATTTCTTAAGCCGAACGCAAAGGGAGGTCATAGAAAATTGTTATCTATTGACGAGTTTTTTTTTTACTATTGAGCAATATTTTAACAAGCAGAATGACCGAGTTTATGCTCAAAGCTCTATAGAAGCTTCCCAATTAGTCAGCAAAATACAACGTGGACATAATCCCACTTCAGTAATGGTTTGCTGGGATGTGTTTCGACCATTCATGTTTCCTACCAATGAAATGTACTAATCCACTAATGTCCAAACTGTTCACCAATTGCTTATTCTGCACACCTTGCTTAAATAATATGCACTATTTCCATCGAGACCACTTCCATTAGACAAGAGACGAGAAGATTTAGTATGTACTAAGCTTCATGCCAAACATACTTTTGTAAATATTATCTTCTGTTTACGCGAATGTTATTAATTGAAATTAAACTAGTTGCTTATTTAACACTGTATTACATAATTTTGAAACTCTTACACTACTACTACTATTGAATTTTACTAATGGATTTTGCGCTACCACCCCATGAAGTGATGCAATATTGAATTAAAGACGACACAATGCCTTATAGATCTGTATGATGAGTTTGTGATCTGCAATAAGGCGTATTTTATTGAAACAAATAATAATTTGCGTCCTCTGTTAGTTAAAGCAGTTATATGTTCTTTAAAGGATAGTGTGTAGTGTTAGAGATAACAGGACAAGTGCAAGCGGTAATGTTATTACAGTACTGTGCCTATAAATTAATGTTACTTAAATGAGGTAGGTGTCTACGCATACAAAATTTAATAAATTTTGTGTTTTATTTATTTAAGGTGAGCAGGTTATATTGAAGCCATTTGTTAACTATATTAAAACCGTACTTTGCATATTCATAGACTGCCGCAATGGTGTCAGCGGAAAAAGGAGCGCAGTATCATCTACGTATGAAACAATTTTTCCATGATGTAGACTTAGATTACAGAGATCGTTAATGTACACCGGAAAGAGGGTACCTCCGAGGACGTTCCTTGAGGAATACCGAATTGGGGTAATTTCAAATCGGCACTGACGACGTTATCTATCTTGATACATTGGTACCTCTCTTGTAGATAGTCTGTGAGAAGCCTCTAATTCTTAGTGCCTCCAATTTTTTTAGAAGCAGACACGGTTTCAAATGCCTTCGCCAGATCAAGAAAATGCCAATTACCTGCTTACTCTTCCCAAAATCCTCTGATATATAGCTGGTTAAATGATGTACTGCGTCTGCTGTTGATAACTTAGGTCTAAAACCGAATTGCATGTCGGAGAAGAGGGAGTTCTTTTCAATATATGATACTAGTCTTTTATTAATAATTTTCCAGTATTTTGGAGAAAAAGGTAACAGTGAGATGGGCCTGTAGTACGTCACGAGATTTTTATTACCGAATTTATGTATTGGTATTACTATTGCTTTCTTAAGGCATTTGGGAAAGATGCCATCTGAGAGGCAATTTCGAAAAATATGCATTAATGGAACTAGCACTAACACTAGAATGTACTTACAAGCTTTGAGAATATTAGTGGAGATATTACCCCATCCTAATGCACAATTATTTTTTAAACTTTATATTAGGTGTTATACCTCACTTTCATCTGGCTCTAACATGACAAAGGATTTGCCACTTTTAAGATGGGTATAAGGTCATGAGAAAGTATCGCTTGTGTTTCTACCGCATTGACTTTGAACTTTTTCAGCTAATGTTTTGCCAACGTTTACAAAAAAACTATTTATGTTGTAAATAGAGGACCACGGAAAGCCATGTGTTTTCAATAAATTCGTATTATTTTGGTTAGATGTGAAAAGACGTTGAGGAATGGTGCCGTAAATGCACGAGTTGTTCTGCCGTGAAGGGACCACGCACTGGCAGCAGGATGAATTATGTATACCAGGACATCAGACAGATTGGTCAGCAGATGTCTGAGAGGATGAAGACCCGTTATGATCGGAAGGGGAACAACAAAGGCTTCGAGGAAGGATCGCTGGTGTGGTTACATAATCCGGTACGCAGCAAAGGAAAATCTCCTAATTTGCAGGCAAAATGGGATGGACCCTATCGCATAGTCACTAAGATGAATGACGTCACCTACCGGATTCAGAAAGGACCACGAGGTACATTAAAGATCGTGCAAATGGATCGATTGGCACGCTACTACGGATCCAACAATGTTCGGGACGAACATGTCTAAGAGGGAGGCAGTGTTACGGCTAGTGCCCTCTGTCGGCACTGTGGGGAAGAGTCGGCGGTTCTTTCTAATAATTTATTACAGCACCATCTATTGACATCTTGCGGAACTACGTAGTGTCAGTGCGAGCACAGTAGAGAGAGCGCTAGCACATTCTCGAATCATCGTGCTGTTGCGTGCCGGGTATGGCTTTTCTAGAAAACTCTAGAAACGCTTTACCCGCGTATAAATAGAGCGCACGCGCACCGCCGAGTCAGTTTACTATCGTAAGCGGTCAAGTGTTCATCGAAGCGAACGGAAGCGAAAATACTACGGAGTTTGAAGCAGTTACAGTGGAAAAGTGTAGTATAGTGTTTGTTGTGTATTAGAGTTAATTGTGTGCTAGAATAAAATGTAAAATGTTTTAGTCGGTAATATTGTTTTGTATTCGTATCCGTCGAACCCAGCACGTAACAATATCTAATTTTCTAAACGATGGTGGTCTATAGATTGCTATAATCGCGATATCTGTCCCTATTTTAATGACGAGACAGTTGAAGTCTTGGACTTCTGGCTCCTCAACTGTGGCAGCTAGGGCTTTCTTTGTGTACACTACCACGCCATCATTCTGATTAAATGACAAAGTAGTAATAAAAGTATTGTATTCTGGTAATACTGGTAGATTGCAAGTTCTATTAGACAGTCAACATTCAGTGTGAATAATGACATTCTATACTAAGCCTGTGTATAAAGACGTTTAAACTATCTATGTTCTTATAAATACTGCGAATATTTTGGGTTAGTACCGTTAATAGGTTGTCATAATCGGAAAAGAAATGTCTACAATTTTCAATGTCACACACTTTCGATTCATAAATGTGATTATTGTCTATATCATTAATTAAGTGTTCAGCCATAGATTTAAAACTAAAGTAATTAATCAAAAATACCTTAAAAGTTAGCTCTAAATAAGAAATAAAAATGCGGCACTTTTAGGCGCCCTCATTAAAATCTATGGAATTTTTATACCTCGTTTCAGCTATTTTCTTCTTTTTTCTTTTTTGAAACGCTAGCATGTTACACATTTCGGTGAATCGGATTTCTTAGTGCATTCATTGACCTGGTGTCCTAGTTCACCGCAATGTCCACACGTGTAGATGGTCTCACGGCAGGTCTTTGCGGCATGTCCGTACTGTTGTTACTGTGTTGCATTTGAAACACCTGGTTACAAGGGTGAAGTCACGAACTGGGCAAGATGTCCAATTGATAAACCTTATCCTAGGTGGAACTTCTATAATAAAGTTGCATGTTTGTGCCTCCTTTTTTCTTGATTTATGGCTGAGTTTTAGAGAGGACAAAAATGTTTCATGGTTTAGATTAGGGAGCTTGTCAGCTATATTTTGCTCATATATGCAATCGTCAACTTCTTTATCACTAAGGGCAGATGGTACTCTTAAAATTATTACTCTTGGTCTTCTTTTGATTGTGTCCTCCATCTTCAGTCCGACACTACTCAGTTGGGCTGATTTCCTCAACTTTTCAATACCGTCCTTTGTTTCAGTGCTTATGATGACGCCTCCGTTCTTGGTCTTACGCAATCCCCTCACATGCAATTTCATCTGCTCAGGACATATAATCTTCTGCACCAATGATTTTGTGTCGTCACTAGATTTTAATTTATCACTCGGATAAATTGCGATAGAGCTCAAATTTTTAGGGCGCAATGGAATATTTTGGCTAGATATCACCATATCAGCAAAGGACACATTTTCTACGACTGGTTTCGTGCAGCTTTTCTCTATGGTCTCCTTAATCGAATTTTTAAAGTCATTCAAGCATTCCGTCAGCTCTTGTTTTTCTTTTAAGGTATCGTAAGAGGTGCTAATCATTATAGCATTTTGTTTTAACGACTGATAATGTACTGCCATTTGGGAAACCCCACTTCCAATTTTCCGCGCTAAAGTATTAATCTTAATTTTTTAGTCAGAATTAAGCTTCCCCTCTGCAGCAATAGTACATACCTCATTTAGGCATTTTTCAATTGAGGACATCCAAAATTTAATGTCACTGTTGGTCAGAGCTTCCACTGTATGATCAGCGGCATGATCTTGCGATTGAGGAGTGCTGGGAGAACTGCGTGATGTTTTCGCACTCCGATTGAAAGGGCTATTTTCAATATTATCCATAATGTCACTCAGATATTATACATACTATCGTTATTTATATCAAACTTCGCACAAAGTCTAATCTAGGTCACAGAATTTAATGAATATATTTCAACATGTAAATAAAATAATTGTAATGTAGGCACATCTGTTTGCTTCGAGCTCACAATATACTGTCAAAATAAATTCTTCTTATTCCTAGGACCGTTTTTATATAATAGATTAAATAGGATTTTAGATATATATATATAGTCTAAGTTATAAACAATGTAATGTAATTGTTACCAAACACCTGCAAACGCTGACCTACCCCGATACAGAGAATTTGATTACAGCTGTAAAATAGCAGTACGTCATCATTAATTTGTAATAATATGTAATCTAAGTTGTTTTTATTGTATCAATATACATACATATTTATGTATTTTAAGAAGTTTATGCACATTGACCTAAACCCTAATATTACTTGGCATATATTTTTTGTAAGTAGAGACATTGCCTCAAACGCCTGTCTAAGCCTAGTTCAGGCAATCACTTTATAAAATCTAGAGCTTTTTTTAAATTAAATTAGAATGCACAATGTCGGCCGATTAAAGTATAAGTAAAACATGTATCAGATTAAGGATAATTATAATTTACATACACATACATACATAGATTCACGCCTGTTTCCCAGAGGAGTAGGCAGAGACTACGGAGTTCCATTTGCTACGATCCTGACACACTTCTATGGCTTCATTCACTTTCATAACATTCCTCATACTCGCTCGCTGGTTTAAGGTGCTCTTAACCTGGCCTTTATCCAGAATGTCTCCGATCTGTTTATCTGTATATCTAAATAGTATATTATTTTTGACTAATAACAAAAATGAATACCCATATATTCAATAAAATAAATTATTATTGTTAAATATGAAGTGACTGAGCCATATTTTAGAAAAAGGTGTTAAAACATCGGCACAAATGTATCAAGATACGATTCTTGAGAAGTGGTTAAGCCTCTTAACAACACCATGTTCTATAACAAAGAATAGTCTTTTCAGCAAGACTCAGCACCGGCTCATAAAGCTCGATTCAGCCAAGCGTGGAAACGAACGTTTCGGACTTCATCAAAGCTGGCCATTACCTAATCTGATAGATCTCAATCCGCTGGATTATGATTTATGGTCAGTTTTAGAGAGTATGACATGCTCTAAGCGCCATAATAGTTTGAAGTCCCTAAAACAATCCATATGATTGGCAGTAAAAAAAAACCCATGGAGAGAGTGCGTGTTTCTATTGATAACATGCCTCAACGTTTAAAGGACTTTATTAAAGCCAATGGTGATCATTTCGAATGAACAACATATATTTTTAATGTTATTATATTAATGTATAAACTAACACTCATTACAGTAATCAATGTTTTATGCAATAGAAAAAGATAGACTTTTCCTTGTAACAATATTTATGGCAAGACTAGGTATATATATATAAAATACCCGGAACCGACAGACGTTGCCCTGTACACACAAAAAAAAACAAATCTAAACCACTTTCGAATCGACTTGAACACAAAAAATTTCATCAAAATCGGTCCAGCCGTTTAGGAGGTGTTTAATTACAAACACACGCACAGAAGATTTATAAAGATAGATTTTAATTAATCCTGAAGTTGTAAGACCACTCTAATCTGAGTGATTGGTGGTTTGATAAGTAGATGAGTCGCATATTAAGAAAAGCTCTACAGTCAGTAACCAAATTTTAAAAGCTCCTTTTCTCCAATCTATACACATCTACTTTATACATACATAAAATATGTAATTGAATTGTAAAGATAGTATTTAGTTATTAATAGTGATCGGAATAGGTAGAGCTATTTAGGTTCATTGACCGCAAACATTGATGTTAATATGGATATTTCACGGGATTCCGACTGATACTACGGGATTTTATTGAATTTAATTATTTATGTCAATATGCATAAAATGGTTTATGTAAGCCAATAAGCGCATGAGCGGCGTTGTAAATTTTACGTCAACAGCACGCTATAAAACTTTTTGCCAAGCGCGCGACGTTGCCGCTTTGTTGAGACGCGTAATGTCGCTGCATTATGGAAACAAAAGAAAACAATAGTGGGGTGTTTCTGTCGCTAGAGTGACGCACCTGTTTTTGTCTCTTTCTGCGCTACTAGAATTCAATTCTTTACCAACAGTAACTTGTTGTCTCACTCGATTACTTCGGTTCTTAGAGTGCGCTTGTTTGCTTCCTGTTGTGTTTTGTTGTATGGTGAATATCTTCTGACCCTGGCTTATTTACTGGATTCTGGAACCTTCTTGCTACTACGACTTTGGCTAGCATTTACGGACTCTGATTTGACCTTATTGGATTGGACGTTTGGAGTTATTTTATTGGATACTGATTTGGTAAGTTCTATTTTTTAAGTAAAATATTGAATAATACTAATGATTAATCTTATTCTACCTTGACATATTAGAAAATTTAATTGTTTGGGCTTAGCGAAAAGCTTGCCCTAAGTCGAACCAATAATAAACATTTTACATACAAAAAGTAAAGTACAGTGCTATTCGCACAAAACGCAAAACCTTTTCTTGTTAGCTATACTTTATTAATACTAATGTATTCCAATCCAGTATTTTCTTGACTTTAAAGTATGTCACGCACGTGTCAATATTAACTTAGAAACTTATTAATAGAATGTATTAATTAGCTATACGGTAAAGTGCAGGAGTCATAGACTAACATGTTTGCAGTTCGTGCACATATGAACTATCATTGAACTGTACTGAGTGTACTACTTGTGTGCGATTAACCGTACCCTCTCTTAGCGTAAATTAAAAACTTTTGATTGACTGCATTTTCAAACTTGCACTTGGAATATATATATTTTACTAGTTTTGTTTTTCGAACACTAAGTGTCGATGTGACTCTACTCAGCATTTCTAATTTAACGACATTTTGATTCAGGTGAAGTACTTCAACTTGGCGTCAAGTTCTGTCAACCTGAAACAGTTCAGAAGTGGATACGTGACTATCCTGAGCTGATTTTTGACGCTGCCAGCTGTACTATTTACTGCACCAAGTGTTAAAGCCATTTATCAGTAAAAAAATCTAATGTTAATCGACATATTGAAGGTGCTCAACATCGAGGAACATACAAACTGCCTCAAGAAGAATTCTATTTATTCAGTTTTTAATTCTTTGTAACATCCCATGGTCGCAAATAAAATATAATGTCTACAAAGATTTTTTTCAAAAATACATGTTTGGTGTTTGTTGTTGTAATTGCAATAACAAAAAAGTACCTGACGAGTCGCTATTACCTCAATTAAAACATGTCACCTGTTTGGCACACACTCTTCATCGCGTATCAAAACAGATACGGTTAGAGTACCATGATGTAGATATGCTAATATCCAATGTGAAAAAAATACTTTTAAAAGCTCCTCGCAGAATAAAAGTGTTGAAAGATACGAATCCCAACTTACCTCTTCCCCCACAACCAGTGATAACTAGATGGGGCACTTGGCTCGAAGCTGCATCGTATTATGCAAAATATTATGAAGAAATAATAAATGTTATTTCAGATTAAATAGCCCTGATTCAATGGCAATACGTAATGCGAAAAATATTCTGGAAAAGGAATATCTACGGAATCAATTAGTATATATAGAAAATCATTATACGATTATTTTATTTTCATTAAAAGAGTTGCAGAAACATAATTTAGCATTAAGTGACTCGTTTTTGGCTTTTGATCAAGTCAGAGCTGCTTTAAATGAATGTAATTCTGATAGAATAAAAAACAAAATTTAAAAAGTTAAGATTAGGAATCCTGACATTGACATCCTTAGAGAATATGAAGGAAAACTATCGAAAAATGATGTGAATGACGAAATTTTGTCATATAAATTCGCTTCATTAACATCAACAGATGTCGAACGCTCGTTTTCCACATATAAATGGGTGTTAGATGTAAAAAGAAATTGATTGAAATTAGATAATTTAGAAAAAATAATGGTGATTTATTTTAACTTTGGTCATTCTCAGTCTTCTAGTGAAGCTGAAGAGGAACCAGACCAATCATATTTTTTGTTTAAATAAGTGAATTATTGTTGAAGCGTATTGATTATTTTAATTAAGATTTTATTGTAAATACATATTGTTCTATTTGATAATGTTTTGATTTTCTGAGGAACAAATAATTTGTATGGTAATATGTTTTTGTACAACTTCAGAATTAAAATGTTTAAACGATTGTTGATCCTTGAATAAGAAATTGTTACGTAAAAAAATATGTATATGTGGTTTAATGAATCAAGTTTATCTATTTATTATACTATCCTTAATCCCGTCCTTCTTATATTTACCTGTCAGAAAGGAAGTGTAATATTTCATTAGTCCCGAAGGTGAGAATAGTTTTTTTATGATTTTACTACTTAAAAACCAAATCCCGGGACTCGAGGAATATCCATATTATTCTAACCTATGGCAAATACATAAAACAGCTCTACCTATTCCGATCTCTGGTTATTAATTATGAAATATTACATACCGTCCGTATCGTAATTACTTTTCCTTGGTCGTCTTGGTCTGGTGACACCAGAATATAATTGTTGCTTTCTGGAATATCCTGATGAATCTTTAGGCCCTTGATTATTGTTGTCCTGGCTTAATGGTATTGGATATAAATCTGACGCGCTATCCTTAAAAAATGCAATTTTAATACTGAAGTTAGATCCGTATTTAATAACGTCGCTTTTAGCTGGTTGCATTATAATTTTCTTCAGTTCATCTGGCATGTCAGGAGTGTATTTTGATCGAGCTATGCGAGCTGCTCGATCCGTTCGAATTGACTTAAACCTATTTCTGCTATATGCATCATTTACATAATCACCCGTAGAGCTTTGTAGCTTTCTTTTACAATCTTGAGGATCACACTTACCAGAGCTATTATTACCGTGTGGATGTAGCGGGTTCGATGAAAACCAATGTTTTCTGCTTGCGGTACTTACATGGTTAACTGCTAAAACACGTCCTCGACCTCTTTTTAAAATCTGTTGAATTACTTTTCTACATTCTTCAGGATCACACTCTTTAACATGGCGCTTGTATTGGTCAAATAGCATCGCTTGATTTTTATTGATATCTGGACTACCGTTACCATATTGATCTTGCCGATTAACCGTAGCTGAACGTTGCGCCCGGCCTTTTTTCATCAATTGCTGCAAAATTTTTCTACATTCTTCAGGATGACACTCGTTAAGATCTCGCTTATATTGTTTAAATTTCATTTTATCATTTGTCACCGCTTGAGTTTTGTTGGTATTCTTATAAGGAAATTTACTTTTCCTGCTTTGATTAGACAAATGGTCACCAGCTGGATCCTGAACTCGATTTTTACCAAACACTTTTTCCATGATTTTTATACATTGTTGTGGATCACACTCATCAAGAAGGCGCTTGTATTTTTCTTTTCTAAACTTATCAATCACTACATCTTGTTTTCCGCCATTTATTGTTTGATGATTGCTATGTGCATCATTTCGAATCGACATAAACCTATTTTTCCTACGTGCGGCACCCACATGGTCACCCGCTGAAATTTGTTCATGACCTTTTTTCAATAGTTGTTGCTTAACTTTTACACATTCTTGTGGATCGCATTCATTACGATTAAACTTTTTATATTTTAATAAGCTATCTGTTGTAGTTATTCGACTTTTTGTGATAGAGGCGTTACGATATGGATTCCTAATTCTCCGCTTATTTCTTTTTTGATGTAAATCCGAAGATTTGCGTCTTTTATTAACCTGAGTTGTTGATCTTGAATTATTGACTCTTGAACTAGTGTCTTTGTAAAAATTTAAATTATAATTTATTGATGAACCGAAATGGGTTACTCGTTTGGCAGGGTTGAAATAATTTTTATTTTTTTTACTTTCGCGTCTGCTTTGAATCATTTGTGACTTGGAAGACCTGGTAGCTATAGCAGCTTTATGTCCTCTTTGTCTAGTAGAACTCTTACCAACTCGTGTTTCGATACTGTCCGTTTCAATTAGTTTAGAATTATTTAAATATTTACAAGTATCTGCATTACAATCCTGTTTGTGCATTTGAGATACCTTCAAATTTAAGGCATAATATGATCGGCAAAATGGGTTATTCTTTATATGCGTCTGATTAGTATTAAATAAGTATCCAACTTGATATTCGTCGAGCTGTCTGAATTTTGCTGTAGAGTGTCTATTTTTGCCATACTCAATATTGAAGTTAATGTTGGACGTCAAATAAGGATCTTTGCCGTCACTATTCGCTTTGAGTAGGTTATGGTTTCCTATTTTAATCTTTGAATTACTTCGATTAAATACATTAGTACTGTTTTGCAAATCCAATATGGAAGTGGTTGTCACGTTTCGTTTTTCTATTTTATTACTGGTACATTTTATAACTTGACATTGGTTTTCCGTACTAATTTGATTAACTTTTGTAAATTCACTAATTGATTTATCATATTGTTTTCCTTGTACAACGTGCATGAATTGTGTCGTTATTGGACGTAACCATTGATGGTTACGATCTTTTACCTTATTAACATTAACACTTTTTTGAAGCTTTAGGGTGCAAAAGCATCTTTTCAGTTTATGACCTACATTAGATGGTAGGTCTTCTTTTTCAATAAAACTATTTGCCCGAGAGGGACGGTCTTTCACTAATTTTTGATTTGGATTTATTTTCTTATTCCTTATTTGGGTTTTGAATGTTAAATCACTGGTTATTCGATGGATCTTTGGTTTCATTGTATCTCGTGTAATTGATGCTGCACGATCTTTGTAGAAATCTACACTGAAACTAAAGTTTGACCCGATGCGAACAGCTTGCCGTGAAGATTCTTTCCTATGAATTATTTTATCTTTTTGTGGTACATAGCCTGCGATATGAGATTGAGTACTTCTCGCTTTAAAACTACCGCTCAATCCATTATACGTCATGCTCATAGTCGATTTTCTTTTCTTTTCTTCTGTAGCAATGTTACGGTTACGAAACCGTTTAACTTCTCTCTTTTTTATTTTGTTATAACTTTCATAAGCATCACATGTAGCAGGAACACAAAAACTAGCTAAGTCATATCTAAAGCTTTTACTTGTACTTGTGCTCTTATATTCTGAGGTATTTTTCGGGCCATATAATTCTAAAGTAGTTTCGGTACCTTTAGATGTATCATAACTATGCTCGCCCGTTTTCGAATGCTTTCCTTTTTTCTGTAGTTTCAAAGTACAAAAACATGTTGGTGTAGCTGATCCAACAAAAATTCCTTTTTCTTTAACTTTTACCTCTGATGTCATTGTCTTATAATCTACTACCGTATGTGATGGTTGGGACCCCTTTGCTTTCAACGCGACTTTTCGTGATTTCTTCCTTTCGTGTAACATGATCGTCTTATCACGTGTCTTTTTTCCTTTTAATTTTGTTGTTTCTACCAACTCCTTACTATTATTTAACGGAAGCTTTTCTTTGTAAAATTCAATATTAAAACTAATACTGGAACCGATACGCACTGCTTGCTTATTGGAAGGACTAGGAAATATATCTATATGGTCAGAACCCTTTGGATGAGAGTCCGTATGTTTTGTTAGCTTCGTTTCCTTTGCATATGACTCTGATTCTATATTTTCTGAAGACATAACTGATCCTAATTTTTTATTATAACTCGATTTACTGGAGAGACTCGACGACGAATACTTATCTTTTAATTTCGTTTTGTATGGCTTTGCGACTTTTCTAGGTGGAGTCACTATACCTGCATTCTTTTTAGATTTATCTTTATTGAAAAGCTTAAGAGTACAAAAGCATCTCTGTAGAAATGGAGTCGTATGAGTTTGTTTTGTCTTTTCAGTTTTAATTGTTTGTGATCTCGAATATCTAACACGCGGTTTATGTACTTTAATTCCCTTAGTTTCCATACGCATCTTCTTTTTGGTAATTTGACTACCATCTTCATGACTAACTTCAGTGCGTAAACGAGCTTGTATTCTCTTCTTGCAAACATATGGATCACATTCGCCTGGAATACAAACAAAAGGCTCACACTCATAAGGGAGCAAATTTCGTGGCGGCGTTGCCATAGGTGGTACTACGTAAGCAATTCCTGCAGATTTCGTTTGTGTTTTTCTCACTCGTTCAATTTTCTCAACAGATTGGACGGATAAAGATGCCATGGTTTTTTGAGATCTCGTTTTGTTAAGATTCTTTTTCTTCTTTTGTAATTTCAAGGTACAGAAACAACGCTTTAGTGTGTGTTCAATCTGACTTCTTCTCATTGAATGTGATGATCGTGATTGTGATGAACTATGTTTAATGGTCTTTAAGTCTTTTGGCTTTGTTTCCGTTGCTGAGTTTTTTCGTTTTACCTTTGCAAATATCGATGAGTTTGTTTTTGATGATCCAGACATTTTATGTCGGCCTCTCCTTTTTTTGACGTTGCCACCGCGTCTTGCCATTATTCTTTTATAGCATATCTCTGGGTCACATTCATCAGGAACACAAATACCTGGCTCACACTCCCATTCTTCTAAAATTAGTTTTTCCGTCATTGTTTTTCTCGCCTTAATACATGTCTCAATATGACCGCATTCTTCGGGAATACACACAGCTGGGTCTATTAACGCGCCATCTTTACCAACCTTCTTATGTTTGCATGTCGCTGGATCACATGGTTGTGATCCTTTATCCTTGGCTTTCTTTCTAGCGTGTTTTCTTCTCATTTTGTCTCTATATAATGTTAAGGAATCTTTTTTTATCGGAAAGCGTTTTAAAGTTTCTGATGCAATACTTTTTCTATTTTTTCCAATCTTAGGTATAGTTTTTTTTTTCGCCTTTGATTTAACTTTTATATTAGATGCCGATGATTCAAAACTAACTGTTGCATCTTCTTTTGACCGTAGTTTTGTCTTTAATGCTTTAGATGAACGTTTTACCATATCATTTAAAGATTTTGTGCATAGACAAGCTTCTGAATAAATATTTCTAGATTTAAAACGTACTTCTCTTATCTTCGAACCTATACTTTTGCGTCTCGATCTGGGCCGTTTTTCGGCTCTTAGCTTATACTTAGCTATATTTTCGTAAGGTATGTCGGGCTTCTTATAAGAAGGAGGATGCTTCTTCAAATGTTTCTTAATTTTTTTTATAGAGCTACAAGAGCAACAGTTACAACAGCTACTCAAGACGGCATTTGAAGATCCAATTTGTCCTCTGTCAACCAAGTTAACAAGTTTTGAGACCCTGCTGCTCTTCGCAATACTATCATCTCCTTGGCTTTTAAACGTATATTCCGAACGTGTGTGACCACTACTACCGCTAGTTGAAAGTAGTTGATCTCTCACATCATCATAGATAGCACGGGTTCTGATTAATTTCTCAAGTAATTTCCTTTCACGCAATGGCAAATACTTGCCATAGAAAAGCCTATCAATCCTTGTCCCCTCATCTATTAACTGTTGCACTGATGGTCTCTTTGCATAACTTCTATAAGCACAACTAGTGCAAGAACAGCTTTTAGTGTGTCGCATCATAATGACAAAATATTAATACAATTATCATTCACAAACAAATAATACGATCACAAGACAAGAAACAAAACTAATAACAAATCACATTACAAATCTTCCAAAAAGTAGTTTAAATACACATCCAATAGATAATACTGACGAAACAAGTCGTCACTGACTTGATTTTGACGTCACCTGTTGTTTAACGTACGTATCCTGAAAAATAAATAACAATTGTATTTTATATTGTAATCTGTTAAGGCTTAGCTATTTTGGGAGCATCATGCGTTGAATCACTTCAGTCCCCGAAGGAGAAGACCCGCATTTTGCCAGAAGGTTTTAGTTTACAGATGCACAGGTCATGTACCTATTACCCACTATCGAACATAATTCTAGACTACACGCTGCTGCTAAGAATGTCTTATCAGAAAGACCTTTTTACTGTTTGATCAAATACAAAAGGTACAGGAAATTGTAAACTAAGAAAGGAAGTAATATTGGGACCATCCGTTCAGAATAGTCTATTATACAGGGTGTCCAGTAATTAATGGATAACCTGGAAATGTCTTATAGTGGAACTGATGGCCGTTCAGAAAAAAATATGAAAAAAAATCTATCCTAACTACTACCTGAGATATGTTTTTTATTTAATTACCTTGTATAACTTTCTTTTATACTACTACCATAAATTAATGAAATCCATCGGTTTTATACACTAATTATGCTAATAAATAGACAGTCAAAAGTATGCTATGCTAATATAGCTTGCATTTTTTAAATATTCTTTTTTTTTTAGTTTTTTTTAATTTTTTCTGAATGGCCTTCGTTTCTACTATAAGACATTTCAAGATTATCCATTAATTACCCGACAACCTGTATACTATTCAAAACATAAATTTTCATCTTGATTATATTATAACTTTATAATGTCTTGTCTTTGTTTATGAGCCAACATGCATCATGTACAATAACTGCTTAAATTTAACATCTCATGATTTTATTCATGGGCCTTTATTCGCATAAATGTATGTAGGTTAGGTTAGTAAGTACTTTTTTCTGAATAAAAAGTACTCTATGTACCTTTCTGTTCCCCTGACAAAGTGTATGCATTATTTCATGATGATCTATCCAGTAGTTAAGGCATCAAAATAAACTCACTTTCGTATTTATATAGTAAGGAATTTTACAATAATTATACATATATTATTTATCAATAAAAAAGATAATTTCTACTGTATCTTGTCTATATCTTTGTAATATTGCTCTATAACTAGATATAATAGAAATTGTTAGATTTATTTGTAAAAGTAGTTCAATGACCTTTGACGCATATTCTTACAAATAAAAAATAGCGTCTGTATTGACCCAGGGTTAGGTATAAAACAACTGTTCAGAGATCGGTTCTTGATAGCCATTGAACTATATGTTACCACTAGAACAATAGAACTCAGAACGATATTTATATTCCACACATCAGCGGTGCACGCACCGCACCTCAGTCAAAACAATCGCTCTGTCTTACTTTATCTTATGATTATACACTAGATATTGTAAAACAGGAAGTAGATATTAGAAATTTAACGTAATAGTCATTTAATATTATAAGGGGATATTGTTTTATTAATTGATAAGCATATAATATCGTATAAAAACAGAAACATATCCATATAAAAGAAAAATAATTTATTGTTTAGTTTATTGCCTGTTTCTTTGAAGATACGTACACAGTGCACTAGCATAATTTTGCAATTTATTAATTTATTGATTCAGATTCACCAACAGCTACTACAATATCACATACACACGAGAGAAACATTTTTAGTCTAGCCAATTGTATAACTAACTACAGGTGAATTTAGCATGCATTACATTTTAAATATTACATAAATAACATGACAAAAGAAACAAAGATAAATACTGAAAGCAAAGAAATATCAATATAAAAGATATTCTATTTTAAAAACATCAGTGTAAAGCTTAGGGTACTACCTATATTTTTAACTAACTACCTTTCACTTAACTAAAAAAGATACAGCAAAGTCATAATTATGGCTATATAGTGGTATGGGTAGTATTATAATATGAAAAAATAAATTATTTAAATTGGAAATGTTTATTTTACTGTCAATTCGCATCCATAGTTAAGGTACGTAAATGGCGCATTTGATTTTTTTATCTATTACTTGCTGACCCGCGCAAACGTTGTTCAGCCATATGAATTATTTCTTAGCGATATGAAAATTTCGTAAAAATCGGTAGAGCCGTTTCGGAGGAGTGCGACCACAAACAGTGACACTAGATTTTTATATAAACATATACATATATTACAGCTCAATCGTGCGTCCAGCTCTGCTTAAGCGTAGAACATGTTCTATGTTTGAATTTACTGTTCTATAGTGGTTACATATAGTCCAATGTTGATTGAACAAAATTGAATTACAAAATATACTTTATACATACCTACATACTGAAATTTTAAATAACATTATATAGTCCCTCACGAAGGAAGGTGTCACGAAAATTCAATATCAATCACATCACAACACGATTTAGAATAAATTAAAATCGGTACTCTTATTGTCACCTCATTCTGCTAGAAAATAAAAATAATGGCGTCCTAATGTCAATATTGCATATTATTTTTTTAAGATATCTTTTTTGTGACCTGTACCAGGCAATAAAGGAGATTACAGCACAAATATTAAGCATATAAAAAAATCTATAGTTTTTTCTAGAAACATTAATTGATGAATTGCAATTAACTACTCTTTTTACAAATCAATCAATTTAAAAGCAAAAAATTTTGCAACAATAATCTTGACTGAAATTAAACAACTTTATATTTTATTGCGTTGTTTATTTTTTTGTATAACTCTATTACTTACCTATTACATAATGTGGAAACTTTAAATTACTATTATTAAACACTTTTACTAGTTACATCTATTTAAATAATAAAA
Source organism: Catocala nupta (assembly GCA_963675205.1). Lineage (NCBI taxonomy): Eukaryota > Metazoa > Arthropoda > Insecta > Lepidoptera > Erebidae > Catocala > Catocala nupta. The sequence continues at coordinate 7,030,691 of OY776085.1, read as the reverse complement.
TCTATTTGTTCTTAATTTAGTGTAAAATGAAACCTAAATAGGTTTTATAATTGCCTGAGGTTTCGCTTGCTCATTAGCAGCCATATTCATGGGGAGACTAAGATGATGGTTGTCTCAATGTTGTAAGTATAGTTATTTCAAAGTAGCTAACCGAACATGATTTAATCATTGATGTTTCTATTTACGCAGAATGAGCTCAAGGTATTATGAAGTCTAGCTGTGTTTTGCTTCTTCTTGGGTTTGATTATTTGAATTACTAGATCTCAAGCTGTTTGTACATTCCAATCATCTTCTCTATTGAAATTAGGATGTTTTTAGATTTTAATAGCCTCGCGAAGCATCTGTGGTAGGAATCGGTTTTCTTTTGCGAGTACCTGTGGTTTGTCAACTCGCAGATAGTGGTTGGTCCATTGTTGTACGTGTTCATACACAGCAGACTTCAACGAGCGTTGGTGTTTTACATAAGCTATGTATTATTTTAGTAGTTTGAAGTCTTTGACTGTTGAGCAATGTTTTAACAAACAGAATGACCGAGTTTATGCTCAAAGCTCTATAGGAGCCAATAAGTCAGCAGAGTACACCGCGACATTATCCGACTTCAGTGATGGTTTGGGTGGAGGTTAGCTATCAAGGAGTGTGTTGGCGCCTTACATCTGGTCACACTCGACTGGGCGACAACGGGGGACACCGTGAGGCGCGGGGGGCGTGCCGGAGCTGCGCGCGCGCGTTGACCCGACCGTTACTCGGCTCTGAGACGCGCTGAACTACGGGCATTTCTCATAATTATTGTACGGTTGAAATATACCAAATTTGTATACAGTCCACGCTATTTTATTTAACGTCCTATATGGCCTAAACATTGGTCCTTCGAGCCGGATCTTAATACTTTGCCAATCTTGATATTTTGCCGTATCAAATATCAACAAACACCGTCGTCGTTGTCGTGTGGACTTTGCCCGTGACCACGCGGTTTGGAAGAAGTCGTTCCTGTAGCAGCCTACATCGTCGAAGGAGCTGATGTCATTTTGTGGGAGTATAAACACAGTATTTGAGTGAGTTCGTTCCAATTAGTATAATCCTGTTTTTATTTCCTGCCGTAAAAATCGTTTTCATCGTTTCATTTCTCTTCCACGTGCATAGCGTACTTACATAAATAATTCAATTCAGTGGCTTATAACAGCGTATTTTCATTCAAACTGCTTGTACATTACCGATCCTTGTTGAAATATAATAATTACAAGTGATTAGCGCATCGCGCCACATGTTAGGCCGTTGACCTTGACACATTTTTTAATCTGCTTGCATTGATCTTTTGTTTACGCACAGCTGTTCGCTTTTATATTAAAAGAAACCATTATCATTAAAATTAATTACATTATTGCATTCTTTGTTCAAAATAAGCATTTACAAAATGGCGGATCTTAAAATCTTGTTTAAAAAACGTGGTTCTGCCAAATCAAAGTTAACAATTTATTCGAATTATTTAAATTTAATTAAAGGTAGTGCCGACATTTCTAACTTGCAGCGCACAGACTTAATCGAGCGTTTAAAGAAATTCGAGACCTTATATGCACTATTTGACGAATTACAGACACAAATCGAAGTGCTTAGCGAGAACATCGACGCTGAATCTGCTGAGCGTGAGGAGTTTGACCGGCAATACTTCCACCTGGTAGCAGTCACGCGCAGCCTGCTTGGTACTTCAGCCAATGATGAAACCCCACGGTCTGATACGAGCTTCAAAGATGCTGACTCAGGTGCACAAAATTCCAATAAGAATAATTTTGTTCGTTTGCCCAAAATAGATTTGCCTCGTTTTGATGGGGAACTCAAATGCTGGCTTGAATTTCGAGACACATTTACGTCATTGGTTCACGACAATACTAGTATTAGCGACATTAGTAAGTTCCACTACTTGCGATCTTCACTACACGGAAAAGCAGCCTCAGTAATAGAAAACACTACGTTCAAAGGTGACTATTACAAGATAGCATGGGGCATGTTGTGTGAGCGGTACAACAACAACCGCAAATTAGTTAAAAACCATATACAAGCTTTTTTTGATGTCGAATCAGTGCACAAGGAATCAAGTGCCTCAATTAGAAATCTTTTAGACGTAATTAATAAAAATATTAGGGCACTTACAACGTTAGAAAGACCCACTCAACATTGGGATGATTTAATCATTTATATCATGGCAAAAAAGTTAGATATGATAACTAGTCGTGACTGGGAGAAGTACAGCAATACGATGCTTAACGATGAACCTACTTTAACAGATTTTTGTTCCTTTTTAAGCAAGAGAGCAGACTGGTTGGAGTCGCATGAATCGAACCTTAGTTCTGCTCATAATGAAACTGTTGTTGCATTAAATAACAGTTATGCAAATAAAAATAATAATGCATCAGTCAATCAATTAAATACTTCTAAAACTACTAAGATCAATAAAACTTCAAGTAATTATAATAAAATAAATAAATGTCCACTTTGTTCTCAAGCTCATAACCTTTATAAATGCGAATCTTTTAGAAATTTGTCATTAGAAAATCGCATACAAAAGGCAAAAGATTACAATGTCTGTCTTAACTGCTTACGCTTTGGACATTCTGCTAAGCAATGCAAATTATCTCATTGCAAATATTGCAAATTAAAACATAATACGCTTTTACATTTAGAAAATCATGAAACAAAACCTGATTTACATCTATTGCCTTCTGCTATGCAGCCTGTCACGCTTTCTGCTTCGGCTACTGCGTCTAAAATTGCATTATCTGCCAATTCCTTGCAGCTTGCTACTTCTGCGCATGTTTTACTGTCCACAGCTGTGGTGAATGTGACCAGCGCGAGCGGTAAGAAGTACAATGCGCGCCTGTTGCTGGACAATGGTAGTACCGCAAACTTTGTCACGCAGAGCTTAGTAGAGAAGCTAGGTTTGTCACGGCGCGGTACGAGCACCAAGGTAACGGGTATTAATAATCACATATCCTCTAGTACACAGTCTTGTCACCTCACTATAGACTCTTTATGCTGTGCTTACGCTGTAGATATCGAGTGTCATATTTTACCCGAAATTACAAAGGTTCTACCGTCTTCTTTCGTCCACATCAAACACGTTCCTATTCCTTCAGGTCTTCAGCTTGCTGACCCGAACTTTAATATCCCGTCGGTCATAGACATCCTGGTAGGAGCTGAATTGTTCTGGAACATCTTAGGCAGTAATACGATAGATTTAGGCAGAAATCTACCAAAACTATGTGAAACAAAATTTGGATGGTTGGTCTCAGGTAGCATTTCGAAACAGCCAAATTTTCATTTCTCTCATTTATGCCACCACTCCAATGTCACTCCCGATCTCACTCAATTCTGGGACCTTGATAATGTTTCACCTAAACATATTCATTCTCTTGAAGAAAAAATGTGTGATCAACATTTCATTCAAACTTCTGTCCGCAAAGATGGTGGGAGGTATGTTGTCACAATGCCGTTAAAATTAGACCCTAGTACTTTAGGTCATTCATATGAAAATGCTAAAAAACGTTTTTTGTCTTTAGAGAGACGTTTTAAACGCGATCATTCATTTAAAAATGAGTATCTTGAATTTATGCGAGAATATATACGTCTAGGTCACATGACATTAGACCCTGACAATTCTACTTCCTCACCTGAAAACTCCGTGGTCAAATATTATATACCACATCATGGAGTCATTCGTAATTCTAGCACCACTACTAAACTACGCGTAGTATTTGACGCATCAGCCTCTACCAGTTCGGGGGTGTCTCTTAATGACATTCAGATGGTCGGTCCCGTAGTACAAGACGATCTATTTAGCATTTTAATACGTTTTCGTCAGCATAGGTACGTGGTTACAGGTGACATAGAAAAGATGTACAGAGCCATAGAATTAAGTCCAGTTCAACGACCATTACAAAAAATAGTTTTTCGATTCGAACCTTCAGAACCTCTTAGGTCATATACATTAAACACGGTTACTTACGGCACCGCAAGCGCTCCATACCTAGCCACAAAATGTCTTGTGACTCTGGCTGATAACATAGAGGATAGTCGTGTCCGATCCGCCATACGACGTGATTTCTACGTCGACGATTTTTTGAGCGGAGGCTCCACAAAGGCTGAAACCGTTGAAATGTCAAAAAAGGTACATTCGGTTCTATCTTCTGCTAAATTTAACTTGCGTAAATGGCGATCAAATAATGCAGATATTCTTAAACAAATTACAAATAATAATGACACTAATAATACGTCAGAATTTCTTGAGCACGTTTTAAATTGTTCACAGTCAAAAACTCTAGGCCTTGACTGGGTTTCTGACTCTGATCTACTTACCTACACTATTAATATAACACCATTATCTAAAGTCACTAAACGTCATGTCCTATCTATTATCAGTCAGATCTTTGACCCATTGGGCCTCGTAGGTCCGTGCGTTGTCGAAGCAAAAATTATTATGCAACGTCTATGGCTTGACAAGTACGACTGGGATGACGATGTATCGCCTGAAATCAAAACACTCTGGTCTATATTTAAAAATACAATTACAAGTTTAAATTATTTAAAAATTCCTCGTTGGGTTTTGCGTGAAGACTCTATAACGCATGAAGTACATGTTTTCAGCGATGCGTCCGAAAGAGCTTACGGCGCTTGTGTCTACATTCGTTCGCGTAATAGCATTGGAGTCACAGGTGTACAACTTCTAGTCTCTAGAAATCGTGTAGCACCCATCAAACCAACGACAATGCCAAGGCTTGAACTTTGTGGGGCTTTGTTGGGTGCAAGGCTGTGTACTAAGGTTCAAGAATCGCTTACTATACCCATTCATAAATGTAGATTCTGGTGTGACTCCACTATCGTCTTAGGTTGGCTCTCTACTCCTTCTAATCAGTTGCAACCTTTTGTTAGAAATAGAGTTAACGAGATCCAGGAAAGTACATGTGGTCATACTTGGAGCTACGTACCGTCGAAGGACAACCCGGCAGATCTAGTTTCCCGTGGTCTTAGAGCTGATATCATTAAGGAGACGCCGCTATGGTGGACCGGACCCTCATTTTTATTACATGATGAAAATGAGTGGCCTAAAATACCAAACCCACGGAGACAGGATTTGCCGGAAGTAGTGACTCATTTCATTAGTAGTAATAGTGACAATAATAATTCATGTGACATTTACCATTCAAACGTAACCATTCATTCATCAGTCATACATAATTTACTCGAAAATTATTCAAGTTTAAATAAAATACAAAGAATATTTACATATATACAAAGATTTATTTATAACTTAAAAAATAAGGATAAATTGCGTGGCAATCTTTCAACAACAGAACTTCAAAATTCATTACATTTAATTATTCATCATTCACAGCTTGAAATGTTTTCTGAGGAATATAATTGTTTGAAGTCTGGACAAAAATTGTCGCACAAAAGTAGATTGCTTCGTCTAACTCCATTCATTGATGATCATAAGCTCGTTCGCGTGGGCGGGAGGCTTGCTAATTCACCTTATGACTTTGGTACTAAACACCCCATTGTCTTATGTAGTAAACACATTTTTACTAAACACTTATTTCGAATGCAACATGTAAAACTTTTACATGCTGGTCCTCAGCTGCTTTTGTCGCATATTCGACAAACTTATTGGCCTCTAGCTGGTAGAAACTTATCTAGATTTGTCGTGAACAAATGTCTTAAATGTTTCAGACACAAGGCTGAAAATGTACAACCCATAATGGGTCAGCTACCTAATTCAAGAACTAATTTAGAATTTCCATTCTTGAATTGTCATGTTGACTACGCGGGGCCAGTATTGGTAGCCGATCGCAAAGGTCGCGGTTGCAAACTTACAAAATCTTATATGTGCATCTTTGTTTGTTCAGCAGTTAAAGCGGTACATTTGGAGCTCGTGACAGACCTTACAACTGAGGCTTACTTGGCTGCTCTAAATCGTTTCGTGGCGCGTCGGGGCAAGCCTCGAAGCATCACGTCCGATAACGGAACGAATTTCGTAGGCGCAGCAAATGACATTTATAAACTCTTACATTCGTCAAATGTTGCATCTGAAATAGCGCAAGAGGGGATTGAATTTCATTTCACGCCCGCATACAGCCCACATTTCAATTCACTGGCTGAAGCTGCGGTTAAATCATGCAAGCACCACTTAAAAAGATTATTGCATCTTACACACTTCACTTTTGAGGAGATGGTTACTTGTCTCACTCATATAGAGGCAGTTTTAAATTCACGCCCCCTCACTCCGCTTTCATCAGACCCAAACGATTTTTCGGCGCTTACTCCTTCACACTTCCTAATTGGACGACCACTCTTAACTGTACCATATCCACAGGTGGCTGAAGTACATATAACTCGGCTGGATCGGTGGAAAAGAGTCCAGTACATCAGGCAGCATTTTTGGCGTCGGTTCCACAATGAATATACTTCTCTGCTTCAGACTAAACAAAGGTGGTTCCATTCCAGAAGCGAAGTCAAGCCAGGGTCTTTGGTCCTGATTAAGGACAAATCCACTCCGCCACTGCTCTGGTCCCTGGGTCGGGTCATAAAGACCTATCCCGGCATAGACGGGGTCACAAGGGTGGCTGAATTGAAGACAAAGAGAGGCACCATTCGTCGTGCCTTCAATTCCATCTGCCCCCTTCCTGAAGAACATTGAAGACATCGCTTCAACCCGGGGAATATGTTGGCGCCTTACATCTGGTCACACTCGACTGGGCGACAACGGGGGACACCGTGAGGCGCGGGGGGCGTGCAGGAGCTGCGCGCGCGCGTTGACCCGACCGTTACTCGGCTCTGAGACGCGCTGAACTACGGGCATTTCTCATAATTATTGTACGGTTGAAATATACCAAATTTGTATACAGTCCACGCTATTTTATTTAACGTCCTATATGGCCTAAACAAGTGACTACGCCATATTTTTGTGAAAAATGTCAAGACATCGGCACGAGTGTATCAAGATACGATTCTTGAGAAGGTGGTTAAGTTCCATAACAACACCATGTTCCATAACCAAGAATAATCCTTTCAGCAAGACTTAGCAGCGGGTCATAAAGCTCGATCCACCTAAGCGTGGTTGGAAACACACGATTCGGACTTATCTTATCTTATCTTATCTTGATCCGGGGGCCAGTCATTGTAGACCGGCGACACTTCGACCCAGTGGGATCTTTTGTGTCGGCCCCGAGGTTTATCCTTGAGCTATCTCCCTATGAATGTACTGCATCAGTCGCAGCGTACACCTCAGAGGGAGAAGCCTGAAGTCTTCAGGGTTCGGATATGCCAATCCCATCAGACCCATCCTTAGTCCGGCCAACGCGTCACATTCACACAGTAGGTGTGATATGGACTCGTCCTGTTCACCACAGGCTCTGCAGATCGAATTGTTTGACAATCTCAATCTGCACAGGAAGTCATTGGTGCCAAAATGACCAGTAAACGCTCCTGTGAGTAGGCGTATTTGGCCCTTGTTGTACCCGCAGAACTTCCGGGTAAAGCCCGTGGCTCTGTTTGCAATGAATTTCTTGGAGTGTTCCAGACCCCTAAGGGCCATCCACTCCAGCCTGTGTTTATCATTGCCATGTGCATTGAAAGCTGCCTTGACGGTACTCTCAGAGAGACCTACGAATGGCTCGGGGCCCACAAATTGTTGCTCCGAGCCCTTTTTGGCTAATACATCAGCCTCCTCATTACCCTGCACCCCTGCATGCCCCGGAACCCACACCAGCCTGACTGTGTTTTTCCTGCCAAGTTTGTTAAGGGCTTTAACACAGTTCAGGACTAGTGCTGAGTCCACCCTACAGGAGTTCAGAGCCTTAAGAGCAGCTTGACTGTCACTGAGTATATAAACAATCTTGTCAGTGACATTGTTGTTAATATTCTCCTGCGCACAGGCAATTATAGCATAGGTTTCCGCCTGGAAGACCGTTGCATATTTGCCCATGCTTTGGTTCACCTTGCAGTCGTTGGCATAAATACCAGCGCCTGATCCTGTTTCCATTTTGGAACCATCGGTGTACCAGATGAGACAACCCTTGTCAGGGGATCGTAGACCTCGTCTCCATTCGTCCCTTGTGGGGACCTTTATTTTAAAATTCTTTTTGAATATGTGCATTGGTTGCATTTTGTCACATCCCATGCTCATAATCTCTTTAAGATCCTTCGAGATCTCCAGTTTTGTGTGTCGAGTTACTGGCATGTTGACGCTCCACAGCCCATGTATAGATAGTCTATGTAGCGCCTTCATCGCCTCTAACTCCACAACAATGTGTAGCGGCGTTAGGTCCAGCAGGATCTCTAACGCAGCCGTTGGCGTAGTAGGGAACGCCCCTGTTATAGCCATGCAGGCTAATCGCTGCACCTTCGACAGCGCTTTCCTGCATGTTGCTAGTTTGGTTCTTGGCCACCAGACAACGCTTCCATATGTGATTATGGGTCTTATCATCATCGTGTATAGCCACTTGATGACCTTGGGCTTCAGGCCCCAGGTCTTCCCATAAGTAGAACGAATCATACCGAAGACCCGCTGGGCCTTCATTATGACTTTGTCTACATGAGGTTTCCACGTTAGCTTGTTATCTAAGGTCATGCCTAGATACTTCACCTCCGTGGACCATTGTAGCTGTGTACCATACATGGATAGAGTTCCCAAGCCAGTCGGATCTCTCATCCTAGTAAACGGCACGACAGTAGTTTTCCCTGGGTTGATCGATAAATGGTTACTACTGCACCATTTTTCTACCATACTCAGGGCCCTCTGCATGAGACTGGATACTGTGCTCGGAAATTTTCCATTGACAAGTATCACCAAGTCATCCGCATATCCGACCGTTAAGTACGGACCTTTGTTGAGTTGTTCTAAGAGTGAATTAACCACCAAGCACCATAAGAGCGGTGAGAGTACTCCACCCTGAGGGCAGCCATTCGGACTTCATCAGAGCTGAAGACTGGCCGTCATCTAGTCCTGATCTCAATCCGCTAGATTATGATTTATGGTCAGTTTTAGAGAGTATGGTATGCTCTAAACGCCATGATATTTCGAATCCCTAAAACAATCCATAAGATTGGCAGTAGAGAATTTTCCCATGGAGAGAGTGCGTGTTTCTATTGATAACTGGCCTCAATGTTTAAAGGACTATATTAAAACCAATGGAGATCATTTTGAATGAACTTCATATATTTTTAATGTTATTATAGTAATGTACACACATTACAGTAATAAATATTTTATGAAATAGAAAAAAATTTTTTTCTTTGTAACAATATTTATGGCAAGATTAGATATATTTATTATTGTACTAAAACAGCGACAAAGACTAACATATAAATAAAAAAACATCTACTGGCCTTATTTCGACCCCGTCCTGTAACTACAGCCCATGTATACATAATTGCTATACAATTTTTCCTTAATGTTTGGTCTCCTACTTCTTATGTCTGTGGCATGAACCCACAGATATATAGACTATACGCAGTATTTAAACTCTCTTTACCATATACTTTTTTCATTAAGCGAGAGCTTAGTCGATGGCGGATAATATAAATATGACAAAAGTTTTGTAATAAAATTGAAGAAACTATTAAAAATTCCAAAAGGCATAAATTACTAAAAAAATATCTAATATACTTTTTATTACAAATGTTTAAAACAACATTTCATCTGCACGTTTGCGAAAATTTTGGAGAATGCTTGCCTCCCAAATGTGTTTTAGTACCTGCTACTTCTTATACATGCCAATATTGTGCACTTTACAATCATCATCACGTCTCTTTGTTACCTTACTCTTGGCTACAGAAGACCTGATACGTATGTTAATACATACAATATATAATAATATATATATGGTCATTCATGCTTTCGCTATGATACCTGTGCTGTTTTTCTATTGTTGTGCACAAAAGTGTTTCTGTTCATCGATGTTTTCATCATCATCCAATTTACGCTATAAGCCCAGTATCGCTTGCAATTGGCTTATAATATTGTTTATTATCGCAGCACTTGTTCTATGTTTACTTTTATATCTAGAAGATGAATTAACAAAGTTTGACTTCAGAAGTCTTGTTGATCTTAGGCAGGATACATCTGAATTACCTTTTGAAGTTTTTTATAGGAATGAAACAGAATTTTTAATTGATCCTGTAGCTAAATCAGATGAATATTTCTCAATAGTAAATACAAATGATTTACATAAGACTAATCATTCGATAACATATGTAACAGCTGTAATAAATGCTATAACACAATCAGTTATTGAACATGAAAATATGCTTAATAAATTTGACGATGATCAAATTGATGGATTACAAATAGCTAATATTGATAAACTAGAAGTAATGGACAACGTTATTTCTAATCATAATATTGGTATGGTGAAAGGCAATTCGCTTATAAAAAATATGGTCAATGCCAAAGAAGTACTCAACAAGACCTCTATAATAATAAACATATTGTAAGTAGTAATTATCCAACAGCTCAAGTTATGAAAATTAACCTAAGATAGTACATGTGTTGATATATTAAATAAATAAACTTAAATAAACCTTTTTATTTTTAATTTACCTTAGATTTTAATTTTACCACCATAGATTTTAAATATATATCAGTGCACTTAAATAAATAAAATCTATATTAGTAATAACGCAATTAAAACTTTAGCCTATCTCGTTAATCCTGGGTCATCATTTTGTATTTAGGTTTGTGAGCTATCGCTAGGTTTTGGAGGCAATTCCTTGGTCGAGCAGGGATATTGGAATTGTTTAGTAAAACCCAAGAACATTTTCAGTAACAGCACTAGGCTTGCTAGGCTCACCTCGAAAACATAGCTGGTGAGATCTGTATAAAATACACTTCCACTATATATAGGTGATAATATGTATCATAATAGAATAAAACCAATCAAATACCAAGCGAAACGTTGTAGTATTGCAGTACTGCCACTTGTTTAGATTTTAGGTTAGAATATCATTCCACCACTGTCATCATAATATGATTAAAGTTATATTCTTTATGTGCCTCTTTTGCTTGTCCTAAAGATATAGGCAAGGACTAACATTAAATAAAAGTGATACATTGTAATCAGGAGTAGTTATATCTAGGCAAATAAAACAATAGTTTAGTCCATTCGAGTTCGTACAGTAATTTTTATTAGTCACACGATGGCTGTTAAACTCAACTATCCATTGGCTCACTGTTAACTATTGTCTCGATGTTAGGATCAGTTTCGTTCCTGTGGTACTCAAAAGTGTTTCTTACTGACCTCCTCAAGACTTTCGGGTTCGGGACTATAGTAACGTTCTGATCACTGCTGTAGAACATCTTATCGAATACTCCAAAGTTCTTTAATACAAAGTACAGAGTGACAATCAAAACGATAGCCATAAAGTTTGTCTGGAATACCGTTCTGATGATATTTTCTATCATGAGAAGGATGCTCATATAAATTCTCACGAAGGTCTCCAAGCCGCAGTTAAATAATTGTGTCATCGTGTAGATTGTTTTACACATTGCTTGATAATTTAGCTGCAAAGATCACAAGATATTGATTGACACAAAAAAGGTATCATAAACTTTGTTGCCAATGTATTGCCATGATGCGTGATATCGTGGACAACAATGTACATGTAATAACTGCTATCGTCCTAATAAGAAGAAAACTTGTAGCTTTGTATGATAATAATCAAAGATGTCATAAAGTCATACATACAAAATATATACATTTACCTAAAGCCGGCCTGGCATGCTTCCCTAAGTGTAATATTATTCCCCGGACATTTGTGAATTTTGAAATAAACAATATACAAAAACACTCTCATATAGAAACTGAAGGTTTTGTAAAAAAAAACAAATAATTGCATTTACTACTTTTCGAGTAGTACACAGATATACGGTGGCTGAAAATACATAAAGATACTTATTATATCTATTTCATTGGGAATAAATCCTTTGTCACGAAAGACTTTGTAAACATTCAATTAACGGACTCAAAGAACACCTTGACTCGGAATAACTATTTGTGAATCCCACAATTTTTGTCCCGTGTGGACAATGGCGAGGCAACCATTGGAACCACTACATCATCAGTGTAGTATAATTGGTATCACTATGTAGAGGATCCAGAGATATATTTAAGATGATCGCTATGATCACACATCATGGGTTATTTACAATGGACAAACACTACATACCTGTTAAATTTTACGTGCACAGTAACATATTAGCCAGCCAAAAATTTATTGAGATTATTTATCGGTTATATTATTAATATAGAGTACACTATTTCATTGTGTAAATGTAAGTCTTACTACACCCACCAAATTTATAATATTTACCAAATACCTGATCACAACCTAAAGATACTGATCCCAAAGATATTGTATAACCGGACAGAATATAAATTGGTATTCTAAGCAGTTATTAGTGTTTTATCTTTGGTCCTGAGGAAATATATATAAAATAGTTTTATATATGTGACTATATATGGCCTTATGTTTTTAATAAGAATAGTTAATCGTATTCACAGAAATATAAGTAGTCCTCGTCCCAAGCAGAAGCCATCTCTCTCTCTACCATCCCATCGGATTATGAGAGTTAGGGACCAAAGAGTGTAATACAACCTCGTGCCTCGGTAAGCACGTAAAGCCGTTGATCCTGCGCCTGATCTCTCTCTGATCGGGTCGAATTGCCGTCCCATCGGATTATGAGAGTTAGAAACCAGAGAGTGCACTTGTGTCTGCGCACACACTTGCGCATAATATCTCCTGCCCAGACGGCCAGTCGCGGTTAAAAAAGACCGCCGTGACTATGTACTAGACTACGCCGATTATTATGTACCAGGCTTCGCTCGCATAAATGAAGAGTATAGTTTCAAAACCCGCCAAAACGATATCAGAACAAAAATAATGTTCCGATTGAATATGAAGCTCCTTAATATTGTCTTCTGTTTACGCGAATGTTATTCATTGAAATTAAACTACTATATACGGATTTTATCGCGTTGTTTATTTAACACTCTATTACATAATTTAGAAACTGTTACACTACTATACTATACTATTAAACTTTACTAATTTTAAGCTAATTAAATTATTAAAACTATCAAATCTATTTGTTTTTAAGTTTACACTTTCCCCGACGTTTCGGTTGCTTTTCAGCAGCCATAGTCACGGGGAGACTAAGATGGTAGTTGTCTCAATGTTCCAGTGTAGTTATTTCAAAGTACCCGAACATAATTTAGTTATTGGTGTTTCTATTTACGCAGAATGAGCTCAAAGTATCATGAATTCTAGCTGTGGTTTGTTTCTTCTTGGGTTTGACTATTTGAAGTACTGGATCCCAAGCTGGTGGTACATTCCAACCATCTTCTCTATTGAAATTTGGATGTTTTTTGATTTCAATAGCCTCGCGAAGCATCCTTGGTAGGAATCGGTGTTCTTTAGCGAGAATCTGAGGTTTGTCAAATCTCAGGTAGTGGTTGGTCCCCTGTTGTACATGTTCACACACAGCAGACTTCAACGAGCGTTTGTGTTTTACGTCAGCTATGTGTTCTTTTATGCGGGTGCCTATGCTTCTCTTGGTTTGACCAATGTATGAGAGGTCCGCAGTCACAATCTAGTTTATAGTTTAAATTGACTTATCTTCGTTGAAGATAAGTCATTTTTTACCATCCGTCAAGTGCCAATTACCTTTACAAGATGCAGGGGTCTATAAAATAGATTGTGACTGCGGACTCTCATACATTGGTCAAACCAAGAGAAGCATAGGCACCCGCATAAAAGGACACATAGCTGACGTAAAACACAAACGCTCGTTGAAGTCTGCTGTGTGTGAACATGTACAACAGGGAACCAACCACTACCTGAGATTTGACAAACCACAGATTCTCGCTAAAGAACACCGATTCCTACCAAGGATGCTTCGCAAGGCTATTTAGATCAAAAAACATCCAAATTTCAATAGAGAAGATGGTTGGAATGTACCACCAGCTTGGGATCCAGTACTTCAAATAGTCAAACCCAAGAAGAAACAAACCACAGCTAGACTTCATGATACTTTGAGCTCATTCTGCGTAAATAGAAACACCAATAACTAAATTATGTTCGGGTACTTTGAAATAACTACACTGGAACATTGAGACAACTACCATCTTAGTCTCCCCGTGACTATGGCTGCTGAAAAGCAACCGAAACGTCGGGGAAAGTGTAAACTTAAAAACAAATAGATTTGATAGTTTTAATAATTTAATTAGCTTAAAATTAGTAAAGTTTAATAGTATAGTATAGTAGTGTAACAGTTTCTAAATTATGTAATAGAGTGTTAAATAAACAACGCGATAAAATCCGTATATAGTAGTTTAATTTCAATGAAGCTCCTTCGTTGCTTCTATCGCATTGCACTGATAGTTTTCAACAAAACCCACTAAAATTCTATTAAATCAGCTCACAAAAGTAGCAGTTTGTTGCAAACACCGCTAAAAGAGTCTATTTATATTATTATTTAAATGTTATTTTGAGATTTACCATTATTTGGTGAAAAGTATTTTAGAGGATTTTGAAACTAAACTACTCAAAGCTAGGTTACGTTAGGTTAGATTAGATCTGTAACAGAGTTTAGTCTATGGTCTGGAGTGAGAGATCTTGGAACGCCGTCGCTTTCTTCGATGAGGAAGTGATTTCCATCAAGGAGGCGACGGAGCGGAAGAGGGAGTATTTGAACCCTTTCTCCAAACGCAGAATCGGGCGCCGGCAGGTGTGGGACGACCCCTAGCCACCATGAGGTTTTATCTACGGGGTGGTGGGCTTCGTGAGCCTGCCTACTACCCGATCACCTCCAGATCCGAGAGGCGACGTGCGTATTTCCACGAGCGCCTGTGTGACGTGTTGTCGTCGTCCCTCACAATAGGACAGTAGGCCAAAAATTAGAGTTTCAAAATGGATAGGGTAGTTTCCTGTAGGGGCCCGTCGTTTCACACGGCGAGCCCAAACCTCGGCAGGGTCGCTATTGCATGTGAAAGTGATTCGCGCGGCCCCGCTGGCTCTGGTTATGTTGAACAACACCGTGGTAGGTTTAGTCGGTATTACCGGGATGTCGCCATCTTACCCGGGGTGAGTCATAAAAAATAAAATAAATATCTAGAACAGTACCTTTTTTGATGAAAGGTACCCTCTGTCCTTTTCTGTTCCTTCGAAATTTCATGATGATTGATCGAGATGTTAAGGCGTGAAAGCGAAACAAACAAACAAACTCACATTCGCATTTATAATATTAGTTAGGATGTAGTTAGAGGCAAATCATTGTCCATAATTACTTACATTATTAAATGAATTGTGATTGTAAATAATAGTACATTTATATAAGCTTTGCAATTCTTTTTATTTTATTTTTATTTCGTGTATGTTAATAGGGTCTCCATAATTTAGATTATTGTGTCTATATTCCTCTGTGGTACCTACTCAGTGTTTGGTTCCTTTGGTTGTCACACTGTACAGTCAGCAACATAAGTGGCTAAATAATAAACAAATTTTTTAGAGTATGATATGAGTAAACATCGTAATTGTTATTCTGTACTTAGTTTAGTTATTTATCTAATTCTACTATAAAATATTTAATTTGTCATTATTTTGAAATCAAAATCACGAGTGTGTATCGACTTATGTTGCTGACAATAACTTCAAGTCGACCTCGAGCATTCAGTTACATCTCCAGGCGTCCTCATCTTCAAATGAAGACTAGGGACAGTTTTAATGTAACCAAGAGCGTAGAATATCTTATCAAGGACTCCAGTCGCTCTGAATATGAAGAAAATGATAACTAAAGCGAGGGCAGACATCAGACAGTCACACGTTCCTCCTCTATTTAAAGGGAATGGTCCACCACCACCGCATGTAAAACATGTCAGCCTTGACGTGATCAAAAATGTGCAGCATAGCGGCACAAGTGATACTATCTGCAGCATAAATGATATGAAATTGTACACAGTTTGAAGAATCATCCGTATTAAGTCTTCGATCATTAGTAGAATGGTCATAAAAATCCTCGCCACCATTTGCAGACAGCATACTAAGCTCTGGATGACCGCAGACACCGTACGACACATGGTTTAAAGTTTGTATCTGTAAATAATGATATTTAATAAAGTCTATTTTGACTGCACGGATGATTAATAATACCTCATTAGGTATTATTAATCATCCGTAAGCCATTGCTTAAGAGGTCGCCTCGCCACAGCCATGGCGCCAAATGTTCCCCACAACAAGTAGTTGTTTCAAGTTTAGGTTTTCTTTGTGTCCTTTGTACAACGTTGTCCTTTGTTGTTAAGTCCACTGCGAACCAGAAATTATTCCTAGTATTTCCAAGTTGTCTTTTTCGTAGAGACTAGGAGCTTTCTCAGTCTTCCCTACCATGACGTCACTTGTGAAATAAGTGGCATGTCATTTCCACTTATCCTAACTAGATTAAAACTGGAGTCTTTTTCATTTTGTTTGTCTTTGGGGCTGATAATCATCTATTATGGGTCTAGCCACTGTTATTGTTAACCTTCCAAGTCTTAGAAATTTAAATTAGAAATTTCTTCCAAGTCTTAGAAATTTCAATTAACTTAGTTTCTGGCCGCCGGTGTACGCTGTGACTCGATAGGTTCACAGTCATTAAAGGCTTACTTCGATATTTTTTTAATTCATGTCAATTTTATTGATGGCAACTATTGTGTTCGAGTTTGATTACCGGATCGGGAATTGTTGTTTTTCTGTCGATACATTAAGAGTAGCAGCGTGGAGCCACCAGCCCGGTAGACGGTAAAATGTTCGGTCCTAAGTGCGACCTAAAACCATAACTGGAGTAATAAGGGTCTGAAACACCATGGACCCATGGCACCTCTGGAAGAACCCTCTGGGGGTGCCACGGGAACTTGAATTCGGACCCATGGCACCCCCACGTTAATTAGTGCAGTGCTCTTGAATGTATAATAATAATATACACTTGATATTAAAACTATATATATTTACCCAGTAATATATGATTTTATCTTTATATATAATGTGAAGCTAATGTGACCTAATGAGTATCTACATATACATACACCTAACTAAAATGAATATGTCTGGTAGGCCTAAGATCTAATCTAACAGTTTTTAAAATCATATACATTAAAGATATAGAAACATGCCCACAACACAGCGTGCTTTCTTATTTCTGCCTTCGTTATTTTATACATAATGTACATATAAGGTTTTTGTATTTTATTTTATAATTTTTATTATGTATCTAATGTAAGTAGAGCATATATCATGGCGTCACATTAAAATTTGAATCGGTGGCACGAAGAGGAAATGCATTTCTTTCTCGTACCACTGACGGCACGAGTTGGTGGTACGACGAGGAGTAAGCCAAATTATGTTCTACTAATCTTAATTCGAACTAATAGGTAGGTATTATAAATGCGAATGTAAATTGATTTGTTTGTTATGCGCTCACGCTATTCGACCGATCATCATGGTATTTTGCATACATGTTTGTCAGGGCACATAGGACATATGTAGAATGCCTTACATCCAGAAATAAAGTATTTTGACAATATCTACATTACTGCGAGTGAAGTCATGAGGAAAATCTTGTATATAATAATAATAGGTGCCTACTAAAAACCATAATGTATTTGTTAAAAACTAACATCAGTTTTGCTAAGACCTCTGCAAACATCGCTACCTTTAAATAAATTTATGATTTCAAACTTAACTGACTTTAACGTCAGCACACAAATAAGCTCAGAATAAGATAGGTAGGTAATGACTTAATGAAGATTGATGATTAAAATATTTTGACAGCATGATAAAATGTATTAAACTCTCTTTTTTTATTTTGCATGCCTTCTGGTTGAAAATATATTATACAACATACGAAAGAACAATCATTGTATTAGATAATAAGATGAAAATGTACACCCATATTTGCAAAGGAAAAAATGCATTGTGAAGAATGAAACGAAATGCAGTGAACATGACAACAATTTGATAGAGAATATTCTACTGTCTGTCAAGTAAGTATCTTAGTAAACTGGTGTCGTGAGTCAATCTCTTTACTTTTAGACTAAAAGGAACATGGTATTATATATTTCTCATCGCTACACTGGTGTAAAATCAGGTGTAACCATGAATAACGCGCGAATTTGTCTCTTTCAACAAGTAATAAAAGTTTAAAAACTATAACCCGATTACGTAAAAAAAGGGGTCTAAAAAGGACGAATTTAAAATTTATATTGCCTATGTCACTCGGGCCATTATTACGAATCTATTGACACCAGACTGCCAAAATCATTACCCTTCCTATTGGCTTCGCCGTAGTCGGGTGAAAATAGCATTCTACGGAAAACCTACATATTTTATATACCTACGTATCAAATTGTTTACGGCTATCAGACTGTCTTTACCTGCATTCCTCCACCACGTACCGGCAACTTACAGTGATCTATTTTGGAAATAAAAACAAGTATTACAAAGACGCAACAATTTTTATTTTAAACCAAGTAGTAAAAGACTGTGGTCCAATTATTCTCAGGAAGATCATCAGTGTTCCTCAGAATAAATGCGTTAGGATGACTGGTTGTCTCTGGTTCTTCTGTTGTAGTTGTAGTTGTAGCATAATATAACGTAGTGTCCTCCCTGGAGCACTCGGTAATATCTCCAGGCGTGGGCACAAATCTTGTATAAGCCACTGGTTTGGCTTTAGCGTAGCCCAAAGCGTAGAATATCTTATCAAGGACACCAGTCGCTCTGAATATGAAGAATATAATAACGATAGCAAAGAAAGACATCAGACAATCACAAGTGCCGCCTCTATTTACAGGACAGGGTCCACCGCCGCCGCAGACAAAACATTTTAATCTTGCCGTTAGTAAAAACACGCAGCATATCGGTATAAGTGAAATCATCTGCAGTATGAATGATATGAAGTTGTACATCGTTTGCAGGATCATTCTAATCACATTTTCGATCATGAGGATTATGGTCATAAAGACCCTCACGAGCATTTGAATCCCGCATATTACCGTTTGGAGGAGCGCATGCACTGTGCGACACATGGCTTAAGATGTATCTGCAAATAAGGACAAGGTGAATAGACTTGTACAAACCGCTACAAATAAGAACAATCAACATCACAATTTAATGAGCAACTCAAGGATGGACGGATCCCTTTCAGGCACGATACAATTTTGAGGTAATCTTCTACAAACATCTTGTATTCAACTATACAGCATTAAACAATTTAAAACGCAATATTAATTTTAAAGCTGATTAAAGCACAAATATGCGCCTTTTCTTGAGTAGCCTCCAATAGCATTTTTGACGTTCGTGTTTCTTTGTGACCTATATGAATAAAGATATTTTTGCTTTGATTTGATATAATTCATTGTTTTACTTTTGTTACTGAAACTTTTAGGTTATATATAATTATGGTACCAGGTTTCGAAAGCATTGGATATTTTGATTATTTGTTATATCTATATAGGATACTAGCTAACGCCTGCGACTCCGCCCACGTGTGCATTACCCGGAACGAAAATATCTTAAGTGCTATTGAAGAACAACATACAGCACCATAACATTTTACTTGATATCATGTTATTTAAAATAGCCATATAATAATATCAGCCCTGTATTAAACTGTCCCACTGCTGGGCACGGGCCTCTTCTCAGTGTGAGAAGGGTTAGGCCATGTTTTGATAAGTTTAATTAATTGAATGTTTGTTTCATTTAGTAAAGATTACATTACAAAAAGAGGGATAAAGGGAAGGGTCTTGCAAAAACAGAAGGATGGGTAAGAGAGGAATAATAGAACTCCTGTGCTCTCACACTCACCGAACGAAACAACTTCACAGATACTATATATTTTTCAACGAGTATACAAACATAAAATAAAAGCTTACGTCAAAATTTTACCTCCTTGCTTAAAAATCATTACGTTATCTAATTAAAATATAATTTATAATAAGGGTATTAAAGTTCAAACCAAGCTCAAGTCAGAAAACATATTGCATAATACATAATTATACATAGTTTCACGCCTATATACCTGAAGGATTAAGTAGAGGTATATTAAACCCGCCAAATTTATATCCCACATAATAAGAGAACTCTTACGGACTGCAAGCTGCTACTGAAAAAATATTTACAAATACCCAATAATTCTTTGTCCGACCCGGGAATCGAACCCGTCAGCATTCACATACACTCCTTCTACGAGTGTAACGCGAGATAAGTTCAATTATTATTTGTCTCAATCTTAATAACACTAAACTTTCTAATATTTTACCTACCTTTAGTCACAGGCTCGATCTGATACTATTTGACACAGCTTGTTAAAACCCCTCGGATCCCTGAGTGGTACATTTTATATATAAATGGTCTCTTTGTATATAAATTCTATGACACCATCCGGTTGCTCAGAAAATTCTGATGCCGATTATACCTGCTATCCTCCTGGTGGAGGGGTTGTCGTCGTCGTCGTAGCGGTCACTTTCAAGTATCCCATTGCTAAGAATATCTTATCGAGAACGCCGGTCGATTTGAATATGAAGTAAAGTATTATGAGGACAATGATGGTTATAAAGCAATCACACGACCGACCCCTATTGACTGGACAACAACCACCTTCATTGCAACACATCAGGCACCTAAGCCTCGACGTTATTATAAAGACACAGCATATAGGTATGATCGATATCATCTGCAGTATGAACGATAAGAAGTTATATATAGTTTGGAGAAGCATCCGTATCAAGTTTTCTATCATAAGCAGTATGGTCATCAACAGTCTTATCAACATTTGCACAGTGCATATTACGATCTGCGCCAACGCTTGAACAGTTCGACACATGTTTAAAGATATATCTGTAAAAATTTAATTACTTATTTGACATTATTTACCTATTAACTAATGACTAATTCATTTAATTAAATCTACATTATCGGAACTCGTTTAAGAGCTTACAACAATAGCAATAAAATAATTATACACCGTGGTATTCTACTCTCGATATGCTACTTTCTTAGTAACGGTCGAAATATGATGCCAACTTGATTTTGTTGTTAATAACCGCACTTGTGTTGATAATTATTTGAACTAATAAGTAGCGTAGATATACGAGGAAATAGTTTATGAAAAGGAGCTATTATTCGAACGATTGCGCTTAAAATGTTTTACAAGGGACTTTGTTTTGAGACCAATATACCTATCTACGTCCCAATTTGGAGTTGAGTCTGCACTTTGCGACTTGTGTGAACAGACCTGCTTCTTTTCGACATATAATAATATCATTAAACTGTACTATATATAGTTTACTATAGTAAATATTAGTGCAAAGTCGGAGGTGTATCACACTATCAATTAGCCAGTTAGATTAGATCCTACGTAATGAGAATGAGCCAAATGCCGTCGGTCAGGCACAGTGCCAAGAGAAATCCCACAACATACAACCTGATCCGGTAGTCAAACCGTAGCTTTTACACACACGCTTACGCTTTATAGCTATCGAATTGTTACAAAGTTATCATTTTTCTAACATTTACCTCTTTGCCTCCTGTATGTAAATAGAAATGCTCCTGTTTCTTTTCATTAGTTTTATGGTATAAAAATATCCATGTGTATAAATAAAATAAATATAAAAAAACAAATGTAAAATATCTCTATACGAGATCTCGAAAAATAATGAGTGACATTGGAATTTATTTCATTTTTCGACATTCATTGCTTTTTCTATGAAAAGTAATATTTGGATTTGAGGTTTTATGTTAGGTAAACTTTGAGGAGAAAAGAGTTTTATAGATAAGAGAAGTGGAGGCCACATACATACATCAGCCACCAGCTAGCCCATTGGCCAGACAACTAGCTTGGCGAGAAGATTTGTATTTTGTACTATTATATATACTAGCAACCCGCCCAGGCTTCGCACGGGTAGTACAAAATACTAACAAATTATAAACCTAAACCTTCCTCATAAATCACTCTGTCTATTGGTGAAAACCGCATGAAAATCCGTTCAGTAGTTTTTATAATATGTAGTTATAGTGATATACAAACCACTGAATAAATTATTAAACAAGAGACATAAGAAGTATGGTAAAGCAAAGCCACGGGGTTAGAGCATAGTGGAACCTTTGCTTTAACTTTGGTTTTTAACCGACTTCATAAAAAGGAGGAAGTTCTCAATTCGACAGTATGTTTTTTTTTAATGTGTGTTACTTCATAACTTTTTCTACATGAACCGATTTTGATGATATTTTTTATTTGAAAGCTGGTGCTTTCCATTTGGTCCCATTTAATGTTGATTAAGATCTATCCATTAGTTTTTGAGTTATTCTTAATAATACGTACTTAGTTGACTTCGGCTACATTGATGATATTCTCATTTTTCAACAACAAAATAAACAACTGTGTAGGATGGTTGCAGCCCCTCGTAGTATTTCGAAGTATTCCCCCTATTCTAATTTGGTGATGTTCTGAGAAAGATCTTCGGTTTTATACAACGGAATTATTTAATAAATGACAGCAAATCTGCCGTGATTGCTACAAAAACATACATAGGTATATGTATATGTATTATTTACACAATTCCAAATTGGTTTTTGATAGCATTTAATAGTATAGGTTTATGAGCAACTGTTAAACTCAATAAGGTATACACAAAAAGCTAATAACAAAATTATTTCTATACTACAACTTTTAATATGACGCTGAAGCCATCACACTTTTGAATGGCTTCTTTTACAAACTAGAGGTTGAATTTACAATCGTTCAAATACTTTAACTAACGCTTAAAACCATCCAAACATTCCAAATTCCACTGTGGTCTCCACTCAAAGTGAACTTATGGTGATCGGTTGAGGGACCATCTTCTGCAAGCTAGTTCTTTTTATACAACGAATGGGAACGATTGATATTTAATATGAGTAGTTTTACAAATCTTTTACTAAGAGTAGTCATTTATAGCAGTTGTAAATTTTAACTAGGTTATGAAATATGGATGCCTCTCAGTCACGTCTGATGGACCACCTTTAACCGAACTTTTGAGTGGCTATTTTTACAAACTAGGGGCTAAACTTACAATTGTTTAAGTACTTTTACTAAAGGCTGACGCATTCAAAAGCTCAAAATTCAAACGTGGTACCTCAATGGGAACGCACATTGTTACGAGAGCAGGATAAGGATGTTAGTCCTTTAAATAAATAACTAGGTACCCTTATAAAGAATATAGGTATAATAATAATCTCAGCCCTGTATTTAACTATCCCTCTGCTAGACACGGGCCTCAAATTATCTGGCCGTAGTCC
Source organism: Catocala nupta (assembly GCA_963675205.1). NCBI lineage: Eukaryota > Metazoa > Arthropoda > Insecta > Lepidoptera > Erebidae > Catocala > Catocala nupta. The sequence continues at coordinate 7,007,342 of OY776085.1, read as the reverse complement.
ACCACGTTGGCCCGGTGCGGGTTGAAGTCTGCTCACATATTATATTATCTTAGAGAACATTATAAAGAACTCTCAGACATGCAGGTTTCTTCGCGATGTTTTTTTTCTTGTTAATACCAGTGAGTGATAATGAACTATTTAATACACACATAACTTCGAACACATAATCAAAGATGCGCGCCCGGGGATCGAATCCGAGACCTCTACTTGGCCATGGCCAGACCATCGGTCTCCTACTAGGCTGTCACTGCCTATTTTAAAGGTATACTGCATGTTTATTATAATACGTCACTGCAGAATGACTTCAATCACTGGCCAAAATTATAGTAAGTAAATATTTTTTATTAGGTATAAAAATATTTACTACACTGCGTTTCTAGATTAAGATCTAGATCTTCTTTTACATTCTTTAAATATTATAAGATAATCAAAATAAAACATATTAAATGTTAATTAAAAAGTTTAATAAGTTGTCTTCACATATTATATAGTACTTATAGATTAACTACACCTAAACATACAGCATTGATACTATTATAGTTGAACAAAATTATAGTTACAGTTAAATGGACGTCAGTTTTCTCCAGGTAAACTTAAACTGAGTAGAAAAGTCTTTCTGAAATTAGATAAGATCTATTCAAATATAAATGTGTTAAATTAATTCATCATCCATATGAGTCGGATAATTTACTTTATGTGGATTTTATCACGATTTATTTTACAATAATTAAACAATGCGTAGTTACTGTGAAATAACTACACTTGAAGACATTGAGACGACCACCATCATAGTCTCAATGTGAACATGGCTGGTGAAACAAAGCAAATCGTCGGGGACGGTAGATATCTGTACAAATAAATAAAAATGATGTGTCCATTTGTACTGTTAAAATAAAAGCTTTTTACTAAATGCATATGAAAGTATACACGGTATTTATAACAAAAATCAATTTTAACTTTTGTCTGTCTATCTGTTTGTTCCGTCTAAGCTCTCAAACAACTTGACCGATTTTGACGGGACTTTTACTGGCAGATAGCTGATGTTATAAGGTGTAACTTTTATTTTAAAAATATAATGGACACGCGAAAAATAGAACTACACGCCATCGAAGTCGTGGGTAACAGCTAGTAATTTTATAAAAATAGCAAATAGTAAGAAACAGCCTTCAATAAAATCCGTGTAATGTAAATGTGTAAACATACGCGTAAATTTAGGAACAGTCAATCCTTACTAATACTGTCTACTGTCTACTGTCTGTTACCTATTCACGGCTAAACCACTCAACCGATTTGGATGAAATTGAATACAGAGGTAGTTTAAAACCTGGGAAAGGATAGGCTACTTTTTATTGACGCAGGTATCACGCGGGCGGAGCTAGTAGCAATATAAAGTAATTTCAATAAAAAGTATTCTTACCGCTAAAAATAGCACCACGAAATTTCCACTAAAGTAATATCTAAACTAGAGATGTTACGGAGGTTCGATTCCGATTCCGAAAGTTCGGATCTTTCGATTGGTTTTGCACCTTCGATTCCGATTTCGGTTCCGCTAAATTTAAATCGGAAGTTATATCGGCGGTCGATGCATAGCAGTGCGGTGGCGGCGCCCAGCGATCAGCGCGTACAGACACGTTTATACTTGTCACGCAGGGAACCTCTCTCCTCCCACACCTTCTGTCGGTTAGTAGGTATTTGTTTTGTTTCGTATTTGGCATATTGTGCGTTCGCGGCTCGCGCATCATATATACTTAAACGAGTTTTTAATTAGTTTTAATTGTGTTATATATGACGTGTGACAAATTTATTCGATTTGGACAATGAAGCCAGAATCAAGTGTTATATGGACTTATTTCAATGAAGCTTCTGCCTGTGCCTGTGCCTGAATACGAAGAATTCAATAAATTATAAATTTGATACTGTAAAGAAAACTACAGTACAGTATTGGATTCAGACGACTTATGCAGTTCATAGCGCCGAATTATCAGTTAAGGGGGAGACAGTTTTTTACTGAATATATTTGTAGTGAGTTATATAAAAAATATAAAATTAATAACTTTTAAACTTTCGCGTTAATACCCGTTACATATTATATATATACAAAATTAGCAAAAAAGGTTTTGCTGAATCAATTTGAGAAAATCTCATTTACAACAGATATTTGGAGCGATCCAAGTTCGAATGTATCGTTATTAAGTCTAACAGCTCACGGAATAAATAAAGATTTTAACAGGCTAATAATTATTTTAAAATGTCACTCTTTCACGGAAGACATACAGGCAAATAAGAAAAATTTATGAAATGTTATTGGAATGGGGCATAACAAATGAGAAAATTCACTGTTTTATTCGCGATTCGGGATCTAATATGATACGAATAATGAAACTCGCCGCTATACCCGATGTCAATTACACTGTACATCAATTACAATTATATGTGCGAACTATGTTAGTGTGATGACGAAATTAAAAGGAATCTACACTCTTTTAAACTGAAATGAAAAATTGGTCGGAAATATTGGAATACGAGGAATTAAAACATTTTCTCCTTTTTCCATTCTAATTATGATTATAGTTTTTATAATATTGCGTCCTATATGAGTAATTTTTTGCCGTAATGTTAATATAAAATTGGTGCGTCAAGATTTCTCATTGACAGGACTGGTACACCAACTTTCAGCCTTAACTTATGGGAAGGCAGTCCTGATAATTCTAAACAGTTGAGATACTCTATAGGGTACGATGTCACTTATTCAGTGTCCATATCATTGTCTACTGAAAGGTACACGACATCTCTTTCAATATCTGACATAATATTATCGTTTATCTGGCAGACTGTCACGATTATCGACGCCTAAAAAAAAATGACCTGTCACACAACCATTCTCCATATGGCCATACTTATTTGTAGATTTAGATAGACATTATTATAATGCTGCGAATCCTGTAAATCATCTGTGTTATCGACAATTTGACAGAATTCACGTCTTAGTGTAATCATACTGTTACTGTCTGTTAACTAATAATCTTTTCTGATTTTTAGAAGAGCAGCTCCATATTGCCCTGCGTGAGAATCGTTGTGTATTGATACTTGCATATTTGTAGTCAGACAAAACTTTTTTACGTATACACATAAAAAAGTTTTGTATCATAAAAGCTATAACACAGACGCCTTTAAACAGGCATTCATTTCATCTGCCGGTGTACCCCTAATAATAACCGGCAGGGTCTGTCTAAAGTCACCAGCGGCGTGTTCCGCGCTCGCGCTACCTGTACATATTAAGACTGCATTTTTACTAATTATACAATGTTTCCGATAAATACACGTATTGTAGAAATAAACAGATTTGTTTGGGCTTCTATACAAACTTTAGTCTCCTATTTCATCTCAATGTAGATCAAAATTTCAAAATCGCTGGTACAAATGTTTACTATGTACTTATTATCAAATATCTAAATACAAAGTCACATGGTTTTATCTTCTATAATGACGAATTCCCATACAAACATTCATCACTTATTTTAACCTCATCATTCCATATAATAGAACAAAAGATAACCTATTTCTTTTCCCAAGGTCTAGTCTATCTCTGTACCAAATTTCATCAAATTCAGTTTAGTGATTTAGGTTTGATAATGACAAATTCCCATACAAACTTTCATCCCTTATTTCAATCCCTTCATGGCTTTTTTTACAACAAAAGGTAATCTAAGTCCTAATCTTAATCCTTTTTATTTAATTTTTATTTTTACTTTTTGGTTCCCCAACATTTGTTTACACTAATTATACAAAATAAAATGAGCATGAACAATAACAATAGTGTGACAAATACTTATAGGCCAACACCACATCTAATTTTTATGAGTGCGGTAATCAACATTCAGCATTTACAAAAGTGACATTGTATGAATGTGTGTCATGAATATTACAGGTTTATATATATACAGTGTGAGTTTTCATAAAGTGCACATAAGAAAATGAGTGAAACTAGACATCATTTTATCGCTAGGAAAAATAATAAAAATAATATTCTTTGATTTATACCTATTTATATATTTCTCTAGTAGTTATGGACCTTGTACCAAGAAAACCTTGTAACTTTTGAACCAGGTGGTTGATCGTGTTTGGGATACGGGTGTGGTTTTTATGTTGTTTTAAAGCTTATTAGATACAGATTAACGTTAATTAATAAAAACTAGGGGCAATGGGGAAGTTTCTTGAATTTTTAAACCATGTTTAAAAAACATTGTACGAATCTCAGTTTGGTCCAAAATATTCCTTATTTTTATGCCACCGGTATTTTTTTGGATGTGAATAGTATACCGTCGTTATTGTCTACACATTGCGTATTATTACTGTTTTTGTTTCAATACGATTAACCACCTGGTTCAAAAGTTACAAGGTTTCCTCAGTACAAGAGCCATAACTACTAAAGAAAAAATATAAAATGGTATAAATCGAAGAATATATATATTTTTTTTTTTCCTAGCGATAATATGATGTCTAGTTTCACTCATTTTCATATGAGCACTTTATGAAAACTCTCACTGTATATGTATGTATGTACAATAATAATGCTAATTATGCAGCTGTTTGATCAGTATTCTTCTTTGTCTGGCAACAGAGTCGCAGTGTAAGTTTATACAATCACTATAGCCATTGATTAACCTACACATTCTCGTGTAAGGGGAATTAGCGCCTAATACCGTTCTTCTTAGTGGTGGGCAAAGTGGAGTGATAAAGCTGCGTGGTATCCTGGATGGTGCACGGAATTTAAATAGTGCTATTAAGAGAAAAGAGTCAATTTTATGATTTAATATTTTGATTGCAAACATTGCGTCATTGAGGCATCTGCGCTTGTCTAATGAATTCATTATAAAATGCTTTAACCTATTCTTATATGATTTAATTGTTTTAGCTATGCCAGTAGAAAACGTTAGATGCCAAACAAAATGCTTTTGCATGCGTTCCAAACGCAATGAATGAACCGCGTAATGTGGCCGCCAGACCACACTGCAGTACTCCACAATGCTACGAATCAAACTGTTGTATAGAACTATCTTTGTATTAATATTACGAAATGACTTGCAGGTTCTCAAGACAAAGCCTAACATTTTGGATGCTCTTTGCTTTATATGATTCAAGTGAGGCGTGAACGTTAATTTAGAATCGTATAGAATACCTAGGTCGCGGATTATATCAACCTCCTCTATTATACAGGGTGATTTTGAAATCGTGTAATTCCTTTTAACCACGAATTCTACTGGTGATATAGAATAACCCTGACCATATTTTTATTTAATTAGAATTATTTTTTTGAAAAATTATTGTTCCGATTTTTTTCGTGAAATGGTGTCAGATAGTCATATGTTAACCAACCGAGGCAATTTTAATTTTTTACTAATTAAAATAAAAAAACATATTAATAATTAATGTCGTAAATAATAACGGGCGGTCCTTTTTATTGGCCCTTATTATTTACGACATCAGTTATTGTTATGTTATTATTTTTAAATTAGTAAAATATTAAGATTGTGTCAGGTGGTTAAAATATGACTATTTGAAATCATTTCATGAAAAAAATCTGTACTCTAATTTTGCCGAAACCATTATTCTAATTAAGAAAAAATATGGTCAGGGTTATTCTATATCACCAGTAGAATGCGTGGTTAAAAGGAATTACACGATTTCAAAATCACCCTGTATATTATGTTCGTCTATATAGTAATTAGATGGCATATTACTAGGCTTTCGGGTAAATTTGATATGATGACATTTTGAGGGATTCAATTGCATTCCGTTAAGTTTACACCACTTAACTAGTCGATCAAGATGTGCTTGCAGGTATTTGGAGCCTTCTTCAGTTTTAACTATTCTCAAGAATTTTAAGTCGTCTGTAAACTTAAATATTTCTGAGTTTTGGAAACAGTAAGGAATGTCGTTGATAAAATAGTTAAATAATACTGGCCCAAATGGGAACCCTGGAGAACCCCATATAAGATGTGTTGAGCTGTTGATTGGAAGCCATTAACCACAACAAAAAAATATCTATCAGTTAAGTACGATTTTAACCACTCAAGTAAAGAACCAGTGATACCGTATGTGCGATGTTTTTGTACTAATAATTTATGGGAAACGTCAGCCTGTCTTCCAGAATTAATAGCATTTATCAAAAACTCAGTATAGGACCAGGTTGGTGCTTGTGGATCGTGATCGAACAAATCCATGCTGATAATCGGTAAAATATAGTTTTAAATGATTTTGTATTAGTGGACAAATTAGTGATTCGAAGATATTTGCAAATGTACATAACAAATGGAAATAGGCCTGTAGTTAGATATCATTTTATTATCTTGTGATTTAAAAATGGACACCACCTTTGCTATCTTCCATCTTGAGGGAAAAGATGCAGAAGACAAAGACTTATTGTATATTCGCAATAAAGGCCGTACGAACTCGTGTGCGCAAGATACAATAAATATTGATGGTATCCCGTCCGAACCTGCGCTTTTGCTACAGTCCAGACATTTTAATTTTTTTACTAATTTTTCTGTCACTATACATATATTTGTTAATAAAGGATTGCAATTCTTTGGATTCGAATTTTTCATCAATATTATCACATGCATCAACAGGGCTATAGACCGAAGAAAAATAAGAGGCAAACAACTCGCATATCGCAGTGCCGTTACATGTGGTTGCTAAACCATTTGTCATAGTAGTCGGATACGCGCTTGAGCCACCACGTTTTTAATTTTACAAGCGACCAAAATAGTTTAGGTTTGTCAGCGAATTTATTTTCTGTTATTTTTAAGTATTTACTATAATACTCATTTGATAATTTGTCACACTGTTTTGCAATAATTTTCAATTCGATACTATCTAAAGGATTTTTGTATTACTGGTATCGCTTTCTCAACTTCAACTTTGTTTTTAAAAGCTTAATCGAGTCTCGGTTAAACCACGTTGGATAGTTGTTACTTTTGGGTAAACGAGGAGGTATACATTTTTTAATTGCTGTAGTAATAACTTCATGGAATGTATCTAGCATTTCATCTACTTCATTTTGACTAGGTAGAAGTGAATCCCAGTCTTGCTCTCCCTAAAAATCGCAAACGGACTGGTAATTTGCTTTATAAAAGTTTGGTCTCTTATTGTTCACATTATAAGACAACCTACGTTCCTTCTCCAATAAAATTGTTACATCTAAAGGTGGGCGATATGAATCAATGCGAGTTATTTCGTCTACACTCCGCGTGACGTTGCATGACGAGTTAGTCGACAACACGAGATCGAGAATACGTCCACTTTCCTAAATTCTAGTCTATCTCTGTACCAAATTTCATTAAAATCGATTCAGTGGTTTCGGCATGAAAACAGGCAGACAGACAGAGTTACTTTCGCATTTATAATATTAGTAGGGATTAAAATATAATTTATAATAAGGGTATTAAAGTTCAAACCAAGCTCAAGTCAGAAAACATATTGCAAAATACATAATTATACATAGTTTCACGCCTATATACCTGAAGGATTAAGTAGAGGTATATTAAACCCGCCAAATTTATATCCCACATAATAAGAGAACTGTTACGAACTGCAAGCTGCTACTAAAAAATTATTCACAAATACCCAATAATTCTTTGTCCGACCCGGGAATCGAACCCGTCAGCATTCACATACACTCCCTCTACGAGTGTAACACGAGATAAGTTCAATTATTATTTGTCTCAATCTTAATAACACTAAACTTTCTAATATTTTACCTACCTTTAGTCACAGGCTCGATCTGATACTATTTGACACAGCTTGTTCAAACTCCTCGGATCCCTTGGTGGTACATTTTATATTTAAATGGTCTCTTTGTATATAAATTCTATGACACCATCCGGTTGCTCAGAAAATTCTGATGCCGATTATACCTGCTATCCTGGTGGAGTGGTTGTCGTTGTCGTCGTCGTTGTCATCGTCGTTGTCGTCGTCGTTGTCGTCGTCGTCGTAGCGGTCACTTTCAAGTATCCCATTACTAAAAATATCTTATCGAAAACGTCGGTCGATTTCAATATGAAGTAAAGTATTATGAGGCTAATTATGGTTATAATGCAATCACACGACCGACCCCTATCGACTGGACAAGAGCTACCTTTATTGCAACACATCAGGCACCTAAGCTTCGACGTAATTATAAAGACACAGCATATAGGTATGATCGATATTATCTGTAGTATGAACGATATAAAGTTATATATAGTATTGAGAAGCATCCGTATCAAGTTTTCTATCATAAGCAGTATGGTCATAAACAGTCTTATCAACACTTGCACAGTGCATATTACGATCTGCACCAACGCTTGACATGTTCGACACATGTTTAATGATATATCTGTAAAAAAATAATTACTTATATGACATTACTTACATATTTACTAATGACTAATTCATATAATTACATCTACATGATCGGAACAAGTTGAAGAGCTTTACAACAATAGCAATAAAATAATTATACACCGTGGTATTCTACACTCGATACGCCACTTTCTCAGTAATGGACGTTGAAAATATGATGTCATGTTGATTTTGTTGTTGATAACCGCACTTGTGTTGATAATTATTTTAACTAATAAGTAGCGTAGATATACGAGGAAATAGTTTACGAAAAGGAGCTATTATTCGAACGATTGCGCTTAAAATGTTTTACAAGGGACTTGAGACCAATATACCTATCTACGTCCCAATTTGGAGTTGAGTCTGCACTTTGCGACTTGTGTGAACATACCTGCTTCTTTTCGACATATAATAATACCATTTATACCAAAGGTTCAGAGACCTTTTTTCTCATAGACCACTTTCAAAATTTAGCTGGTTCCGGTGGACCCCTTCGACAAAAAATGTGAAGATTAGATCTAACTATGGAAATTTGCGTGATCCCGCGCACCCTAATGTAAACAATACACAATCGAGAGTGCTCGACGGCCTATTGCATCACCGAGGTTTGACGGGTACAATTACGGGTTAATAGTTTTCGAAAAATAAAGGGAATTGATTGGTTATTATTATTTTTTTTGTGATTCTGTAGAATTCTACTATAGTCACACTGGTGTGATAACCTGGTGTGACCACGAGTCTGGAGCGAACCATTTCTGTAAAAATTAGTATTATAAATATTTGTGTTTTTGTAATTATGTTATCTTTTTATACGTTTGTAAATATATATTAGATTAATTAATTCATTGATTTTGCTGTGAGTGGATGTCAAAAAGTAAAGTTGGCCAATCAAAAAAGTGATTCCATTCAACTTTACTTTTTTGACATAATTATACTCACAGCACAAGGAACCAATCAATTCTCACTTATTTCATGAAGAAAACTTCCCATTCGGAGTAGTAAAAATAAAAAGAGAATAGTATATTTTTTGTGTTGTATTTATTCAAATATGTAATTATTATACTAATAATTATTATTGACTGTTATCATATAACATTGTAATATGATAACAGTCGTAATATAATTAAAATTACATTAATAATGTAACGTAACTTCTACAATGACAATCATAAACTAGTCACCATTTAATAGTAGGGATGTACTTGATGGATTAACAGCAAATAATTAATATTTGGCTTCAGATTTATTAGGAATAACCGCAAATCTCCCCGTACCGTGATATTCAATCTGCTCCATTTTTTTGTTAAAGGTTTGTAACGACACTAAATCTTTATTCCACAAGACATGACGAGGGAAACGCTATCAAACGCTTTCTCGCAATTGCCCACAGTCCAGGATATTTTCCGGGTATTTCTGCCTGCAGCCAAAATTTTTGATACCCTCTTTTAAATTTCGCCTTCAGCTCCTCATTAGAGCTAAGCTCGATTAGCTCATCTTGTAATGTCACATTCTCCACTTCCGTTTCATTAAAAGGATTTAAGATCCATGGTGGTATTTCCATCGTCAGAATATCTTCAAATCCGATTTTGTAGTCATCATGCAGGGCAATTAAATGTTGAACGTATATCTGAATATCCTCAACAAGGCATTCTACCTGTGACAAGTTTTAGAAAACTGGGCAAGTTCGCGCCGACTAATATTTTGCTTCATAAATTTCAATTTCCCAAGAAAACTGAAATTACACCCTTTGTTTTTATTAAATTGAGGCTGTCCCTTTATAATTTTAAAGTAATGTCATTAAATTGTTTGAACAAGACTGTCATACGCTATATCTGCTTTTAAATTGATCAGATTTTCTTTTAAATCTGTATCTTTACTTTCCAAAAACTGTAAAATTGATTCAAAACGTGAGTAAAATCTTGTTAAACATGCACCTTTCGACAACCAGCGTACTTCAGTATGTAAGAGCAATCGTTGGAAGTCTTCATTATTTTCATCGCACAATTGTGCAAATAGACGCGTATTCAACGCATTACTTCTTATTTTGTTAACTGCATTAATCACAAATTGAAGCGATTGGTGCAATATATCACTCAAATTTTTCACTACTAGGTATTGTCGGTGGATGACACAATGAATTGTAGTTATCTCTGGCATAATTCTTTTAAGATGGCTTATAAACCCACGATATCGCCCGACCATGGCAGGAGCTCCATCTGTTGCCACCGAAATAACGTTTGTGAATGAAATCGACTTTTCCTTAAAAAATCACTCAGGACACTAAATATTGATTCGCCTTTATTGTCCGTCTCCAAAGTTTTCGCGAATAGTAGCTTTTGATGAATTTCTTCGACCATAACAAATCGAACATATGCCAATAACAATAATTCATTACCAGGTAAAGTTGTTTCGTCCAGTTGAATAGAAAAATGAGTTGTTTACAGATAATTACACACGAAACTTTCAATATCAGAGTTCATTTCATGAATACGTTTTTGTACATACTCAAATGAATTCTTTTGAGTATGTCAAATGGAGATTTGTGCAGAACAGTTTTTAAAACCTCTTCAACAGCGGGTAAAATTAACTGTTCTCCAATGGTGTGCGGTTTTCCAGATTTCACTATAAGTAATGAGATATTGTAAGATGCCTGCAAGCCATCATCGTTACTTTCAGATGTTAAAGTGAACATACTGTGCACGGTGGGTCTCTTTTCATATTTTTTCTTCAATGCTTGAAAATATTTCAAATCTTTACCAATTTTATCAGGATGACACCTTCTTAGATGATCTTCGAACTTCGATGGTTTCATAGTTATTGCTCAAAACTTTGTTGCATAAAAGGCATATAGGCAATCGCTTTTGATGAAAAAAAAACAAATTTTAAATAATCAACACTATACTGTCGACATTTCTTCTTAGATTCAGCTGTTTCGTATCAGTTACCTACCTGTAAATAAAAAAACTTTGTTTTAGTAATCATAAGGCGGTCTTACTCAACAAGATATGGCTATTTTAACAATAGGATTACCTAATTAATGATTGCAATTAAATAAAGTATCGACGGCAAACTGACTCTAATTATTAAAAGCAATAAATCGCTTCATAAAACTTTATTATGTATCTTAATCCATAGTAGAGTTTTATGAATACGGCTGAACCGATTTTAATGTAACGTAATTATATTTTGATATATATATGATGTAAATTCGATAGAAAATACTTTTAAATAATATTTAGATATCAAAGCTCCGCGATTTTAATTATTTATTTATTACTTTGATGCACGTTACAGGTACGTAAAGACGCGTACGATTTATGAAAATACATTTAATTAAGTCATTTAGCATTAGGAACCTGCAATATTTACAATCATGCAGGTCAATCATAATATATCTCTCCTTAAGTGAACCACCACAAAGTCGAGTAAAAGAAATTACTAATAAAGTAGGGACAAAAAGTTCAACCTTTCTCGGCTTTCTGTTCTTTTATGGAAGTATCTAATAATTACTCTGTTCAGTATTTAATTTTTAATACGTACCTACCACGCGCATACATTACAAATATATGTACTTATTACAACATAAAATAAAAGTATGTATAACAAATAGGCAGGTAAATACTTACTTTTTCTGACACTGGCAAACACTAACATCTATTCACTTTACACTACTTTTCTTTTTGAAATTCCGGAAACAAATGAGTAACGTTTATCCAAGGATTAACGTTATTCATTTGTTTCAAGGCATTCGTATTTATATTGGTGAAGAATCAAACAAGTTCATGCAAGATTGCAAGGCGGCGGTGTCAGCGGCGGCGCTTTGCAAGTTTTGACACGTTGTACTGAATATGGAATATGCATGTTTTTACAAGTACCAGTCACTGAGCTTCTTAAAATATTATCTGCCTACGTTGATAGGTGAAGTCAAGCCAACATTTTAGTTCTTCACTATCGAAAGCAAATAAATTTTCGTGGACCCCGCTTACGAATTGTTAACCTCAATTTTTTGTCACGCCGACGTAGACCCCATCGAGTCTCTCGTTAATCCCTCGTTGAAACTTGTGAACCGAGCTTTTTAGCTATCGAATTGTGTAATACGAGCAAAACGATTTATGATTTGTAAAATGTTATAAAATTATCATTTTCCTAACATTTACCTCTTCGCCTCCTGTATGTAAATAGAAATGGTCCTGTTTCTTTTCATTAGTTTTATGGCATAATAATATCCATGTGTAAAAATAAAAAAGTATAGGTATATAAAATATAAAAAACATATGTAAAATATATAATAAATACATACACTTTGCGAGATCTCGAAAAAGAATGAGTGACATTGGAATTTATTTTATTTTTCGACATTCATTCTTTTTCTATAAATATAATATTTGGATTTGAGGTTTTATGTTAGGTAAACCTCTGAAAAGAAATGAAAGAGTTTTATAGTTAAGAGGAATAGAGCCCACATACACCAGCAACATCCGCCCAACTAGCCCATTGGAAAGACAACCAGCTTGGTGAGAAGATTAGTATTTCGTAGTATACCAGCGACCCGCCCAGGCTTCGCGGGTGTAGTACTAAACCTTAACAAATTCCTCCTCTAAATAACTCCTTAGGAAGATTCTGCACTGTTCGTGTGAGTCATATATTTCTCTCAACGTAAATGGCAAAAGCGCCGTTGGTCTTCTAGACACGGGTTCTTCTGTGACAATTCTTGGAAACAATTCTCATAAATACTTTCTAAACAATAGCTATCAACTCGATAATTCTAAACAATTAAAATTGATACCGCGAGCGGACACAAACTAAGTACATTAGGTTCGGTTTCTATCCCGATTGAATTTCAAAATAAAGTAATTAACTTGATCGTTCATATTGTTCCTGATATGCAAAATTCTTTAATTCTTGGTATGAATTTTTGGAGAAACTTTGGTCTGTTTCCTAAACACTTGGAATCAGTCTTGCTCTTAAACAAGTCTGACACGCACGTCGCTGAGCTACATACAAATGTCGGTACTCATCTCGTCTCTTATGGTCTACTAAAAGCCAATCAGAGAGCTACCGCTGACAACTTAATCCCTAAATTCATCGATAATTCTTCTCAGAAGCGGGGTCTCGGTTGCACAAAACTTATATCACATACTATTGATACAGGTGATCTTGATGGTCTTTCTTGCTCAATACCTATTTTTGCTATTACAAACGATATTAATGAACATACTAATTGTTCTCTTAATACGCCAGTTTCCACTAACGATTCTTGGTATCTAAATATCTATAATGGGTGTGCTAATTCCTCGAGTTCGTTTGTCGATTATCAAGTCATAAACAATAAATTATATCGTTTTAAAAAATGTCTTAATCCTCTCACTAGAGACTTTCAATGGAAAGAGGTTGTGCCGTCTGAGCAACGGTCTAACATCCTAACTGAAATCCATTCTTCGCCCACAGCTGGCCATCTTGGCATTTTTAAAACTTATAAGCGTCTAGCACTTAATTATTATTGGCCGGGCATGGGCTCTGACGTCATAAAGTTCGTAAACTCGTGCGATTCTTGCATCGCACGCCAACCTAATTGTAAACAATATAATTTACGTAGTAAACGGGTTGAATTCAACGCGGGTGACATTGTTTGGCGACGAACATTATACCGCGGCGATAAGCATAAATATTTTAATAAAAAGTTGGCACCTAAATTTATTAAATGTTTAATTGTTTCCAAGAAGTCTCCGTTAGTCTATATACTGTCTGATATGTCTGGTAAACCTCTCGGTGAGTGGCACGTTAAAGACTTGAAACTAATTAACTATAAGGAATAGTTTGGTGATTCTAGCTAGTGGACTTTTGTGGCACCAAACCCTAGACCTCGTCGTAGGGCTAGCTAGATCACGACATTGTCTTGTATTTTTTTTTCTCCTGTGATTTGTTTATATTAAACCTAATTACTTAACTACAAAAGTAATACTTCCTAGCGTAACACTTGAAAATATATGCTTCTAAACTGCGTACTTCAAAGCGTGTATTTGTTTATAAATTTTTATGTACTATAAAAATTTCCTTTTTTGTAGACAAAACTTTGTGACTTAATCACGCATTTTATCATCATATCAATTATTGCATTCGAAAATACTAATCGAAATCTAAATATTTCTTTTTTTTCACCCAGTGGTTCAGTGGTCAAATGGGCACTGTCAAGTCGGTCTACAGGTTCAATCTTTTTGTTCCCGTCATGTTCTTTTTGCATTCATAGTGGTTGTTCTTATCTGCTTGCTAGCGTACTAATCGCTATATTCTGGTATTGTTCAATGTCACCGTAGTTGTCGTTTATTGATCTTCATAACAAACTCATTAAGTAATTACATTGTTGACATTCTAAACGTGTTTATTATCTAACGGCCAGCTGTCGAGTCCGCATTCCTAATGAATGTATCACCTTGCCTTTAACGTGTTTTTTTATTGTTATCTGCTAATGATCTGTTCGCAGCTACGGTGTTATCCTATTATAGATTCTCGTCTATTAAATAATATATCATTTAAAGGACTGACACCACTTCTCCTACCTGTTTCAGGATGCCGATCGGAAGCTGCTGCCGGAGGAGAGGGGAGTCCTCGGGACACCGAATTTTCCCGTGGAAAAATTCTCCCCTAACGAGGGGGGTGTGTCACGCGGACCGCGCGTGCCATGACGGCTGCGCGCGAGTCGGAGTGGTGGCTGGCGCCCTCCTTCCCCTCCTGCCCGGCGGTAGCGATATATAAGCCGATCGCGTCCTGGACCGCCGCTTCTCCCGGCCCGGCTCCACATCTCAGCTAAGTGTCCTGATTTCTACAAGGACACGAAGCAAGCCTTTTACGAACCACGCCCTGACTATTGTTATGTAGTAAAGATTATTATTTCCTATACTTGTATTCTAAATATATTAAAAGTGTAATTGTCATACCATCTATTATTATTCTCTCTCATTAAATTCACCTAGGGACACCACGCCCCTACGGCGTGGCCTGTTCCTTTTAGATCAACAGATCTCCTATAGAAACCACTGTAAAGGTTACAATAGGTGAAAAATGAAAGAAAATGGTTATGATAGGATTACAGTCGAAATGCTGACAGCTGGACAGGGTCTCATAGTAAATCAGTTGTGCCGCCTTTTTAACTTGTGCTGGAATACCGGCCGTGTACCTAGTGATTGGTGCAAGGCCGTTATAGTATCTTTATATACGGGAAAAGGCTCACTGCGAGATTGTAAAAGCTATAGAGGCATTAGCTTGCTCAGCGTCGTCGGTAAATTATACGCAAAAGTGTTAATTAAAGGGTTGTGAAAGTAACCGACGAGAAAATATGGGATGCACAAACGGAATTTCGAAAGGGTATGGGATTTACGGATCAGGTGTTTTCCTTACGGAGCATAGCTGAGAAAGTTTTGGCCAAAGGTCAAAAGGTCTATTGCGCATTCGTGGATCTGGAAAAGGCTTAAGTTATGATAAAATGGTGAGGAATGAACTTTGGTCGGTTTTGTCCATGTATGGAGTGAATAGCAACCTCACACGAGCTCTAAAATCTCTTTATGACGATTCCAGAGCTTGTGTTAGGATAAATGGGACTTCCCCCTGCTAAGGCAATGGATGGACAGACGGCGCGGACCGCTCACCTACCGGCTTACTCAGATGCTCTTCGGACACGGCTGTTTCGGAGAGTACCTGTGCAAGATAGCCGACAACCAGGTGTCACCACTGCGAGGAGTGCGACCGGGACACGGCGCAGCACACGCTGGAGGAGTGTCCAGCGTGGGCCGAGGAGCGCTGTGCCCTGGTCGCCGTGATTGGCCCCGACCTCTCGTTGCCGACCGTCGTATCCATGATGGTCGGCGACGACAGGTGCTGGGGCGCAATGAGGTCCTTCTGCGAGGCTGTCATCTCGCAGAAGGAGGCGGCGGAGCGGGGGCGTGAGGAAGATCCTTACGCCCCGGACATCCGCCGCCGGAGGAGGGGGCGCAGGAGACGCGCTTATGTCGCTCTCCTGCCCCCCACCTAAGGGTTCTGGGTGGCAAGGCCTCAGAGGACCCTGCCACCCGTGAGTAAGAACCCATAGAGGGCGCGCGCGGTGTTCCCGCGCGCCTTCTAACGTCGAAAGGGGAGAGCTGTGAAATGCTCTCCCCCGGGGACGAGAGGAGGTCGGGTCCGATGGACCCGGCCGGCACCCACACGGGGGGGCCTGCTATGGATGAATCTTTTTAGACTCCCAACTGGCCCCCCCCATTGGGTGGGAGAGGGAACACCCCAGGTTTTTTTAGTGGGTATCCCAGCACTAGGCTGGTGAGTCCCACACGCCCCGCCGGTGCCGTCCCCTAGCCGGCGGGTAGTGCATCAAGCATTTTTTCCTGGGTACCAAAAAAAAAAAAAAAAAAAAAAAAAATAAAAAAAAAAAAAAAAAAAAAAAAGGATAAATGGGACTTGCACACGATGGAGGAGTGTCCGGCGTGGGCCGAGGAGCGCTGTGCCCTGGTCGCCGTGATTGGCCCCGACCTCTCGTTGCCGACCGTCGTATCCATGATGGTCGGTGACGACAGGTGCTGGGGTGCAATGAGGTCCTTCTGCGAGACTGTCATCTCGCAGAAGGAGGCGGCGGAGCGGGGGCGTGAGGAAAATCCTTACGCCCCGGACATCCGCCGCCGGAGGAGGGGGCGCAGGAGACGCGCTTATGTCGCTCTCCTGCCCCCCACCTAAGTGTTCTGGGTGGCAAGGCCTCAGGGGACCCTGCCACCCGTGAGTAAGAACCCATAGAGGGCGCGCGCGGTGTTCCCGCGGCTTCTTACGTCGAAAGGGGAGAGCAGTGAAATGCTCTCCCCCGGGGACGAGAGGAGGTCGGGTCCAATTGACCCGGCCGGCAGCCACACGGGGGGGCCTGCTATGGATGAATCTTTTTAGACTCCCAACTGGCCCCCCCATTGGGTGAGAGAGGGAACACCCCAGGTTTTTTTAGTGGGTATACCAGCACTCGGCTGGTGAGTCCCACACGCCCCGCCGGTGCCGTCCCCTAGCCGGCGGGTAGTGCATCAAGCATGTTTTCCTGGGTATCAAAAAAAAAAAAAAAAGATAAATGGGACTTACACAGAATGGAGGCGGGGTGTGTAATTTATAAAATGCTAGATCCTTTAAATAATGAGTTAGGTGCTTTACCCTTATAACTAATAGCTTTCGCCCGTGGCTTCACTAACGTAACAGTAGGTTAAGTTATGTTAGAAACAATCGGGCACGCCACGATTGTGGCGGTAAGTCCCGTGTTTGAGGAATGGCTGGAGAGGCGCCATGGCGCCCTCACCTTCCGGCTGACACAGGTAATGACTGTCCATGGTTGTTTTGGCCAGTTCCTGTGTCGCATAGGCCGACAAGAGACGCCCGGTTGTCAACACTGCGGCGACTGCCGCGAAGTTGTTGTGAACACGGTGCTGCACACTTTGGCGGATTGCCTCGCCTGGGCATAGGAGCGCCGTGAGTTGATTGCTGCAGTCGGATTAGTTGCCCTCGATTGCATGTGAAAGCGATTCGCGCGGCTCCGCCGATTGCGGTAATATCGAGGAACACCGTGGTAGGTTAAGTCGGTATTACCGGGATGTCACTCACCATCTTTCCCCGGTGAGTCCGACATAACCTCTCCGTCGCCCCGCGGAGAGGTAAGCGTCAAACCAAACCAAAATGTTAAAAAAAAAAATTGTTAGTTACAATACTTTTTTTAAATAAAATATAGTCTAGGTTACTCGATGATGGGGGGGGTTTGTATTTATGCTTTAATAGTTGCACTGCCTTTTTTTTTTTTTTTTTTTTTGATTCCCAGGAAAAATGCTTCATGCACTACCCGCCGACTAGGGGACGGCACCGGCGGGGCGTGTGGGACTCCCAGCAAGAAGACGCGCTGGTATACCCACTAAAAAACCTGGGGTGTTCCCTCTCTCACCCAATGGGGGGGGCCAGTTGGGAACTTAAAAGATTCAACCATAGCAGGCCCCCCCGTGTGGGTGCCGGCCGGGTCATTTTTTTTCGGACCCGACCACCTCTCGTCCCCAGGGGAGAGCCTGACTGCTCTCCCCTTTCGACATCAGAAAGGCGCGCGGGAACACCGCGCGCGCCCTCTCGGGGCTTTTAGTTTACGGGTGGCAGGGTCCCCTGAGGCCCCGCCACCCGGAGCCCCTAGGTGGGGGGCAGGAGAGCGACATAAGCGCGTCTCCTGCGCCCCCTCCTCCGGCGGCGGACGTCCGGGGCGTAAGGATCGTCCTCACGCCCCCGCTCCGCCGCCTCCTTCTGCGAGATGACAGTCTCGCAGAAGGAACTCATTGCGCCCCAGCACCTGTCGTCGCTGACCATCTTGGATATGACGGTCGGCAACGAAAGGTCGGGGCCAATCACGGTGACCAGGGCACAGCGCTCCGCGGCCCACGCCGGGCACTCCTCCAGCGTGTGCTGCGCCGTGTCCCGGTCACACACCTCACAATGGTGACATCTGGTTGTCGGCTCCCTACCGGCTATCTTGCAGAGGTACTCTCCGAAACACCCGTGTCCGGAGAGCACCTGAGTAAGCCGGTAGGTGAGCGGTCCGCGCCGTCTGTCCGCCCATTCTCTTAGTACTGGACGGACAGCCTCGACTGTCCTCACCCCGTAGCGGGGCTGGGCCAGTCGCTCATTCCACCTGGCCTCCAGGACCAGTCGAGCCTGGGACCTTCGCGTCTCCACCGCCCTGTGCGTGGGCTCCTCGCCATGGAGGCGGAGGTCAGCGCGCCAGTAATACACTGACGCTTGGACCTCCGCCTCCAAATCCCAGGGCGGCGATGCCGCCAAAACGCACGCCGCCTCATAGGAGACGGTGCGGTACGCCCGCGACACCCTGATCGCCATCGCCCTCTGAGGTCTCCTTAGGAGGGCGACGTTTCGGCGATTCAGGGCGCCAGCCCAAATGGGCGACCCATAAAGGGCCATCGACCGCACCACCCCCAAATAGAGGCGGCGGCAGATGACACTCGGCCCCCCGATATTCGGCAGCAGAGAGCTAAGCGCTCCCGCCGCCGACATCAGCCGGGGGGCCAGGCGGCTAAAATGGACGCGAAAGTTCCAGCGGCCGTCGAGGTGGAGCCCCAAGTATTTCATACTCGGCTCCACCCCGATGCGGACCCCTCCAACAATGATGTGGGCATCTGGTGGCGGCGCCCTCCGAGGCCCGTGAAATAGAAGGGCCCCGGACTTTTCCAGCGCCACCTCCAGTCCCAACATCCTAATCCTGCCGACAACCAAAGCCACTCCAGCCGTGGCAAGACGGGCAGCTGCCCCGTAGTCCTCTCCCCGGGCCGTAACCAGCGTGTCGTCGGCGTAACAAGTTACGCCGACGCCCGGGGGCAGGGCGCCCCGCAGCACCCAGTCGTAACCGATGTTCCACAGGAGCGGACCCAGAACCGATCCCTGTGGAACACCGCACGACACCTCCCTCCGGAACGTCTCTCCGTTCCGCCCCACACAGAATACACTTCTCTGGTGCAGGTAGTCCCCGACTATTCGGCGCAGTCGCCCACGGCAGGGTGTTGAACGCGTTGGCGATGTCCAAGGACACCGCCAACAGCACCCCGCGCGAGGCGACCGCCTCCTCCGAGAGGGCCTTGACGCGACTGATCGCGTCAATCGTCGATCGGCCCTCCCGGAATCCGAATTGGATTTCGGATAAGCCGGGGCCCACCCGCACCAGGTGTTTGGAGAGGCGGGCAGCCAACACGCGCTCAAAAAGCTTGCCCACCTCATCCAACAACACTATGGGGCGGTACGCGGAGGGAGAGTCCGCGGGGCGGCCCTCCTTTCTCAGGAGGACCAGCTTGCCCGTCTTCCACATGGAAGGGAACCGTCCCGACTCCAAGCAGGCGCTAAACAGCCTGAGGAGCCGGTCCCCTAGGGCGTCAAAGGCCAAAACCCAGGCGCGGCCAGGAATCCCGTCCGGCCCCGGAGCGGTGTTTTTGCCCCGGAGCCGCACCATTGCCGCGCCGAGTTCCGCCATTGTTAGTACTGGCACCCCGGCATCGGCACCGCCCTCCTCAATTTCGGGCGGCGCCATTACGGGAGGCGTGTGCTCCGCTCTCGAAGGAAAGAGAGCGGAGACCACCTCCTCCAATTGCCGGGGTTGGAGACTCTCGGTGACCGGTGGGGCCCAGGGGCGCAACTTGCCCCTGACCGCCTTATACGGGCGGCCCCTCGGATCTGCCTCGAGAGTCCCCAGGAACTCTTCCCATCTTTGGGCTTTGGCCTCGCTGATGGCGGACTGCAGGGCGTACTTCCGCTGTACGTAATCGCCCCGCAGCCGTGCCTCCACGGTCGCGTCACGGTACCGCCTGCGTCAGCGGTACCTAGTGTACTGGCGACGCGCCGCAATGCACGCGGCGCGTTTTTGGCTGATGTCGTCAGACCACCAGTACACCTGACGCCTTGGAGGTCGAGCACTGGCCCGGGGCATCGACGCGTCGCAAATCCGCGTCATCGCGCCCCGGAACCACTCCGCCTCCGACTCAACCTCCACAGGCCCTTCACCCATCGGGGTCCAGGCCTGGACGATGGAGGCTTCCACCAGCACGTCTACGTCGACACGTTTCAACGCCCATCGTGGGGACGACGGGATGTGAACTCTCCTCGGGCGATCGTCCGGGATCGCCAGCGAGGCGGAGATGTCGAACCGTATGTAACGATGGTCCGACAGCGACTCCGCCTCGACCAGCACTCGCCAGTCCCGGACGTAGCGCGCTACGGCAGGGCTTGCGAACGAAATGTCCACGATGGACTCGCCCGGCCAGCGCACGCAAGTGGCGACCGACCCCCGGTTAAGAACCACGAGGCCGGTCGCAATCGCCCACTCCTCCAGCGCGTTGCCGCGAGCGTTGGTGACAGGGGATCCCCAAGCCGATGATTTGGCATTGAAGTCCCCCGCCACCACGACCGGATGCGATGGGTACCGATTAATCACGGTGCCCACCGCGCCCAAAAATCGCTCAAACTCGGCGAGGCGCCGGTTCGGAGAAAAGTACACCCCGATCAGGACGGTTCCCTCCCAATCCACACATATATATCCCTCGCCCCTGTCTGTCATCACCAGGAGCGAGGGTCCGGACGAAACAATGGCCGCCGAGCCTCCGAGGTCCCCAAAACCAGTTGTGTCGGCTGGGGACGCAGTAGGGCTCGGCGACCACGGCGATGTCTATTGACCACTCCGCCATGTGCTGCAGCAAGATATCCTGCGCCCTGGCGGAGTGGTTAACATTCACCTGTAGGAGGCGATGGGCCATAATCAATTAGGTTTCCATCGCCTCCCTGCTGCTCCCTGTTTGGGACGAGGCCGGGGCGGCCGGAGTCCTGGCGACCGCCCCTCTGGCCTTACGTTTTTTGGGTGGGGAGCAGAATTTGCTCCCCATTCGGTGCTCCGCCGGCTTTCCTGCAGCCGAACAAATGCTGCAGGAAAGTTTTTCTGCGGAGCAGGCGGCGGCCTTGTGGCCGGGCTGGCCGCAGCGAAAACAAAAATCGCTGCGGTCAGTTTCGGCGGTGCATTGCTGCCTCACGTGCCCCGGTTCGAGGCAGCGGTAGCACCGCCTAGGCCTCGGCTCCAGGAGATTGACCTGAGCCGAGACCATCCCGACCAGCAAACGGCCGGCCGACACCTTCTTCGCCGCGGCGATGGGGCAGCGCACCACCACGGTGCACATACCACTCTTGCCGCGGCGCATCTCTCCCACCCTAACCTGCGCCTGAGGGCAGGCTCCGGCTTGTGCCACCGCAGCGGCGACATCCTCGGAGGAGGCCGAGTCGTCCAGCCCGGCTATCCGCATTTCCGCGGACTTCACCGGGCGGGAGACCCTGACCTCCTCAGGCGTGAAAAGGGACCGAAGTTTTGCGGCTACCCTATCCGCCTTGTCGCCGGAGGTGGCACCTGGGACCTCCAGAATTCTAGCCCCAGTAGCGGCAACCTTGAATTGGAAGCCTCCGGCAAGGCCCATCTCTGCGAGGTCTCCTTTCATGGCCTGTGTGGCCCGCCGGAGGACGCCCGCGTAACTCACGCCTTGCCGGAGCCCCTCCTCCGTCAGCTCCACCACAACGGCGGTGGAGCGCGGGGGGCGCAGGTCAGCCGGGCGGGGACCCTTCTTCGTGTTTCCTGGGGGAGCCCGGGAGGCCTTCTTCTTCTTTTTCTTCTTCTTCCTCCTGGTGACCTCTGTCCACGGCTGTTCAGCCGTGGTAGAGGCCACTGGGGCGGGTTGAGGCTGGGTGGCGGGGCGCGGCGGCGCCACAGTGACGGTCACCCTCTTCTTGCCTTTCCCTTTCCCCTTGAAGGAGGAAGCCGACGGTGTGGGGGCAGATGTCTGCCGCGGTGGGCTAGCCGGCGTGCCCCCGACCATCCGGGGGCGGCCTCCGAGTGGAGGGCCCGGGGTCGGGACGGGCGCTAGGCCATAGTTGGCCAGGCACGCCTCCACAACGTTGCGCGCCTGAGCCACCGTGGCCCGCATCAGGTCGTGTGCCCAGGCGGGACGCCGGTCCTCCGCGGGAGTGAGGGGCTGCGCTGTGCACCGCGGGAGGGGCGGGAACTCATCCCGCGGCCTCCCGGCAGGCGCCCCGGCGATGGCCGAGGGCGTCTTGGCGGCGCTGGCCCGAGCGGCAGTGGCAGCGGCCGCCTTCATGGCCGCCACCTCAGCCCGGAGCTCCGCGAGCTGCCTATGCAGCCCCTCGTTCTCCGACCTCCAGCGTCTCTGGAGGTCGGAGGAAGCCCGAAGGAGGCCGAAGAAGGCCTCCCTCATGTCCTCGGTTGCAACCTTGAGGTCACGGACGAACCCCCCCTTCAAATTGCCGGACCGGGCCGCCACCCTCAGGACGGTCTCGGCGCCAGCCTCGAACCGTTGCCTGAGGTCGGCAACCGAGTCCTCTCCCAAGGGGGACGCATCCGCGACCCCAGCCGTCCTCGAGATGGCTCGACGGGCAGGCAGAGGCTGCCCGAGGAGCTTCCCCGCGGAGGGAGGTGGCATCGGGGAACCGGCCCTTCCTCCACAGGGCATCCCCTTCACCACCTCCACCTCCGTGTCCGAGCCAGAGTCGGACAGCGCGTGGTGCGACGTCTTCTGGCGCTTTGCAGAAGCGCCGGGTGCACCCCAGAACTTGACGGTGAGGGAAGCAGGGCTATCCCCCCCCTCCTCTCTCTCCCGTCGTGCCGCCGACGAGCACCGGCTCTGAGGCCGACTGGCCTCAGAGCCGACTGACGGCGGAGAGATGACTGACGGCGGGGGCATACCCCCTCCAGCCTTCGCCTTTTTGGGGCCTTCCATCCTCACCTTGCTCGGGCCCAAGCCCAAGGTGACACCTACCGCAGAGTCAGCACCTGACTCCACGAATCTCTCTGTGCCCGATATATCGCGCGGCACTACGCTGGCAAGATGTTGGTTGCCCCCCCCAGAGTACGAGGGGCAGACGGAGCCAGAAGGCTCCGTGAGGGATTCTCCAGGCGCGGGGCGCCTGGTACCCTCCTGGGGTAGTATATTGCCTTGGACCGACATCATGATTTTGGTTTTTGGGTGGCCCTAATGACTGGGTTCCCCCCAGCCATACAGCCCCTCGCCGGGCCACCAAAAACTTGGGCTTTGGGTAATTTTTATAGAGGTTTTCTTCCTCGCAGCCCGAAGGCCCCCGGTCCTGTCAGTTCAGGATTACGGGTTGGGCCGGATGGGGGTCCATGCTGGACCGATCCACCCGCCCCAAGACCGCCCGACTGGGCAGGAAGCCTAAGCTTCAAACCCTGGCCTAACGGCCACCACTAGTGATTTTTTAGAGAGGTTGTCTTCCTCTATCCCCCCGTGTTGGGCCGGATGGGGGTCCATGTTGGACCGATCCACCCGCCCCAAGGCCGCTCGACGGGGCAGGACGCCACGCGACCCGCACCGGCCTTACGGCCCCCACTGGTGATTTTTTAAAGAGGTTGTCTTCCTCTATGCCCCCGTGTTGGGCCGGATGGGGGTCCATGCTGGACCGATCCACCCGCCCCAAGACCGCCCGACTGGGCAGGACGCCTACGCTCCCAACCCTGGCCTGACGGCCCCCACTGGTAATTTTTTATAGAGGTTTTCTTCCTCTAACCCCCCCATCTCATCCACGTGTCCTCTGCTAATCAGAGGAAAACGTGGAGAGACCCCCAAACGCGGCCCTCGCGGGCCGATAACCCCGAGACAAACTGCCTCGGGTTCCCTACGCGCGTGCCAGAGTATTAGCCACGAGTAATAATGCCCCCGAAAGGACATTATTACCCGTGTTGCCCGGGGTGTACCGGCCCAACGACTGACGTTCCAATCCACTAAAAATGTAGAAAGGACCAGCAGCCGTCGAGCGCACGGGGAGGTTCTCTGGCCACACACCCCTAATAGTTGCACTGCCTAGCTTGCTTTTTCTGCTTTCTAGCTTCACTGGATTGGCTGCTTGTTTAGTATAGATGCAAACCTACTTTACTCGACTCTTCAAGACGAGTAAGGTGCCAATGGTCTTAGGGGAGAGCGCAACAGTCGTGTAGACCCTAAGACAAGTCTGGTGGGGAATCCTTCACGTGGTTGCCCCCTGTTATTGGTCTAGTTCCCTCTGAAATAGACGTAATTAAAATGCCAAACCAGACGACCACTGCCTGGGATGGAGAGGTCATGTTCCGGCGGGTCCATCGTCGAACGATAGACGATGGATAGTAATGACCTTCCGCGTGTTTGTGCCGTGCGCGGGGACCCGTACGGAGGAATGAAGGAGTCCTGGGAGGTTGAGTGGTGATGTGGCGATGGTGGTGCTGCTGATCTGCAACACGCCCTTTTGGTCTGGATTTCCTCTCATACGGGAGGTTGCAGTCTAGCCAGCTGCAATCAATCGGCTGCGGTGTCCGCTCATGCGGCCACCAGGCGAGTGTCCTTGGGTGAAGAGGTCTCCAGCCGGCAGTACTCATTTCCCACCTCAGCGGTTTGGGGTGGAGCGACTTGTGCTGTACGTCTCGGGGACAGCTCACTAGGGGGCACTATACCTTGCTGGTAGCCCTGGTACCTGAATAAGACATCCGCAACGTTATGGACTCCGTGGCGGGTGGGGAGCCAGCAGGTGAACTCAATGATAGACCAGATGGACTCTGTCAAAACCAACATGAAAGGCTTGACCGATAAGGGCGAGCAATTAAGGACCTCTGGAGCCTTAGGGGGAGAAGGTAAGGCGGGTGTAGGAGCTGCATGTGGGAGCGCCTACACACCTAAGGGACATGGTCGTGTTGGCCCTAGTGGCCGTCCGAACCTGAGCCGAGGGAGTGGTGCTCAACCGAGCAGTTCAAAGGCGTGGGGTAACCCTGGAAAGGGTACCCAAAGCAGAGGGCGTGGCAGCACCGGAGGGGGTCAGTTGCGTAAAGAATACCCGAAGGGGGATCTTAGCGCAGCACCCTCGGGTAGAGTCGGGTACGGCTCTATTCACCTCTTCGCCTTGCGCGTCACCGAAGACCGACGACATAATCGGACATATTAACGGTCTAGTTTTGTCGTCGTCGCCGGGTACTGCGGAGGCGATGTTGGAAGAGGAGAGCAGGGGGGGTGGCCAGTAATGGCTACCACCGAAGGCGCTTCCATATAGGCAGACCGTATGGCGGGACTAAGGTGCGTACAAATAAATCTTCATCACTGCATCGGGGCGATGGCCGTTCTGGCCCGCCACCTGCGGGTGAATGAATATGATATTGCCCTGATTCAGGAACCTTATGTTAAAGAGGGAAAGATCAGAGGCTTGGGTGGGACGGCAGGTGTAATTTTTCATAACTGTTCCACTAAAGATATGAGGACATGTGTATATGTCAGAAATGGCATAAACGCAATGCCCTTATACAATTTCTGTTCTAGGGATCTTACGACAGTTAATATCGATATGCGAGGGAGCGGAGGGCGGGATACTGTAATCCTGACCTCTGCATACTTCGACTACATGGACAAGAAAATAGTATCTGGACAGATAAAAGACCTTGTTGAATATGGCAGCCGGGAGAACCTGGACATGATCCTGGAGTGCGATGCCAACGCACACCACACAGTCTGGGGGAGCACGAATGTGAATGTAAGAGGGGAAAAACTACTGGAGTATGTGGTAAGTACCTCTTTGCAAATTCTAAATAAGAGAAACAGGTCAACGTTCGCTGACTGTAGGCGATCAGAGGTAATTGACATCACGTTAGCTTCCAACAGGGCTAGCACTAAGATTGTCGAATGGCATGTGTCTGATGAGATTACCTTATCAGATCATAATAACATATGCTTCAAGTACAGGACGCTGGTTCCAGCTCCTACAGCACGTAGAAGGAATCCCTGAAATATAGACTGGAACTCCTTTAGGAGTGACCTCAGACTAGATTTGGAAGATTCTAAGGGTAAGCTCAATTCTATATTAGACAGCGAGTTTACAGCAGACAAATTAGTCCAGACTGTGAATACGGCCTGGACAAACAACTGCCCTGAGAGGAAACTTAGGTCCAAAAGGGTACCGTGGCGGAAATAGAGTTGGTCAAACTGCAGCTAGAAGCCAGGCGAGCGTTTAACAATGCTAGGACCAGCAAGGACTACAGCGGTTACGCTCGTTGTTTGACCAACTATAACAAAGCTGTGCGGAAAGCCAAACGGAAGGCTTGGAGAGCACACTGTGAAAACATCAGTACAATTCCTGAAGGAATGAGGCTCTCCAAGGCTATCTCGACTCTCAGAGCACACCCATTGACAACCATTAAGGATGGCAATGGGCAGCGAACAGGGTCTGGTAAGGAGACACTAGCAATGATGCTAAACACACACTTTCCAGACTGTAAGATAATAGAAAAAGAGCAGGAGGATCCAATCAGCCTGGTTGAACAAGGCTACCGCACAACCAAAGAAGATTAGGACACTGCTAGGAAGTTAGTGGATAAAGGGAGGTCGGCTGGGCTCTAAATGTTTCTCAACCATTCAAGTCACCTGGTCCAGACATGGTTTATCCCATCATCCTACAACAGGGAGCTGCACTCTTGGTTCCGCATTTGTGCAGATTATACAGAGCCTGCATAGCTTTTGGATACATTCCAAAGATATGGAGGCGTGTTAAAGTCATCTACATACCGAAACCGGGCAAAGCGGACTACGAAGAAGCCAAAGCATACAGACCTATCAGTCTTGAGTCGTTCTTCTTGAAAGCCCTGGAGAAGTTAGTAGATAGACATGTCAGGGAGGGAGCATTATGGAAATTCCCCCTCCACAGGCTACAATGTGCCTACCAGTCGGGCAAATCCACTGAGACGGCACTACATTTTGTGGTAAATAAGGCAGAACATGCATTAGAGAACCGGGAAGTTTGCATTGCTGCATTCCTGGATATTGAGGTAGCTTTCGATCGAACCACCTTTGATGCCATCAGTGCGGCATCGGCAAATCACGGCATAGAGCCAGAGTTTGCTCAGGGGTAGAATCATTAGGTCTGAGTTGTTAGGAGATGAAATGTATGCAACGACAACCAAGGGCTGCCCTCAGGGTGGAGTACTCTCACCACTCTTATGGTGCTTGGTAGTCAATTCACTCCTAGAACAACTCAACAAAGTTCTGTACTTAACGGTCGGATATGCGGATGACTTGGTGATACTCGTCAATGGAAAGTTCCCGAGTACGGCATCTAGTCTCATGCAGGAGGCCCTGATTATGGTAGAAAAATGGTGCAGTAGCAATCATTTATCGATCAACCCAGGGAAAACGACTGTCGTGCCGTTTACCAGGATGAGGGATCTGACAGGGTTGGGAACTCTCTCCATGTATGGTACGCAGTTACAATGGTCCATGGAGGTGAAGTATCTAGGCATGACCTTAGATAGCAAACTAACGTGGAAACCTCATGTAGACAAAGTCATAGAGCTCAGCGGGTCTTCGGCATGGGGTCTTCGGGGAGACCAGGGGGCTAAAGCCCAAGATCATCAAGTGGCTATACACGATGATGATAAGACCCATACTCACGTATGGAAGCATTGTCTGGTGGCCAAGAACTAAACTAGTTACATGCAGGATCGCGCTGTCGAAGGTGCAGCGATTGGCCTGCATGGCTATAACAGGGCATGGGCTATGGAGCGTCAACATGCCGGTAACACGACACACAAAGTTGGAGGTTTCAAAGGATCTCAAAAGGATTATGAGCATGGGATGCGACAAAATGCAACCATTGCACATATTCAAAAATAATTTTAAAATAAAGGTCCCCACGAGGGACGAATGGAGACAAGGTCTACAATCCCCTGACAAGGGTTGTCTCATCTGGTACACTGATGGTTCCAAAATAGAAACAGGATCGGGCGCTGGTATCTATACCAACGACTACAAGGTGAGCCAAAGCATGGGCAAATATGCAACGGTCTTCCAAGCGGAAACCTATGCTATAATTGCCTGTGCTCAGGAGAATATCAACAGTAATGTCACTGACAGTGACTGTGTATATTCTCAGTGACAGTCAAGCTGCTCTCAAGGCTCTGGACTCGTGTAGGGTACACTCCAGACTGGTCCTGAACTGTGTTAAGGCCCTAAACAAACTTGGCAGGAAGAACACAGTCAGACTGTTGTGGGTTCCGGGGCATGCAGGGGTACAGGGCAATGAGGAGACGAATGAATTAGCCAGAAAGGGCTCGGAGCAACTGTTTGTGGGCCCCGAGCCATTCGTGGGACTCTCTGAGAGCATCGTCAAGGCAGCTTTGAATGCATATGGCATTGATAACCACAGGCTAGAATGGATGGTCCTTATGGGTCTGGAACACTCCAAGAAATTCATTGCAAACAGAGCCACAGGCTTCACCCGGAAGTTCTGCGGGTATAACAAGAGCCAAATACGCCTGCTCACAGGAGCGTTCACTGGCCATTTTGGCACCAACGACTTCCTGTGCAGATTGAGATTGGCACACAATTTGATCTGCAGAGCCTGTGGTGAACAGGACGAGTCCATATCGCACCTACTATGTGAATGTGACGCGTTGGCTGGATTGAGGATGGGTCTGATGGGATTGGCATATCCAAACCCTGAGTGCTTCAGGCTTCTCCCTCTGAAGTGTACGCTACGACTGATGCAGTACATTCATAGGGAGATAGCTAAGGGATAAATCTTGGGGCAGACAAAAAGATCGAAATTGATAATATAGCTATCAATTGTTGAAATATTTTTTTAAATCGGTAAGTAGTTTTTGAGTTAAATCGTTACAAACAAACAATCAACTCTTTCCTCTTTATAATGTTAGTATAGATATAGCTATAATAATAATATCTGCCCTGTATTAAACTGTTCTAATGCTGGTCACAGGCCTCTTCCCAGTGTAAGAAACATTAGGGCATAGTTCACCACGTTGGCCCGGTGCTGGTTGGCGGACTTCACATATATTATCTTTGAGTATTATGAAGAACTCTCAGGCATACAGGTTTCCTGGCGATGTTTTTCTTCACCTTGATAAGCGAGTGTTAATTAACTATTTAATACGCATATAACTTCGAAAAGTCAGAGAAATGCGCCTGAGGCTCGATCTCGAGACCTCTGCGTGGAAGTCCAACGGTCGCCTCCTAGTCTGCCGCTGCCTATTTTCAAGCTACTTATACTGCATGTTCATTTTATAATACGTCACTACCCAAAGATTGAAATCTCTGTCCCTACTAAGATTATAATATTTTTAATGTGAAATAACTACACTTGAAGACATTAAGACGACTACCATCATAGTCTCAATGTGAACATGGCTGTTGAAAGAAAGCGAAACGTCGGATACGGTACATATCAGTACAAATAAATAAAATTGAGTGACCGTTTGTAATGTTAAAATAAAAGCTTTTTACTAAATGCATATGAAAGTATAAACCTACGGTATATATACCAAAAAATCAATTTTATACTTTTGTCTGTACGTCTGTTTGTTCCTGCTAAGCTACGAAACAGCTGGACCAATTTTGACGGGATAAGGTGTAACTTTTATTATAGAAAATATAAAGGTTATGCAAAAAAAAATACCACGCCGTCGATGTCGCAGATAACAGCTAGTAATATTGTAAAATTAGCAAATACTTATTAAGAAACAGCCGTCAATAAAAGCCGTATAATGTAATACATTGTAATGTGTAAATATTTGCGTAAAGGAACAGTCAATTGCAATATAAAGTAATTTCAATAGAAAGTATTCTTACCGCTATAAAAATAGCACCACGAAATATCCACCAAAGTATATTACTTTGGAGATATCTCCACCAGACTGAATTTCAGTCCCGGCGGCCAATCTTTACGAGGCTGGCCATCTGTGCAGCAGATATTGTAGTACACAAGTACATATGTGCGCAAACACAAGTGTATGCTGTTCCCTTACTCTTATGATCCGATGGGACAGCAAGCCGACATGACCGAGAGATCAGGACCAACGGCTTCACGAGCTTTTCAAGGCACAGGGGTTGTTTCCGCAAGCGCCTAATAATAAATGCATACCAATGTTGAGGCTACGTTAATAATTACCGCTAATTATAGTATTTTTATTTTGTCGACCGGCTACTTACATTTATAATAATAAATCAGAACGTTCACATCAAGCAACGCGTTTTCTTTTGTTATTCCCAAAATTATACCTGAAACAATCCTGTTCATGGTCCTTCGAGCCGGATGTGGAGAATTTGAAGAATATTAACTCCGATCAGCGAATTGTTATAAAAGGATTATAGAGAATTGATGGATATCAAGAATCATAGTCGACGCCGGTGTGGCCGGTCAATTCTGCTGCGTCATTGAGAAGACTTGGAATTTGCCGTGGTCTGGATACCTAATAGCTACGAAAAGGCGTATCTATAAATAAATTAGTCCACCCAACACTCTATTTAACAGGTATAATTAGTATAAGTCAGCCGTTAATAGCCAGGTTAGTACTAAATATCTATTGTCATGTTTCTTTGTCTGTAAATGGTTATAAATTGTAATACAATTATTAATTCATCAGTAGTTATTGTTTATTTCTGTTATTATTAACTCGTTAAAGAGTAGTTATTTGTAACAACTGCATTATTTTGCTTTACGGTGTTGTAATTTAACAGATACTGAGACAGTTACGTAATCACATAAGTTAGCACAGATAGACATCAGAAGTTATTGCAATTACATTAAAATTATTACATTTTAGTACAATATAACCGTCATACGTATAGTTTATTATAAATTCTAAATTATTATTTAGGTATATTTACTCCAAAGTTGGTGTATTTGTTCTATACGTTGTTCAGGCTGCATAATTTTAATTGTATTTAAGCGTTGCTATTACTTTATTAATTGTATACATTCCAGGTTGATCACACCAGCTTACGCAATGCCAGAGGATAAGGACCTCATTAGGAAACGAGCGAGTTATAAAGGAAAGGTGACATTGTTCTCAAACTATGTAAATTCATTGGATTCCTCTTTGAGCCCTACTGAGGTAAGCGAGTTGCAATTTCGTTTTAATAGACTCGAGGCAATGTATGCCGAATATGACGAGGTGCATTATTACTGGAGTGTAGTACTGAAGATTTGGATAATCAGATGTTGGAACGTAAAGAGTTTGAATTTCTTTATTACGAAACCCTATCTAAAGCTCAAAAAATGCTTGATGATAATAGGAAAGGAGATTCTAATGATATTTGTGACGTAAGTTCGCGTTCTAGCAATCATAAGTTTGTTAAATTACCGACTATTCAGTTGCCGAAATTCAGTGGTTCTTATACAAACTGGTTAGAGTTTCACGACACATTTGTTAGCCTCATTCATTCAGACGATGATATGGATGAAATAAATAAGTTTCATTATTTGAGGTCATCCCTAGAAGGGTCTGCTGCTGTGGTGATCAACTCAATTCAGTTTTCTGCTGCAAATTATTCGGTAGCCTGGAATCTTCTCTGCGAGCGGTTCGATAATAAACACCTGCTTATCCAAAATCACGTTTCTGCGTTATTTCAAATCGACACCCTTCAAAGGGAGTCGTCGGTTAATTTAAAAGGTTTACTTGATATTATTAACAAAAACATACGCGCCCTGGAATCCCTAGGCGAACCTGTTATATATTGGGATACTTTACTCATTTATATTATCACACACAAGTTAGATAGTAAAACTTACCGTGAATGGGAAGAGTATAAGGGCCGCCTCGACAAAGATTCTAAAATTACATTTAAATTGTTTATTACTTTTATTAAGAACCGTGCTGAGATATTAGAGATACTCAACACTCAAACAAAGGTAAAAATGTGAACACAGTTAGATCAATGTTGTTACAGAATCACAATAAAAATAATTCAAGCGACAGTAGTAAACAGGATAATTGTATTTCAAATAAGCCTAAGAATTGTGTTATGTGTAACGGTGATCATAAGTTGAGCAGTTGTTCTCAGTTTCTATCTTTAAACAATGAAGCTCGCCTGCAGTTGTTACCTAAATATAAAGTTTGTTACAATTGTTTTAATCTGGGACATTATGCAAACAACTGCAAAAAGCTTGGTTGTAAAATATGCCGTCGCAAGCACAACACTCTTGTTCACGTTAATAAGTAATTCAAGTCAGACGCGACTGGTGCTTCTGCTAACAGTTTCGACGCGAATGGCAGTGCGACTGTCTCAACTCAGCCAACTGTTAGTACCGATGTGTCTCTCCGCAAGTGTTGAACGCGGAGATGTGTTGTTGTCCACTGCGCTAGTCAAGGTCATGGGAATTAGCGGTCAGCATTATATTGCGCGTGCTGTGCTTGACAGCGGCAGCACGTCGTGTCTCATGACAGAGAGGTTTGCCTGCCAAGACTGTGAAAATTATATTTTAGGCATTAACAACTCGTCATCGTTAATCAATAAAATGTGTTCAGTGTCAATAAAATCATTAAATAATAATTTTAGTGCGGATATTAATTGTTTTGTTCTCTCATCCATTACAGATAAGATTTCGAGAAAACATGTTAATTTGTTAAAAATTAAAATTCAGTCTGATGTTTGTCTGGCAGATCCCAACTTTCATTCACCGGCTTCTATCGATATGTTGCTCGGTGCTGACATCTTGTGGGATTTATTGGAATCACAGCGAATTAAGTTAGGTAATGGACAACCAATTCTTTGTGAGACTAAGTTGGGTTGGCTGGTCGCCGGCCCAATTAATAGTGATATTTCTCCTAGATCTTTTAAATGCAATTTTATAAAGATACGCTCAGACTGTGATGATGAATTCAATTTTAATGTTGATCAACAACTTACAAAGTTTTGGCAACTTGAAGAAGTGTGTACTTCGTCACCGTATTCATCCGAGGAGAAGCTATGCGAATAATGCTCCATTTTATAAAAAACACAACTCGTTTGGAAAACGGTCAATTTTGTGTTCGGATTCCTTTAAGATGTTCCCCGGACAATTTAAGTAATAATAATAATAATAATAAAGACGTTTATTTCATAACAGACGAAGGACATGATATTAAACAATGTAGGTAAAAAAAAAAATAATTAAACTATACTACTTAATAATAAATGTACACGCCCGTCGTCCGTACAAAAATAGGAGGCCAGTTCAGCAATATTCAGATGATTGGACCCGTGGTACAGGACGATCTTCTATCGATCCTGTTACGTTTTAGACAACATAAATACATCCTAGCTGCTGATGTTGAGAAAATGTACCGCCAGGTAGTTGTTCATCCAAATGACAGGTATCTTCAACAAATTATTTGGCGTGATAATCCTTCAGCTCCATTACAAGCTTATCAACTTAATACCGTGACCTACGGCACGGCCAGCTCTCCTTACCTAGCAACCCGGGTGTCTTCGGCAGTTAGGGTTAGAGTGTGTTGATAAGAAGGTTGGAGACGTCATCCTCCACGACTTCTACGTAGATGATTTGCTCACCGGAGGAGATGACATTAATGAGGTCAAAGAGTTACGTCATAAAGTTACATCCACTCTTGCTTCAGCGCAGATGAATCTAATAAAGTGGAAGTCGAATGACATGCAATTGGTAATTGGTTCTGACTTTCCCCAGTCTTCACTAGATTTGAATATTGGTGGATTTGAGTCAACCAAGACCTTAGGCCTAGGTTGGCAGCCACACAAACGCGGACCACGCACCGATGCGCATCGCCCGTCACGTCCGAACACAGCGGGTGCGCCCACTCTTCCTGCAAAGGCAAAGAGAGAGCGCCCAAACGATACGTCGTCTCCGAGAGACGGGCCGAAGCGCGCGAAGCTGGACCAGACGCCAAGGAGAGCAACGACAAGCTATGCAGACGCGACTAAATCGCACCTGCTAATAGCTGTCGCTGCCACGCCTCCTACAGACCTAACGGTGGAACAGGCACAGCAGCTCGAACTCTCCTTAGAGGAGAAGATTATTGAAGCAGCACTTGCTTCACCGCCAGACAACGAGCCAGCACCCGCACCAGCATTCCGAGGGAAACCTCTGTCCACAGAGGAAGTACTGAAGATGTGGTGCGAGAACGACAGCACTTTAACCTGGCTCAAGAACACAGTAGCCACGCTGCAATCACCGATTCCAGGGACCAAGCTGACCGTCATTCGGCAGTCAGACATAGTGAAGCGAGTTCGCGCTTCGCTATGGCTGCCGAAGTCAATCGGGTTGGACCTGACGAGGACTCATCGTCTCCTAATTGCGCAGAACCCATGGTACAGCGTCAAAACCTGGCAGCTGTACGGTGCGGCTATGCAGGAGAAGGGCATCTTCCTGACCCTGGGCATCCCAAAATCTGAAGTGGCCAAGATTTTGAAGAGAGGTCGCCGAGTCTCCTTCGTCTCCGGCTGTGTCTACGTTAAGTTTCAGACTGCCGGGGACGGAGACGACTCGGTGACTACGGGGCCCCGGGAGGAGCCCAACACCGGCAATGAGGAGTTACCAAAACGGGCACTGCCACCTACTGGCCCAAGTACGTCAGGCACAGCCTGCTGCAAACAGGTATCCATGGTAGATGACGCTACTCCCATACCTACCATGGAAACCAGCGACCACCACACGTCTTCAGACGGGGAGTCCGTGGACAGCGATGTTCTCGGATCCTCGTCAGATTAGTGTGGTACAAACCAACCTCCAGCACAAACAAATTGCGACGGCTACCCTACGCACACTGCTGGAGGTTAACCAAAGGACCATAGCCCTGATCCAGGAGCCGTGGATCAGAGGCGACAGCATATGCGGTCTGAAAAGCATCGGGGGTAAGTTGATGCACAATACTTCGGTTCATAAGCCAAGAACTTGCATCTATATCCCTAGATCAATATCAGCTCTGCTGTTAACAAACTTCTGTTCTAGAGACCTTACCGCGGTAGGACTCCAAACAGAGCCCAACAACCAAACGTTAGTACTAGCTTCAGTCTACATGCCCGGCTATGAGGAAATCCCATCGAAGGAGCTGGTTAAACTGGTACAACACTGTGAAGACCACGGCTGGCACATCATCATCTCAGCCGACGCAAACGCTCACCATCCACTGTGGGGAAGCCTCACACCAAACAAAAGAGGTGAGTCCTTAACTGAATATATTTTCTCGACTAACCTGTCTATAATGAACAATGGTTGCGAGCCCACCTTTGTTAGTTCTAGATATCAAACTATAGTAGACATCACACTTGCATCGGAGGGTGCGGCAGAACCAGTGTCAAACTGGCACGTTTCAGCCGAACCTTCCTTTGCAGATCACAGGCGCATCTGCTATACTATACAAGTGCCAGAGACGGACCAACTGCCTAAACGCAACCCCCGCAAGACGGACGTAGCAAGGTACAGGAACCTTCTCCAACATGAGGTAGATAAAATCTGTTTTAAAGACATGTCTACCAGCACTGACAACATAGACCATAACACTTACATACTTACCAAATGCATCCAACAAATGTAGTGGCTGGATCGATCAACTTCTAAAGATGCGGGCCATACAATTTACGGTGAACTCTACCACGAGAGGCATAGTAGCGAAGGGCTGTCCCCAGGGAGGAGTACTCTCGCCGCTGCTATGGTATATCGTGGTAGATGACCTGTTAGAACGCCTTAATAGCAGATGCTACTACACGGTTGGCTATGCGGACGACATAACCATCCTGATCAAAGGCGACTCAGAAAACATAATCTGTAATCGCATGCAATTAGCCCTCAGGATCATGGAACAATGGTGTAACCATCATGAACTGACGGTGAATCCGACGAAGACAGAACTGGTCCTTTTCACACATAAAAGGAAAACTCAGTTAACTAACATGCCAAAATTATTTGGAACGGACCTTACCCTATCGCAAGAAGTCAAGTATCTGGGCGTAGTACTCGACCATAAGCTCAACTGGAGTAAGCACCTTAACACAAAAATAACCAAAGCATGCACAATATTCTGGCAATGCAGAAGACTAATAGGCAGAAAATGGGGCCTCAAACCATCTATAACCTTGTGGCTCTACAC
This sequence comes from Catocala nupta, assembly GCA_963675205.1. Taxonomy (NCBI): domain Eukaryota; kingdom Metazoa; phylum Arthropoda; class Insecta; order Lepidoptera; family Erebidae; genus Catocala; species Catocala nupta. Next base: position 6,970,498 of record OY776085.1, on the reverse strand, counting down.
GGCCATAATACGCCCAATGATAACAAATGGCGCCATAGTTTGGTGGCCTCGCACTCTTCTAAGCACAGCTACACAAAAACTACAAAGCCTACAACGACTCGCCTGCCTGGCGACGACAGGCTGTATGAGAACAATCCCCATGGCAGCGCTGGAGGCCATACTAAACCTCAGACCCCTACACCTAATCATACAGCAGGAAGCAGTCACAGCTGCCATACGGCTTGAAAAGGTAGGGCTCTGGAAACGGGACAGTAGTATAACTCATGCACGCCTTAAGGAGTTAGTATACAACGAAATTCCAATGATAGCGGCGACATGTGATATCATCCCAAAAACTTTTGTTTTCGACAAAAAATACCACATCCAACTTCATGAAGAATTCAAAGATAGCTCTGGTATACACGAAGTGAGAATATACACGGATGGATCCAAAACAAAATCAGGAACAGGAGTCGGAGTCTTCTCCCACGACCTAAACATCAATTACTCAACAACCCTGGGAAACCTCAACACTATCTTCCAGGCAGAATGTGTTGGAATCACCCGGGCTGCAACAGCGGTTACATCAAGGGGTATAAGCGATAAGACGATACGCATTATCTCGGATAGTGCCGCGGTATTACAAGCTCTGAAAAGCAACTGCTTTAACAGTGGACTCATCCTGGAGTGTCACCGTGAGCTGCAAAGAATTGCAACGAAAAATCGGGTAACGTTGCAATGGATACGCGGCCACAGCAACTCTTCTGGCAATGACGCTGCAGACCAACTGGCAAAGAGAGGATCGAGCATTAAAATGGTAAGACCCGAACCAATTGCCCCGATACCCTTCTGCCAACTCAAAACATGGTTATGTGACAGAACCACGAAACTACATGAAAAACAATGGGCAGAAACAAGGGAATGTAGACAGTCAAAGGAAGCCCTTCCCTCCTTAGACATACATCTGTCACGCAAACTGCTACGTTCTTCAAGGAAAAACCTGCGTCATCTAGTGGGTATAATAACAGGTCACTGCTCACTCAACAAACACCTATTTAACATCGGCATCACTGACAGCCCTTAATGTAGAGGCTGCATGGAGACCGAGGAGACACCGGCTCACGTGCTGCTGTATTGCAAAAGCGTGAGCAACCAACGGGCGAAACTACTAAACAGTCCAGAAACGATGAAGGAAGTACTGTGCAACACCGGTCCCCTATTGTCTTTCTGGACGGAGCTGGGGTGGTATGAGTGACCGAACAACTTTTCGCGTCGATCACTTACGCACAATGGCCCAATTGTGTGGCTAAGTGCGGATAACACACGTCCAACTAACTAACATTGGCTCCATGTGTAATTATTATGAAAATGTTGCTTCAGAAGTTATGGTTGCTAAAACTATCTTGGGTTAAACAGCTATCACCGCACATTAGCAATCTTTGGAATGAAATTATTATTAACCTGCCTAAATTAAATGAATTTCATATTCCACGTCGAGTTTTAATCGATGCTTATGAGTTTTTAGAATACCACATTTTTACTGACGCATCTGAAGGCGCCTATGGCGCTTGTCTGTATGTTCGAAGCGTAGATAAACAGGGCCAGGTTTTAGTGCGTTCCTTATTAGCTAAGAGCCCAGTTGCGCCACTCAAGCCAACGACCATACCCAGACTTGAGCTATGCGGTGCTCTGGTAGGTGTTCGCATCTATGAAAAGGTTGTTGCTGCATTACGAATCAGCGCACAGCGCACTTTCTTTTGGACTGATTCCACAATCGTTTTAGGGTGGCTAAAAATGTTGCCAAATAAATTACAGCCTTTTGTTAGCAACAGAGTTGCTAACAAAAAATGAAATGAATGAAAGAAAATTAAAATTTAGATAAGACTAATGGCTGTGAGTGGAGACATGTTCCAACTGACCAAAACCCTGCTGATTATTTGTCTCGTGGAGTAGATATTAATTTATTACTTAGTTTAAATGATTGGTGGTCCGGTCCTAGTTTTTTAATGAATGAAATGTCTGTTTGGCCTTCTAAATTGATGAATTCTAATAATGAAATTCTGCCTGATATTAAATTAGAAGTCACCTTGCATGTTTTATTTAATAACAATAAATCTGATGAATTGATTGATTTTACACAGTTTTCAAACCTTTTAAGACTTCAGAGAGCAATCGTCTATGTTTTACGTTTTATTGACGCATGTAGAAAACAACCTATTCGCGATCCTCTTTCTGTGAATGAACTAGAAAGGGCTTTAAATGTAAGTATACGCTTATCTCAATGTCAATCTTTCAAAGACTATAAATTGCTACTTAATAATAAACCGTTACCTAAGAAAAGTGAATTAAATAAGTATAACGTTTTTCTAGACGAGAATAAAATAATGCGTATTCGAGGTAGATTACAACATTCAGATTTCCCTTATAATAAAAAAACATCCAATTCTTATTGAATCTAGTCATCATTTTACCAAGTTACTTTTTAATTGGGAGCATAAAAAACTATTCCACGCTGGACCTCAATTATTATTGGCGTTCATTAGAGATACGTATTGGCCCATTAGGGGTCGCAATTTAGCTAGAATGTGCTGTCGACAATGTATTCGTTGTTGCCGTTTTAAAGGTGAAACTATTAGTCCTATCATGGGTGATTTACCACAGCAGCGACTTCTAGCAAGTTTTCCGTTTGAGAACATAGGTTTGGACTATGCTGGTCCAATTCAGTCAGCTGTTCGTCAAGGTCGTGGCTGTAAATTAGTTAAAGTTTATATAGCTATATTTGTTTGTTTTTCTACAAAATCAATTCATCCTGAACTAGTCGGTGATTTAACAAGCAATACTTTCATTCTTGCGTTAAGGAGGTTCATTTCGCGCAGAGGAAAGCCAAGAAATATTTACTCTGATAATGGCACCTCGTTTGTTGGTGCCTATAATGACCTCTCTAAATTTCTTAAGGCAAATTGCAGTTCGTTGTCCGAGGAGATGGCTAAGGAAGGAATTAATTTCCACTTTATCCCTGCATACTCTCCTCACTTCGCTGGTCTTGCGGAAGCTGGTGTCAAATCAACCAAGCATCATTTAGTCAGAGTGCTGGACCTTTGTAACCTTACCTACGAAGAGCTATATACCATGATGGTTCAGGTTGAAGCCATTTTAAACTCCAGACCACTGACGCCGTTATCATCGAACCCTGAGGATTTGACGCCGCTCACACCAGGACATTTTTTGATTGGACGTCCTATGACATCGCAATGATGTCATAGGACATCCAATCAAAAAATGACACGTCACCTGATTATCGAGACCAGTCCATCAATTCTCTGACTCGATTTAAGCGTATTGAGCTTGTTCGACAGCATTTTTGGAGCAGATGGAGTAAAGAATACATATCAGAGCTCCAACTTCGCATGAAATGGCGAGCATGTAAGGGCTCCCTTAGAATGAATTCTTTGGTCCTTTTAAAAGAAGACAATCTTCCTCCACTTAAGTGGAAAATGGGTCGGATCGTTGCTACGTATCCAGGGACAGACGGAGTAGTAGTCAGAGTTGCAGATGTCAAGACTTCTAGTAGTCTGTTACGCAGATCATTCAGCAAGATTTGTCCGTTGCCAATCTATTCAGAGGCATGTCTTTAGTGGTTGAAAGACAGGCAACGCCCGGGGGTATGTTTCCGCAAGCGCCTAATAATAAATGCATACCAATATTGAGGCTACGTTAATAATTACCGCTAATTATAGTATTTTTATTTTGTCGACCGGCTACCTACATTTATAATAATAAATCAGAACGTTCACATCAAGCAACGCGTTTTCTTTCATTATTCCCAATATTATACCTGAAACAATCCTGTTCAGGGGTGTCTCCCACAGCCAATTGCCTAACTCCGGGCTGGTATTGAGATTTCTTAACAGAAAAACCCAATAATTTTTTGTTGGCCCGTCTCGGGATTTGAACCAGAGACCTCAGGCACAGCAGTTGCATTGACTATTGTTGTGCCACGGAGACAGTGACTAAGCCGTGTTACTATAGTAACGTATTACATTTTTGGCAGAGGTAGATATATACATTTTAATCGAACTTTGTTTCGTACATATCATATTAAGGGTGACTATACATTTGAACTCAGCATGCAAATTACTCAAAATGATTCCTCATATATTTGTGCGTATATGAAGTTATAACATATAGTTGGGACCCGCTTCATCAAGTTGTCAGCCTGAGTGGGGAACCAGAATATCCTTGCTTCCATCTCTTGAAAACATATCAGGACAAGAACCAGCTATTACGCAATTTGACATATTATAACGTTCAAGTTTCTGTAACAATTAACAATTAATTAACGCTGATTTGATCATTTTATTACAGACTAATTTTGCCTGCGGCGTTGCCCGTGTAAATTTAGGTAGGTAAGGTCAGGTTATTATTAGTAACAGTACTTTTTCCTGAATGAAAGGTACAACCTAAGGTCCTTTTTTACACTCCTGTCACGATGATCGGTCGAGTGGAAGAGGCGTGAAACTATACTGATATTATAAATGTGAAAGTTTGTTAGAATATATGGTTGTTTGTTACTGTTTCACGTAAAATCTACTGAACCGATTGCGATGAAATTTGGTGTGTAGATAACCCACGCCAACCGGACTTACGCGGGTGAAACCGCGGGCAAAAACTAGTAAGGAAATAAAAATAAGTTATTTATTTTCAAGGCCAGTTCCTGCTTGTATCTTAAAGGACGTTAGAAAAGTCGTTGTACCACCTACCCACAATTTGTCAGCTAAGATTTTAATTCCCGTTGTATACTGGGTGGTGATAGTATTACACAGTTCTAGACTTCGTGCTGAACTGAGAATTTGCTAACAGACACATATTGTCCGACCTGAGAATGGAAGCCTAGGACCAGCAAATGTATGCCATAGGAGCATCGAAGTAGTCTACATGTCTGTACATATCTTTTATTGCCTAAATGGGCATGCCAGCTAGCGGCTTGCCTTATAAGGAAGTGAAAATCGATGTAAACATGGCTGCATTGACTCACATTATTTAAAATAATAAATAATGTGAGTCAGTAAGTCTTATAGTTAATAATCCAAATTCTAAAGAAAAGTCTTTTGTAATCTACTCAAGAATAAATAAGATACATGCGTTTCAAATCTGGTAGTTGGGCTATTGTCAAATGACAGAAAAAGGATGCACGATACAAACTATTGAAACGCAGCTATCTTAGGCAGATAGCAAAATATCCCCACAACGACCCCACCATTTTCTTATATCCAAATTTAAAATACTTATTTCTCCCTTTATAATAATAATATTAAATTCAGATTGGCATTCATTCAACCATATTTTGTTAGTTACAATTACTTTAAAACTACGTTAGTATGTATATATCTTTATATATATAATTCTTCTGTACGTGTGTTGACAGTGAACTCCTCCTAAACGGCTGGACCGATCTGAATGAATTTTTTGTGTGTGTTCAAGTGGATTCGACGAGGGCTTAGATTATTTTTTTTTTGTCTATACAGGATAACCGTCTGTCGGGACAGCTAGTAATATAATAGAATAATATAATATCAGCCCTGTATTAAACTGTCCCACTGCTGGGCACGGGCCTCTTCTCTGTGAGAGAAGGGTTAGGCCATAGTCCATAGTATATATAATTATTAAAATTAATTAATGTATCTTCTTGCTGCATCGGCCTCGCCGCTATGCCTACGGGTCCAGTGCCACAGGAAGGGGTAGTCTGGCCTATCTCTGGTCACTTTTAGGATGCTGTAGTTGCTCCGGCGAATCCATTGCATCAGAGATACTGTTCTCTTCCGCATTACAGCTTCAAAGCTGTGTAGTGTATGCGCCTCCGCAAACATGCCTACAGAACGCACTACAGAATCGCCGGAGCCTCAAAAGCACTCGGAAGGCGTTATTATATTGGACGCGAAGAGCGTTGTAGGCCTTCTGAGTATATCTAACCCACAGGCTGCACGTGTAAAATCTCTGACAGAATGCTTTAAAAAGACTGATCTTCACTTCTTTTGTACAACATGCAAACCTGCGAGGCAGGATATTACATCGGACCAGCAACGCTCTCCGCTCTCTCTCAATATCCTCGTCATCATCGAGAGTCTCAGTCAATATACTACCTATTGGCGGCCTCGACGGCGTAGTGGTTAGTGTAACCGACTGTGACGCCTGACGTCGCGGGTTCGATTCCCGCACAAATCAAACATTTGTGTGCGTGGACATGGATGTTTGTCTTGGTCTGGGTGTTACTATGTATAATATGTGAGCATTTACAAAAAAGAGGATATTTGTATCTTTATCCATTGTCTAGTTATTTATTTTGCTACCTACCCATACTACAAGCTCTGCTTAGTTTGGGCTTGATGGTGTTGTGTGTAGTGATAGAATCTATACTAATATTATTAAGCTAAAGCGTTTGTTTGGTTGAACGCGCTAATCTCAGAATTATCGAGGAAGGCTATAGGCAATATATAACATCACGCTTCGACCCACGGGAGCGGCGTAGTAACTACAAACGCAGGTGAAACCGCGAGCACATCTAGTATTATTATATTTTGCAACCAATTTTGATACTGGTTGCACAACAATGTTTTTATTGCTATTTGCTCTAGTGTGTAAAATAATGTACCAAATCAAACATAGGTAACTAAATACCCTATTGCAGGTGGCAATATGAAGATAACAGTCAACTCACTACCCATCGTAAAAGAAGAGAGAACAAGCTATTGCAGAGAGAGCAAGCATTGGGCAACAAAAAGATATATATTTTCTACGGCATTAATTTTGTTACTGGTTTTAATAAACACCTTCATCAGTCATACCCGAAATGTATTTACTTTGTATGGATTGACTCTGGTTCTTGAGATATTCAACATAAAGAACGGTTTCATCAGAACATTAGAACAATGAAAGAAAGATACCAAGGTAGATGTGACAGCCATATTATGATGGCAGACTATTACTTGAGTATAATAAGGGATTGTCCTGAACATAAACACAATAGAAAAGCTTACAGATAAAGTTTTCTAATATTTTTTTATTATTTTTTGTTTATACCATATGTACCTATTAAGTTTTATTGACGCTTCTAAAATATATATTCAATATGTAATTGTATTTTATTTCGAACTTCTTTCAGTCATATACTCGTAGTAATAAAGTCTTATCTCATAAACTAGAGTCAATTTAACAAATTTGATGTTTTTCTCATATTCAGTGAAACAAAATTGACTTAACTTACCATGCTGCAAAATGACTGTTCCCCAGTGTAATATATTGTACATATACAGATCATAAAACGGAATACACTGGGCGACATAAATATACAGAATAACAATTCGCTCGGGATCACCTTTAAGTCGGCAATCTCCATTAATACAGGATCCTTCAACTTGAAATAACAGAGGAGCAAGATCTCCTTATTCCGCTCTGCTATTCCTATTCTCCTTGTCTAGTCCTTAGAAAGTGTACTATATATCCATACTTCACCAATTATCGGTATATCGGCTCCCTGCCATACACGCCGCCCGCACGTCCGTTCCACTCCGTAGTCAAAGCACAAGTGTCGGAGAGAGAGGCGTGTACGCATGAGACGACAAAACATGAAACATACACTTCAGGAAGGAGTACTAAGCCGAAGCACGGTAATGTTATCTAACAGTATTCTATCTTCATTCAAACGATCGAAACGCGAGTCATACCTACGCGCGTTGAGGTCGGTAGGCATAGGCATTTGGTTCTCAATCAAAGCCATGGTTGACAGCGAGAGGAAGTGGGCAGCGGTCGCGTCCTTTAGCGAGGACGTCATCTCGCAGAAAGAGGCGGCGGAGCGGATCCGTGAAGAAAGTATCCTTGCGGATCCGAGCCGTCGTCGCCGGCGAACCGGGCGGCGCAGGCGCACTTTTGCGCGCCTTAAGCCGCCATAATAAAGCCGCGGGCGGGAGAATGGAGATCTCACGCCCGCCAGCCATTAAGTCGGTCCGACGCCCTATAAAGTGCCGGGGTGTCGCCGAGGTGTTGTAGACTGCTGGGTGGGTCACTGAGGTAGTAATTTTTGCCAGCGGCCCATCTACTATACATGGCAGCGAGCGGGCACACCGTGGGGTTTTGCTCCGTAGGCCCGAAGTATGGGAGAGCCAGACATAAACCTCTCACCTCCCCTTGTGGCGAGAGGGTATGCATCAGGCGCATTTCCCAAAGTAAAAAAAAAGGAGTCACTTTGTCCGCAACCAGTCGCGAATGCACCGCAGCGATGAACGGACGGTGTGATGGTTTTGTAAGCAGTAAGCGTGCAACTTGTTAATATTTGATTGAAATAAGTACAAGTACCTACTTACATAATAATAATGGCAAAGTACAATAATTGTAAACAAAAGTATTTTAATTAAAGTTTTTATCCGAATGCGGCTTCTTTATAGGTATTAAATTTAACAATAAAGCTTTTCGTACGTCTCAGTCGAGGCGCAAATATTTTCCAGCCTCAATTAGGTATACAAGGTTAATTTTTTGTTAAATCTAGGTACTAATCAAAAAACATAACATGATTTTTATTGAACATTTCCTATTTCATTCACAACAAATAACATTTTTAAATAAAAAATATAATATTTACAATCACTAAACTAGAAAGAAACTCAAGTAGGTAGATGAAATTAAAATACAGCAGCTTACAGTGGGCAGCCCTCCCCGGGCACGCCACGATCGTGGCGGTAAGTCCTGTGTTTGAGGAGTGGCTGGAGAGGCGGCATGGCGCCCTCACCTTCCGGCTGACACAGGTTCTGACTGGCCACGGTTGTTTTGGCCGGTTCCTGTGTCGTATACGCCGGCAAGAGACGCCCGGTTGTCATCACTGCGGCGACTGCCGCGACGTTGTTGAGGACACGGCGCTGCACACTTTGGCGATTTGCCCCGCCTGGGCATCGCAGCGCCGTGAATTGATCGCGGCAGTCGGATCGGTTAACCTCTCGCTCCCGGCCGTAGTTGAGTCTATGGTCCGGAGTGAGAGGTCGTGGAACGCCGTCGCCTCCTTTTGTGAGGAAGTGATTTCCATCAAGGAGGTGGCGGAGCGGGAGAGGGAGCGTTTAAACCCTCTCCCCAACCGCAGAACCGGGCGCCGGAGGGCGCGAGATGACCTCCAGCCACCCTGAGGTTTGACCTGGGGGTGGCGGGCTTTGTGGGCCTGCCCGCCATCCGTTCAGCACCAGGTCCGAGAGGCGGCGTGCGTGTTCCCACGCGCGCCTCTGTGTCGAGTCCGTCTCCCCCCTAGGGGGGAGACAGTAGGGTTTTTCATGAAGTAAGTACCTTTGGGTAGGTCTTTTGTGTAGTGGCCTGCCGTTTCATACGGCGGGCCGTAACCTTGGCGGGGTCGCGACCGCATGCGAAAGCGATTCGCGCGGCCCCGTCGATAGTGGTTTTGTCGAGGAACACCGTGGTAGGTTTAGTCGGTATTCCGGGAGGTACATTGTCTTTTAACATCTTTCTTTTACCCCGGCGAGTCCGACATAATCCCTCCGCCCGCCCCCGCGGAGGGATATGCGTCATAGCATTCCCCCACGTTAAAAAAAAAAAAAAAAAAAAAAAAAAAAAAAAAGCCCTCTCGCGTATTCGCGGACCGCCCGGCTGTAGGTAATTATTTCTAGAACAGAGCTGAGTTAGATAACATTACCGTGGCCGAAGTCGCATAGCTTGTACCTTAACTGTCATAGCCTACTCTAACAGTTGATAATGAAAAAGAATGCGATCCAGTGTAGTTGTACTGGACGGCAAAGAAAAAGGGTCGGTTAGAAAATCTTCAAACCTTAGAAAACCATTTTATTTATTTTGATAATTATGTTATTAAGTCGTTTTTGAATTTATTACCAAAAAATTCAATATACTTAATTGTATCGCGTTTGTTTTAGTTTTGCAATAAAAAAGTTATAAGTATGGTGTCTCTGCCTTATAAATTTTATTATTCTGAAGTCATCATGTCATTAACCCCTGAAGAATGTACCAGGATCCTGACAATACTTGAAGATGGGCACAGTCAGCAAAATACAGCGAGAACTGTTGTGTGTGTGACTCTTTCTACAGTTCAGCGAGTACTCCAGCGTTTCCATGAAACTGGATCCAATCTTCGTAGACCAAGAACAGGCCGAACAAGTTGCACGACGGCACGGGAGGATCGCAATATGATGTTAACAATTTTGAAAAATCGCTTTCTTACGGCTGTTGAAGTAAAGAATCATCATTTACGAGCTGGAGGAAACAATCTGAGTACGGATACAATAAGGTGGCGTCTGGCTGAAGCAAATTTAAAGCCATTAAGACCTGCAAATAGCCCAAAACTAGAAAGACACCACAGAAACACAAGGTTGAGTTATGGTATAACACGAGAATTGGACTCTGAATGACTGGCCAAGAGTTGTGTTTTCATACGAGTATAGGTTCTGTTTATACAAGCACGACGGGAGGAAAAGAGTGTACAGAAGACCGGGAGAGCGCTATTACCAAGCGTGTATATAAGAAAAATTACCATAAGGCGGGGGCTCTATTAACGTATGTGCTAGGATTTCTTCCGAAAGCCGCACTGAGCTAGTGGTGATAGAATATGAAACTTTAACTGCAGAAAGATATGTCACTGAAATTCTGAATGACTACGTTGGTCCATTTTTATTGGACATGGGCGAGAATGCTGTTTTTATGCAGGACAATGCCCGCCCGCGTACAGCTCAGATAGTGTTTGCTTATTTTGAAGAAGTCGGTATCACACACATGAAACGGCCAGCACGCAGTCCTGACTTAAACCCCATTGAGTTTGCATGGGACGAACTGGGACGACGTGTATGTCAGCGGAATCCGCCACCAATCACGCTACGTGAAATGAAAGAATCTCTAATAAGGAATGGCAGAACATTCCGCAGCATCGCCTCAAAAACCTAGTAGAAGGTATGCCAAATCGCATAACAGCAGTATTGTGTGCTCGCGGAGGCAACACAAAGTACTAAAATGCGTGAAAACAGCATATCTGTAACCAATCTACATTTACGAAAATATTGGAAAACTACGCATTTTATTTATTTTACATTTATTGAAATAATAGCTTGTATATTTTTTTTTTATTTTCATTTAAGCATATTAAAATATTCTTTAGGTAATTTAGTCTTTATTTTATAAAGCTAGGTCAGGTACTTTTGAAGATATTGAAGATTTTCTAACGGACCCATTTTTCTTTGTGATTTTCTTTGCGGTCCAGTGTATTTTACGATATGATCACTAATGTTTGACCACATCATGATGTAACCGTGCGTTTAGCTGAATATTCATTGATCTGGCTAGACCATATTATGATACGGGCAATAGCTGTGTTAAATAATACAACTTCCTGGCCATCCATCCACATCATAAAGTGATCAATTCTAAGATCCACATCTGTCCACAACACAAATACAATCAAATATTCAACTTTTTATTTCTTAGTTAACCTAAAATTAATATTACCTGCTTATGTCCTATACTTATGTAGTTACATTTGCTTTAACGTATCCCAAGTTCGCTAATAATTTATCTAAATAGCCGTTCTGTTTCATGATATAGTAAATGATCAGCAAAGTTATAACAGTCATCACGCATTGACACAAGCCTCCTCTGTTCGCAGCATACCCACAGCCGCTACTACCACATAACAAAAACTTCAACTTCGAAGTTAATAAAAATACACAACATATTGGTAGTAATGATAGCATCTGTAGTATGAATGATATACAGTTATATATTGATATGAGGACCAGCCTTATCAAGTTCTCTATCATGATCATGATAGTCATGAGTATCCTCACAAGCATTTGAGCGAAGCATATCATAGTCTGAATCAGCGCGTCTAATGTCTTACACATTTTTATAATATCTGAAAGAGAAATATTGTTTTAACTCGCTGAATACGGTGTATTGCTTTAAGATACGAAAGTAATGACTTTACGGTACAGTTTTGACTGCACAGATGGCAGTGATAGAGATAGTGATTTAAGTAGTCGCCTCGTCACTGTGTGATCCACAAATGTTAGTTCTGAGTCTAGGTGTTCTTTGTGTCCGTTGTTTGAATGTTTGAAAAGTCACCCGCGACACAGGATTTAGTACCACAGGAGTAGAGGTCTTCTTAACCTTTTGACCGCCACAGTCATGTATACACGACAAAGCAAAATGTGACCAGCACGGTCACGACTACATGACAAATTAAAGGATGAAATCGTAGCTTGGCGCCGAGAGCACGCTTTTACTTTTTTGACGTGGCGGTCGAAGGGTTAAATAAATATATAAATAATATTTGCGTTAACAAGCGGCGCCGAGCGCAAGCAGTACCATGAGTGGACAATATAAGAGTCACATTTATATCGCCTGTGTAGTTATCATCGTCAATACTAATATGTTTGAAGAACGCTTTCTCTTTTTGTTTGGATGTCTGGAACTATCCATGTGTCCATTATTCTTGAGGAAGGTTATAGGCTATATAACATCATGCTACAAACCACCGGAGTGGAGCAGTAATCATAAAAATAGATAAAACCGCAAGGGACATAATGAACTAAGTTTATCAAAAATATATTAAATATAAGATTATCAGACTAGATTATTGAACTTTACTATAAGATATCTAGTAAACCAAGCTAGATATGTGTGCCTAACATATTGCACATGAACGATAAAATATATAATATAATAATATCAGCCCGAAGAAGGTAACTATCCCACTGCTGGGCACGGGCCCTTTTCTCAGTTTGAGAAGGATTATACCATAGTCCACCACGCTGGCCCAGTGCGGATTGGCAGACGTCACATATCTTCGAGAACATTATGGAGAACTCTCAGACGTGCAGGTTTCCCCACGATGTTTTCCTTCACCGATATAGCACATTTTGATACGCACATAACTTCGAAAAGTCAGAGATGCGTGCCTTGCGATCGAACTCGAGACCTCTGCGTGGCAGTCCAGCGGTTGCCCACTAGACAAAGTATAAGTACGCTTAAATTGAATAGAATATGACAAGGATAACACATCTAGCAGAAACCTACAAAAACCAAATCTATAATTAATAAATTTGTTTCTAAGTCCCATTGAATTACTAACAAAAGCCATGTTATTGTTACTATTCAGGTTGAGCTAATATGACCAATGTAGGTTACAGCATACTTACATTATAAGATTACCTACCGTTTATTATAGGATATATATTATATTCTATGTTATTCCTTAGCTTTCATTTGTCTAACATTTATGATTAAAATCTCTGATAGAAGAAAGAATTATAGAATACCACATTTAGAATCCAATACAATACTATTATTCTTACAACAGTTTACCAATCCAAACAACAACAACAATCAAAGCAATAATTTATATCTCACAATGACAGTCAATAGTGACATTATAATCTATGGCCGCACTTAAAAGCATGTAGGTTCTTACTTTTCATGCTTGTTCTCACGTACCACATCGGTGACATGTCGGTGACATGTCGGTGACATCGGCGTCACTATCCGTCTCACTCATACTAAAAGTCGAATGCATACGTCCATGGTCGAATGACAATCTGTCTCGCTCTGACAGACAGCATAACTATTATCTATCTCATTTTATCACTTTTGTTCATTACAAACAATGGAGACCCCGACCTTTTTAAACAAAAGAGTACCAGGTATTTTTTTATAAATGAGTCATCCTTTCGCATAAAATACGAAGTAGGACTTTCATTGGCAAGAAAAATGGCAAGTGTTGTTGTTACCATTTTGAAATCTAGACTTAAATTGGCCATCTTTTAAAAGAACTTGCCAAGGGTAGTGTGGTAATTTTTTTTCCAACATGGACTGTCAAAGTTAGCTGACAATAATTTTACCACTCGTCAAAACTTAATTTATTTTACGTAGTTAAGAATGTTCATTAATTTGATTTGTGGTGGCGATTAATAGCACTGTTATTTGAGATGACATTATTAAAAAAATCACTGTAAAATTGTGAAAATTGTGATCACGGTACCTACTTAAAAATGCGACCACGGGTGTCAAATATACAACCTTTTCGAAAAATGTCTATTATCGCTTAACTTAGTGCCATGGATTATTTTTCTTACTTTTTTCATAACTGGTATACCTTTTTTAGGTTATCGTTGAGTTTCGGGACACCCACTATATACTTTTTTTTTTTGTAAATACGTACATGTTATACATAAAAAAATCTGTTGTTTTCAATGATCAAATATTTGAATAACTAATATGCAATTTTGTTTGCTGTGTACAATTAAGTAATAATTGGAGATTCAATTTTTAAGTTGTATGAATAAAACACAAAATAGTAATGATTTAATATGTTTTTTTTTTGTATTTTCTGTGAACTGTTTTTTGTAGAGTATTGACGACGTTGGCGCACAGGGCACGCTTGCGAATGTTGAGTAAGTATAGCCGAGTTTAGCCGACGTTGGCGTTAGCGATGGGTCGTTGACGGTTATTTCGTTAACGTAACGTTAACGTTGAATTACGTTCGTCAACTAGTCGATCAACTAGTTAAATTTGTCAACGAGTTAACTTGCTACTAATATCAACTTGTAACTTAAACCGTTCATTAATTGAACGTTTTTATTGACATGATATTTTATTGTTTATTTATAAACAATTTGATTTAATGTATCAATGAAAAACGATTGATTGATGCTTGTACTTAGATGAACTTCCCTACATACTTTTTTTTCAGGCTTAGGACAGACTGAAATCGTGATCGTTTTCTTAAAAAAATATGTATTTAAAATATATCTCTTGCCTACGTTACTTAGAGTTCAAATTCGATCGTCGCTTGCAACGTATGATGTTATTTTCAACGTAAGTATCGAGTTAAATTCATTAATGTCGTTGACGAACTCAACTAGTTGATTCTTATACAGTTAACGTTGATACGTTGACAGCAGATTAACGGTTGATTCAACTAGTTCGTTGATTCAAAGCCCATTGCTATTTGGCGTTCTAAAGGTTAAACAATTCTTTTGATATATTAGAGCATTGTAAATCATATTTTTATCTTACATAAAGAATAGGTGAGGTATTCTATGTTTGGTAGTTGCTGTGAATGCTGCACATACTAATGCCATCTTTGAATATTATGTAGGATAGATATTCCGTTTCTTTTTTCTAATTACGCTCTCTAGTGTGTCCTTGCGTCGTTAACTCGATAATTAGTTGGGTATTTATTGTTGTCAAATTATTGAGTGTTTTCGATTTTTGACGCTAGATGGAGTTATAAGTTCAAAACAATGCAAATAAGATTGCAGATATTCTTCAAATTGGCTAGTAATTCTTAATTTCAGTTCACAATAAGTTTTAAATTTCGTTAGAAACTCCTGTAGAAATTCGTATTTGAATAATAGTCGTTATCAGATATAACTGACACAGATGTATTTTAAAAAATAATCACTTTTCTCGTAAGATTTAAATAAACTGCAGTTTTAATCACTTTTATACGTTCATTCACTTTTTGTAGCAATAGTGTCTCTTAAACTATTTATTTTAAATAAAATATGTACGCGGAGCTGTTTGTTTACCAGCGCACAGTAGCGCCCTCGCCCTGTTAAGGCTATGCGTCACAATCATTTCACTCGTCGGTATGGATTGAGGAACAATTTCAGATTTTAAAAAGAAGCTCACTCGCTTATTTAATTGGAAAACTTTTTATTTTGTAGAGAATTCCGAATTTTTAACAAAATATACCTAGGAATATCTTTAAAATGTACTGGATGGCATTGGCATGTATAGAAATACCATGTATTTGTTAGGCGTTTAAACGAAGGTAGAAAAAAGCAATAATGAGAGATTTCTTCATCAACAAGAGCAATGCTTTTAAATCAATGATGATGATATGAACTGCCTCAGTGGCGCAGCGGCGTATGCGAGTGCTGTATGAGGTCTCGGTCAGATTCCTGGGTAGACTTGCTATTTCGGGCTGGGAAGGTGGACAGCAATAGACTGAAAAAGTCCCACGTAATAGATTACTCGGGATTTAGTCATACTTGGTGAATTGTAGGTCTATTACAGCTCTTCCTGTCCCTTCATACATATAGGCGTAAGAATGTGTATGATGTAAGTATAGACTACAGGATAATATATAAAGAAACAATCTTCGAAATCAAAATATTTTAATGAAATCAACATTAATATCATACCACACGTTAATTAACTAAGCAAGTAAAATAACTTCGTATTAACATTAGAATACAGGTGCACTTTGGTCCATAATGGACGTGTCACATCTAGGTCCTAGTAGTGAAAGTACAGAAATACTTAACTTGTTCTAAAACATTCAGCCTCTTTTTTAGTTCTAAATAGCAGCACAAAACATTGTATAGATGTCTCTCCTTATGGAAAATACATATGGAATGTAGTTGCGTCTAAGCCTTTTCGTATTAAAACGAATGATAGTAATATCTTGTCAAATGTTGCTTTCTTCTGAATACTGATATGAAATGCGGAATATAGCATTGTACGTTTAGCTGCATGAGTATCCGGCAAGTATATAAAGACCGCAAAGGAGGCATTGCTTATAAAAAAATTATGTGACGTTAAAAAATATAATTAGTATTTTCACTAAAGATATTTCTCAACCATTCTGCAATAAGGACAAATTCTAATTGTCCATTTTAGTATCGGTATTGCAACATAACGATTTTTAATTAAAATGTAACTCGTATCAAACGCGATAAAAAGGAATGTTAGTTTATTCCAAAATCGAATTTAAGTTTCGAAATTAGAAGTAGACGGTTAATAATTTGGAGTGTAACAAGGCAATATTAGAGGCAATAGTGATGAATTTCCGACGATTGCTTTAGGTGTTGATTTAAAGCTTGTAGGATTGACGCATCATAAGGTCGAAATAGCAGTCGTTGTCGATGGACATGCTGATGCTGCTGTAGTAGTTCATGAACTCCTCCAGAGTCACCTGTTACCGCAACAAAACATATTTAAGTCAATATTTCTTGTTAGCGTCCAAAATCCTATAATATTATATACAGAAAATAAGGTAATAGGTTACTAGCGAATGAAAAGTGAAGACCCAGAATCGACCCAAATGGGTTTCACTAAATTCCTTGCAAAACAGTGAAAACTCAATTATATTATTGTTCGAATGATAGCTATTTATTTCAGGTAAACTCTTTTGCTTTCTAATGCGCTACCTATTTATTAACTTTTCAACACAGGTACAGTTAACAAAATTTATGAGGTTCGATTTTTTAATTGCAAGTTTGTAACAAGAATCCTTTCTTGTTTAATTTATTTCACTTTCTTGAGAGGATCGTAGGTAGCTATCCACTAAACAATGTAGTAAGTTAGGCTGCAGTTAGACGAGAGCGGAGAGGCCGCGTACTATAATTCGTTAATAGAGAATTTAAACTCTATTAACTACGCCACAACATTCAAATTCTTCCCAACAATGAAAGAGCGCGGCGGCCGCGCGACATTTGTTCATAGAAAGTTTAAACTCTATTAACTAGGACACAACGTTCAAATTCTTCCGAACGACGAAATCACGCGCCTGTGGGGAGCGAGCGCGGCCTCTCTGCTTGCCATATAAACGGGCCCTAATACGTCAAGTCAGCTAGAGTCTATAACTGGGAAAGTGACAATGAAGATCTTTGGGTCACTGTAAAGTTAAGATTTAATAGCATTGTTAAGACAATAGCTATTTGTGTTGCATATCTGCCTCCGCCAGTAAAAGCAGAAACATTGTCAAATTTCTTAAACAATGTTAGTACTATTTTCAACAATGCACAGGATATCCTGATTGTCGGGGATTTCAACCTCAGTTCTATTAAATGGTCTAACACTGGTGGTGGCGGTTGCAATCAATTGGTTCCAAATAACTACAACAGTACATTAGGAGAAATGTTTGTCGATTTCTTATCAATAAATAATCTCTATCAATATAACCATATTTGTAACATAGATGATAGAATACTAGACTTGATTGTCAGCGATATGAGTCACCTCTATGTTTCCTCCACCAGTAACGCACTCACTAAAGTAGATACCAAACACCCTCCCTTGGAAATTGCAATTTCACAGGAAGATTCAAAATGCTTACGTCCGAAGAATAACATTCGCCCTAACTTCTATAAATGCGATTATGAAAACATTCTAACAGACCTATTCGCAATAGATTGGCATCACGAATTTTCCCAATTTAATGACATTAACGAGCAAGTTACTCTATTTTATCGAAAGTTAAAGGACTTAATTGACAAACATGTGCCTAAATATAGTTTTAAAAATTCTAAATATCCATCATGGTTTACTAAGGCCTTGATAAAATTATTAAATGAGAAAGAAAAGTATCGTAAAAGATATCGTAAGTATAACAATCCCCGTGATAAACTGGATTTCAAACTGCTTCGAAGCCGTTGCCATACAATGTTAAATAATGACTACAGCAACTATAAACGCCACATTGAAAATACAATAACAAAAGACTCTAAAGCTTTTTGGCGTTACATAAAAAACAAACGTTGCAATAAATCGGGAATTCCAGCTAAAATGTACATGGATAACTCAGTAGCCAATAATGGTACTGATATTGCCAATCTTTTCGCAACCCACTTCTCGTCAATATTTACCGACCCTAATAGCTGTAGCCCAGTAATAAATGCTTCGGATTCGTTTGAAGTGTTAAGCAAATTAGAATTCACGAAGAGAGAAGTACTGACCAAAATTAAAAAGCTCGACACCACCAAGGGTGCTGGTCCTGATTCTGTACCGCCTATCTTTGTGAAAGCTTGCGGAAGAGCTCTCGCGGAGCCTCTATGCTTCTTGTTTAATAGATCGTTGGATTCGGGAGTATTCCCTGACGAATGGAAAAAAGCCCGCATAGTACCAATTTATAAAAAAGGTGATGCCAGCAATATCAAAAACTATAGGCCAGTCTCCATTCTGTCATGTTTTTCGAAACTTTTTGAAAGTCTTGTTTGTCCGATTGTCACTAACCATTTAGACTTAAATCTCTGTAATAATCAGCACGGTTTTCGAGCTGGGCGATCCACAGAGACTAATCTTATTCGGTATATTACAGACATTTCGGAAGCACTAGATGACAGAGTCGAAGTGGATGCCATCTATACAGACTTTAGCAGTGCATTTGACAAGGTGAGCCATCCACTCATGATAGCAAAGCTCCAGTCCACTGGAATCCATGGACCATTACTAAGGTGGTTTATTTCCTATTTAGCAAATCGCTCCCAATTTGTTGCTGTAGATGGCTATGTTTCTCAGGTGTTCTGTGCACGTTCTGGTGTTCCACAAGGTTCACACTTGGGTCCAGTCCTATTTCTTTCATTTGTGAACGACATAACATCTCAAATCCAGTACTGCCAAAGTCTTCTGTTTGCAGATGACTTAAAGATTTATAAAAAAATTACAGATCCAATAGACTGCACGCACGTCCAGAGTGATTTAAAAAACATTGAAAACTGGTGTATTAACAATAATATGATTTTAAATCCAACAAAATGCTTCCACATCCGTTTCTCCAAGAAAAAAAAAACTTTACCTACTACTTACAAGCTATATAACACCGCACTGACAAACGTGAGTGAAATAAGGGATCTTGGGGTGATAGTCGATGACAAATTAAGCTTTAAGTCACACATCAATGACATTGTCAAAAAGTCTGCTCAGACTTTGGGTTTTATCAAACGAAATACTCGGGGATTCCAACTACCAACCACAAAAATACTTTTATTTAATACCTTGGTGCGAAGTCGGCTAGAATACGCTAGTACAGCCTGGAATCCATTTTACGCAGTTAATTCTCAAAGAGTAGAGAGTATCCAAAGGGCATTCACAAAACATCTGGCTTTTATGTCCAACGATATCAGTCACCGTTCTCCATATCAGCAGCGCTTACAGCACTTTAAAATAAAAACCTTACGAGAACGTCGATTATCCCGAGATTTAACTCTCCTATATAAAATTGCAAACGGAATCACAAAATGCAATGACTTAGTTGAACGCGTCACGTACGCAGTCCCTTCAAAACCTCCCAGACATCCAAACACCAGAATGTTTCACATACCATTCCGCAAAACCAATCTCGGTCGCAATGCACCCCTGTTCAGAATGTGTAGGGAATACAATGAACTCTCCAAAAGGTCAAATATAGATATTCACGATCTGTCATTGAACAAATTCAGGAAAACCGTTTTAGAGGTGCAGGAACATAGCGATGGCGCATAGATCGTCATGATATGTTGTTTTGTTTGTTTTGTTTTGATAGGTTTTATTGAATTTTGCTATATTTTTTTGCTATATTTTTTTTTGCTTTTATTGTGTTAAACTTGTTTATATGTTAGTATACAACTAGGAACAGATTGTTGTCTTAATGTGATTGCTGTGTATACCTGTAATAGGCATGCATGTCAGAACTGACTCATTGTTGTAAGAAGTATGTATTAGATGTAACGTGTAATGCTGTTGGTGTACCAAGGAATAAATAAATAAATAAATAAATAAATAAACGGGCAATATTTTTACTGCATTATTATATCCATATTGATCCAAATACTTCCCCCGTTTTAATAATTACAATAAGTCGTGTTACTGGTGTTAAGACTATTTTTACAGTAATATGATTCTTAAATCAAGTCCTATAAGAAACATTTTTCCTTTTTTAATATCCATATATCTATATAAGAAAAAGTAAAATGTTTCTTATAGGATTTCTTATAGGGGCAGAATATAAATGTTTGTATAGCCATATGCAGAATATTGACGTGTATTCCATAATATGATTTATCACTGGCCAGTAAATTGTAGCCACACATTACAGTATGAAGCCTCTTCACCGTAAGCTGTATGAGCAAAATGTGTTGGGTTTTAATTGGATACAGAAAAATAAAGATACTTTACCTTCCCATCGACAACGCCCTTCACCTCGAAGTTAGAGAGGAACCTCTTCAGCACAAAGTCAGCCGTATCTTCACCGCTCATGTATCTGTTGAGCAAACAATAAAAATTATTATATACACTGAATTATAAGTTCTACGTACTAGAGGCGACATTTGGACTGAATATATTTTGCGGTTAACGCTTGTTACAATATAATTAAGATGCCTCCTATAGTATGTAATACATATTAATTCAGTGAGACGGCAACAGAGCGGTTTTGGTTCACGGCCTTAATATATAATTATTAGCCCTAGAGATGGAATAAACCATTGTTAAAATAATTATATAATATAGATTTTCAACTGCCCCAGTGTCGCAGCGATAGGTATTGCATACGTATGCTGTTCCTCTGGTTAATCCTGGATCGAGAAGTGTTGTTGGGTTTTCTGTTAAGAATTCTCAATTATAGCATGGATTCTGGTACTGTGTCCGATATACGCGGCCCTAGAAATCATCTAGCTTATTCCACTGGTATCGCAAAAAGGACCCGAAGTTACACTGAGCGCTTATAAACGTTTAATATCATTTCGCTCGAAACACGAAGAGAATCACTCGACCTATTTTTCTATATAAACTGGTTAATAGTTTTATTGACTGCCCTCAATTATTGTCTACAATAAATTTTAATGTCCGTCGTAAGTATCAGCGAAATCCTATCAATCTAAAATACCCACCATCACGTTAAACAGTCCTCGGCTTCAACTCCCCAATACCAAGACTAAGCAGACTTTATAATAAGTTCGACAAACAAGTTGATATGCTTAGTACCAGTCTTTATAAATTTCAGAGCCAGTTTCACAACAGAACTAATTACTATTAGTTACCTAATTAAATTAAATTGAACTGCGTTAATTATTTATTCAGTTTTATAAACTATAGGCTATATTACTGTTTGTTAGCTGTGTGATTTATTTTATTTTACTTTAAATTATCAGTTTTCACTGAAATATTGTAACATTATTTTCTTATAATCTGATCTGTTTTAATACTTAAAACCGAATGTTTTCCGTAATTGCTGTGTTTGCCGATTGATATTGTGCACCCATATTTGTTATAAATGTATTACTTGTAAGAAATGTGTAACAATTGTAGGTGAACCTATAAATATATAAATAAATAAATAAATAGAAGGGCGAGTGTCTATTGCCGTATAAAGGACATCATACCGTGTCTGCGCTCCACCAACTGAGATATGTGTCATGTATCCGCTCATCTTTATATATATAAATCTTCTATGCGTGTGTTTGTAATTAAACTCCTCCTAAACGGCTGGATCGATTTTGATTAATTTTATGTGTGTGTTCAAGTGGATTCGAGAATGGTATATATTTTGTTTCTTTTTCGTGTGTATAGGACAACGTCTGTCTGGTCCGCTAGTAGTTCTATAAACAGTTGTAGAGCTACGCAAAGATAGATGATGCAGCATTGTCTAGATGCAAAACATGGAGGCAAATTTCAATCCCTGACGTAGGACCATGAGTAACTCAGTTGGCAAAACAACGTCACGGTTTGTTAATGTCGTAGGTTCAAGTCCTGATTTATGGATTGTCTTGTCTTTATCCTCTATTACAATTTACGTTATACTTTAGCATGAGAATGTTCTTAGTATATAGCAATAAAGCAGCGATAGCCTAGAGGAAAACCGTTGGCCTGCCACGCAGACGTCTCGAGTTCGATCCCAAGGTCTCTGACTTTTCGAAGTTTTAATTAATTATTAGTGTCAATAAATTTATATCCCTTGGGAAAAGTACTACCGTATGTCCTTCTCTGTACCCCTTACAACGTGTATGCTAAATTTCATGATGATCGGTTGAGTTGTTAAGGCGTGAAAGCCTAACCTCACGTTAACGTTTATATCAGTAAGACTGTTCTTAAATATGTACCTTGGATGTGCGTTAGGAGAGTACAGTTTACGAATGTCATCGACGGTGACAGCACCATCACCAGTCCGGTCCAGTTTCTTGAAAGCCTGCTCCACTATTGCGCGACGAGACTCTGGCATGGTTGGCTGCAAGTAAGTTGTTATGAAGATATAAATGTATGAGTTAGAAACAAAGGCTCAATTTGAACACATCACCCCAAACAGTATCGACATTAAAGAATAGTGAGCTCACATATTAGACAAATCGATAGAGTACAATTTTCAATATGAGTGAGCGTAATAATACTATATTCAAATTTTCGATATGTGAATG
Organism: Catocala nupta; assembly: GCA_963675205.1. NCBI lineage: Eukaryota > Metazoa > Arthropoda > Insecta > Lepidoptera > Erebidae > Catocala > Catocala nupta. The sequence continues at coordinate 6,947,354 of OY776085.1, read as the reverse complement.
TACTATATTTAAGATTTATGTGTTGAATGACAACTTACGTCCTGAAAGGGGACCAATATTCCATCCTCAAAAAGGAAAAAATGTATGTACACCACAAATAATTGTCAGGGTCTGGTAGTTATTTGTGTCATTTGTTAGAATGGTTTAAAGAACCCCGCAACACAGGCATTATGTCTAAAGAATAAGAAAAAGAATAAAGCTAAAATAATATGATAGTCAAATGAGCGGCCAGTGTCAAATTTAAACAGTGTCTAACTTTAGTCACCGTTTGCATCTACTTAAGGCACTTCGCGAGTATCTTCATCATGTTTGTTTACCAGTTTAGTAAATAATTATGTTTATATAATTATGTTTAGTAAGTAATTCATGTTTGTTTACCAGTTCAGTAAAAAAATTAACAAGCATTTATTTACCAAATAAAATCATTTTTACATTTAATTATTATTCTGCTTAAATTTATTACAACTACAAATGATTAATTGCAGGTTACTGATATCAATAAGGAAAGGAATTGAATAAATTTTACTCATGCATCCCACACGATCGGGCCTGTCTCGTGGAGTTTAGTGCTTTAAAACATGATGAAAGTGATGAAGATAGAAGATATAAGATGAAGTGTTTATGAAACTATAAACACTTACACTGATGCGGACGAGGAACTCATTCAGGCTGATGGAGCCACGCTTGTCTGTGTCGAATTGGTTGAACAGATCTTCAGCATCCTGTAAATAGTAAAATGATTAATATCTTGCGACGGTCTCGGTGATGCAGCGGTTCCCTAAATTAAATTTTAAGTTTTAAGGCATTATATAACATGGCATACTTTTTTGTCCTAATTACATTTACGCATAACATTATAAATTATAAGTACTTACGCATATTTTTTTGTAAACATAGTTATAAAGTTAAATTGTTTATTATCACAACTGGTCGCTTGGGATGGCCCTAATAGTTATCACTAAGATAATTATGTCAATATAAACTGTATGCCAAAAACAATTATGACAAACTATTATTATGCCATAATATATTATATATATGTCGTCATCGAGTTGATTTTAATCGGAACGCCAACGCAATCTATTGGCGTTCGACAGAATCTACGCTACACATTACGGACGCCAAGGGAAGACGGGCCAGCTCAGTGGTTGCGAGCCGTCGTACGAATAACAACGTTTAAGTGGTAGTAGTGCTGTATGTGTAGAGACTGTCTCGCGTTCCGAGGTAATTTAATAAAACATTAGAATTAACCTAACAAGTGGTAGCTGATTGTAATCTCTTGCCAATTATAATCAAACTGTATTTATCCTACATTGGCTTTATTATTTGATCCGACACATTCCCACATACGCCCACGATATTTAGCTATACCTCTTACGTTATCAGAAGTGGGATCGGTGTCGGGTCAAAAATTAAACTCTGAAGTGGGTTGGCGTGTTATGTTTGAACAACAAAATGCAAACATGCGAGCACTGATCGAGGCATTACAAGTGCCGAATGTGAACAATCGTGTGGATTTGCCTGAGTTCGATCCGGACAAGACAGACACGGACGCGAGATCTTGGTGCGCAACCGCGGATTTGTGTTTTGCCGATAATCCAATGCAAGGTGGCAAACTTATCGTTGCGATTAGCAAGGCTTTGAAAGGAGCAGCGTCAACATGGCTATCACAAATTGCATACCATGGCATGACCTGGAATGAGTTTAAGGTACTCTTTTCAACAAGGTTTATTTCAACGGAGACTTAAGCGGGCACACTCATAAAGCTGCATAATGACAAACCAAACGATAAAGAGACTTTGGTTGCTTACGCGAACCGATTGATGACGTCACTCAATAATCGATGGAAGGATGTCGATAAGGAGCAAATTGCAGTAGCAACCGTACTCGCTCACGTCTCTCAATTTGACTCAAAATTGCAACGACTGGCGTTCACTAATAACATTACAACGAGAGACAAAATGCAGCAAGAACTTCAAGCCTATGCATATCTGAAGCGGAAATCGACCCCTAGTGAGACCTTGAGCACACCTGACGTCAAACGAGCGAAGACACAATTAAAATGCTTCAACTGTGGCAAGTTGGGTCACAAGCGATCCGAATGTAGAACCAAACCGAACGATGGCAGAGGACATCTTCCAATATTGAAAGCAGCTAGTACAGTAGCGCGGCAGCCAATTGCGAAGCCCCTAGTCTGCTACAAATGTGGCAAACCAGGACATATTGCCATGCGCTGTACGAGCGGTAGCAGTCAAGCAGACGGCGGCGGCGCGGGCGCAGCGCGTGCGGACCGGCGGGTGGACCTGTGTGTCGTTCAACCCCCTACGGGCACATTAGAGCATAATGGTGAGCTGTGTTGTTTTTCTTATGATTCTGGTGCTGAGTGTTCGCTGATTAAAGAGAGCTTTGGTGCCAAATTTTCTGGTAAACGAGTTAGTAAAGTGGTTGTTATGACCGGTATTGGTCAGTCACGAGTGTTCAGCACAGAACAAATATTATGTTGCGCAACGGATAATGATCATCTCATCGAAATTTTATTTCACGTTTTACCCGATAATTGTTTGAAAAGTGATATCATGATTGGTCGTGAGGTTTTAGGTTTAGGTTTTTCTATAAACATGACAGCGACGGACCTTACTTAACATAAAGTTAAAACTGTTAATTCACTTTGTAACGTTAAGGGAAGGACGGATTTTACCGTAATTAATACGGGCCTCATAGGTACTGAAAAATCTAAGCTAATAGAAATTTTAAAAGGTTATAGAGAGTATTTTATTACCGATACGCCGATTACTCGCGTGACTATAGGTGAGCTTAGAATTAAATTAATAGATCCAAATCGTACGGTACAACGGCGACCATATAGAATGTCTTTTGATGAGCGTAGTGTTCTTCGTGAGCGTGTAAAGGAACTTTTAGACGCTAACATTATTAGGCCGAGTTGTTCGCCGTTTGCGAGCCCTGCTCTGCTAGTAAAGAAGCAGGACGGTTCGGATAGGATGTGTATTGATTACCGTGCACTTAATAGCAACACAATACCAGATCGCTACCCTCTTCCTCTTATCTCTGACCAGATTGCACGTCTCAGTGGTTCTAGTTACTTTTCAAAATTAGATTGCGCAAGTGGTTTCCATTTAATACCCATACATGCTGATTCAATAGAAGCTACGGCATTTGTTACACCAGAGGGCCAGTATGAATTTTTAACGATGCCTTTTGGGCTGAAGAATGCCATTTCAGTTTTTCAACGAGCCATCATGAACGCGTTAGGTACCTTAGCGCATGATTACGTAATTGTGTACGTAGACGACGTTTTAATAGCTTCTGTTGATGTAGAGACAGGTATTGAGAGGCTAAATACCGTACTGAAAGCGTTAACTGAGGCTGGTTTCTCTTTGAATCTTAGAAAATGCTCTTTTATTAAGACAAAGGTGGAGTTTTTAGGGTTTGAGGTAGAGGCTGGTTAGGTCAGACCTAATCAGAGAAAGATACAGGCTCTGACAGCTCTGCCTCCCCCGCAAACTGTTACCCAGATCAGGCAATTTATTGGATTAGCTTCCTATTTTCGTCAGTTTGTACAAAACTTTTCCCGTATTATGGCACCACTACACAAATTAACTTCACATAAAGGTGGAATCGTTTGGAAACCAAAACATTAGAGCATCCGACAGGATATAGTTTCTAAATTGACAAATAACCCAGTGCTAATGATTTTTGATCCCCAATACGCAATAGAATTACATACTGAAGCCAGTAGTTTAGGTTATGGAGCGATTTTAATTCAGACGGTAAACAATAAACGTCATGTTGTAGCCTATTACAGCAAGCGAACGTCCCCGGCAGAAAGTAAATACCACTCTTACGAGTTGGAGACGCTCGCTGTTGTCAACTCTATAAAATGCTTTAGACAGTTCCTATACGGTAGAAGGTTTATTGTAGTTACTGACTGTAACTCTTTAAAGTCATCGCAGACAAAGCGTGAACTTACCCCGCGAGCTCATAGATGGTGGGCCTTTTTGCAATGCTTCGACTTTGAAGTAGTTTCTAGAGAGGGCGCGCGTATAGCACACGTGGATTTCTTTTCTCGTAATCCTGTACCATCCGACTCAGATCAACTAGTTAGCCGTATAGAGCAAAAGCGCATTGACGTGACCGAACTTACTCCCAATTGGCTCCTTGCTGAGCAACAACGCGATGAGGAGATCTCTAAAATCGTTAGTGAATTAGAACGTGGACAGTTAAATGAACAATTGACTAAGACATATGTACTACGTTCTGGCTTTCTCTATCGTAACATACAACGCAATGGTAGGACTAAGCGTTTACCTTATTTACCTAGAGCGTTAAGATGGTCGGTTATTAATAACTTTCATGAGTCGCTCATTCATCTCGGCGCTGACAAGACACGCGAAAAGCTTTTCGACTATTATTGGTTCCCCGGTATGACACAGTACGTCAACAAATTCGTTGATAATTGTGTCACGTGCAAAGTAGCTAAGTCGCATTCAGGGAAGGTACAAGCCGAGCTTCATCCGATACCAAAAGTTATCATACCGTGGCATACGGTACATATTGACGCGACTGGCAAACTGAGCGGTAAAAACGATCACAAAGAATACGTTTTTGTTCTTATAGACGCCTTCACCAAATATGTGCTTCTTTTTCATACGGCAAGCATCGATTCTAAAAGCAGTATTCATGCGGTTAATCAGGCTGTAGCTCTATTTGGCGCCCCGACTAGACTTATAGCGGATCAGAGTAGGTGTTTTGCTAGTAGAGAATTCCGAGAGTTCTGTGAAAATAAGAACATTAACGTGCACTTAATTGCCTCTGGTAGCTCTCGCGCGAATGGTCAGGTAGAGCGGGTAATGGGTGTTCTGAAAGCTATGTTAACCGCGGTAGAGGTCGGTGATAGTAAGTCGTGGCAAGATGCAATAGGTGATGTGCAACTTGCAATTAATTGCACTGTGAACCGCGTTACAAAAGCTTCTCTTTTAGAGCTTTTGATAGGTAAGGTTGCGAGGCCATTGTCGTTAATGTGCAGCGATGTAGAAACGGAAGTTAATATCGAAGAACTACGCGAGCAGGCATCAGAAAATATTCAGAGATCTGCTGAATATGAGAAGGATAGGTTTGACAGAACCAAAACTCCAATAAAGAGGTTTTCAGTAGATGATTTCGTTTTGTTAAAGAATGAGGAGCGTAATCAAACCAAACTAGACCCAAAATTTAAAGGTCCATTTAAAGTCATCGAAATTTTAGATGGTGACCGTTACACGTTGCGAGCTTTGAATTGTAAACGTAATTACAAATATGCCCATGATCGTTTACGTAAGATGCCAGAGGGACATGTACCAGTCGAAGTCGGAGTAAAGATTCATGAGATTAGCAGTAGTGATAAACAAGTTTAAGCTATAGTGGTAACACGAGTAAGAACTCTATCAGCCGTAGATAGTCGACCATACTAGTAGCTAATAAGTAGTCGTAGCCCGTTGGAAGTCGGTATCTCTTGGGGCAACCTAAAAAGTCCGTGGGTGTGCGGTGGGCATATTGGCTCTAGCGGAGGTCGTGGTCTGCAGAGACCGTCCCGTGTGTACTCCGAGGGAGATGCACACGTGCGATTTACGTGGTTCGTAAATGCGCGTCTGAGAGTGAGTCGGTGATGACTCGTCGGCCAGGGATGCCGTGGCGATAGAAGTTGTTTACTCGGGTATTTTGAGAGTTTAAGTTGCCGATCTAAAGTTGATTTATAGTGCTGTAAAATATGACGATGGTACATGGCTCTTTACATTACAATGTTATGATTATTTTGGATTGATTAAGGTATCCGATTAGTATGAGAGATAAATGGTACAGTTTTTAAACGTTTCATTGTTTCGTTATTATGGCTACAGTTATGATACTAGCTAGAAACATGAAACATGGTCAGGTATGACCAAGCATTATTGTACTCGGAATTGTTTTTATTGACAGAATAACACACGAGGACGTGTGCTAACAGGATGGCCGTGTCGTCATCGAGTTGATTTTAATCGGAACGCCAACGCAATCTATTGGCGTTCGACAGAATCTACGCTACACATTACGGACGCCAAGGGAAGACGGGCCAGCTCAGTGGTTGCGAGCCGTCGTACGAATAACAACGTTTAAGTGGTAGTAGTGCTGTATGTGTAGAGACTGTCTCGCGTTCCGAGGTAATTTAATAAAACATTAGAATTAACCTAACAAGTGGTAGCTGATTGTAATCTCTTGCCAATTATAATTAAACTGTATTTATCCTACATTGGCTTTATTATTTGATCCGACACATTCCCACATACGCCCACGATATTTAGCTATACCTCTTACGTTATATATAATAATAAATAACGCTAATGGGTAGTAGGTACAAAGTAATTAGGATTTTCTCTTAAAGGTTTCTCAGTAGCAGAATGTAGTCTGAACGGAAACGTTACGTGGGACTTAAAACAGTTGGCGAAAAGTGGATGTAATAGTGTTATTAGGTCAAGTCAAAAAACATTTATTCATTTAGATCACAAAATAACACTTATGGACTTCAAAATATATAGGTAGGTGTGTTTACTAAATTACTGAAGCTACATTTAGGTTATTTGGTAGATTCAGGCAGAGGGCCAGTGCAAAGCCTGCAAGAAACTTAGATCCATCTATTACACCCATTTTTCGTCATATTTATTGGGGATAGAGACATGACTAAGCATGTATTTAATTTTATATTTTAATATCTCAGAAACATAATACGGCATTAAAGTATGAAGTTGTCATTGTATAGTAATAGATACTATGAATTAACATAAAACCTTCATGGTGTGAGATTTTCGAGTGAAACTTTCCACATGATACCTATAGGATACTTCTTTTAAAAAATGTGCAACATTCGATTTTAGACTTTCAATTGCTTTTTTTATTCAGCTTAGACGGGAAAGACTTCGAAAATTTGAGTCATTTTTGAATACGAGTTCCGACGCGGTACTAACGCGGCGGAAACGGCTCGCAATATCAACGCTGCGTTTGGAGAGGAAACTGCTAATGAACGCACCGTGCGTTTTTTTGTTTAAACGGTTTCGTAATGGAAACTTCGACTTAAACAAACCACGTGGAAGACCGCCCACACAGGTGAATAAAGCTGAATTGAAAGAGATGGTGGAAGCCGATCCGAGTCAAACTACCCAGGAATCAGCGGCATGGTTTAACGTTACCTTACCTACAATATTGGCCCATTTGAATCAAATCAATAAAATAAGAAATATGAAAAATGGGTGCCTCATGATTTGACCGACCCGCAGAAAGAAATGCGCGTTGAAACTTGCGTTGCCTTGTTGAATCGGTACAGAATTACGATAGCCGTAAGCGAAAAATGCAATGGCTGACCCCAGGTCAAACACCGCAACAGTGCCCTAAAGCAAAGCTTATCAATAAAAAGGTAATGGTAACTGTTTGGTGGTCTCTTCATGGTGTTATTCACTATAGCTTTCTCAGGTCTGGTCAAGCAATAACAGCAGATGATTACTGTGGCGAACTTCGAACAATGATGGCGAAACTGGCAGTGGAACAGCTCCGAGAAACCGTTGTAACTCTACAGAATCTGCAGTTAGAAACCATATGTCATCCTCCGTACTCGCCAGACTTTGCTCCAATGGACTACCATTTTTTCGTGATTTGGACAATTTTCTACGTGATAAAACATTTTCTAGCCAGGAGGCAGTACAAAATGCTTTCACACAGTTTGTCGAATCTAGATCCCCGGAGTTCTATCGTAAAGGCATAAATGAACTTTCGTGTAGATGGCAGCAATGTATAGATAATGAAGGTAAATATTTCGATTAAATAAATATGATACATCTTAGAAAAAAACGAGTTTCAATTTTTCAGTAGGTACAAATCGGCAATTTCATACTTTAACCCCTAATATTAGATTATAAACCGACATTAGGTCAAAACATCGGATTCTCGCCCAATAAATTAAATCAATTACAAACACTTCTAAAATGGAATCATTTCCTTATCCTTCAATTTTTATAATGCATACTGCCAAGCAGTAGAAATCACAAATTACATAAATACATAACAACAAATAGGATTACCCTGCCTATGTTTAAATGTCCTAATGAGTATAACCTGATTGTCCTTAAGCCGCAAATAGTCGTTCAACATCAGGTGCAATTAGGTCAAATGTAAGTCTATCCTCAATGAAAAAGAATTTCGTCACTTAGTCTCTGCAACCGGACTGCGTTTTGTAAATTTGACTTCCACACAAAACAAATATTTGTGTGATCCACAAGACGCTCTGGATATACTTAAAGTCCGTGAATTGTTGGGTATTGTACTGCTAAGTCTTAAGTCTGCTGCGATACAGCAAGACTAATGCGAGAATAACTAGAATAATTAGTTTGGGCTAGATGGTGTTGTGTGTATGTGGTAGAATATTATTATTATTATGTTTCTCTTATCACAGGTACTTTCTAACATATTATATTAGAAAATACCTGGCCCTTTGGGAGGCTTACACGGAGACATGAGTCCAACGTGAAGAGGCCCTTTGAGCCGCAGCAGGCGTAGGACTATTGCTACGTATAGATTCTAATATATGGGCTATAGGTATGGGTGTTTGGTGGACCGGTATATTGCTAACTATGGATGAAAAACGGCGTCTGCCCTGAATACTCTAATAGCATCAATGCTATGGGCAGACGGTTCTTAAAATAAAACAATAATAAGTATAGAATTACCTCCTTGCTGAACTCCAATCCGGTCTCGTGGATACCATTCATGAATTCCTCCATATTTAGTTGCTTGCTACGATCATCGTCCATGCATCGGAAGATCCTGGAAATCGTATTCAAATAATCTTAATATTTATTCACTGTGTTTCTGAATAATTATAATAAAGCCTTATAAAGAATTATTATTATTATTATGTCATTAATTTATTAAATGATATTTTTACTAATTAAAGTAATTATCTTCATTTTATCTATTGCAAAATCACAATAGGTATTAAATTAAATTTAGTTTCTATTTCAGCTTTAAGTAGTAATCTATTTTATATTGTGGAATTAAATATAGGTAATTTCTTAAGTTACTCATTGCATAATTATGTGTATGCATAAAAAGCTTATCATAGTAATACTTCTTTCTTTTTTTAATAATAATAATGACTGGGAACCTAGCTCTCTGTACAGGAGATATTAAAGTGCTGCACAAATGTGTACACACACCCGAACGCACTCCCTATTATATTAATCTCATAGCATGAGGTCTTGTGTTCGATGGCAGGGTCAGGTAACAAAAAGTTGAGTTTTCCTATCAATAAATTCTAAATAGCAGCCGGCGTAAGAAAGTTGTTGCTCAGAAAGTTCGAAAAAATTGATGGTCTTGGGCCTGATCTCTCTCCGGTCATGTCGCATTGCCGTCCCATCGGATTATGAGAGTTAGGGAACAAAGAGTGCACTTTTTAGTGCACGGCCAGTCTCCTCTACTGGCCGAAATTCGGTCTGGAGGACATTATTATTATTATTACTATCATAATCGTACCTCGCAAGTCTTAGTATCCCGGAGGCGCCTCTCGACAGGCACAGGAGCCGCAGCTTGTCAAGAGGATCCGTGGCCGAGGCGAGGGCCCGCGCAGACTTCTGCATCAGCTCCTCCTCCTCCCTGGACGTCGCTGACATCGGTCTGTGCCATGCTACTGTAATTACAAAATATATCTTTAAAAAGATTGGTCATTTCAAGCATTTAAAAATTATTGTGAAAGGGTTTGAAAACGAATATGTACAAAAAATAAGCCGAATATTCGGCACAATGAGGCCTATCGCGCTTGTATTTACTACTAGAGGTGCTAGGGGATAGTAATGTCATTATACCTCATATGCTATAGTCACTTCGGCAGTAACTAATCCTAGTGCGGAAGCTGTGTCCTAAGAAAGAAACAAGAACTATAGAAACTAGAACTAGAACATCTGACAGCAGCTGTGATAGGATTGATAAGACTTACTCGCTAGTAGCGCCGAGTGGTGAGCACAAAAACAATCCCTCAATTATTTAAGCAAAAGCTTTGATTGGCGCAGATTGGCCTAAATTTAATTGAATAAACCTACAATTTTCAAATTTATCCGAAAGATAAATCGCATGCTGTCTTCCTCTTGTTAGGATAAAGAAGAGAGATGGCGAGACTTTTATCTTATAGATAAATGCTATTTGGAGGTTTTGGGACAAGCCCTTAATGTTTTTAATTAATCACTTAGATCTTCTTGTACTACACTAGTAGAAACTAGAAAAAATATTAAAATCTTCTGATCTATTAATGCGATTGATTACATACTTAATGAATATTAATTACCTGAAACATACAATGTTTACGGCTAGTCCTACAACTAACAAGTAAAAGTTATCCAAAAGATAAATCGCATGCTATTTCACTCATGTTAGGTTTAAGAAGAGAGATTGCAAGACTTTTATCTTATAGATAAATGCTATCTGGAGGTGGTAGGACAAGCCCTTAATGTTTTTAATACAGGCCTGATTATGTTATAAAAATATACTTGAACTTGATCCCAATAACAGCTATTCACCGTATAACATAACAATACACTTAACATTATAGTTAGGTAAAAATAATTGCATTATTCAATCATGTCCAATTATAAACGTCTCAAAACCTAATATTCAACCGAATCCGAATATTTGGTAATTTTGTCTAAAAAGTACCAAAAATTAAACGAATATGCATTTTCAACAACGTCATTCATTCATCACTCAGTCATTCAACTTTTTTCATTTTCTCTAATTTATAAAAAATCATAAGACCTTCCGGGAAAGCAAAGTACATGCTAACTAGTTTTAAAAATGAAGAATGTTATCCTGACATAATCTGCACGCTTGATGTTGAGATATCGAAGAAATCAACATGAAAGTAAGACCAAAATAAGGTAAATCATTCGATGGAGCTGTCACTAGAAAAGACCAACCGAAAAAGAACATCGGTCGTATCGTACCTGAGCGTGTACAGATATAATTGCCGTAAATCTTAGAGTTCAAGTAATATGCAAAGGTCTCGTAATACCAAGTAACCAGAGGTAAGAGGTCAAAAGTCATAGTAATTTCAGGGTATATCGACTATACTGTGTCGAATGGCGTTGACCGCGAGTCTTTCGCTCTTACGGTTCTTGCGTTGAAAATTGTATAACAGACGGACAAAGAGATTTTCCGAACTCTAAATCTTAATTTTAAGGTTGTATAAACAGTTACAAATATCTCAAAAGAAAGCCAGGAAAAAAGATATTCATTTTTTTTTTCATTGTACACACTGCTACACGTCAAGTTAGACACCCTATATACGCATAACTACGCTACATACAAAAAGAGAATTGTCGGGAAGGGACAGTGCATAGTGGTGTCGATGTAATGGTAAGGATAGAGCGTCGCGTCCCGTTCAGCGTGAGTGAGACAAAATAACAAAAATATAACGCACTCTCTCGCACGATTCGTAGCGTTCAACTTCTAATAGTTCAAAGTCCAAACAGTATGTGTCGCTGTGTGTACATTTTGTTGCAATCAGAATGCACCATATTAACGTTTCGTTTCGTATAAATTATTTTATTAATTATACTTAAATACATTATTTTGATTTTTAATAGTTTAGTAGCGGTAAAACAATTCACTCAATAAGTAAATATCACATTAACTCGAAATCTGTTTGTATTATTGATTTTATAAAATAGAAAACTTAACAAAAGTAAAAAATGCATCAACGTTTTACACAATATTGTCTTCTGTTTACGCGAATGTGTCATTGAAATTAAACTACTATATACGGATTTTATCGCGTTCTTTATTTGATACTAATTTATTACATAATTTAGAAACTGTTACACTACTACATTATTAAACTTAACAAATTTTTAAGCTAATCAAATCATTAAAATTATTTATATTTAAGTTTACACTTTCCCCGACGTTTCGGTTGCTTTTCAGCAGCCATGGACACGGGGAGACATTTCATCAATTTTATTATTGGTTAGGCATCAATAAACGGCAATTTGAATTGCTGTGATATGAAATACCTCGTATATCTGAAACACATAGAGGTATTTTAGGGCTAGGTGCTCTCTCTCTGCTGAAATTGAGAACTGGTGACTCAGACGACCGGATATCTCAACTATTAATGACCCCGAGAAAGACTCTAGAAAGATTAATGGATAAAGTTTTCGTTAGAAGTTACTCTAGAAAGATTAATGGATAAAGTTCGAGTTATCTTGGAACGAGATTTTGTGCCTAGAAATCTAGGCATTCAATATTTGACACGTGAGCAATTATTGCAACGCAATCTAATTATTCCAAATGGAATTTATAATCAAAATAACGTTAATGCAATAATTACTATTATGTGATGGGACATATATTTATTTAAATAAGATTTCCAATTACACGTTTCAAAAGACATACTCACACATACTCCTATAGAAACTTTTTAAAACTTGTTTTAGCTAGCATAATCTTTGTTCAGATTTTAAGCCTCTAAATTTCAATAAAGAGAAAAAAAAACATTTTAAAACCATTTTTGACAACTGATGGCTACATTGTAGATTGCTTCGGTCCATACAAAGCTACCACATCAGATGCAGATATAACGACTTCTCTATTCAGAAATGAAAACTCTTAGACGATTCTTTTAAAACAACGATATTTTCATTCTAGACAGAGGATTTAGAGATTCAATTAGTTTGCTAGAGACTTGTGGCTATAAGACTTACATGCCAGTCTCACTCCTCGTGGGCGAACATCAGCTCACAACCGAGCACGTGGTGGAAGTCGTGAACGGCTATTTTGAACGCGACTTTAAAATATTCCGTCACGAATTCTTTAATATTAGTGTACCGCATATGATGCAAATGTTTTCGATAGCCGCAAGCCTCCTAAATAAATTCGGAGTCAGACTGAGCAATAGAAATAAAGCTGAAGAAATAATTCAAATAATTAGGGAACGATTAACATTAAATAATAATTTAGCTGATTTTGTAAGTCTTATGAATATGAATAGAAGAACATCTAATTTCACTAATATAACAGCTCAGTCTGACAGTAGTTTAATATTCCCCCGTCTAGAATATATAGAATTAATATTATTTGCTCTTGATACTTATCAAATCAGACAAGCACGATCATATTACAGCGAACATATTAGATTTCATGGAAGATACAGAATTGAACTACGCAGAGAGAACATTAACGTATCAGAGTATAATTTGAGGGAGTGGAGATAATGCTCTAATCAGAGGCAAAATTAGATCAAGACATATATCAAGGAAAATATATTATGTTTATATATTAATTGAAAATACTGTATCTGGAAGAGAAGGCATTATTGAATATCGCTGCAATTGTTTAGTAGGCAAAAGAACCATTGAGTGTTGTGCACATGTAATTCTTCTCGTGTGGTATCTTGGATGGGCCAAGCATCAGCCTACAATATTAGCATCCGCAGCTTTTCTCGATGCTGTAGTTGTGAGAGAAGATGAAGAATAAAGATATTATGAAAAGATTTTTATTTTCGTTTATGCATTTACTATGTACCTACCTACCACTTTCCACAGAATAACATTAATATCTAGATTTCCAGTTATGTTTGTCTACAATAGACTTAGTACAATAGTAGTTTCTAGTAAATAAAAAAATATCACTAAACACTGTCGTCTACTTAGCTTGAAAATAACTTTCTTTTAACATAACCTCAGACTACCTACTAGAGATCTAGACTTATTTGAAATAAAAAATATGTTGTCTATTTACATATTATTTACATGGCAAAATCTTTACTACATAAAAACAATGTACCCTACCTGATCCCATGAAGTCGAATAGGTACACGTTCTATAGTTGTTATTGCATTTGTTGTGATAAAATCCATTTAAAATTATATTTATTCACATACTAGATATCTAAAAAGATCGTTAAATCAGTTTGATAAGCTCAATTAACTATTGAAACCTATTTTTAAAAACTTAATTGTAGATTCTAACCTTCAAAGTATTTTTATAATATTAAATTATTTAAGCTTTTTACGTGCCATTTTCTGACGAAATAGTGTTTAATACATAAATACAAACAAATCTCACTATACCTACTTTGTTAATGTAACATGGAAATAATCGTGTGGGCACTTGTTCGAGCAACACGTATTTCCAAGTCACTAACTAGTTTCAGATATTCTCAACCGATTTCTATACTTAAAAATTGGGTCACATTATGAATAAGTGTGCAATGTGTAAATTAAACTTCACTGATGGAGTCCAATGCTCCGAAATTTCCGAATCTGGATGGAGGAAGTTGGGAGTGGAAAAAGAGCGGCTTGGAAATGCTCATTGTAGATTTAACTTACCTGCACCGCCATCTACTAGGGAACAGGTATCATTGGAGTGTGTTCAAGGGAAATCCGAAATATTAATCTTAAACTAACTGAGCTTCCGATACTGATAGAAGACACCAAATGCATAAAGGACGAGATGCAAAAACTAAAAGCATCTTGTGCACTTACCAACTTACGGTAAGAAGAATTCACTGACAAACTGTGTAATGTCGAGTGCAAGGTCCTAGAAGTTTAACAGAAGCAAGTAGTGTTGGATGCAGCTATGAATGATATAAAAACTCTAGTCTATGACAGTGAGCAGAGATCGCGCCTTAATAACGTTGAGGTTAAGGGCGTACCACAGCGAAAGGACGAGAATTTATTCCAGATCGTAGAAAAGATTAGCGCAAAAGTAGGATATGTTTTTCCTAAGACGCAAATTAAATATATATTTAGGATAACCTATAACTCGAAGGAGAAATCCATTATAGTATGTTTCATAAACAAATATATACCTAAAGGAAGAATTTATAGCATCTGTGCGAGCAGCAAAAATTATCAAGGCCGAGGACTTAGGACTTCAAGATTCTAACGGTAGAATATTTGTTAATGATCATTTGACTACTGACACCCAACTTTTGCTCAATAAAACTAGACAGATTGCAAAAGAAAAGCTATAATTATGTTTGGGTTAAATTTTGTAAAATACATGTAGGTACGAAGAAATGAAACAAGTAAATCATTTACTATTAACGACACAAAATTGTCTAATCAGTCGTTATACCATTTCTGTTCCGCATGTACATTTTCATACGTTTAAAATACTTAAGATAAAATTTATTATAACGTTAAATATTTGTTATTGGTTGAGCGCCCCTGACTTATTAGTTGCCTCGGTACTTTACTATTTGTCACTGCAAATCTTTTATGCTCATCGCGCTGTTTATTTTATAATAATATACACTTATTATACAATTGTCTCTTTAGCTTTGCCGTATTATATTATATATATTACGAGTATAAGCCGTTGAATGATTATATGTTGTGATGCATTGTGAGAACTATACCTGCATTCGGTCGTTAAAACCGTTAACGGAAATATTTTTGGTGTACCTACATTACGAAATTAATATGTTAACCGTATTAAAAGTATGTCGTATTACATTGTATATGTTGAGGTTATATTTAGGTAATTATTATGGCGTTATGTGAGTTAAAAATTTACTATCAGAATGTTCGGGGCAAAAACAGTTCAATTTTACCGTAACATAAGTCTTAGTTCCTATGACATCGTAATCTTGCTGGAAACGTGGTTATTGCCTGGTGTAAGTGACTGTGAGCTATTTGATGATCGATATATAGTGAGGCGTCGGGACAGGCACTATGTTTCTACTGGTCAAACTAGAGGTGGAGGAGTGCTTACCGCAGTGCGTAAGGAACTGAATGCCATCCCACAACCATGTTATGTGAGTACTACTGAAGATTTATGGTTGACTTTATCCCTTAAGCAAGGCAATATTAGACCTTCGTTTACTTATAACGTAAATATATGTGTAATTTATCTGTGTAAGCAAAATCTAAGTCTGTCCTTCTCGAACCAACTAAATAATTTTATATCAAAGCATATCGATATATTTTTAAAAGAACCGAATGATAAATATATTATTGTAGGTGATTTCTATTTGAGTGGGATTTCGTGGTCGTTAAATACTGGGGAGACATCCATGTCGCCCGTAAATACTTACAGCGTAGACGAACATGCATTTATAAATTTATTAAACACTCATGATTTACGCCAGTACAACAGGATATTAAATCGATACGGGTGGATCCTTGACCTTGTACTATCAATCGATATAGTCGTCGTTTCTGAGTGTGTTGGAACCATTAGTTAGTATTGACCTTCCTCACAAGGCATTATGTATCGACGTGCTTTTTTGTTATTTGTCGTATTTAAAACCAGGTGAGCGTAATAAATTAGTTTATCCGAAAGGTAATTATGACAAAATGAATAAAGAGATTTCAGCTGTAGACTGTGAAAAAGATTTCAAAGGCGATCCAATTGAGACAGCTGCTGTAGGTAGCTTTTACACATTTTCAAATAGAATGATTGATAAGTACGTACCATCGACTAAGTGTAGAAGCAATGGATATCCTGTTTGGGATACAAGCGCATTAAAGAAAGCTGTTAAAGAAAAACATAAGTTCTTTAAAATATAAAGTTTCTGGAAATTTTCAAATTGGGTTACATACCAATTACTACGAGATAGAGTAAAAAGATCAGAAAGTGAGTGCTATCTGAACTATATACAATCGGTCGAAACTTCAATTAAAACTAACCCTTAGAATTTTTGGAAATTAGTTAAGGCTAGGCACAATACCTCTAACGTTCCTAGTACTATTAGCTACGGTAACTTGGTGGCCACTAGAGGTGAGGTTATTATGTGCAATCTTTTTTCGGATTACTTTTACTCGACTTTTATACATTCTTTACAGACGTCTGTCACTGATTCACGCAATTGCTCTGAGTCCGTCTCAGAGATTTCTGACATAGTAGTAGAACGCAGTGAAGTGAATAAATTAATAAAATCATTAGACCTCAATAAGTCAGCAGGACCGAATCGCGTGCCTCTATTGCGACGCCACAATTTCTCTCTAAAAAAATAGAGTAACGAATTATCGACCAGTCTCTAAATTGTATATCATTGCTAAATGATTAGAAAAATAATACATAATCAGGTATATACTGCGTTGAAGACTTCGTTTAATGATTTCATGCATGCATTAGGGGAGATCTATTTTATCAAACCTAGTAATTTTAGATGATTTTGTCACTGAAAATATGAGGCAGGGTAAACAGGTCGATGTTGTTTACACTGACTACAGCAAATGTTTTGACAGAATTGACCATAACACACTTATTCATAAACTTTCCGCAATAGGTATAAAGGGACATCTTTTAAGATGGCTTTCAGCATACATTGCAAATAGATCTCAAGCAGTTGCTATAAATAATTACATATCTAGCTGGGTAACTGTACCCAGTGGTGTTCCTTAAGGCTCCCTTTTAGGCCCACTGCTATTCGTAGTCTTTGTAAACGACATCGGCAAATGTTTTGATTATGCCCGGTTGCTATGCTTCGCCGATGACATGAAGATATTAATGACCATTTCATCGTGTAAAGATGTCCAAGCATTGCAATCCAACTTGTCACGTCATGATAATTATTGTGCTAGAAACAAGTTAGATTTGAATCCATCAAAGTGCCCAGTTGTTACTTATACCAGGAAAAATAACACTATACCATCTGAATATACACTTAAAGGTCAAATTATTCCCAAATTGTTCTGTACGACTCGAAGCTTCTATTTGATGAACACATAGAAGGAATTGTTAAAAAAGCTTCTCAAACGCTTGTGTTTGTGATGCGAACGTCGAGTTGTTTTAAAGAAGCTAAAACATTTAAGATATTATACTGCACATTCGTCCGAAGTATTTTAGAGTACGAGTCGCAAATTTGGAATCCACGATATGATAAATATATTAAAAAGTTAAAAAGCATTCCAAAATGGTTCTTTAAATATTTATGCTATCGTACTAGAATTACGTATAGATCTGAAGACTATTCAAAACTGTGTGCTAAATTTCATATTCTTCCATTAGGTATTAGACGAGAAATTTCCGATGTCATATACATATATACAAAATTTTATATCAAATACTATTGATTGCCCCTAACTTCTCCACAAAATCGGCTTCAATATTCCGGCCAAAGCTTTACGACAAAATACACCACCTCATTTACCTAATGCATCAACAAACTATCGGCAAAATAGTTTTATGGGGCGGGCAGGTAGAACCCTTAATGTAATGTATAAAGCGCATGACATTGATATTTTCAACGCAAAACAGGCGACAGTGAGGCGGTTGCTTAGCCAAGATTTTCCAAAATTAGTATAAGTGTTATGTATAAATTAATTTTAAGCTATTCCTAATATTGTGTTCCACATTTTTTTATATGTACTATATAGCTTATAAGTGAGGACCTATTAATGGCAGTATGCTACATAATATTATTTTATAAAAAATGCGATAATGCTGTTGGTCTTCCATGAAAAATAAATAAAATAAAGGTCAGATACAGCTCCTATATATGTTTGGCCATTGATCTTTACGCAAAACAAAACCAATCGACTTCACTTGTAACGTCATTATCCAATATTCAAAACAAGCCGGGACTAGCACGCGATCACGAATACAACTACAAAACCAAAATTACTCCTTCACCTACATTTGTTAAGTTTAATTTAATACTCCACGTTTTAAACACCTAATAACGTTAGTAAATGTTTCTTTATTATACCTAGTATAAATATCAATTTGCAGTTATTCTTAAATTCTCGAAAGCATGTTATGTCGAGAATTTAAGATCTTCAAAATGAAATAAATAATACTTTAGTAACTGTAACTGACTGGCTTCAATTGTTGAATTAACTTATCAAAAACAAAATTAATGCATTGAAATTATTTATTGAAATTAAACTACTATATACGGATTTTAAGACAATATTATGTAAAATTAATGCAATTCAGAAATTACGAGAGACCTATACTACTAAACAACCGTTTATAATACTAAAATTGAAGAAGTTCAGGAAATAAATTTTCTAGGATTTGTTATTGATTAACATTTAAAATGGAATATTTTTTTGTTTTTTTTAATGTACGCCACATTAAAAAGAACAATATAATATCCAGCGCCTGCTATGCATTATCGAGCCTGTCTGAAACAACAAATAAATGTAACCAGAAATGCATATTTTGGAAATGTTTATCCAAATATCTAATCGACAAAGATTCAATCCACATTTATTCTCCAAAAAAGGTGTATTCGAACAATATATAACATGCATAGTACAGAGCCCTTACAAAATATTTTTAAACTCAGAGTTACCTTACATTAACTAGTACCCATGTATTTACATCTTATTTTCATTTTAAGCCTATTCGTGAAAAATAACATGCGATATTTTAATTTTAAATCTGCTTCAAGGATCAATATCCGTAGTAAATATATGTAAGCACAATATAAATCTTCCCACAGTAAATAATATGATGTTCTTTAGGAGTACTTATATCACCGCTATTCGTGACTTTAACAAACCAACAGCTATAAAGGAATACATGGAAATATATTTAAAAATTAAGTTAAAAGAGTGGTTAATTGAAAATGTATTTTACAACTTTCAAGAGATTTTTTTAAATGCAATAGTAATGATATGAAATGTATTTATAATATGTAGTGTTAAGTTTTGTCGCCTTATGTCCTTATATGTTCGGGCACGCCACGATCGCGGCGGTAAGTCCAGTTTTGAGGATTGGCTGGAGAGGCGGCATGGCACCCTCACATTCCGTTGCTTTGGCCAGTTTCTTTGTTGCATAGGCCGGCTGGAGACGCCCGGATGTCATCACTGCGGCGACTGCCACGATGTTGTTGCGGACACGGCGCTGCACACTTTGGCGGATTGCCCCGCCTGGGCATTGCAGCGCCGTGAGTTGCTCGCGGCAGTCGGATTGGTTGCTCTCTCGCTACCGGCCGTGGTTCAGTCTATGGTCCGGAGCAAGAGATCGTGGAACGTCGTCGCCTCCTTCCGTGAGGAAGTAATTTCCATTAAGAAGGCGGCGGAGCGGGAGAAGGAGCGCTCAAACCCTCTCCCCAACCAGAATGCAGAACCGGGCGCCGGAAGGCGCGAGATGACCTCCAGCCTGGTGTTGGGCTTCGTGAGCCTGCTCGCCACCCGATCAGCACCAGATCCGAGAGGCGGCGTGCGTGCGCCTCTGTGTCGTATCTTCGTCCCCTCACAAGGGGACAGTAGAGGGAGTCTTTTCTCTGTAGTAGCCTGCCGTTTCACACGGCGGCGGGCCGAAATCTCGGCGGGGTCGTGATTTCATGTGACAGCGATTCGCGCGGCCACGCTGTCTATGGTTGTCGAGGAACACCGTGTTAGGTTAGGTTAGTCGGTATTACCGGGGTATCTTTACCCCGGTGAGCCCGACATAAACTCTCCGTGGCCCGCGGAGAGGCACGCGTCAAAGAAATACCCCGTAAAAAAATAGCCTTATATGTTGCATGTCCGATATGGACAAACACAAAAACAAACACATATGTTTTATTAATACGATCAGTTACGGTACACAGTTATGCAATAAATAAATCTTTATCTTTACCTTTAAATACCTAAAGTCCGAAAAACTAAACACAATGAACTCATAAATAAAAAATAACAAGCTGTTACCGTTAACTGTTTTCGTGTATATTTAATATATTCAAGTCTGTTCAGCGGGTTGCATCGTTATTTAAATTATTATAATTAGTGAGATTTAGTGGAATGATATTAAATATTTTCATCAAATCAAAATCAAATCAGGGGAAATCAGAGACAGACTTGAACTGCTAGTGCCGCCATTATGGCGTTTTTTTGTGTGACGAAAAATCATGTGCACGTTAATATTTTTTTATTTTTGGGTGTGTACGCATTTACTACCTTTAAATCTTACAAATCCAAAAGCTATCTATTGTATAGCCTATATGTATATTTCAAGAAATAATTAGTGTTTATAAAATAATATTATCGTATCTTCTTGGATTTTACAGTATGGCTCATCTTGGCACAGCCATAGTAGCTGTGCCGAAGTTCCAGTGTGCCACAGCCACCATGGCTGTGCCAAGATGAGCCATACTGTAAAATGCAAGAAGATACGATTTTGTTTTGCCTTTCTGTTGATAGCATATAGGTAGTAAAAATGTAAATAAGTCTATCTACTGCGACTTGGTGTTTCGTGTGCTTCCGTCATTATGACGTCAAAATGGCGCACAGTGGTCTGAAAATGTAGCTTCATACTCATAGAATCGTAAAGTAAGGAATTCAAAAAAAATATTTGTAATGTGTCTGGTATGCCTCTCTTGACGTAATATTAACATATGGATGGTATTAGTAGCCCCACGATTGAGAAAAAAAGTTTTGGCCTGCTAGGGCTTCACTGGTTAATGCTCAATTATCATTAATATCTAATTGTAACTCAAACATAATCTCGATGATTAACAAATGAGTTTACTTAGTTCTTGGAATGCAATTGTGTAAAATAAAAAGGTATAAAATCAATATTGTTTTTAATTACTGCCATCATGAAGGTCATTAGCAAGCTATTCACTAACAATAGTATAAGTAAATCGATCGGCAACTTCATTTAACCTCGTCATTGACTTGAAAAATCACATATCGAAAATTCAATATTTCAAATATTTGCTACGCGCAAAGCGGCACCTAAAGGTGCGTGAATTGTATGTCATCTTGATCGCCGTGTATGGTACAATAGCTCGTATGAGCAAAAGCCCTTTAGTTCCATTCAGTTTAAAAAAATTGTACTTTAAGTGTTTTCTCCCATACAAAAAAAAACAACACTTTATTTCTCATGCGTGGAGCTACTAATACCATCCATACGTTAATATTACGTCAAGAGAGGCATACCAGACATATAACAATATTTTTTTTTTAGTTCCTTACTTTAAGATTCTATGAGTATGGAGCTCCATTTTCAGACCACTGTGCTGGCGGCACCAACATTTATGTTTTATACCTTTTGAACGAACTAGGTACCAATATTTTAACTTAAGGTATCAATTATTATCAATTCAGTAGTATAACTGACAATACGAAATTTCAACATTAAGAGATTGGTCCCATGATTTTGACGCTAATCAGTAAAACCCCCGTTTACACTACACGACATCAGACCTCTAAACTCTTTTATGCATAGCATGGCATATTATTTCTTTACAACCTCTGCAATTCTAATAACCGATCGTTTGCCCGTCGAGAAAGAATAAAGCAAAGTCATACATAATAATACTACAAGGTAAGTACGTTTACCACGAATTACCCGCCTACAATTTCCATAAAATAATGCTGTGCCTCCTGTGATGAGTGATATAAGTCCAATTGTACCCTTTTTGTAATTTTTACATAGAAATAATCAGAATAAAAGGATTTCTTTTTTCTAACTCACGTTCTTCTGTCTACCATAGTTACGGAGATAATTTTGTGAAAAGTGGTATAACTGGCAGGATTTTTGCAAAAATGTCGTGAATATATTATTATGTAGATATATTTCAAGATGTAACCTCTATAAGTAATTGCTACACACATTATTTTTCGTGTTTCATGGTACAAGTGTGATATGTATTTACTTGCACATTTAATTTTTCATCTTACACAAAGACAATTTATAAGTGCAATATAATTTAATTGTAGTTGGATACAAAAACATAGATTTAAAGTAATTGTTAAAAAAATTATCACGTCATTAGAGCATGTATTAGAAATAAAAAAGGTACAACAATTACTTTAAATCTATAATATTGACCACAAAAATGTAAATGAACAGTGAAAGTGAAAGTTTTTGTCTACAAAAAAAGTAATCAAGTTTAACCTAGCCCACTTAGAACGCTAACTAGATGTTTTTAAATCATGTTTTTGTTCTCCTGTAAAGTGTTGATTATTGACTTGTATCACTATTCACAGGAGGCACAGAATTCAAAACTATTTCTTTTTATGGCCCGTCCGCGTCGCCCACACGAGCTGGAGTCGAGGTGGCGTCAAAGTGCGGGCGCATGAGCGGCACGCCTCCGCTCCTGTTTCCTTCAGGAATAAATGACAGTGCGCTCACACACTACACTAGAGTCGCGTTACAGGCGAGGTGGAGTCGAGGCGGAGGAGGGGCGGCGGCGCGGCGTGGGTGGCGTGCTCGACCGCGCCGTGACTCAACCGCCATTTTGTCATTTTCGGGATACTTTCTTATGGCACGTAAAGCTCTAAATGTTCCTCTTCTGTCACGGTGTTTCAAATATGAGTGTATCAAAAATCTTGTCCTATTTAAATTAATAACTTGTATGAGGGCAAGTACGTCCTCATCTTCTGACGACGACATATTGAATAAATTGGAATGTGTGAAGGAAGCATAGCCGCCCTCGCCTCGATTCTACGTAAACGCCACGCCTCGACCGTGCCGCGACGCCATCGCGACCGTGCCTCGACTTACCAGAGGGCAACGCGCCTAATAATTTTTAGAGATTTAGGTTACCATTCCATTAGTCCAATTTCCTACTTTACTTAAACGAATTACATTCTTCAACAAAGAAAAATAACTAAATTATTCATCCATTAAATCTATATTAAGACAATTAATTAGATTAATGGTAATCCATTAATACAATTTACTACCTCTCTATACTGTAATTTTATTAGAATAACTATGAACTTTTTATTTCAAGATAGACAGCAAAAATATTAGCTACTTAGATCAGTTCTCTGAAAATACAATCTTTGCAGAAAAGTGGACATGACTAGGACAAATCTAATTTAAGGTTGGTGTGTAGCCTTAGGGGCGCTAAGGAAAAAGTCTTAGAAAATTCTGATTTTGCTGGCTGAGGTTGGTGATACAATGACCGACCAAGAAAAGGGAAAAAAATATTTAAGTACTTACAAAAAAAATATTAAAATATATTTTTTTCGAGCGTTCATTTGTTCTGCGTCTTCTTATTTTTTCTATCCCTAGAAGCATTTTTGGTCATGACAAGCATGGTCCTACGACGCGCCGTCGTTGCCGAGATATGGGCCTTCCAAATATTGTTGCTTTTCTCAAATCCCCCATTATCTCGAAAACGGTGAGTCGTGCGACAAAATGACAAGGCGTCGAAATTGTTGCTTGAGACAAGGCCCTAACCGATGGCAAGAGAAACAACCGAAGGGAGACAATACAATAATTTCACATATTTTGATCGATACAGTCCGCTTAACTATTTAGGTACATCATTAAACATTACAGACCTAACACAAATCATTATGATAAGCGATATGTTCGATTTTATTTAACATAACTAATAAAATACGACGCATAGTTTAACGGTAAATGCAACGGTATCCTTATCCTTTCCTTTCATTCTTTTTGTCGATTGTAAATTATATCTTCGACTTCGACTATTTTTGTAAGAATGTTTAGGTATTCTGTTTATGTTTTGATTAACGCTTGCATAAACAAATCTACTATTACGTTGGTTCGTTTTACTAATCGTCTTAGATGTCACATGCAACTTGCATTTAATATAGCACAGCATTTGCATGTATTTAATATAGTTTGGAAGCTAGCATTCTGTATAGAATTTAGAAATTATTATTTTCATAACAAGATTGCGTCGTCGTAGAAAGATCTAGGTTTCATTCTAAGACATGTGTGTTGTTAATTCACTAATATGTAGTTAATCATCAGAAGTTTAGAATAAACTACCTATATCAAGTCAATTTAGTATCGTGATAAATGTAAAAATGCCTCAAACAAGGCTTATCAGTTTATAAATTCATATAATTGAGATACAAAATGGAATGTCAAATACAAGATGGATACCACTTACTATTTGACGAAGTTTTCAGTTTGCCAAGATACATCTTATTGATTAATTATAATAATTAATAGCACTATACACAACACACAACACACGTGTTCAGCAGTTTACGCACGCGACATTTGGTAAAACAACACAACAATGGCTGTGATACATTTTGACTAGTGATGTGATAAACGGCTTAATTTCGACAACGTTGTAAACGTTGTGTTTATATTGAAAAGCACGCTTTTGAAAAAGCCTTTCACTTATAACGCTTTTAGTAATTCGTTGTGGTAATAGAGTGGCAACTTCGATATTTTAAGCGATAGTATCGCCACCTACAAATTGTGCGGTAAAGTGGTAGTATCTTTTTCTGACAATAGATGTCGCTTATTTATGTTTATTATTGTGCTTCTGAATATAATTTTATTTAAATAACTGGGTATTAAAATAAAACTATGCTGTAAAGTAACAAGTAATCTTTATTTTTCATCATTTTCTCACATTTACAATACATTACAGAATAAAAAAATGGCCAAAATCACAAAATAGTTATTTATTTCATATTGCTATTATGATTTGTCATAACTGCCTAATGAACTGTGGAAAGACCGATGAAAGTGTTCGGATTCCTGAAATACGCGGAGGAATTAAAGCTCAACTCAACGCGAATATCACGGAAAACAAATCAAATACACCGGAAAACAAAAGTAAATGCGCACGAGCATGTAAACAAGCCGGCCGCCATTATCTTTTTGAAATGTCAACTGACACCAGACCATAAAAAGTATTTCTACCAAACCTATACCCTTTCTTTAAATAAATAAACTTAAATTAAGTCTGAAGCTTATTTTCACACTTTTCTAACAGAAAAAATAATTACTAGAATTATCTGATCTCAGTTAATTGTAGAATTAATATCATTTTTGCCGATTTTTAGTAGAATTCAAAGGTCACTATTAATACAAATTCTACGGAAATTCATTATATATTTTATACTTGCAACATAGATGAATTTAGTTCGCACACATTTAACAGAGGGAGCTAGCAGTGAAGATTTTCATGAATGTAGGAAAGATTCCAACCCATGGTGATAACGGACATTACTGCTGCCGCTACCCGCTTGTCAAATCGTTTTATTATTGCTGTATTATACGTTAGTAAATTGACTTACACATTTACGACAACGTAACAAAATGGTGTATCATAATATATAATAATTTATAATACTATCAATGAATTTTCCTTCGTACTTTATCAGGCTTAGGACTCTGAAATAATTTTATTTGACAATATAGGTACATATTATTGGGTTATTAGTGTTATTACTCATAAAAAAAAGTTATCCTTATAAATTTTTATTGATATCTTTCATTCATAACAGGCGTACTCAAAAGAGTATAAATTTACTACGGGCGTACTTAAAACTGCGTATCACAAACTAACGTACGTAACGTAACTAAAAACGGCTACCAATCCAGTAACTAAATGTATCGATATTCAATATAATTCAGTAACAGCTATCGCAATATCCACATTAAAGTCACGAATGAAAGTTGGTAGCATTAGCAACTTATAACTGAAATAACCATGGCTTCTCTCTCTAACTAAATCTGTGCTTTAGTGCGTAAAAGAGATAAAGCGAATATCGTTGCGCGATTAGCGCGAGTTTAGTTGGCATTTAAATGCGTTGAGTTTTGTATGGATATACGATGCTATTTTGATTTTCAGAGGTTTCGTTATTAGCTAGCGCTAAGTACCTACGACAGCTAGAATTATTATATCTATATCGTTGTGTTTATGTGTTATGTTATGAACAAGCATAGATTATTGTACCAGTTTAGTTTTTGAGCTATCCACCAAAAATGTAACTAGTGCCAACCAAACACGTGTTTCTTCTGAGTTAGATAAATATCAAGCTATCGATTCAATAGCTTGATAGCTATGCAATCAATCCAGTTTGTAGCTATCTAACTAACCAAGACAAGATATTAAGCAACGGTTGTTAGCATCGTTATTAATACCACAGATAATATATACTATACTAGTTTAATACCAAATATCGGCTATCCAACCGTTACCAAATATGACCGATAACGCCCATGTCTAAACGAAAGTTTATACAACGATAACAAAAATCTTTGTACTATAAATATTACTACGTAAACAAAGTTAAACAAACAACTCGTAATTTAGTAGCTTAATTTTAATGTTGACATGTTTGTATGTATATTAGTCTTTATGTACATTGAGTTCATTTACAAATATTAATTTAAAAAGCAGTGAGCAGTGCGGCCGGCTTAACGTTCGCGAATCATTGTCGTCCAATGTAGTCCAACACGCCAGTCGCCAGCAGTGCCAGCGGCTGCGGCAGCGTTACAGTTTGTGAAGTTGCTTTCCGTTTAAACGAAATCGGCGTGTACTTATAAACGAATGCAAGCTTATGTTGATAAGCAGATTGTGTTTAAAGTTTTTCGTTTTAAACGTTGACGTCTTGCGTCTTGAAGCCTTGGTCTTCGCCTACTGACTTAACTGAGGTTAGCAATGCTTACTTTTTGAGGCAGGCGTTTAAATGATGTCGGTAATAGTAATAAAAGTCGTTCAGTTTTCAGCACGTAACTTGGCAAGAGTCGTTAGATGCGCAGAACTCGTATTTTGGGTCTCTTTGGGTATCATTAGTAGTGTTCAAATCCGCTATATTAAGATAGCACGCTACAAACTAGAAACTGTGTAGGTAACACAATGCTATTTCTAGCGCCGAGATTGAAACGATGTAGCAGAAGCTATGCGTTAAGTAAATATAGCGTGCTACGTTATTACGCTATGTGCTATATTACCCACCACTAGTTATAATGCGGGACGCGCGCGCGGGGAACTAGACAGCATCATTCTGGGCGCGTGATTGGTTGCTCAGTCGACCCCATAGATAAGACACTATGGTCGACCCTTGCCTCCCGCATCGTGTCGACGTTCCGTTCGGTTCGCTCCCGAGTACACTTTTTTTTATTAAAAGTAGGTTGTATACATAATTAATTATCAGAAAAATATTTAAAAAAATTCTGATTTTCAGTTTTTCTGAAAAACCATGTATGTCACAGCATAGAATACCAAATGTGTAGAAAAACATGGAGGAAATGTCTGTGATTGCCGCCTTACCATCCTGATTTAAATCCTATAGAAATGGCATGGGTAGCAGTCAAAGGATATGTAGCCAGTAAAAATATTACTTGGAATGTGACGGGTTATTCCCAGTTGCCCTCACCGCCGACGCCACCACTGGTGACAAAGGGGATTTTTTCCAAAAAATCCCATTTGCCACCAGTGGTGGCGTCACCAGGGGTGGCAATTGGGAGTGGCCACTCATTTTATTCCCAGTTGCCACCAGCGGTGAAAGATGGGAAAAATAAATTGATATGCCCCCAGTAGTAGCGATGCTAGAACTGAATATATAGTGACGTGAATTAATTTTTCACAAGTGTTGTTAAATAGATGATGTATTTTATGATTTATAAATATATGTCTCCCAAGTGACGTGTAAAAGTTTTATTTCTCTCGTTTTAACGTGCATTTAATAATAAAATACATACAATCCAGCTCAACTGCTGCTAGCTTCATGCTAGGGGTAACACTTTTAGAAAGCAGTAGTGACGACAGCATGATGTGAATACATTTTAATTTATAATAAATTTCTTTACTTTTCATTGTATTTTGTTTTATTTATTACAATTAGTAAACTTCGCATTCCTGTCCTTTCTATATCTTCTTCCTAAACTGATATTCCTTTTTAAATAAATTATGATAGTAACCCTAAAATTATGAAAAGTAAGTCAAGCAACAAAGATGAGCACTTTTTTGTTGCACTAAGTGTACCTGCGCACACTTATCCCCACTACGCCAAAATCTTGCCAAGATACGTGCCGGCAACTGTACTCGGTAGTAAGTAATAAAAATCGGTTATTTGATCTGCACAAAGGGCTATTGAATAAAACACACTTATGGCCAGTCCCACAACTAACAAGTAAAAGTTATCCGGAAGATAAATCGCATGCTGACTCTCTCTTGTTAGGGTAAAGAAGAGAGATGGCGAGACTTTTATCTTATAGATAAATGCTATTTAGAGGCGGTGGGACAAGCCCTTAATATTATATAATATTATGCAATACAAATATACTGCAACCTAGATTATAACTACAGATACTATTTGAAGTCATCAAACTAAAATGTATGAATACCTACATAATATAATTTCTATTTTAATAAGTTTGTTTTGGTAATAAATATAAGTGCAACTGCAACGGCCCGTCGCGTCGGTCGGTGGCGGCCAGACACAATAATTATTTTTAATTATGTCTGACATCCCAGCGATGGGCAGATTACGAGTAATTTTTATTATCATTTATGTAGGTACTAATATTATAAATGTGAAAGTTTGTTAAGATGTTTGATGTTTGTTACTCAATCATGCGTAAACTGTTGTACGGATCTGGATTAAACACTGATAGCCAATGTTTTCCTGTATTATCACATACCTACATTACTTCTTATGTGCATGAACATGGATGTTTGTCTTGGTCTGGGTATATCTATGTATAATATGCATGTATTTACAAAAAAAAAATGTGTATATGCGTGTTTATCCATTGTCTAGTATCTATAGTACAAGCTCTGCTTAGTTTGGGCTAGACGGTGTTGTGTGTATGTGATAGAATATTATTATTATACTCTTTATTCAAATATTTACAATATACTTTTCATTTTTAAATATACATATACCTATAAAAATACATTTAAAAATATAAAATATATGGTACCCCACCGGCATCGGGAACAGGGTCCAAGCTGCCGGTGGTTAGGATTCCAGAAATAGGAACCTTCTCACAATGCGTGCTGTATCTAATAGCACTGCCTTCTGCATCAAATCCTTGATCCAAGCACCCAACGCGAGCCTCTTTAGATGGTGATCGAGGCTCTTGGTTATTAGACCATTGACAGATATGACTATCGGCACAATGATTGCCGAATCTACATCCCACATGTCGACAACCTTGCGAGCCAAATCGAGATATTTAATTTGTTTATCTTTTCCAGCTTTCGCGAGATTGCCGTCATGCGGAATGGTGACATCGATAATCATTGTGCGGCGCTCTGATCGATCTATCACCACAATGTCAGGTTTGTTGGCCACAACAGTCCTGTCTGTGATGATAGTTCGATCCCAGTACAACGTGACATGACCATTTTCGAGAACTGATTCAGCTACATACCTGTAGTACGGCACTTCAACATCTACAAGTTTGTATTTCAGAGCAAGTTGCTGGTGAATAATCCTGGCTACTTGGTTGTCTGTGCAAGTACGCGCCGTTAGCAAGACGAGAACAACCGGAAACTATATGCCTGAGGGACTCACCAGGTAGGTGGCACGCCCGACAAATGTCAACCGTACCATCCCTCAAGATATATCTCCGGTAGTTATTCGTCTTGATAACTTCGTCCGCAATAGCACAGACAAAACCTTCGGTTTCCCCAAAGAGGTCACCGAAAAGTAGCCAGTTCACGGAGGCTAATAGGTCTACATCAGCTCCATATAGATCCTTGTAGAACCTACCGTGAAGCTCCTTGCTCTGCCTTACATCCCTGCGATCATTAGTGCTTAGTACTACAGGCTTCTGCGCCAGTTCTCTTTAGCCAAACTGAGCGGGGCGAGTCCGATGTCTACAGCAACTACATCCCGATGCATACCCACGTCTGCCTGGAGAAAGTATTCTCTGAGGTTGCATACCTCGCGGTTATGAAGGGCCTTGGCATTCAGAAAGCCTCGACCTCCACATTTCCGCAGGATATACAGTCTCATCATCATCACAGACGAAACGGTTGGGTGATGCATACGGTATACCGTCAAGAGTGTACGGACCCGCCGGTGCAGGGCATCCAGTTCAGTCTGAGTCCACTTAAGTATGCCAAAGGAGTACATGAGAACCGGCATGACCCAACCGTTACAAGCGCGCACCTTGTTGCCACCTGATAAAAGACTATTTAAAACTTTTTTCAGGCGACCAAAGAAACGCTCCTGCAACGATTGCTTCATGTCAGCCTTATTTATACTTAACGCCTGTGACATACCCAAGTACTTGTAAGTATCGGTTACAAGAAGTGATCGTAGGTTAATGGAATCCGAAAGTTGTGTTCCTTCGGATTCCACTATCCTTCCTTGCTTTACATGGATGACAGCACATTTATCCATGCTGATAGACTTACTAAAAGTTTCAGTTACTTTAAGTAAATCCATCAGCTGTAATTCAGTGTGGACAAACATCTTTAAGTCATCCATATACAACAAGTGGGATATCACTCCACCACCTCTATGTAACCTGTAAACTAGCCCTGAACCCTCTAGTAATGTACAAAGAGGACTCAGGCTGTCGCCCTGAAATATACCCCGCTCAATTTTTATCAGTTCGCCATTCCCAGGGATCTGTCGACATCCTGGACAGCTAAGAACCGTTCTCCATTGCCCCATGCATGACTTCAAAAAGGTGCGTAGAGTTGCATTCACTTTATACAACTCTAACACCCTCGAAAGCCATGTACATTTAGATACCTTTATTATTATTATTATTATCCCAGTTTGCGTTCTCATGGCACTACCACCGGAAAAAACTAATAATACAATGAATAAAGAAATAAGAACAAGATAAGGCGAATATTTTATACCATACATTAAATATGACTATGAGCCACGGCAGCGCATCAGTAATCATAAACGTGGGTAGTTCGCCCACGTTTATGATGCAAGGGACAACTTAACATGACTAATTCACTGCACAATTGGCGTAGTGGTTTAGATGGTTACTTCGCCACCGTCATTGGACCGAGTGTTGTGGGTTCGATACCCACATGAGACAAAAAACAGTAGGTACCTATTATCCACAAATAGTTGTTCCAACTAGCGTAGCATTCAACTACGAAATACTTACATTTTGTTATGACATTAAATTTAACCGGTACTGGTGAGTATTGCCTGCAGGAAATACAGCAAGACACAGAATAAAATCAAAGGTGTACAAAATTTATATTTAACGGAGCAATTGAATTTCTTTCTCCACCTATGGCCGATGGTATTGGTCATTACAAATGTCATGTATTAATTAATAGTAATTTCAAATGTTATGACGATAATGAACGATAAATCGAACAAAGTTTTATTAAAACCTATGACACTACACATTTTACTAATCTTTGTAGCAATCTAAAAGAAATTGTGTTCACAGTATTTCAGTATTAGTATATATTTTATAGAATAAAAATAAAACTCGATTGTCTTAAATGACAAAAGGTCTTTTAATTTCTTTCTGATATCGAATTAGTTGCAAAATTATTTTCACAAGAAACAACAATTTTGTGTTTATCTTATCTTTCATACGTTAAGCGTAATAAAACAAAAATAAGAGAATTTTTCAAGTTCATAGGTACCTTTTTAACAACTAGAAATGGTGACCTGTACTTGCTTTCATAAATTTTCACAATTTATTTAGTAGCTAATAGTATATTTTCAAACAGCAGCTGTAAGTTAATGGTTTCATTTCATTTGCGGAATAAACCTTTAGGTACGTGTATGAGAATATCTTGTGTTCACAAATTGTGTTTGGCTTTAGCTAAGATTTTGGCATAAAGACTTTTTCTGTAGTGTCCATAGTATATTCGGCACAGGTGGGCCCTCAATCCTCTATGTAAGAACCGAGGGCCTAACTTTTCAGTCCATATACCGCTTATTTGACTTTCACAAAATCTGATTCTAACTTTCACAATTCTTTGAGAATGTTCACTAAATCCTAAGCACATTTTCGAAGAGTTCTAACAAAGTGGCCTTCACACCACACGCACATATTTAATTGGATAACTTTTTATTTTGTAGTCCAATTCTGAAATTTCTTGCAAAATATATTTAGGAATATCTATAAAATACATTTATGTAGTACCTACTAGTGGTTGGCATGTATAGAAATACCATGTATTTGTTAGGCGTGAAAAATAATAATGAGAGATTCCTTCATCAACAAGAGCAATGCTTTTGAAATTAATGATGATGATATGAACTGCCTCAGTGGTGCAGCGGTGTGTGCGAGTGCTGTATGTCTGGGTCCGACTCCTGGGTCGGGTTTTGCTATTTGGGGCCGGGATTGTACTCGGGTTGTTCTGTCAAAAAATTCTCAGTAGCAGCACGGAGTCTGAAAATGCACCAGGTGGACGGCAATAGACTGAAGAAGTCCCACGTAACAGGTTACTTGGGATTTAGTCATACTTGGTAAATCGTAGGTCTATTACACCTCTTCGTGGCCCTTCATACATATAGGCGTAAAAATATGTACAGACTACAGGATAATATATAAAGAAACAACCTTAGAAATCAAAATATTTTAATGAAATCAACATAAATATCATACCACACGATAATTAACTAAGCAAATAAAATAACTTCGTATTAACATTAGAATACAGGTGCACTTTGGTCCGTAACGGACATGTCACATCTCAGTGCTAGTTAAATAATGCAAACGGTAGTGAAAGTACGAAGTACAGAAATACTTAATCTTGTTCTAAAACATTTAGCCTCGTTTTTAGTTCTAAATAATATGAGAGATGTGTTCTTAGAGCAGCACAAAACATTGTATAGATGTCTCTCCTTATGGAAAATACAGTTGGCATGTAGTTGCGTCTAAGCCTTTTCGTATTAACACGAATGATAGTAATATCTTGTCAAATGTTGCTCTCTTATGAATACTGACATGAAATGCGGAATATAGCATTGTATGTTTAGCTGCATGAGTATCCGGCAAGTATAAAAAGTCCGCAAAGGAGCCATCGCTTATAAAAAAATATTATATAGCGTTAAAAATATAATAGTATTTTCACTAAAGATATTTCTCAACCATTCTGTAAAAAGGACGAATCTTAATTGTCCATTTTATTTATCGGTATTGCAACATAACGATTTAATTTAAAATGTAACTCATATCAAACGCGATATAAAGGAATGTTAGTTTACTCCAATCTCGAATTTAAATTCCGAAATTGTAAGTAGCCGGTTAATAATTTGGAGTGTAACGGCAATAGTGATGAATTTCGTACGATTGCTTTAGATGTTGAATTAAAGCTTGTAGGCCTGACGCATCATGAGGTCGAAATAGCAGTCATTGTCGATGGATACGCTGATGCTGCTGTAGTAGTTCATGAACTCCTCCAGAGTCACCTGTTACCGCAACAAAACAATAATATTTTTAAGTCAATATTTCTTGTTACCGTCCAAATTCCAATAATTTGATATAAAGAAAATAGGCTGATACGTTACTAGCGATTGAAAAGTGAAGTCTCAGAACCGACCCAATTTAGGCGTTTTTCTATTGTTATCAAAACAAAATGGGTTCTACTAAATTCCTTGCAAAACAGTGGAACTCAATTATTGTCCGAATGACAGCTACCTATTTATTTCACGTAAGCTCTTTTGCTATCTGTTGCGATTCTTATTTATCAATGTTCATCACTAGTACAGTATCATATTAATAACAAAATGTATATGGATTATCTATTTTCTTTTCTTGCTTAATTTGTTTCACATTTCACTTTCTTTTAAGATCGCATAACCACTAAACAATGTAAGTAATATGTCAATTGTCAAGTCATATCTAAAGAGATTTTAAACGGGCAATATTTTTACTGCATTATTAGAATGCAACTATAGCTCAAAAACATTTGAATGCATTTGTCTATCCAAATAGTGTTTGAATAGCCATATGCAGAATATAGACGTGTATTTTAATTATATGATTTTTATCGCCAGCCAATATATTGCAACCATACATTGCAGTAAGAATAATAGCTGTTTAGAAGCCCCTTTACTGTAAGTTGTATGAGCAGATTGTATGACCTTTTAACTGGATATAGAACAACAAAGATACTTTACCTTTCCATCGACAACGCCCTCAGCTTCGAAGTTAGAGAGGAACTTGTTCAGCACAGCGTCAGCCGAATCTTCACCACTCATGTATCTGTTGCGCAAACAATACATTTAATAATATACATTAAGTTTTAAGTACAGGTGACATCTTATTTGTAACACACGTTAGAGTGTATGCTCTCTAACTAAATTAGTCTGACCCAGGCGATTACTGGAACAAGACATTTGAGTGCAATATTAATTAGGCAGTAGCGTAATACGTGTAAAACGTAATATTTTACAGGAAAGAAATTTGAATTCTTTTTACATTCTGTGATTTTCTATTTTGCTCAAGTATGAGCAATTATTTGAATATTGAAAAAAGGTAGTAACCTTCAAATAATTGTTCTTAGGATGAAATAAGCCCTATACTTTTGTGATTTAGTTGTATGTTCTTTGCAGTTATTATTATGAGTCTTTTAATTTAAAAAGGTGCACATTTAGGGCCTTGTCTTAAATGTCTCCTCTAGCACGTAATACATTTTAACTCAGTGATAACATAGCGATTTTATTACTTAAATAGTACTAAAGTTAAATAATAGAAGTTCAAAATTATGTAATGTGTTTTAAAATAAACGACGCGACGATATCCGTATAAAGTAGTTTAATTTCAATGTTCTGAAATGTGTACCTTGGATGTGCGTTAGGAGAGTAAACTCCTCGAATGTCATCGACGGTGATAGCACCATCACCAGTTCGGTCCAGTTTCTTGAAAGCCTGCTCCACTATTGCGCGACGAGACTCTGACATGGGTGGCTGCAAGTAAGTTGTTATGAAGATATAAATGTATGAGTTAGAAACAATTAAGACATCGCCATACTTTGGTTGCATGAAAACATTAAAGAATAGTGAGCTCACACAGTTTTCAATATGAGTGAGCGTAATAATACTATATTATTTGTTTTTATATCTTGTTGATTTGCGTCTTAAATGATAACTAGCGTCCTGAAAGCGGACCAGTATTCCATACCCAAAAGGACAAAAATGTATATAAACCACAAATAGTTGCCAGGGTCTGGTTGTTATTTGTGTTATTTGTTATAATGGTTTAAAGTACGCCACAACACAGGCATTATTTCTAGAGCGAGAATTATTTAAAAAAGATAAAATACAGAAAAATTATCTATATGATGGTCAGAGAAACGGCCAGTATCAAATCTTAACAGTGTCTAACTTTAGTTACCGTTTATACCTACTTAAGGCATTTCGCGGGTGGTCTACCTATACGTTTGTTTATCAGTTTAGCAAAAAAAAACATTTGAGTATTTACCAAATAAGATCATATTTTATATTTATTTATTATTTTGCTTAAAATTAAACTACTATATACGGATTTTATCGCGTTGTTTATTTATCACTGTATTACAAAATTTTGAAAATATTACTCTACTACTACTATTGATTTTATTTGACTAATTTATAAGCTAATAAAATTATTTAAACTATTAAATCTATTTATTTTTGGTTTACACTTTCCCCGACGTTTCGGGTGCTTTTCAGCAGCCATGGTCACGGGGAGACTAAGATGATAGTTGCCTCAATGTTCCAGTGTAGTTATTTCAAAGTACCTGAACATAATTTAATTATTGGTGTTTCTATTTACGCAGAATGAGCTCAAAGTATCATGAAGTCTAGCTGTGGTTTGTTTCTTCTTGGGTTTGACTATTTGAAGTACTGGATCCCAAGCTGGTGGTACATTCCAACCATCTTCTCTATTGAAATTGGGATGTTTTTAATTTCAATAGCCTCGCGAAGCATCCTTGGCAGGAATCGGTGTTCTT
This sequence comes from Catocala nupta, assembly GCA_963675205.1. Lineage (NCBI taxonomy): Eukaryota > Metazoa > Arthropoda > Insecta > Lepidoptera > Erebidae > Catocala > Catocala nupta. The sequence goes on along the minus strand of OY776085.1, from coordinate 6,910,778 downwards.
TAGCGAGAATCTGTGGTTTGTCAAATCTCAGGTAATACAGTGATAAATAAACAACGCGATAAAATCCGTATATAGTAGTTTAATTTCAATGAATAACATTCGCGTAAACAGAAGACAATATTATATTTTGCTTAAACTTATTACAACTACAAATTACTAATCAGTCTGGTCAATTTAGACATGCAAAGGTACAAAAATTCGCATCGAGCTAAAAATTGGTGGGAATGTTCGGTACACCATTATATGTAAAATCTGAAAAGTCACCATCAAATTATCTATAAAAATATCTTAATACTATTTTCCTAAGACCCACAATTTCTAAGATATAACGGTTCAAACAATTGAAAAATTGTATTTTAATAATATGCACACGTTTCCACGCCACCTGTGTGGTAGTATACTTAGCCCGAAATAAGAATAAAATAATGGAAGTTACTTATGAATTCCACACTATGTCGGGCCTGTCTCGTGGAGTTTAGGCTTGTTTCACACGTACCACAACCACATTACAAACACAACCACACCACGAAGGCGGGCGCAATTTTGTATTGAAAAGAATAGTAGAATTTACACGGACAACATTTTGCCGTCATTATAGACCACGTGCGTGATACCGAACACATCGCAACCACAACGACACCGCGAACTAGCGTCCGACCACATCGCAAAGACAACGCTGCGTCAACGCACCGACACTGCAGACGTCGTCTTCTTCTTAATAAAATCCATTACAAGGATAGCAACAACAATGTTTCCTCTTAGAATTCCATGAGTTTGTTTAGTCAATGCGTGTTTCCTCAATGAAAACCGATGTCGAACTGTCTATCTGCACTCGTGAGAGTCATTGCGTCGTCGCAACCACATCGCAACTACTAACGACAACTCAACCACATCCACATTTTGTAGGAACCACAACCCAACTGCAAAAAGCTGCAGCAACACTATTTACACGTAACAACTGCTTGATCACCTTTTGTCGCGTCGATGTGGTGTGGTTGTGGTACGTGTGGATGAAGCCTTTGAAATATGATGAACTATAAACACTTACACGGATGTGAACGAGGAATTCATTCAGGCTGATGGAGCCGCTCTTGTCTGTGTCGAATTGGTCGAACAGATCTTCTGCATCCTGTAAATAGTAAAATAGTTAATATCTTGCGACGGCCTCGGTGATGCAGCGGATCCCTACCAATTTGCATAAAATTTTAAGACATAATATAACATGGCCTACTTTTGTTTGTCCTAATTATTATATTTACGCATAACATTATATAAGTACATACGCATATTTTTTGTAAGCATAATCATAAAGTTGAATTGTTTATTATCACAACTGGTCGCTTGGGGTAATAATTATCACTAAGATAATTATGTCAACATAAACTGTATGCCAAAAACAATTATGAAAATCTATTATTATCCCATAGTATATTAGGAAAAAAAACATTATGTGAAAGGAAGGGATCCCTGATGCAGCAGCTGTATCATTAATTTATCTAGGAGTATTTCCCACAGCGATGATCTACATACAATCCAAGAATGTTGTGTTGAAATCTAACATCCTGATGTTGGCACCAGATATTTCAGGGGTGGGGGCATTGCCGACTAGTGTTGAGTAGGACATGAATTTGAAATGAGTTTGTAAGAGTTGCCTCTTTTTTGTACTGAGCCAGTACAATGTCCCACTTCAAATGAGGCGAGGCGCCTTGAAGCACAGCGGTACATTTGAAGTTATGAGTAATTTTGTCATCTAGTGTTGCTGTGTTGATTGTACCTTACAAAATGAGGCGAGGCGCGTCTTGAAGCACAGCGGTACATTTGAAGTTATGTGTATTTATGTCATCTACAATCTTACAAAGTGTGATTAACGTAAAACTAACCACAAAGTATAAGAAGCGAATGTCTTAGGACAATTGATAATATTTTCGTAACATTTTAAACAACGTGTCGAATGTAACTTGTTTGTGCAAAGCAACTAAGAACACCTGTCATTTCGATTATTCGATTAAATATTATTTAATATATATTTTTTTAATATAAATAGGCAATTACACAAGTTGATTTTAGAGAAGGTACGATTTATTTAAAAAGGAATTAATGTTAAATTGTTTACGTAATATTTGCCAGCCTCCGAAGGCATAAAAGTAGCTACTGTGTATACCTAGCCATAAATTTAAATAATAAACAACAGTAAACAAACTCTAATAATACAAATTAAATGCTTTAATTGGACGGAGCCTTTAAAACCATAAAATATATGTAATCAAATAAACTTTTCTAAGCATAACAAAGTCGAAGAAAGTGAACAAAAGCGTTAGGCATATCGTTGTCTCACTCGGTGACGTTTATAATTGGTAAATAAAAAGATGCACTATTAAAGTGCAGCATTTGACGTGTTCTCTCTCACTCACTCTACGCTCATGTCATACACGACGAACGCGACATAAAATTTGAAGTGGTACATGAAAAAATTTTGAGCCGCTCTTACATTAGTACGTCTTGTACGGGACAAATGTCATGCCTCTTGTAAGTCCTACTCAACACTATTGCCGACCTGACATCTCTTATATGATATGCCTGCGCTAATGGGTAGTACAGAGTAATTAGGATTTTCTCTTAAAGGTTTCTCGGTAGCAGAATGTAGTCTGAACGGGCACGTTACGTGGGACTTAAAACAGTTGGCGAAAAGTGGGTGTAATAGGTCAAGTCATAAAACATTTATTCATTTAGATCACAATATAATTACTTATGGACGTCAAAATATATAGGTAGGTGTGTTTACTAAATTACTGACGCTACATTTGGGTTATTTGGTAGATTCAGGCAGAGGGCCAGTGCAAAGCCTGCAAGAAACTTAGATCTATCTATTACACCTACTTTTCCACATATTTATTGGAGATAGAGACATAAGCCTAATTATGTATTCAATTTTATCTTTCAATATCTCAGATACATATTAGATTATAAACCGACATTAAGTCAAAACATCGGATCGGTCTGAAAATTGAATAATTTCCTTATCCTTCAATTTTTATAATGCATACTGCCAAGCAGTAGAAATCACAAATTACCTACATAAATACAAAGGTAAGGATTACCCTGCCTGTGGTCGAATGTCCTAATGAGTATAATCTGGTTGTCTTTGAGTCGCAATTAGTAAATAGAGGCAGGCGTACACCATCGTCAATCACGAATAGTCGTTCAACATCACTGCCCTCGTAATCGAGAGGTCAGTAAGTCATGGAAGGGCATTTTTTAAATTACTGATTTGGAATGCGTCTCTACTGCAAACAACATATTTCTTTCTTTTCTTTTGTCATTTATGTTCTATATGTCAAAAGAAAGGCAAATATTTGTTGTTATCAGTAGAGAAGCATTCCAAATCACTAATTTAAAAAAATGGCCATCTTTGACTTGCCACAATGGCCATCTTTGACTTACTGCCCTCTCGATTACGACGGCAGATCAGGTGAAATTAGGTCAAATGCAATTATATCCTCAATAAAAAAGAATTTCGTCACTTGGTCTCTGCTACCGGACTGCGTTTTGTAAATTCGAATTCCACACAAAACAAATATTTGTGTGATCCATAAGATGCTCTGGATATACTTAAGAGTCCGTGAATTGTTGGGAATTGTACTGTTAGGTCTGCAGCCCAATGCGAGAATAATGCGAGAATAACTGTTTTCTACAAATAAAACAATAATAGGTGATAGAAATACCTCTTTGCTGAGCTCCAGTCCTGTCTCCTTGATACCATTCATGAATTCCTCCTTATTCAGTTGCTTGCTACCATCGTCGTCCATTCTTCGGAAGATCCTGGAAAATCGTGTTCAAGATCTTAATATTCATTTATAATATGAAGAAATACAGTATGTATTTCTTCATATAGGTAATAAAAGTTAAAAGGGATTTATTAAATGATAATTTTATTAGTTAACAATTTTAAGTATCTTCATTTTATATAGTGTCAAGTGACAATATTATTGTAATTTAGTTCCAATTTGAGTTTTATAATGCTGTAAAGAATTATTATAAACTATTATAAATTGTTGTATCCATAAAAAGCTGAGAACTAGCTCTCTGCACAGGGGATATTATCGTGCGCAAGTGTATCCGCAAACACAAGAGCACTCTTATTCCCTCAATCTCATAGTCCACGGGACGACATTCCGACACGACCCGACCGGAGAAAATTAGGCGCAGGACCAACGACTTTACGTGTTTTCCGTGGCATAGGGTTGAGTAACACCGCCAACTTTTTATTTCTTAACATTGAAACTTAACGTTTTTGCTATCGAACCCAAGACCTCATGCACAGTTGTGGCATTCACTACCGCTGCACCACCGAGACAGCAGAATAAACAAACGTCCAGCTCTACTATATTCGTATTATTAATAACTAGAATTTTCCCGCGGCTAAGCTCGCGTAAATGTAGGTTAGGTTAAGTCAGATTAGACCCTATGTCCTTTTCTGTTCCCCTGACAACGTGTATGCGAAATTTCATAATGTTCGGTCGAGTAGTTAAGTCGTAAAAGCGTAAAAATCAAACTCACATTCGCATTTATAATATTAGTTAGGATACTATTCATTTTCGGACCATGGGGCCTAAAACTGTGTCTAGATATTGTTATATGGACTCATTATGCAGGGATGGCGTAATGGTTTAAGTGTTCGCCTCACCACTGTAGCTGCGCCGAGTGTTGTGGGTTCAATCCTCACACGGGACAAACATTTGTGTGATCCACAAACGTTTGTTCCGAACAGTCCCCTGCGACACAAATTTTTCCTAGTGCGGGAGTTGCCTTTTTACAATAAATAAAAAAAATATAGTACCTCCCAAGGCCTAGTATCCCAGAAGCGCCTCTCGACAGGCACAAGAGCCGCAGCTTGTCGATGGGCTCCGTGGCCGAGGCGAGGGCCCGCGCAGACCTCTGCATCAGCTCCTCGTCCTGCCTGGACGTCGCTGACATCGGTCTGTGCCATGCTACTGTAATGAGATAAAATATTCATTGAAAAACTGGCTACTTAAAGCCTTAAACGTGTTTGTGATAAGAGATAGATCGATTTTGCCGAATACAAATATCTAGCAAAAATTCTATTCGACAATTCCCACCCCTAAACAGTTTAGGTCTTATTTACTTAAACTTATTTATATAAGTAATATACATACATATATTTCTGCGTGGATTGGTGTTAATTTAATTGAATAAAGCTGGCAAGTTCATAAGATTGCTGTTTTTAATTAATAATTTTGCTAAGTAATTAAATAGTAGAAATATGATTAAAATCTACTGACATGTTTTAATCTATTTAGATATGCAATTAATTGTTACAATGAAAATTATTATTATTTACCTAAGATATAATGTGTAATTTTTTTTAATAAAGCCGTGTCATTGAAATATTAATAGAACTTAATCCCAAAAACAGCTATTCGTTTTTACAGTACTGTTATTTATTTATTAAGGATCTCTTACAAGAAATACAATTTCTCAATCAATAAATCTTGATAATTAAAATAAGGTCTCCTGTTTTCTCAATTACAAGAGATCACAACATGCCAAAAGAAGAAGTACAAACAATTAGATTTTAAAGAAAGTAAGTAATACGAAAGCATATGCTAAAAATTATTATATACATAAATATGTACTTTTGGAATTGCATTAATCAATCATGCTCAATCATAAACATCTCAATACAACAACTTTGTCGAGCATTCGGTAAAGCCTAATATTCAGCCAAGTACGAATATTTGGTGCCTAATATTCAGCCAAGTACGAATATTTTTTATTTATTTTTTATATATGAGCGTGACTTTTTCTTCTTATTGCCTAATTAAGAAGCATGAGAACTTTTTTTGACGTGGTTGTATACTGTGACGCTTACCCCTCCGTGGAGGCGGGCGGAGCGGCTATGTCGGGCTCACCCGGGGAAAGATAGAAAGTCCCGAGTTCTACCGACTAAACCTACCACAATGTTCTTTCGGTCCCATTCCACGGTCTATGGCCGGGGCGCAAAGATCGCTCGCGCATTCATTCTGTAGACAACCATAAGACCTGCCTGGGAGAAATAAGACAGGTCTAAGGTAAAGCAGTCGGCACACTAAACTGAATAATAGCTTGTACACAAAACTGCGATGCGACGTCGCATCGTAAAAGTCTACGAGCTCCTACGACGCACCGCAAGAACTTGAGAATTGATTCGCATCGCGTATTCTTGCGATGTTACGTCACACTTATTGACGCCAATTTAGTCCGCTCTGACACAGCGTGTGGGAACACATAAGCAAATTTTAATGTAAAAAAATGACAGATTACGACGTAGATTTTTTATATCGAGCGCCCTGTTCTTTGGGACACTAATAACGAGGATTATAAAAATAAATCAGACAAGAAGCTTAGAAGAACGTATGTAAAAGCTTATTTCCAAATTTCAAGGAAAAAGAAAGCAATGAAAAAACTAAACTTGGTAAATACATTTATTACAACTTTTTACTTTTTACTTAAACTACAAATTATAAAATTCATTATTGATCACAAAAATTATTCTTTGAATTGCTGACAAACTTTTTTGCGTAGAGAGCGAGACACTTTTTTGTTTTTGCTATGTGATCCTTTTATACCTGTTCTATTGACTTATTACTTTAGGAAGCGACCAACAATGAACTGCCGCTTGCATCGTATATTCTGAATTTTTTTTTAGTTGCCAGCTCAAGGTTCCAACTTAACTAGTAAAGTAATTCGAAAATTCGTTTCTTATTATATCTGCACTTACTATATCTGCATTCATTCGTTGTTGGAGTTTTAGTAGTTTGGAATCATCTATGATCATTTCAACAGGGGTTTCTTATCCATCACGGTTCAGTACAAAGTTATGTAATATGCAACAAGCGTTGACAATGTCTACTGCAAAATCATATGAGACGTTAATGGGCCGGTGAAACATTCGCCACTTATCGGCCAGTATACCGAACGACTCGACATATCTTCTCGCCCTATTCAAACGGTATTTGAATACTCCTTGTTTAACAGACAAATGCTTTGCCCGAATAAGGGCGCCTGAAGTTATTCGAAATAGGAAAAGCTTCGTCTGAGACAAAAAAAAAACAAAACTAAACAAAAGATAATACAAAACAGAAATGATAAAACACTAATCTTTCAAATTTTAACAGAATTGCTTCAACGTCATGGCTAATCCGAATAGCAACTACCAGGGTGGCTATCAAACTCAACATTTTGCTTCATCTCAACAAACATACCACGTCCACATTCATCAAACATACCAGATCAAAATGATTCACCGAGTAAAAAAGTAGTAGAAAAATCATTACCTACTAGGTAATGATTTTTCTACTACTTTTTTACTCGAGCGTCTTAAGCACACTTTCAATGGAAGAAGACTTTTATTTTTGGTAAATTTAATCGATTGTAATATTTGATAACCTCTTTTTCTAGTAACAACTAATGTTAACAAATAATGAATTATTCTTTTACTTTACCTGATAGTGAAGCCAATCTTAACAGGAATTCTCCCTTTTTACGAACGTTTCTGAAGATATGTTGATAATAAACTTAAAAGCTCTTCGAATGAAGATATGCTCATTCTAAAACAATAAAAATATTTTTTGCTCTGTTTTCAACCTTCGTATTTTAGACGAAAGTAGTTTCCATCGGCGTTCATAATAGTAATAAATGGATGAACCCAAAATCTTCTTTGGTTCTTTTTCCTGTATCTCCTTTGCAATAACAGAAGTGCGCACTTCTTTTTACGATCTATGTCACGACCTAGTTTACAAAATACGTTCAGTACGGTTGACGCTCGTTGAAAGAATGGTCACCCGAATCGTGGAAGGGAGACGCCTTGTCGCACGAAATCGCATCGCTGCAATTCGTGTCGCAGTTTTCTGCGTTGCGAATTCGCATCATCCCGATTCGCAGTTTTGTGTACAAGCCTTTTGACCAACCGACTTTACGCAAAACAAAACTAATCAACGTCACTTGTTACGTCATTATCCAATATTCAAAACAAGCTGAAACAGGCACGCGATCACGAAAACAACGACAAAACCAAAATTACTCTTTGACCCACATTTATTAAATTTAATTTAATACTCAAGATCAGTATCTTTCTAAACACCTAATAACGGTAGTAAATGTTTCTTGATTGTAGTAAACATATCAATATGCATCTGTTCATAAATTCTTAAAAGCAAGTTATGTCAGGCATTTAAGAATAAATACCTAGAATACTCTAGATGAATATGAAGGAGCAGGCGCTGTAAAACGTGCATAATAGTACCAAATATCAAATATAATTAACCATCTAACATTTAAACTGGAAGGCGCACATTGAAAATTAAAAGAAAAATATCCAGCGCCTGCTAAGCATTATCGATCCTGTCTGAAACAACAAATACAAATGTAAGCAGAAATGCATATTTTGGAAATGTTTATCCTTTACTACTGTATGATATAATCTACTGGAGGAACTCAACAAACATTTAATCCACATTTATTCTCCAAAAAAGGTGTATTAATTTTAAATCTGCTTCAAGTGGCAATATCCGTAGTAGATGTACAATATAAATCTTCCCACAATAAATAATATGAAATTCTATAAGATTACTTATATCACCACTATTCGTGTCTTCAACAAATTACCAACAGCTATGAAGGAATTAAATAGAAATATATTAAGTTAAAAAGGTGGTTAATTGAAAATGTATTTTACAACCTTCAAGAGATTTTTGAAAAGCAATGATATGAAATGTATTTATATTATTTAGTGTTAAGTTTTGTCCTTATATGTTGCATGTCCGATATGGACAAACTGTTAGGTCTAAAAACATATGTTTTATTAATACGATCAGTTACTGTACACAGTTATCTATGCAATAAATTGATCTTTATATTTATTTTTAAATACCTAAAGTTTGAAAACTAAACACAATGAACTCATAAATTAAAAAAATAACAAGCTTTTATCGTTAATTGCTTTCGTGTACGTTTAATATATTAAAGTCTGTTCAGCGGTTGCATCGTGATTTAAATTATATTATTATAATTAGTGAGATTTAGTGGCATGGTATTAAATATTTCGGCTCGGAAGTTAGCTGCGAGTGCATGTGTGCGCAGGTACAGTCGAGTCGATAATATGTAATTAGATTTAGTTTCAGGTCCTTTTATTTATATTGGTTTAAAGTGTTCATAAAACTATGAAATAAGTAAGTAGGTACTATTTTATAAGTATTACGAATACATATTTATTATACAGGTTTATTATATGAAAAATGTTAAATGTACTGTCAAGAAAGGTTAAGAAAAACAAAATACATTTTATTAAAGGAGACGGGCAGAGTCCCTTAGTTCGTCAGGCCCATCGCGGACAAGAGTGAAAATGTAATCAAATTACTGCTAAAAACAAACAAATGAAATATGTAAAAAAAAAGTATATTAATGGTGGTATTAAAGATATATTTGAGTCTATATGTATAATTCTAGGTTATAATAATGACACCATTTTGTTGGTACGAAAATTGTAGGTACATATTTGTTTATGGTTTATATAATTATAATAAGTAAATCATATATATTTTATAGATAAAAATATTTTAGGTATAAGTAGTAATATTCATAAATACTATTTTATTGTTTTTTGATTAGTATCTTGCGTGGGAAAAATGAGGCTCAGCCCGTAGTGACTGTAATTAATATCTTGAGACAACTTACACAAATATCCAATAATAACAAAGCCAGGTCAACCGAAGATGCAGTTTCAGAATCCAAATAAATAGCCAGGTCACAAATAAATCACAGTCGCAAAAATAAATACAAGTTTATTAACGTTTACTGCGCACGAGTGCAAAGTCAACACGAATGTAACTTGTTGCTATTTTTGACAGCTTTATTGTTCGTTATTGCCATTCCGTTTCTGTTATTGAATATAAGCCTTTTGATCCAACATAAAAATAAAATAATAATAGAAGAAGCGCACGTATAAACATAAAGTCAAACGCCAGTAATTATAGTTAAACATACCTTACCGTGATTGATATTTATTTAAACTATTATAACTGTTCAAACTGACAATCGAGACCATGTATTGTATATTAAAAACATTAATTTAATAATAATAATAATGAATGAATTAAGTGAACAAGTAAAAACGCTTACAATGCAGTTACAAAGCGCACACTTAGAAATAGAAAATCTAAATACCGAAAACTTCCGTCTCAAGTCCGATCTTCAAAATATGGTAAAAACAATTAATGCTTATAAAAAAATATGCTCAACCCCTGAACGGAAAAGTATAGCACCAGTATCATCTGCAAAGAAATGCAAATTATTGCCAAACAAAAGCTCAAATGTACAAAAGACAATTATAAAAGATTGTATATCAGAATCATGTAGTATTTCCTGCTCTTACACGACCATTAAGGCTGATAAAGAAACCCAAACACATGACTCCAAAAATCAAACAACAAATAAATTAACAACAACACATAATTTATCTACACCCTATAATAATAATATACCTGAACATACCGGGAAGTTGACGAGTATCATAGCGAAACGCAAACAGAAAAGCAAACTATGCGTTCTAAGCAGTTACAAGTCCAGAGGATCGTTATCCATTATTGAAGACGTCTTTTCGAAATACTTTGACTTTTGTCATTATGTATTTCCAAACGGGACTGTTAAGGAACTTCTGTACGACATAGAAAATAAATTAAAAAAATTTACACTATATGATTACTGTATTCTATTAATTGGAGAAAGTGACATCAAAGATGACAAAAATTACATTACTACGATTAACATGATGAAGGAAGCATTCCAGAAAGTAGCCCACACAAACAATATTATTTGCTGCCCTACATATATAACAGGAGCACCTATACACAATTTCAGAGTGGAAATGTTCAATAATCTCATTCATCTGTCGATACAAAACAATGAGTACGCGTACCTATTTGACAGTAACTATGGACTATCATTGAATATGTTTTCTTACATGACTGGCAAGATCAATAACAAAGGTATAAGAAATATATATGATCGGATTATACATAATATTTTAATTGACATGAAGATATTCAATAATTCTGACGTACACACATATAATACTCCTAACATAACGACGAAATCTCCTCAAAATGAGACTGATACTCAGTTTTTCTCTGAAAAACATATGTATGTCCTACACCAAAACATAGCAGGGCTACTTAACAAATCTGATGCATTATGTATAAACCTGGAAGAACTTAGAGACAACAATAAATACATAGACGTCATATGCATAACAGAGCATTTTATGATGGCAGGGCACGAATTAAATTTAAATCTACCTAACTTCGTTCTGGCATCCACATACAGTCGTAGTAATATTAAGAGAGGTGGAACGTGCATTCTACTAAAAAAGGAACATAAGTACAGGGAAATACCGGATATTAGCAGATTTTGTCTTGACTATGTATTTGAATGTTGTGCGGTCGAATTACTCGACCTCAAAATTGTTATCGTCTGTGTGTATAGAGTACCTAAACAAAAAAACGTGTATACATTTTTCTATAGATTTGAAAAAGTTTTATTACATATTTCAAAATTTAGTTGTAAAAATGTTTTGATTGCTGGTGATTTTAATATAGATATTTTAAAGATTAATAACATATCATTAGATTTTGAAAGCCTGTTGTTAAATTACAATTTAAAGTTAGCACTGCGAGAACCGACGAGACTATCAAGTAAAACGTGTATAGATAATTCTGCACATAACTTTAAAAAGCATTGCAGAACTGAAGTTTTAGAGAAGTCTAATATCTACAGCTCTGATGACCCAAGCGCAGCTTATTAATATTTTATTGACGATTATAAACTTTTTTATGATCTATGTTTCCCTAAAACACTGTCTTTGATAAAAATAAACAGTAAACCAAAATGGGTTTCAAATGGCGTTAAAATCTGCAGTAAAAGAAAAAGGCATTTGTTATGGAATCTGAGACTAAACCCTTCTATAGAAAATAAATTAAAGTATAATAAGTATTGCAAAATATTCATAAAAATCATAAACATGACTAAACGTGCACAAAATAATTATAAAATAAAAACATAATTAAATAAATGTAAAACAGCATGGCATATAATAAATAAATCAAGATTAAATTTACCTAGTAATAGTATTAATAACATAGAAACTGTTGATGGAAATAACATAGATGATCTAACAGAAATGGTTACAATGGGTAAACAACTATTTCATTTACAAGTTTTATACCAGGTGCTGGAAGAAACGTTACCTCTTTAATCAATAAATCTCTAAACTCAATGTTTTTGGCACCAAGTTCGTCCCATCAAATAAACAAAACTATAAAAAATTTGAAAAATACAAACAGTGTAGGACATAACGGCATTAACACTAAAATTATTAAAGCAGTTAGTGAAGATATCTCTAATCATCTTAGCTACATAATTAACTTATGTATTTCAAAAGGAATATTTCCAAATAATCTTAAGCTTGCAGTTATAATGACTCTCGAGATGTTCAACAAAAAGAACGGTTCCACCGTTCTTTTAAAAGGATAATCGAATATTAATATAAAATTATACAATTGCGCTGACGTACGCACACATTGACTTACTATGCAAAAAAATAAGTAGTCTAGCATATGCATTATATAAACTTGCACCAACTTTAAATACTGATGCATTACTATCGGCATACTATGGTCTTGTAGAATCCGTGCTTAGGTATGGCATCATTTTCTGGGCTAACTCTACTAATAAAGAAATGGCATTCAAAATGCAAAAGCGATGCATACGTGCTATGTTCGGCATCCAAATTACAGAGAGCTGTAGGCCAATATTCATTAAGTACAATATTCTCACGCTTCCATCACTGTACATAATGGAAACAGCCTTATTTGTCAAAAACAACCAACACTTATTCCCACGATTACCTGAAAACGGAAGGAGTAATCGACGGGACAAAAGTAGACTTTGTGTTCATCCCGCCAAAACAGCATTGCTATATAAAAGTGTTGTGTGCAAAGCTCCAATAATCTATAATAAGATTCCCGAAAACATTAAACTACTTAACATAGAATTATTTAAAAAAGCTTTCAAAAAATTTCTCTGTCATAAATGTTATTATAATGTAGATGATTTTATTAATGATAAATATGTGTGAGAATTTTGACATACATATATTATGGATAATAATTTGATATAATTTTTTTTTTCTTTATATATTGTTATTCTGCTGTATCATTCTAATTAATATTAATTCAATTTGTACTATTCTAATCTCTTGTCTAATTCTAATTTGTATTATTTTAATTTATTTAATTCTGGTCATCGTTATTATTATAATTTGTATTAATTTATGTCGTTAATTAATATTTTATTTTTATTTTTCATATGTGATAATAATTAAATGAAACTATAGTACTCTTATTGGACTGAGAAGATTTTGTATAACAATTCATAATTTATAATCATATTTGTACACCAGTTTTGGTAGAACATGTTAAGTGTCTAACGAATATTTAACATCAATAATATGCATTTACTATGTATTATTATATTCACACATGTTTTGACAAATAAACCTATCTTTATCTTTATCTTTAAAATAAATAGTGCCCTTATCTATTTTTAAGGCTGGCAACATTAGAAACTCGAAAAAGCAACTGTTTCCAGTTTTACAGTACGTTTATTACCTTTTTCGTGATATTTATATCTAAACCATAGATTTTTTGTTTACAGTAATTAAAAATCAATAAAAATAAGTACTTTTTTTCCTGTATACATTTAACTTCTGTCCGTTGTTTTTGTGAGGGCCGAAATTCGCCGATGTCCTTTAGAATCAGAATCTTTATTTGTAAATATAGGTTACGGAGATGTTAGGTACATTTGATTTTGTTTTACTATATTTCACCAAAATACGGCATACAAATATAATTATTGCATACTTATGTCTAAATAATATATCATTACAATTTTGAGATGCATTATCATAAAAATACTTTTTTTATTTATTTTATATAGCAGATAATTAATAGTGTGTAGCAATGAGAATATTCTAATCAAATATTATTCTATTCATTAAAACAATGTATGGAAATAAAATTATAAGTTAGCATACGCGCGCCTCTGTGTCGTGTCCGTCTCCCCCTTTAGGGGGAAACAGTAGGGCCTTTATTTTGAGTAGTGCCTATCTTGGGTAGGTCTTATTGCGTAGGGGCCTGCCGTTTCATACGGCGGGCCGTAACCTCGGCGGGGTCGCGACCGTATGCGTAAGTGATTCGCGCGGCCCCGTCGATAGTGGTTTTGTCGAGGAACACCGTGGTAGGTTTAGTCGGTATTCCGGGAGGTACATTATTTCTTTTCCATCTTTCGTTTACCCCGGCGAGTCCGATATAATCCCTCCGCCCGCCCCCGCGGAGGGATATGCGTCATAGCATATCACCACGTAAAAAAAAAAAAAAAAATAGACAATATGGTTATGAATGTAAACCAAAAAATAAAATAAATAATCAATTAATCATATAAAATAAAATACAAAATGTCAAATTGTTTATCTGCACACTAGATGATCTCAATTGATGAATGTTAACCAAAAAAATAAAATAAATAAGTAATTGAATTACTTAATCAAATAAAATAAAATAAAAATGTCAAATTGTTTATCTGCACAATAGATGATGTCGATTGAATAATTATATATGTCTTCATTCATAACAATTTATATGGAATTATCATTTAAATATTCGTTTACAGAGTAATAACATTTTTGTAACAATATTGTATGCAGTCTGTTTTTAAAACTTATGATATATAGGTCTTTTATAGCATCAGGCAGTTAAGGGTGAAACTGACAGACGTTCAGAAAAATTAAAATAAAATATTAGAGAAGTGCAATAGCTAGTCATACTTTTGACTGTCTATCTATTAGCATAATTAGTGTTTAATAATAAAACAACAAAAACCGATGGAGTTCATTCATTTATGGTCGTAGTGTACAAGAAAGTTAAATATTTATAGTAATAAAAAAAAAAACATTTCTCAGGTAGTACTTAGGTCAGCTAGTAAAGATCGATATAGATAGCACATATTGGTTTTATATTGTTGACATTTTCTAGAACGAGGTATATAAGTTCGTAAATGGCCATATTAATGGTGCTATAATTTTACAAAACCCTTTTTTTTCGGATTCTAATATGCTCTAAATAATCGTATACAGCTTTGTAGATAACCTTTTCAAAAATTTAAATAAATTGGAATGAGAGAAATAGGTCTATAGTTTTCAATAAGTTGTTTATCAAGTTTTTTATACAAGAGTGTAACGATCGCTAAACGATTGACGTCTTTAATCGCTCAGGAAAAATCCCATTAGAAATACATTTATTTATAATATGACTTAAGTGTGGAGCGATATAAGTGCTTTAATAAATTTAGTGCATATACCGTCGTAGCCTACGCTGTTTGTATTCTTGACAAGTTTAATATGGTGTTTGTTTATGTACTGCATTCTGTGTAGTTTGTAGCGGCGCTATACGTTTGACAGTTTGTGTCCCCTTGTCATGCCTTTTACCTTTGAGACTCATTTGTGATTAAGATTCATAATCGCTATGCCTGCAAGTAGTGATTTTTGGGGACAAGTTTTCTTTTACGTGATGATAGGGGCGTTAAATTTCATTTTTCTGGATTTATATATATTTTCTTGTAGGTTTCAATTATTTTCAGGGCATTTTGAATGTCTGTTTTTAGACGATAGTTTTCTTTCCCTACTTAAATTGTCGATTTCTTAATGAGCACTCATTAATTGTGCAATGATAGCATCGTTATTGTCGTGGAAACTATCGGTTATACTTAGCATCATAGTATCTAATAACGATTTATCGCTGCAACTTGTTGTATTCATAAGGTCATCTAACGAGCCAGTTAATCGTCTTTTGCGATATGTTATGTTATTGTTATATATATTATATTTAAAGCATACATATAATACATTTTAAGACAAGGGCTGTATCCCTTCCATAAAAGCTTCTTTGCTGGTAGAAGGAATCGCTTCCATGTAGCTTCCTTCGTTTTCACTCGATTTAGATTCCTCCTCAGTGTCAGTATCGGATTCATTTTCACTGACATGGATAATGAATTCCTCTGTCAAATTGTCGATCACAACGTCACTTTTTTATATTCTTACTACTTTCCGCCACAATGACACCCATTCATTTGCCCCCATTTCATTAACTTTTTGTTGGATCAATTCCATGACAGTGTTTACATTCCAGGTCACGTTTTTTTAGCAATATACTGTGTTCTTGCAATCCATGCCATTTCGATTGGGATTAGGTAAAGGTGCTAAGGAGGAAGACATTAAACGGAGTGATTGTTTTCTTTAAAAATACTATCTAAATTATACTTTTTAAAATTATCTTTATTTTGAGCAATTAATTTGTAGAGTTGCGGTTTTTTTTTCTCAAAAGATATATTGAAGTTGTGAATGCACCTTTTAATCACCCCTTGATCAGAACTTTCAATGCTAGTGACTGTCTTTATACCTTTTCTTTTTTTGCCGAGTGTACGGAACATTGCCATCATACCTGACTGCTTTGTTTTCGATGCTAGCATTTGCACAGTTCTAAGCGAGACACCTGTAGCAGCCGCCACCTGTTTTTGAATCTGCTGGGAAGGTATTTGAACGCCTTCTTCATTCTCCTTTTTCATGAATACCATGACGTGATACGCCATTTTCCTGGCTTGTCTGCGTAGGACATTTTACCTTCCGCGAGGCATTTTTAAATAAATGCACACCAAACTAACACGTCAACCGCGCAACCAACCAACAGTTAGAACTTTAATGTAATTAACGAAAATAAGAATAAACTAAACTAACTAAAAATTATTATAATTAGTGAGATTTAGTGGCATGATATTAAATATTTTCATCAAACGGGTAAAACAAAACATAAAATGTAGACGGTTGCTTTCTAAGATAAGCTAACTAGGTACCTACTTACCCACTTGTTTTCTTTTTAAGTTCTAAAGGACGTAAGTTTGAACATATTTACAATATTATTTTTGATGCCACTGGCGTAATGTACTTACGATGTAACTTTAAAATAAGTATGAATTATAAACCAGCAAAACACTACACGACATCAGACCTCTGAACTCTTTTATGCATTACAACTTCTGCAATTCTAATAACTGATCGTTTGCCCATGGAGAAAGAAGAAAGCAAAGTCATACATAAATAATACTACAAGGTATGTTTATAACGAATTACCCGCCTACAATTTCCATAAAATAATTTTCTAATAGTTTTAAGAGATTTAGGTTACCATTCCACTAGTCCTATTTCCTATTTTTAATTAAACGAATTAAATTATTCATCCATTAAATCTAAGTATATTAAGACAATTAATTAGATTAATGGTAATCCATTAATCTAATTTACTACATAAGTAGCTCAACTGTCATTTTATTAGAATAACTATAAACTTTTTATTTCAAGACAGGAAGAAAAAATATAAGCTATCTATATACATCAGTTCTCTGCAATTACAATCTTTGCAGAAAAAGTGGACATGTTAAGAACAAATCTATATATAATATTGAACAAAGAAAATAAATTAGTTGTAAATCCAGTTGCACATAAATCCCGCATGACACATATTCAACGTACAGTCGTGTTACTAATATAGGGGTCGGCAACCGACTACCTACAGCTGAGGGCAATCGATACACAGTCCGCTTAATTATTTACATCATCAAACATTACAGACCTAACACACATAATATGATAAACGATAACTTCGATTTTATTCAACGAAACTATTAAAGTACGACGCATAGTTTAATAAAAACTGTATCCTCATCTTTCGACTTAATTCGGAATAATGTTTCTTCTGTTGTTTTGTTTAAAGCTTTCATAATATATACATACGTTGGTTCGTATTACTTTAAATCGTCTTAGATGACACATGAAAGGCCATGTATTTATATAGTTTTGAAGCTAACATTCTAAATAACAATAAGAAATATTTGTTTTCATAACAAGATTGCGTCGTACCTATAAAGATCTAGGTTTCATTCTGTTGTAAGACATGTGTTGTTAATTCACCAATTAATCATCACGAGACCATTTAGAATAAACTATATCAAGTCAATTTACTATCGTGATAAATGTTATCACTTATCAAGTTTATAAATCCATAACAGTGATAATTGAGATACAAAATCGAATGTCAAATACAAGATGGATACCACTTACTATTTGACGAAGTTTTCGGTTTGCCAAGATACATCCTATTCATTAGTTATTGTAATAACTAATACACAACACACGTGTTCAGCAGTTTCTTACACGCGACATTTTATAA
This sequence comes from Catocala nupta, assembly GCA_963675205.1. Taxonomy (NCBI): domain Eukaryota; kingdom Metazoa; phylum Arthropoda; class Insecta; order Lepidoptera; family Erebidae; genus Catocala; species Catocala nupta. The sequence goes on along the minus strand of OY776085.1, from coordinate 6,892,389 downwards.
AAGCCACAAAGGCTGTGCCGTGATACGTCTTGAAGCCTAGAGCTTTGCCTACTGACTGAAGTTAGCAATGGTAGTGGCGGTGACTAACCGTCACAGTTAGGTGTGAAAATAATAAATACATTTACTTTTTGAGGCAGGCGTTTTAAATGATGTGGGTAATAGTAATAAAAGTCGTACTCGGTAGTACTAGTAATAAAATTTAGTTCATCTTTTCGTGTGGTTAGTGGCCAACCTGTTGTCAAGAGTTGTCCAAGTCGCCCGTAGGCCTCTGACATGGCTTAACGACTAAGCGATCACCCATCTATAGACTAACCGCACCCAACGTTGCTTAACCTCGCTAATCGTTTACCGATCAGTAAGTAAGTGCAACTGGCTATGAGCGCAGTATTCAGTTATTTAGTCTGCATAAAGGGCTATTGAATAAAATACAATATTATATATTATGCAATACAAATATACCTACTGCAACCTAGATTATAACTACAGATAATTACTTGAAGTCATCAAACTAAAATGTATGAATACCTACATGATATCATTTCTATTTTATTATGTTTGTTTTGTTATTTAACAAAACTGTAACTGCAACGGCCCGTCGGCGGCTAGGCACAATTATTGTTTTTAATTATGTCTGACATGCCAGCGAAAGTTTGTGAAGATGTTTGTGAAGATGTTTGTTACTCAATCACGCGTAAACCGTTGAACAGCTCTTGATTAAACTCAGCTTACTGTAAGTGATAGCATATGTCCTGTATTAATACATAAAGTAGGTGCTTATAATCCCGGTTTTCGTTCCCGTGGTACTCTTGCGGACAATTTCGCGTGCAAAAACTAGTAATACTATAAATAAAGAAATAAGAAGCAAGCTATTCAAATGGCGAATACTTTATAGGTACCATACATTATATACTTATACCAGACACGGGAGCAGAACAGTAATTTTATAAACGTGGGTGATACCGCGGGGGACAATTTAACATGGCATCACACTTATAATACTGAATGCACGAATGGCGTAGCGGTTTAGATGGTCGCTTCACCACTGCGACTGAGCTGACTGACATCACGGGGCAAAAATTAGTGTTATCCACGAATTGTTGTTCCACCTGTTGTGTTCTGTGTTCTGTGTCCGTTGTTTGAATATTTGTAAAGACCTCCGACACAGGATGTAGAGGTTTACATGTAGTGCGGGAGAAGTAAAATAGAAACAATACCTATACTCATATCCCGAAAGTTTATATATGTCACATTGGTTACATTTATAATTCACCGACTACGGACACATATAAAATAAATCAATAACAATATTTTATTTAAGAAGATAATATAGGTGCCTAAGTAATTTGTCGTATAGTCTACTTTCAGTGCTCAGTTGCCTGACCTAAAAACACAACGCATTACCTGACCTTGGAATTAGTAAGAGCCCGGGATCCCGCGCAGAAAACAAGATTGGCAAACGTCCTTAAGTCGTATGTCTGTGGCCAAATAGGATTCCACAGTTCGATACATAGGTACGTTTCATTGTGTTGTCAGCAATGCACCCTGTGGACTTAGCCTCTTACATCGGCATCGCATTTTTGCAAGTTTAGCAATGTGCAAGCGAAATGCAAACCAGTATCAGCCAATTTTATTAGACGTTTTTTATTGAACGTAGACAGGGTACGATACAAGGCAGCGATAGCCTGGTGCGAGACCGTTGGACTGCCACACAGAGGTCTTGAGTTGGATCCCAAGGCGTGCATCTCTGACTTTTCAAAGCTGTGTGCGTATTAAATAGTAAATTATCGCTCATTTTAACGGTAAAAAAAACATCGTGGAGATACCTGCATTTCTGAGAGTTCTCTAGATTGTTGTCGAAGATATGTTAAGTCTTCCAATCTGCACTGGGCCAGCGTGGTGGACTATGGTCTAACCCTTCTTGCACTGAGTAGCAGCCCGTACACAGAAGTGGGACAGTTTAATACAGGGCTGATATACATTTAAGTATAAAAATATTTATTGCACGAAACGCTACTGCGCCAAATTGATTGCTAGCGTACGGTGACGGGACGTAATAATTTAAGACCGAATTTCACTCGGGACATGATTAGAACATCTAGAAATGGGACAATTTGTAAATTAACTAAAATTTTTTGTTCCAAGTCTGGATGATCTTTTTGCCGTCGTTAGTTCAGGAAATATTCTTAGTGTGGGAGATGTATTAAAATATTATATAATAAAAATACAGCTTACTCTTTTCGTAACGATTACTCCACATTGTATCAAACAAAACTGGGACCAATAACAACAAAAACCGTGTGCTCACGAGTGACAAGAACGACTGCGCCTTGTTTATCGTACACAAGTACTCATAATGCCATTATTTACTCTACGCATCAAAGAAGATATCAAATATTCGATGCCGTATGAAGACAATAGGATGGAATCATAGTCGGCCATGCAGTAAATGGGCCGTGTAAAGGAAATGTAGATACGTATACTTTAAATTGTAGACTAGATCCGGCATTACATAAGCTGTTCCGGCGTGAGCCAAAATGTGTCTGCATAGCTCGCCTTGAGCCATATGGCCTTTTTGCTTTGGACATATATGTTAACTTCCTTTTATGTAAAAGATAAAGCGTTCTACTAACCTATTATAATATAAAACAGAAAAGAGTGTTCATATTTAAGTGCCACGACACATCCTAAATAAGATGTTTTTTTTACAGTAAGATTTAGAACCCGACTCGTTGTTTTTTTTTTTATTTAGGCTATACTAACAAAGTTTATGGTTATCTGGGCTCGTTTCTGAATATCTTAGATAGTGTTAGACTGGACTAGAATAGATTCCATTGACAGACTAATTGTGATCATAATATTACTATTACTACTACGAAACAAACTAAGTTTCTATGTAGTAGGTACAATAATATCGTATTGGTTGTAATAGTGAAGCCAGTAAGGATATTTATAATTTGGAAAAAATAGAAACTATTTTGTTTTGTTTGCTATTTTCATATGTTTCTGTTTTATCACTCTATTGAAAGGGTAGACTACCTAGTTATTCAATATGTCTACAGAGCCTGCCACATAAAATCTTTCCAGTTAAGAACTTAGAATAAAAAATAAAGGCAAAATGTAAACCGCGACGGCAAAATGGTTGGCAAACACAGCCCTGAATAAATATACATACGTATAATATAAAGAGTTGAAGGTAACACATATAGGGCTACCGAACATCTCATGCTTTCAGCTAGACGTAAAATTTCTTATTTATCTAGCATAGACTTATTAACATCATAAGTGCAAATTTTATATTTCGCCTTTTCTTTCTTAGGAATGGAATTCCATTATGGTACATTTTTCACAGAGAACCATTGATCGTTATATCCTATATCGCTGGTTGCTCAATTAAACTTTATTAGCAAGTCGCTAATGTGTGACTGGTGCAAGCATTTGTAAGATACGGTAACCGTTTACCATAAAGTCGAACGTGTGTTAATTTACCACCTGAAGCATCTAAAACAATTTAAGGAAGCTAATGAGAAGTTATGATCCAATATTTGAAAGATACATGTGCGTGTCTTTCAAATATTGGATCATCATCATTTTTGCCCAACCAAAAGCTATAAAAAGATAAACTACTATATTTTATTCACAATGATTTTAAGATCGTTATATGCGTTTGACATATTTTCTGCCACTTTACTTACGTTAAAACAAACTTCCTTTTGAAAACAAAAGGAAATTTAGTTTAACAAAGTAAAACTACGCAACTAATCGCAATACATTAAAATTAAAAAAGGAAAACAAAATAACTAACTAGAATTTTTAAAATCTGTCGTTACTACTTTGTTTTTATACAATTAAATAAGTAACAACCCTAAGACGGTGTTATTTTGATTAATCAACTTAAAATTCTTATGGAAATCTTGATGGATGGTATCACCCGCTTTATAAAAGCTGTTAAATGAAACTTTCTGAAACTATTGTGTACAAAATGCTTTGTTAGAGCGCATTTTATATTTTCTGGTAGATTCTATGGTTGCTGTCTTCAAGCGGGCATAAAAACCATTTCTTTTCAGCCTACACTCAAACAGTCATTTTAGATCATCATCAGCGCGGATAATTTTATAGATACAATTGTTATAATAGAATATATAATGCCGGATCGGATAGTATAATTAGGATTTTCTGTCATGAAATTCTTAATAGCAGCACGCACTGTAGAACATTGACACTGGTAATAGGCTCGCCAACAGCATAGGACACAAAACATAGCGTAATATAACGTGCTAGATACAGGCGAAATATTATGGTAATGTATTGTAAATAATTACTACTCATGCATGCGGTTTAACCATTGCACTTCATATAAAACATAAAAACATATTTGGATATATTATAGTTTACTATGCTTTTAGTCTGATCTTGGTTGTAATCTGGTTCTAATATGGATGACGCAGATATGCGACCTCGGTTTTTCGAGTCCCTGATGCCGCATCTTACTAGAATCTTCTGCGATAGAGACATCATCCTCCATCTCCCTCTTATATCACTGGAGGCAGGTTATATAAGGCGATCGATACTACTATGCAGTATATTTTAGACGCCAAGCAGATTTGCGCTCTAGAGCAGAATGTTCTACTCTTATCGTACCTGTTCTAGCTAAACCTCAGTCTACCATTAAGGAACGAGTTTTTTACGGTAGACTGCGGGTTGCAAATGTTTCCTTAATCCTACTTATATTTCAAACTAGCTAGTCCGCGATATCGTATGCGTAGAATTTGGAAGTACCTATCTATATTTTTCTTTCTTAATACGTTTCTTGGCGACGTGCCGATGAAACATGCATCAGATTTTAAATTTGACCTCTAGCAATACAACTGTGAAAAGCGCATTCGTTTCTTGCATAAGATTTTACAGACAGAAGTTCTAAAAATAATTGTTTTGGTTTCTATACTTCTTATAAAATCCTCTACCAAAATATATTTTATGTAGAGTAGATATCGAGCAATTACAATTATGTTATACTAGATTTTGCCCGCGGCTTCGCTTGTGTAGTAATATTTTCTGGATAAAAGGTACTCTATGTCTTTTTCTATACCCCTGAAGACGTTTATGCAAAATTTCATAACGATCGGTTGAGTCGTTAAGGCGTGAAATCCAAACAAATAACGAACTCACATTCACATATATAATATTAGTTAGGACGTATAAATTATGAATGAAACATGAATGAGGAACCATGACCTGGATTGTTATTGGATACTTTTTACTAGTATGCGTCTTGAGCGAAGCTATAGTCCCTGAGTGGAAAATACACACAGCGACGCATCAACCTAGACTGTTTGGACTTTGAACTATTAGAGGTTGAACGCTGCGAATCGTGCGAGAGTGCGTTATATTTGTGTTACGCTCTATCCTTATCGTAATGATAAGGATAGAGCGTAATCGACACCACTATGCGCTGTCCCTTTCCGACAATTCACTATTTTGTATGTAGCGTAGTTATGCGTATATATGGTGTCTAACTTGATGTGTAGCCGTGTGTACCACTTACTTTCAGATTAATGGCTCGTCTCGCCAGGTAAACAAAACATGGTATGCTGTCCCTTAGGATTCACGTGGGCGAAACCGAGACCAGAAACTAATATGCCATAATAATATACATAAGTAGTAAATACCGCTTACATTAAGGTCGCTGTCTCGTCTCACCAAACAAAAGAAAATAGAAGGTGAGTTCACGTGTTTAATTATGTGACAAAATATATGTAAAAATACTACATAAAGATTTTTAATAAAAAATGTATACAAGCTCCTTCTAGACGGGCAACTTTACGACCTTTTTATGAACTAGTTGGAATAAATTTAATCAAAGTACCTAACTTGTAGTAATTGTTAGTGTGATTATTACGTGTTAAGGGATTATCACGCGACCACGTCACGGTATACGGGGCTTACAATGTTTCCATTATAAGAGGCAATGACCTTAGTGTAATAGTGAGTACCTATTCTCTATGTGTGAGGGTGTAGGAAATACTCTCTCTCTCTATCCGTGTGAGGGTGTGAGTTGAAAAGAAAATATTTGAAACTGTTTGTGTTGTGTTTACAACGTAGCAACAAACAGATGCAGACTAATCATAAGGTGCTTTTTTATCAATAAAGGCAGCTTATTTGATAATTAGAGGTGACGCGTGTAGAAATTGGCACTGCAGGACACAAGTACTGCGAAGTCACAACAGGCTATCTAAACACAGTAATGCAAATTGTTGCTAGCTGGCGCTTGCAGGCACACACAGTATTTTGTTTTTAATTCTCGTTCAAATTCCAATATACGAAGTCAGCCATGATAGCCTCAGGTCTTGTTTATTTTAATCTAATGACCGCCTGCATAATATTTTACACGAACGTTTTTTATGCTACCCACTATTATTATTACAAAATATCGACTTCTAAATAATAATAATATTTTTATTTTTTTTTTTTCTTTATTTTAGGAGCTTAGTCAGAAATGACTATGCCGCTCCATTGGAACTTTCTACAACATTACTATACAACTACTATATTATAATAATAATACGATACAATAATGAATGATTACTGTGAACGTCGTCGCATGCCAACTTCAACAAGTTTATAGATTAATTTAGCTGCCTCGGACAGCGGATATGCTAAAATACTGTTACATCGTCCAATATCCTTATAATCTATAATTGTAAACAAAATTTCAGATCTGACGTCCTCGTTCCGGACACATTCCACCATAATATGCAAAGCATCCTCCACTACACCACACTCAGAACAGAGTGGAGATGCTACTTTTTTCATTAAATAAGCGAATTTATTAAGTGGGATATGTCCTGATCGAAGTCGAAATGCAGTAGTTAGCATATATCTATTAATACTAGTTTTATCAAACCACGGAGACTTCCAAGGTTCATTTTGTAGTGTCCTGTACCAAATACCTTTCTCCACCGATATCTTGTCGAAATGCACTTTCCATAGTTCGTGGCAGTGTTCTCTAACTAAATGCATACAATCTGTGTAAAAAGGTAGTACACTCATTGATACGCCATCACAAGAAGCTTCTTTTGCTAGTCCATCCACTCTCTCATTCCCTGCCAGACCAATGTGTGAAGGAATCCATTGGAGTGTCACTTCTTTTAGGTCGGTCTTCAAATCAAATATGCATTTGATTATACTGTAAGCGATCGGTGTGCCTCTTAAAGAAGAGGTGCAACGAGCCACGTGTTGCAGGGAACTTTTCGAGTCTGTTAAGATAACAAATTTACTGTGCCTAATTGACTTGATGTATGACAAAGCCTCCAAGATCGCAATTAATTCTAGATACATAATAGAAATATTGTTGTTAATTTGAAATTTTATGAATGTATTAATTTGGGGATCGTAGAATGCAGCTCCCAAGTACCCATGATGTGAATTTAATACTTTATCCTTAGATCCGTCGGTAAACACTTTATAATGTGTTGGGTATTGATTGTCTAGAAAAACAGAACACGTATGTTTGAGATGGGTTATGTCATATTGTCTTTTAGCCTGATCAATACCTTCAATTTGATGTTTGATTATATTACTTAAATCGTATCTATTCATCCAATAATCTAATGTATACATATCCAACTGTTGACTTGAGCTTACGTTAATGTGTTGAAATTTAGAATAAATTTGCAGTAGGATTGGGATTTGTTTGCGTCTCCAGTATCTGCAAGAAATCAGCGAATTTAAATCATCCAGAACTTTAATTGTAGGGTTACTAGCGATAGACATTGATTTCAGACAAAATTTTCCTGCGAGATATAGCCGACGGATATGTAAAGGCTGAATACAAAGTTCACTCTGCATCACGTGGATGGGAGTGCTCTTTACAAAACCGCCTATAATGCGCATGGCTGCATTCTGTAATTTATCTAGTTTGTATAGATTACTAGCTAAGCTATTGCCGTATAAAAAGCAACCAAAGTCTAATTTACTTCTAATAATGGTCATGTAAAGTCTTCGTAAGTGTTTAGGGTGTACCCCCCAACCAGACCCAGCCAACACTTTAAAAATATTTAAGAATTTATGAGTTTTCTCATACAGTTCATTTACATGTTTAGTCCATCTTAGGGAACGATCGAACCACAAGCCTAAATATCTCACATTAGCTGATTCTTGCAATGGTGCATTATTTATGGTGACACTGATATTATTTCTGTTAATACCCTTTTTAAATATACAGATTTTACTTTTCGTCGGTGATACATTTAATCCTAAATTCTCAAGTACATTGACCAAAATATCTAATGAACCTTGGAGATCGTTACAGGCTATTTCTATATTTTTGTTAGACACATACAAGGCAAAATCATCAGCGTATTGGGAGATAAATACATTATTTATAATATTACAAATTTGGTGGGTAGCCACATTAAATAATAAAGGTGACAGTGGGTCGCCCTGTGCTAGACCCTGAGCAGTATGCCGGCTGATGAAACTATGACCAAACCTTATTTTCAATATTCTTAAGCTTAAAAAGTTCCACAGGTAATTGCAGAGTTTAAGGCCAATACCGACTTTATCTAAACTTGTAAGCAATGTATATATATTAACATTGTTGTACGCATTATCAATATCTAAAAAGCATGCCAATGTAGTCATATCTTTAGAGAAACCTGATTGGACCCTAGTTACCAGTCTGGCTAGACTATCTAAACAAGACTTAGATTTTCTAAACCCTACTGTTTCCCTTGAAAAATAGTTATTATTTTCGAAAAACCACTCTAGTCTCCTGTTAATAATGGAATGAAATATTTTACAGACGCATGATATTAAGCTAATAGGGCGAAGAGCTGAAATTAGAGCGGGATCACGGTCAGGCTTGGGGACTGGGACTATACTAATGTCTCGCCATTGCAACGGAAGGAAACCCGAAGATAAAAAAATATTAAATAATGACAGTAAAATATGTTTTCCACATTGAGGTAACCGTTTTATCATAGAAAAGGAGATGTTATCGCACCCCGGTGCTGTATCGCTAGCCTTAATACATGTCTCTAATTCATGCATAGTTATGGTTATTTCTAACTTAAAATTAATAGATAGAAAATTGGGTTTAGGAGGGGTAACATATGAGGGGCACAAATTGTTTAATATCAATTCGCACTTGTTGTTATCTACGAAGGTGTTTTGAACTTTATTTCCTTTTAAGCACTTCATTTTTCTCCACACTTCATAAGCAGATGAGGCCGTGTCCAAAGAATTACAAAATTTGTGCCAGCTCTCTGATGATGCCCTTCTTATTAGTTTTTGGGTTTCTCTAATACAGTTTTTAAGGGATGTTAAATTTAAGGGTGTAGGATTTTTCCTAAATTTTGATAGGGCCAATCTTCTTTTAGCGACTGAGTGGGATAGATTGGGGTTCCAATATGGTTTTGGAACGAATTTATTAGAAGGGTTTAAATTAATTTTTATAAATGGAATATGTAAATCTGCAGCTTTGTTTATGTTATTTATAAAATTGTCATACGTCAGTTGAGGCTCTCCAGATACATCAAAATTTTGAAAGGCCTCTTCAAGATAGGTTACATAGCCATTCCAGTTAGCGTTCTTGAGATTACGTTTCTTTAAAAAATTATACCTACATAACGTATTCGAAGAAATCTTAATTACGAGATGGTCACTTCCTAGGGATTCGTTAGTCACCTGCCAGTTAAAAAAACACGCGATATCGGAGGTGGAGAAAGAAATATCCGGGGAAGATTTTTGTATGTTTCCAGCTACTAGTTTGATACGGGTATAACTACCATCGTTCAAAGAGACTAAATTACAATCAAAAATAATAATAATATTGATTGTTGTCTAAAGATAGGTTCAGAATTTAAAAATATTTGTGTTTTAATTTACTGGGTTCCCTTTATCATGGATTGTTCCTACACTATATTTAAAATTAATGAATTTATTTTTTTAGCTTATTTACAAAACACAGTAAGACAAATTTACAATATAAATTTAACGTAACGATTGCTTTTATTAAGTTATAAAGTTACGAATTCATTAGAATCAGACTACTTTGTAAAAATTACAAAAAATGCTCGAAAATAAATGAATATCCAAAAGAATCGAAATATTTATTCGACATGTAAGAAAAAACAATAGATAAAAATATTACAAACTTGTGAATCGGAGTTAAATGAAACTTTATTTTTTCATTTCCTTAAACTATTCTAACTTTAGATTAGATTAAATCTATAGGATTTAAGAAATTCAGATTGTAAAGGTGTAAATACTACTCCAACACAAGGGGAGGATCCTCCGACGTGGCTGGGTAATCGTGCCAAGCGGCTCGCAGCCCGACAATTGAAGGTGGCGTCTTGTATATAATAATATTATAGTAGGCCGTACCAATTGGTGTACCTACGCGTCTATGGCTATTTTTTAGGGTAGATCCTAGCCCTAAAACGATTGACGATATCCAGCGTTAGACTTTTGAGTTGATTCTTTACATCCTGGGGTGAACAGAGCACCAGACAATACTGGAATAGGTAAACGTGTACAAAAATAAGAAAATATTTGTCGCTTATTTTAACGGCGAAAAAAAACATTGTGAGGTTTGTGCGACTACCTGCATGTCAGAGAGTTCTCCATAAGTTCTCAACGATATGTGAAGTTTGCTAACGCACACTTGGCTAGCGTGGTGAACTAAGGCGTAACCCTTCTCACACGTGAAGAGGCCCGTGCCCAGCAGTTCATATACAGGCCTGATATACTATGTTTTATAATTGTGTACAGTGCCATCTGTAATCACTTGTCGGAATTTCTTTGCTTGTGTTTGGTCTGCCGCAAGTACAAAGTTTAAAACTACTAGTTAATTAGCAGATTATTAGGTTTTCTCTTAAGCAGCTCTGGTAAATCTACATACTGCAGCAAGTTATAGAGAGGATATCACATTACAGAGAGGCTGAGGCACAGCCTTGCTTGTACCTGGAAATCCTGGAAATGTGGGTGTACGCGAAGAATCGAGATGTTTGTCGAAAGAAGAGGCTTTGGCATATTACGTAGACGCCAAATCTACAAGCCACTCCTATAAACAGACGAGGAAGTGGAGCATCAGGGCAGGACATCAGGTATTCCCATCATTTTACAGTGTTAGGCAGGCAAAAATTTAATCTTACTCTCCCGAGGAACAGATTTTTATAAACGAAACGCGTGCAGACATTAAACTTCAGGCGGTTTTAAATAAAACGTCTAATTTGTGCACAGCGTGAAGTTTTAAAATCTGTACATCCTGGCTCATTACTCTCCCTTGTAAGCAAGTGGAGGTGCGATGGATGTTCCGGTCATAGCACTTACAAACAAAAATTCACAAACAGTGAAGACACAGATGAGTTTTTGTTTGCGTTCTCATTCGTACCACTTCAATTACGTGACATTAGTGGTAACTTTGTTTGGCAGAATCCTAGACCATCTTCTACTATGTATTGTCGACCGATTAAGTTTTTGTTTCTCCAAAGAAACTACAGATTTTACTGTAACAGAAACCAATAAGATTTTGAAGGAAATAAACCAATTGGTACCAACAATAGCTAATGTAGATGGTAAAGAGGTATCGGTCAAACACGAATTACTATTCACGATGACTGACGGTAAAGTGTGCAACGCTATGACTGAAACTTCATCAGCACAAAAATGTTACATTTGTGAAGCTACTCCTAAATTTATGAATTATGAGTCTGGGGAATTTGTGGTACATAAGGAAAATCTTGGTTTTGGTATATCTCCCCTTCACGCTTGGATACGTTCTTTTGAATGTTTTCTTCACATAAGCTATCATCTTGATGTTAAGAAATGGCAACTTCGAGACGAAGTGACAAAGAAAATGTAAAGCAACGTTCGGCTCGTATCCAAAAAAGGTTTAAGGTTGAAATGGGTTTAATTGTAGATAAACCAAAACCAGGATTTGGTAATACGAATGATGGGAATACTGCTCGTGGGTTTTTTGAGAATCCTAAACAGGCTTCAAATATTACAGATGTAGATGTGACACTAATTAAGAAATTTGGCATTATCATTGAAATTAAACTATTATATACGGATTTTAAAATTCGCGTAAACAGAAGACAATATTTGGCATTATCCTTAGAACTTTAACTTCGGGTTACGATATTGATGTTGTTAAATTTAATTATTTTACACAGGACACAAAAAAATTGTATCTTAGTCCTGTGCACAGCGTAGATATTGTGAAATCGGCTCTTCTACCTATCGGGCAGCTTTCTGACGAAGCTCAGGAAGCGCGCAATAAGGATTATAGAAGGTTCTGGGAGCACAATACTCAAAAACATTCACGTATTGCCACGAATAGGGATTTACTTAATATGTTGCTAATCACATCTGATCCAGTAATAAATAGTCTTAGAGAAGTGCTCAAAAACCGACAAGCAAACTTCCTTCTGAGGTTTTAGAATTAATAATACTCCCATGACTTACATTAGAATTTACATTTACATATAAATGTAAATGTAAATTCTAGTGTAAGTCATGGTAATTTTTGTCAAAATATTAGTATGTCAGATTATAATGTAGAAGATTCTTCAGAAGGAGAATTTAGTGATGTAGAATAAATAAGTTGTAAATAACATTGCACTAATATTTTTTTAAAGCTATGTATCTTATCTAACTTTGATATTAGTTGAAACATATTTTTTTTAACTGCTTGTGAGTATTTTATGACTGTTGTTAATTCTTTTTATTATTGTTTTTTTACCTGTCTGTCAATATACGAAATAGTTATTGTAATTTTTTGTTTTGTTGGTACACGTGACCATACCTTCTTTTATTTGGGTGTTATGTGCTAATACCGCATTAAAACATCATAATAAAGCCGTATAAAGCAAAATACCTCAATAAATAATTTTGTGCAGCTAACCTGTTCTAATAAAACCACTGTGGGACGGTGGAGGCTTATTAATAGGATCCCGTGATTACCCTTTGGGAAAGGAACCCTAAACGTTCAGCGTAGAACAAAATGGATATATGGAAATAAACAGTCACTAAACAGTTGATCCGAATATTCAATACCTTGAATATCAATACCGTAGTTGAGTGTTGTTGTTGCTTCAATGCAAACTTAAATGTTATTACAGTAGCGATGTTTAGATTCCTTGTTTATTGCTGTTATGCTGCACAAGTATTGTTCTATGTGCCAATAGTGTAATTATACCGAACATTTTGTAAACGCAAATACCTACCTATCAAACCCGTTCCTTTCCTTTCATTCCATTTATGTCCCAAGAGCTACAGCATGTTCTCAACGTGTTATTATTAATATTATTGTGTTACCCTTTTTTATTTTTATTTTTTATAGTTAGTTTTAAATGGTACACCTTGTACATATAATATATGGTTTATTTGTATAAAATAGTTCATGCAATTATTGATTCACCCGAATTACTTTCGCATATTTCTTTTAACATTAAATATAGTTTACGTAGATCGAACCGTGTTAATCTCTTTGCCTTGCAAATTTATAAAAACAATATTTCTTATTACAATCCACTGGTAAGAATGGCTAGACAATATAATGAATTAGTAACAAATAATTTACATTTAGACACTTTTCATCCTAGATTTTACACATTTTTAAATACTCTAAAGGATATCCTCTATCCCAAATAGAAATACAAATAGTTAAATATTTTTTAAGATACTGTATTAATCTTGTTGTGTTACGAAATTAAAACTACATACATATTCTTACATGTAATATACATGTGAGAATATATATGTAGGTTGTACATCTCTTTTGTCTGTTAATTTGATGTTTAATTGTTACAATGTATGCACATGTGTTGAGTTGCAATCTAGATCTAAACATAAGCTTTGATTGTTTTTATTTTTAATAAGATTGTAATTTGTTTTGTGCAATGAATAAATAAAATAAATAAATAAATATGAATTGTAAAATATTGAAATTATAATAGAATGGCGATTTAAAAAAGTGGCTGTGAGTTTCTTGCAGTAATTTCGTAGGCCATTTGCTTGAATCTAGCAACTAATATAAATGTAAATTCAGTAATTTCACTAACTCATAAACTTTGACGATCATAAGTGTTACTTTGTGACCTAAATGAATAAATGATTTTTGACTTTATCTTTTGTGAGTGGTACTACAAGCTATTATAAGTTATGGACAAGTACTACAAGCCATCAAAAGTTACGGATCCGCTAATTATTAGGTCTGTACATTTTTGAATATCCTAATTGCAAATGTTTCCTTTGTTCTGCCTGTCATTCAATAACATGGCATAGCATGCTAAGCAATTGCTATTTCAAGGTTAAGATCACAAAGAAAAAAGGCTTAACATATGTATATTCTCGAGTGGTCTATTCCTAACGTAGTTCGACCTCCGTAACGGGAAAATATCTGTTTTATTAACAAATACTTACAAGTGCTTTTTTATAACATAGTAGGATAAACGAGCACACGGATCGCCTGATGGTAACACCAAAGGAGTCGCAAATACGTTGCCGACCTTTTAAATTTGGTGCCTCTCACTCCACTCACTCTATAAACACAACACAAGCGCTATTTCACCCCGTTTTTCTGTGAGGCCGTGGTATCACTCCGGTCAGTCAGTCAGTCTACAGTCTACTAGCAAACTAAGCCAGAGGTTATAAATGCCATATATTTACACCTGCTTTGTTCTAGTCAAATTAGATTCGCTAAATATTTTTACTACTGTTGTTTGAACTCTATCAGAATAGGTAGATATGATGACAGGGTTAAAAATAAGTGATTCTTCTTAATAAATGTGGGCACCTATGTTTTGTTTTAACATAACAATAAAAATTGACTGCAATATAACGCATTAAAGTTCGGAAGAGGAGGCTTGTGGCGTCATTCCTTTGTAAAATTAGTACCTACAAGTGACGTAACACGAAATTTAAACGCGTTTATCTTTGTTATTAGTTTGTGGGACAAAAGTAAAAATAAGTAATAAAATAAAAGATGGACTAAAACTTTTTTAGTCATCATGCCTATTATAGAATAAAACATACATTACAAACAAATATCTTCACCATCATGTAGCAAAATTAACAATTTATTTATTATAAGCCCTGTATTAAATTATTCCATTGCTGGGCACGGGTCTCTTCTCAATGTGAGAAAAGTTAGGCCATAGTCCAACACGCTAGTCCAGTGCGGGTTGGCAGACTTCACGTATCTTAGAGAACATTATGTAGAACTCTAAATCATGCAGGTTTTCTAATAAGGAATATATCCTAACGATAATTAGATTCCCCAAAAATGTTTGCTATTGTTGCTTGAACTCTATCAAACACTGTAGAATTAGACATACATAACACACAAATATCTATACCATCATGTAGACAAATTATGCTTTTGTCAAAAAAAAGCTAAACACATGAGCGCTGTTTTTGATTTTGATGGTATGAAACAATTTGCAGAATTAAAACACTTACCACTATCCATGACGTCGTTTTTGTCGCCTTTGTCGCCTTTGTCCCCTTTAGAGCCGCCTTTAGAGGGCACGTTGTCGTAGTTGAAGCAGGCTGTGGATAAAATGAAATAAAACTAATTAATAATATCATGTTGAAAACAATTAATTAGACGCTGAATACCGGGCACTAGAAGGTGTTTGTTATAAATTTAAGTTTTTTAAAAGAGCCAAGCTATGCACAGCCAAAGTTATTTATAGCTGTGTGACTGAAATCTGTGAATTCTTTTATTTAAGAACTGAAACAATGATGTTCCTATTTGCTTCCGCAACTACTAGCTGTTTTGCATAACTAACTGAGAAATTTCGTCACGAAAACAAAGCAAACAATTGTAATAATCGGAATAAAATATTTGCAGTTTTCTAGCTTCATGCTCAATCTTTTTCTCGCATAAGATACTGATGAAGACGCTATAGCTCTCGGTCAGCTTATACATTTGCAGTTGATTACGTTAATTGAAAATGTTTACAAATAAATCACAGAATCGCAGGCATAGTTTTGCCTAAAGCCGATCAAATATGATTTCTATCGCTTATATGTAGACATGACTTCCACAAGAAATTCTAAGATAGAGAACCTATCTCATAAAAGCCCTCACAGAACTCTACGGTGCAATGCAACATCGCATAAATAATGTTGCATTGCAATGCAATGCGAAATGTTCACCGCATCGTAAAAAACTTGATATGATGACTCACGCCTTAAAAGAAACATCTTTTAAGGTGTGAGTCGCACTAAACGTTTATTTCTCCTAATTACTTATGCAAAGAACATGAACAACCTCTAATATTGAGAATTACCAAACCGAAAACTCCAATAATAATTTGCTCTAGAACTGTTCATAAACGTAAGCGTAAATTATTCCACGGAGCAACAAGGTAGTCAATCATTAATCAAGCCTATTTCATTTAAATGCCTTTAGTTGATTTGATACCATCGCATGTCGTTACTAATTGCCCAGTAAATGCATCGCGTACCCATCCAATACAATTAGATATGAATCTAAGACCATATTGAAAACCGAAATCGACCGAATATCGTGTCAGCAGGTAATTATGGCGTATTTTGTTACGTGACTCTATGGACACGGGTCGATTTATAGAACAGACAATGCTAACAAAGAGACATATGACGTGTTAGTATATTCTATTATTGATTCAATGCATAATTAACGCCCCTAAATGTCCTCTATATAGGACTAATTTAAATGAAAAGTAGGTCATGTTGATGTATTTAATCTAAATAGCTCTAATCTCTACTAACTAATATTTTTAATGGGAATGTGAGTTTGACTGTTTATTTGTTTGTTACGCTTTCACGCCCTAACTACTCGACCGATCGTCGTGAATATTTCGCATATATGTACGTCGTTAGAGGTAACGAAAAGGAAAAGTTTATTTCATCCAAAAAAGTATTATTCCTAAGGGTTAGGAATTTATTAATAAAAATATATCTTTTAGTAACGCGAAGCGAAGCCGCGAGTTAAAATTAGTAAAAATATAAATGTGTAATATTCATAGCGAAAAAGTATCGACATTATCTTTTAGGCGATAAATAATGAAAAGGATTTCAACAAGCCGCTAGTACTAGGAAATTATTCAATTAGCCAATGTAATGGACCTGTTAAAGAAACACGCTAAGAATGAAGAGCGAAATTCCCTACGCATGCCTGACCTATTCTAGATGTACTTAGAAGAAATTCTACATGTAATGTAGCTGCAGTATTAGAACTATTAGATAATGGAATAGATCTATGTTGATAAATTATTTGTTTAGTAGTTAATAATGTTGTAGATAGAAACTGTTGTTATTAAAACATCTACGTCATAGCTGGTTATCATTCTAAAATTTGGTTATTATCTTACAGTAGCAGCAAGTTCAGTGCGCATTTAATTTGTGACGCACGTTTACAAATGCAATAATAAAAAAATACCTAATAAACTGCCACCGACCCGAGCACAACATAGCGATGCGACATAGCATCGCATCAGAAACATCGCAATCCGAAGCTATACAGTAACGCAAGTTTCACGATATATGTGGTGTTTAAAAACGAAACAAAACAAAAACGAAAGACTTAAATGTTATACATATTTATGTTAGAGTTTTGAAAATCTGTTGTTGGATCTATCAAGATACTGAGATCGATTCGATGTTCCGTTACAAGTGAATGCTCAAGAACCACCTTAAGATTCTGTCGATGCGCCACCTTCAGATTCTGTCGATGCGTTTCGCGGTGTCATAGATTTTGAAGCATTATCGCTACACAGTGTTGTATACCGTCTCATAAACTTCCAAATTGCTCCATTACAATAGAAGAGACAAATTCACAATGACACATCTTTAGGTATAATTTTCGTTATAACACGTAAACGTAGTAGTGGGCGGCATTTAGCTCAACTTAAATTTATAGTTATTGTGTGACTAGACTAGACTTAGGTCTTAGTGATCGTACAAACGTAGGTAAACCTCAGTCAAGCTAAAGCTGTACACATAACTAATATTAAAAAGGAAGGGATTTGTATTTTTGTTTGTAATGAATAAACAGAAAACTTCTGAACGGATTGTAAAAATTCTTTAACAATGAGAAAGCTACTTTATAAAGAAGTAACTTTCTAACTAATATTATAAATGCGAATGAGTTTGTTTGTTACGCTTTCATGCTTTAACTACTCGACCGATCAGCATGAAATTTTGCATACAAGGACATAGGGTACCTACCATCCAGAAAAAGTAATGTTACTAATCTAACTTAACCTTATCTACATTAACGTGAAAGCCGCGGGCAAGATTTAGTACACCTAACATCACGCTACAAGCCACGGGAGCGAAATTGTAATTATAAATGATTACAACTTCGCTCCGGTCCGGACCGGAGACCTACCACCGGTCCGGTGGTGAGTTTTGCAAGAGCCATATAAGTGGGTACCACCACAGTGCGACATATTCTGCCGCCAAGTAGTAGTGTACAAATAGTGTACTATTGTGTTTCGGTTAGAAGCGTACTGTAGCTAGTGAAATTTCTGTGCATGTTAGACTTAAGAACAAATGTCTTGGAGTCGGCAATGCGTGAGTGATGCCTTTGGTGTTTCGAGCGTTCATAGGCTGCGGTAGCCGCTTATCATCAGGTGGGGCCGTATACATGATTGCCGATATCATAACAATTAAAAAAACATTAGGCTTAAACCGCAACGGACAGCTAGTAGGTACGTACTTAGTAATAGGCATGATGATTGATGACTAAAAAAAGATTTTAGGCAGTCTTTAGGACTAGCAAAAAATAATGGGCACGTATTTTTTCTTTTCTCACACAAACTAATAACAACGAGGATACAACGGGTTTAAATTTCGTGTTACGTCACTTGTCGGTACAAATTTTATAAAAATGACGTCACAAGCCCCCACTCCCGAACTTTAATGCGTTATATCTTAGTAAATATTTATTGTATTGTTAAAACAAAAAATAGGTGTCCAATATTTTTTGCTAATCCAATAGATGGACTTATTCGAATCACTTATTTTTAACCCTGTCATCATGTCTATTCTAACTGCTATCGCACTAATATCATTGTTCGAACAGTTCCGAGGCCAGGTTGGCTAATTGCTTGATTAGCTTGTACTTTCGGACACCTGTCGAGGATCAACGGCTTTACGTGCTTGCCGAAGCACAGGCGTGTGTGACACCACCAACTTACTGACTCCGAGCTGCTATTTAACATTTCTTGTCAGAAAAACCCATCAACTCCTTGTTGTTCGATACGGGATTTGAACCCAAAACCTCATGCACAGCAGTCGCATACACAATACGGCTAGGGTTCCCAACCATACTGCTGTAAACAGTATCATACTGTTTTTAGCTCGTTAATACTTTTTACTGTTTTACTTTTTTCCAAAATACTGTTTTCATGACCGCTGGTATAAGCTATAAGTTCACCTAAAAGACTAAAATAATATTTACTTTTCTAAGATACTGTTCATATTATTTCACTGACCTTAATATACTTTATTTTTCGTACAAAAAGTTGGGATCCCTAAATACGGCGCACTTTACGTAAATATTGGTCAAAATAATTAAATCGTTATGTATTTACGTCAATTGCCTTAAAATACAAGTCAGTCATGGTTGGTTAGCCTGCCTGAGTCATACAGCTCAACCAAGCCTACGCTCTAAATTTACTCTGAGTAATGGGCTTTGTCATCGTCTAGGCAATCTACTAGATTGCCCGCTAATAGCGCTCTAGATTACTCTAGGGTATAATATACTTGACCTTATTATTTTATAAACTATTTCCTTAGGTACTTTTAATTGGTATTTAAGGTAATAACGAATCGGTTGTAATTTGTTTAGTAGGTATGTATTTTAATATATTTTTTTAAAGACAACTTCCGCTCTATAGGTAATTCCTGTGTCGCGGGGGACGTTATTAACATTCAAACAACAGACACAAAGATCGTCCAGACTCGGAACAACCATTTGTGGCATTCCAACCCACATCACTTAGCGCAGTGGCAGCGACGAGGCGACCACTTAAACGAACATGCCATCCGGGCAGTCAAAAATATAATAAAATACACTTTGATAGAAAGTAAAATAAGATGATGATTTTTTTTAGTTCAACAATAAGTAGTCGGTTATCGTAAAAATGTATGAGCCATCCAATCAATTAAATTACTAGTTGTAATTAAAGACAATGATAATAATTTAATTAATAACACCACACCAACGCATTCCCTGGAGAGGAGTTTGTTACACCCATATTTCACAAATTATTTTCAGGTCCCCTGTGACTTGGGTAGCATGCGGGCTATTAGATACTAACACAAAATTTTTAAAGGAAATGTCTATGGCGCTAAACTCTTTCCAAAAATAGAACCGATAAAGACTTAGGTATATACCGTTACTTATGTACCTATTGCCTGCATTCCCCGGTGACGCAGCGGTACTGAATGCGACTACTATATATGAGGTCTCGGTTTTGCTTCCCAGAAACAAGACAGACTTCCAGGACAAAGTGCTATTGGGTTTTACTTTAAAAAATACTCAGTACCAACCCGTCTCATACATGGCGTGAGGATGTATGTAACATCCTCACGCCCATATTCCTAAAGGAACGCAGTATACTTACTGCCAACTTACCTATCCGTAAGTAGGTATTATACCCACATTTCGTTATTTATAATTTTAGGTACCACATAATTGCCTGTTGCCGTGCTGAGAATTTCTTAATAGAAAAACCCAATATCACTAACCGACCCGAAAATCGAACCCAAGACCTTATGCTTAAAAACGGCATTCCATACTGTAGCGCCACTGGGGCAATATACATTCAAAAGCATATAAAACATGAAATTAAATATACGCAACGTTTTGTAATTTCGCGGCATACAAAATTAATTATTAATGTTATGTTCGTAAATCTGTGTATAAACAAGGATTAAAACAATATGTCTCCTTGTTTGCAAACAATACACAATGATACATAAAGCTAAATACCTACTGCATCTACTGCATAATACATAAAATGTATTTGACCTTCAAGTATCTGAATATGATTTATCTTAATACTGAGGCAAATTAGATAAAAATGCAACAAGATTTCACAATATAAACAATAAACAAAGAAAATGAACCATTTGCATGCATTATTTGAAATAATTGTAGTGCAATTGCATCTGACATAACATAGTCATAAACTGGAAAAATATAAGAAAATACTTTTAAGATCTGAATTTCGGATTCGTAATTCGAAAAATAAAAATTATATTTTAATAAGTAGAAAAGTATGTAGTTCTTTTTTAGAAATATTTACTTACCCGTAACTGCCGAGTTACTATGTTTTTTCTAGAATACTTACAATTTATGCAAAGACACAAATATATACAGCCGACTATCACCGATGAACCGCGACTCAATAATGCTTATACACCGTAGCTTGAATATGTCTGTCACACCGAAGGTAAAAATCGATGGACAATAATATTGTTGTTAATTATTAACGAACTAGATAGGTGTTCTTCTATACAATAACAGTTTTTAATTTCAGTGTAATACACGTGAATCAGACGAGATGTTAAGATATAATGACACAGATCTGTAAACGTTAGCCTTGTTCCTTATTTGGAACATAAAGACTGCATATCACACATTACTCACCGTATGTAAATTATATCTTATTTACTGTTAATATGTTATTTTATGTGCTAAATACATGTAATTCTAGAAATCGAACAGCACGAAAGAAGTTTATAGGGTTTGCTACTGTATTTTTATGACGATAGTTGCAAAAAGGGAAAATGACATTGGTCAGCTAAGAGAAATATGTAATATGTCTGGAATTCATGCACTCTAGACTAGGATTTGTTGAGCAATAACCGTCGTATTCGTTGGCGCCAAAACGGCGATTATACTGCGGTATCGCAGTATAAACTCACAAAAACCCGTAAACAAGATACAGAAGTGAATGAACCCTGAAAACTATAACACTATGGTAAATTTGACTTCTATAAAAGCCGCATAAATGGCACTGGAGTTATAGAGAACCAGAGTTAGAACATCTGATCGCCTTTCCATTATCTATGCAATAAATGACAGTACGCTATGAAAGTATACGTATATAATGCGTTTACTGTCTTATATACGTATGCCTATGCCTATGATGGGTAAATACGATGAAGCACCTATCGGGTCTAATTCACCTGGATATCCTGTGACTTGGGGATTAA
This sequence comes from Catocala nupta, assembly GCA_963675205.1. NCBI lineage: Eukaryota > Metazoa > Arthropoda > Insecta > Lepidoptera > Erebidae > Catocala > Catocala nupta. The sequence continues at coordinate 6,870,165 of OY776085.1, read as the reverse complement.
AAATAAGTCACCAGCTAGTTATAGACTATAGTACAGCCATTCCTCAAGTTGTTAGATTTTTAATCAATATTCTAAGGTTGTATGTAGGCCATTGGTATTTAGTCCAGGAATCCTAGATACGCCTATGAAAACCATAGTAGTGTAAGGGGTCGAAAGTTTTTCATCTGTCAATCTGGAAGAATACATGTCATTGTATCTTCCGAGGTTTCTATGCCATACCAACATAATTGTAGACTTATTCCAAGTGGCAGAATTACTTAAAATAGTCGTTACATTACACTATAATTACGACGCTACTCAATTCGAAATTTACGTCGACTTGCTACCATTTTGTCAATCAACTCGCTGATGAGCAGTTTAACAGCTACTTACGATATAACCACTCCCTTCCGCCTGACGTTATTCATTTTTATAACAACAATATTACGAGGTAATAGTATAATATATTATTCAAAAAAACCAAACACTTCGCTTATGATGTATTCAAAACGTTTTGTGGTAACTGTGTTGTGTATGGTAAATATTGACTTAACAAACAAACGATTGACCATATTTTCTTTATCTAGCTATTATAATAATTATATGCTATAGTTAGCGTGATGATATGCAGTGGAACACCGGTAACATCATTGCCACCATTCTACTCTTAGTTAGCCAATGGAAAATTGGAATTCTTGTATTTTCGTTATGGATAAGGCATCGGACTTGCGATTGAGACGTTGCAGGTTCGAATCTAACCCATTGCACTACTCACGTGAACCCGCTACTAATACAAACATTCTAGCTTAGCTGGAGAGGTTAACAAGAATACTAGTAATTTGAAACCCAAATTGCTATCTAATCTAATCTTTTAGCAAAGAAACAAAAATGTTAACACATATTCTATTGGGGAACCATTGACACAATAATTTGGATGGTGAGTGTTTTATAAACACATCTCTTATAGATGACGAAATCTTCTATTTTTTTAAATATCCCACTAGCGTTGCCTCCTATGTCGGAAGAAAACTTTACAAATTCTAGAGTAGTCTGGAGTAGAGTCTTGTTTATTTTTAACGAGTACTCCGCACTAGCAACAATTCCTGAACCAACAACGGTCACAAAGAACACCCAAAACTCGAGACAACTATTTGGGGAAAACGCGTTTTGTCCCGTATAGCATTTGGCACATTAGTCACTGCAAATGCATCAAATATACTAAACACAACGCGATCCCTCGAACAACTGCACTACACGCAATCAATAATAGATGCTAATATACATCTCTGCCGTCCCCTTCATACACATACAAGTCTGCCATTAAACCTATTTATTTAAAACATACACTTTTTCAAATCCCTATAAACCACATGTTAAAATAATAATCTACGCCCATCCATTACAAATGTATTACTAATTACCGTACCATGGTATGGCTCATTTGTTATATCGATCGGTAACCAGTATAGTGTCGACAGTTAGTTTCAAGGATACAGGCACCATCATACATATTTAAATATGCGACATACCGAGTGTGATAGGTGACCTTAAACCCACCTTTAGTAGAGGTCTATATGTATGTAGTTATGGGTAAAGGTAGAATAATTGCGAGCAGCAAATTATCATACTTATCATTTCGCGATTGCGAGTTCTAAGGAAATACTTCCAAACTACAGCAGAAGACAGCAGTCAAATCTCCCTGCTTTGGGTTCTTACTGGTAAGATTTCTAGAATCCTTAAGAGCGAATCAATTTCGAGAAGCAAGTTATCAAGCTTACGATTTCGCTCAAAGTGTACCAGGGAAAGTATCACTAACTCATAGCTGAAGACAAAACTAAACCGGCAGTCAAACTACTCTGCTTGCCGAGGAAGGTGAGTTATCTGAGATCCTTAGGGACAGGACAAACAGAAAAGACGTAAGACGAGGAAGCGTCGCGTGTCCGCGTCTCGTCCGCGCCCTGTCGGCGCCGTCTTTTCTGTTTTTGTGTCGCGACGCTTCTATACATTTTGTATGAAAATTGATTGAAGGGGCGCCGCATCTGCGACGCGTCCTCGTCTTATGTCTTTTTGTCTTGCCCCTTAAGGAGGCGCTACGTGTCTTTTTTTGTATTGGCATAACATAAGGCGTGTTATTTTGCAATCGTCCACAGTTAACCGTAATCCGCATATCATCAGACCTGCGCTTAACTTTACTTAATAATGATGAGGGGCAAGACAAACAGAAAAGAATTTCTGTTTGTCCTGCCCCTAGGGATCTGATTCCCAGATTTGGCAAAGTATTATTAAGTTTTCTGTTAGAGATTGTCCGCAGCAGCACATACACAGCGTTTGAATATGCTACTATAAGTGAAAAAGCTGCCCTATATAATTCACTATTACGTGAGATTTAAAATATAGCTAGTGAAATCTAAGTAGAATCGACTCTAGCATGGCTACTATCCCTTACCAACAAAAAATACTATAATACTACCTGGAAACGTCCTCGTTGAGCATGAAGTGCTTTCAGCGATAATATTTACTCCGCAATTGCAAGCTCTAGAAGGTCGCGTTAGTCGTGAAAGCATGACGGATGGCGCAGCAGGCTAGCGGTCGTCTCACCGCTGCCGCCGCGCTATGTATTGTGAGTTCATAAAAACATGGGACAATTATTATTTGTCTGATCCACAAATTATTGTTCTGAGTCTGGATGTACTTTGCCCGTCAATTGTAAGTTTGCTAAGTCCCCCGCCACATAGGACACGAGATACAGTGCGGATGTAGTATAAAAAAGCTACCTGCGCGTCATTATCCAAGCTTTCTATTGAGTATTGTCTCCTTTTTTTTAATTCACACCAGACGACGGCGCGGCGTGGCTGTGCTCCTAACATTGATGATTGCAATGAGTCGCTTTACTATTTGCTATTAGGTGAGCTGCAGGTTCCTCACACTATAATCATTGAAAAAGTAAACTGTGGAGATATACAGATACACGATCCGCCTGACAGTAAGCAGATATTGTGACTAAGTAACGTAGATGTATACATATCACATATTTTCGACTACAAACTCATGACTCATGAAATTAATCTGAAATGAAAATGAAACTCCCATATCCCTCAAAACAGGCTTAGGCTTAATTAGATAATAAGTGTTAACAAAAAGAAATCTATAAGGTCGTAAATAATTATGGATGAAATATCAGGAATTGATAATCATTTAAAGTGATACATACATAATATCATTTTTGCATTGTCAGTCATATCATTAAGTTTCGTTGTATAGCCAATCAATACGACTTTTGATCCTTCTGATCAACAGAAACACTAGGCTCGATTATAAATCAATTGCGCAGCAATTGCATTCACAACCGTTGCGCAAGGATCATAGTCTGACAAAGGAATAACTACCTATTACCTCTCCATAAGGGTAAGGATATAGTTGAGCTATCGTCAAACGTGAACTAAATAATTTTCATTTGATATTTATTTTAATTTAGAAGAATACCATTTGTGACATTTACGACACTCAAATTAGATCCGAACTCTACATACTTTAAACAATTTTTATTACGAGAATTCTATGTGACGACGATATTGTTCAAATCCCTCCAAACCGTAACCAATTTACCCTTTTGTTTTATCAATATGGTATAAGGTAGAAAAATAAATTTTACCCTTGTTTCTAAATTTTATGGTCCGCTCCACCCCTATATACATAATTTAAATTGCTGTAATGTCAAGAACATTTATACCACATTTTACGTTTTTCGTAAGAGGTATACCGTATACGTTTTCTCAATACACTTCACCGCCCTAATACGCCTTGTTAGGACATTTGGCGTATTTAGAATTATCTAGGAGAGGCCTGGCCCTTAAATAACCATGGCCTACACACAACCCTAAAATGTTGAGTTGAAATATAACTTTCTGGGGTGAGCCGCAAACAATCCTGGGGTGGGCGCGGCCCACCTGGCCTTCCCGTATACACGCGAATGGGCACGACATTGGAACGAAGCGTAAAATGTACATTTCATTATTTGCTTCAAGTTTTAAACAAATATGAATAATATGATTTTAGTTTCAAATGTTTCAACCCCTTTTTCATCCTTTTAAGAATATATATATATATATATATTCTAGTTTTACGCCAAAATTGAGTTCTGACGATATTTTGACGTAAATATATTATTTTATTTGATAGAAATTGGAGTTATGCCAAGCGGGGCTCCGTCGAATATTCTTGTTAGATGGTATACAGTTAAAAATTTAGGTAGGTACTAGATATGTTTTATTCATATTATTAATATCTTTGGTTACCAAATGTAATTTTGAGGTTAAGTTTAAACAAAATTTATAGATAGATTTTTCATAAATTCAAAACATCGTCGCGTGGTAGATTGGTTCTAGTAGCTACGTACAAAAGAAAGATTAAATTATGGAAAAAGGAATGTAGGTACTTAACGGTATCTTTTTTCAATACAGGTAAAATAATACATATATTTATGTAAGTTAGTTTCAAATAAATCGTAAGGCCGGAGCCCCACTACATGGGCTCCCATAATTGATACGTTAGGTACATGAAAACCTAGCCTCAAAACTTGAGCACCTCCGACCTTCTCGCGTTTCGTTTTATGTATAGAATACCAATTTTAATTGTTCCGAAATAATTTAATTTTATAATTCGGTTATTAATGTGCTTTAAACAGAATCACTTAAAAAACAGTCATTTTTAAATAAAATATTAAATTTTAGATAAAGATAAATTTAATTTTCGAAACTTTTTTGCTTTGCGTTAGCTACTTGAAACGAGTATCAAATATTTATTAAAAATGCTTAATACAAAAAAAATATTGTGGTCAACTCGATGACGAAATGAGTGCATAGCTGATGTCTTAATTTGATATTTATAGGTACTGTAGAAACCTATCAGAACCTTTGAACTATGAAGTTTTCTTTAAACATTATTATTTCTAAAAGTGAAATTTAATTTACACCAAAGGTGTTAAAAAAAATTGCTTGTTTATAAAATTCTTATTGCAGATATTGTATCAGAGTGCAACCAGACATTTAAATTATAACAGCAACGTACAAAAATTAACGTACATTTATAATTATGTACTTAAACCATTCCGCTGTAGATCGTTATGAATTATTTTAACTTATGTTTATTATTACATTATTATACTTACCCGCCATTGAGGCGCTGCTCATTCTGCCGCGTGTAAAATCAATTTTGAATAAAATATCAAACTCGATCACAAAATATGTACAAAATATACTTTTATTTTAAAAACACGTGATTGACAGCAGAAATGAAATAAGTATTTTTTTATAAAAGAAAGTGGCTTCTTAATTGAATTATGATGGCTAGTACACAGAAAACCGATTCGAAAAGAACGACTGAATATCTATCCAGCAAATATGTATTGATAAAATTAACGATGAAACATTGAAGAAGATTGTTTACATATTTACACCGAAACTGAGCTAAAAAAATATTATTCCCGGAGAAACGTTCATAGACACTACAGACACCCATGTAGTGGGTTACTTTGTCTCTCGTAGTTGGTACTAGCCCATTATGGAATAATAGCACATACATACACCTATTTTAGAGAAAAGTCGTTGTAGCAACATGAGTGTATTGTTATTTTATGACTTTCATATTTACAGATATATTTTCGTATAATAATTAATTTAATTTGAAATTCTTGTATGTTGACTTTTTAGACAACTAATGCTACTTTTTACGACATCAGATGTATATCATTAAAAAATAATGCTTATGTTGTGTGAGAAATTGGCCATATCAAGGCAAGTATAAGCACTTACATAATTAAGAACACATCATATTGTTTATAATCTATGTATTAATTATAAATAGTAGCATTTTATTATCTCTTCATAGCTTAATATATTTTCATAATCAGTTATCATTGCACTTAGAAGAACACCTAATTTTACGTTATCGTTTCACTTACTACATCCCTCCCTAGAATAACTTTTCAGTTGACATATAATTTGTTTATGACAGAGAAATAATGGATTTATTATTATTATTTATTGTAAAGAGGTAAAGTTCATTAAAAATATTAATTTGTTTGAACATAAATTACAAGGGGCAAGTGCTAAGTTATATCGAATCTTTGTTATATGATTTAATTCATGAATATAGGACAATGTATTAATTTTCAAAAATAGTGGCAAATTGTATGCAATTTATAATTATTTAGTTATGCCATTGAACATTTTCTTTTAGAATGTACCCAAAATGTAATTTAAATACCATAACTTTTGAAGAAATCGTCATTTATGGCCTGTTCTCTTAGGTGTATATTGCTTAAACAAATAATGTACTTACATAATACGAGTATATTTTGTAAAACATATTTTGATGCTTGCTATTAGCGTATAGTCTAAAACAGTTTACGTTATAATATGTATATAGGTAAAAGAAAAATAATGTAGGTTTTGTGGGAGGGGATAAAAATGACCCAAAAGAACCTAATGCAACATCAATTAAAAATGTAATAATTTGTATACAACATAAACCACGTTTCAATCTATTTGAACTAAAAATTAAGTTTAATTGTTATATATTCCTTATGTATAATTGATATAGTATGATAATGACCTAAATAAATAATTTATAATAACTTGTCATATTTTTAGGCCTCGATAAATACAGAAGCGGATATTTATTTAAGTAGAGGTGTTATGCAATTTACGTTACAGTTTTATCAATTGCTTCTGGAAATAGAGTCAATCCGTAAATACGGTCGACTATAACTAATACGTCCGTATGTGGTGTGACTCACTTGTACCAAGAGCGGTAAGATATTTTTACATTATGACGTTCAAGGCTATATTAGTAACCAAACCAATGTTGTCTTTATAGTACCATGTATTTGAAATAGGAAATGAAACAAAATGTTATATTTTTTATTCTTTGTTGTATTGATGGAAGTTGTTATCGTATAACTTCTTCTTGTTTTTATTTAGCAACAATCATTTATAATTATAACTGTTTCATTAGTCCAATTACCTTGGTTTCAAACATGGCAAAGCACCTGGTCGTCTAATTTTATTTGAACTGACAGTGACAGTAAAATGATAAGGTTATGTTTTGATTTTGAAAACATGTTTTAGCCTTTATAATAAGAATAAACTGTTTCTTTGTAGATATTATTATGGCGCCCGGCAAAAGAGGTCACGTTCATGGCAAGCGTTCGAATCATCATGTGAAACGAGATTATGCAGAGAGATTAAACGATTTAAGTATACAGTCTTCTGAAGAAAGCGATTCTAATGAAAGTAGTTCTGACAATGAGGGCGTTGAAGCTTCATTTCCAGTAAGCATGTGGGATCTCAACCATTGCGACCCGAAGAAGTGCTCTGGAAGAAAACTATTAAGACATAATCTCATTAAGAACCTAAAGCTCGGTCAGCGCTTCCAAGGCTTGGTTTTATCACCTGTAGGCACTCAGTGTGTGAGCCCAAATGACAAGGATATCATTGAGAAGTTTGGTTTGGCAGTTATAGACTGTTCTTGGGCAAAAATAGATGAAACTCCATTTGGTAGAATGAAGTCGCCTCATCCCAGACTGTTACCATTCTTGGTGGCTGCCAATCCAATTAATTATGGGAAACCATACCAACTAAGTTGTGTAGAGGCTTTAGCAGCGGCAATGGTTATAACGGGACATAAAAAAGAAGCACAGTTCTATCTATCGAAGTTTTCTTGGGGACATTCTTTCTTGGAGCTTAATTCAGAAGCATTGGATTTATATGCAGCATGTACTGATAGTAAGAGTGTGCTAGAAGCACAAGCAAAGTTTCTGGAATCTGCACAAAATGAGAAAGACGATAGACAGATGTGGCCTCCTAGTGAATCTGAGACTGAATCTGAAGATGAGAGTTCATAGTATATCATGAGACAGGAACTATTTATATATAAGCACTATGCTATCAAGTCTTGGAATGCCAATTAAAAACCTATTGTATCTGGCCGCTGGTGTGCCACAGCATCTTAAAAGGTTAAGCTATGGTGACATGGCTGCATCCATGGCCATCTTAATGTTTCAGCTGATTACCATCAGATGCACCATAGATCTTTGGCTAAAATAAGCAAAAATTATATTTTAAATTAACCCGTCGAGCGACTGATTAAAAAAGTGAAAGGAAGGCCTTGGCAACCGCCAAGGCCTTCCAAGTGTACATAACCATGTACACTTGGTGTTCACACGACACACGAGAGGTAATGCAGAAGAAATTTCTAAAATAAATTAAAATTATCACCAGCATAATATGGCATGCCACCATCTGCACAAATTACTCAATCAATACTTGCAGTGACATCATCTCAGACAGGACAGCAGTATTCATAATAATTATATACATAATAAACTATGAGAAGTCCTATGCCGTGGATACACAGCCATAGAGTAAAGGCAAATTGACTGATTGTTCAGGAAATTTATGACATAGTACAACTGTGGCCTTCATATGCCTGAGCACATTAGCTAGAGCATCACTATTGTGTTGAAATATATAAATTATAATTACAGTTGCATTTGGTACTAGAATAAACAAATAAGAATAAATATTTTATGCCGTATGCTTGCTATAAGTTCTTCAAAAGAAAGCAAGCATACAATGCTTGCTTTTTTTGAAGAACTCAGTACCATATAACTGTAAATTTCAGAAATTGTATCTGTTATAAAATGTCCATATTTGCCTATTATGATATGTGACAAAATGTAATCATCTAAAGAATGCTGATGCTTCAGTTTGCTGAATAACGGAGAACCATTTTGTGTAATTGTATTTATCATGTCAAATCAGTTTGATATTTGGTTCTTCACATATACTTTTTATTAAATAGCAAATAAAGTGAAAACAATCTAGATTTATACATTTTGATTATGATTTGTTTGGCTACAGGAGTATTCTATCTGCTTAGATATTATTATATGTAAAATGTAAAGGTAAGAACAGAGAAACAGTTGTTAACTAAAAGGAAGGAAGAAAGGAGATAAAATGCATTAAAAATAGTTAACAAATAATTCACTGTAATACTAAGCTTTGGAATTGAGATGTATAACAATAGCCAGCAACAAGCATATTATATCAAATTGCAAACTATATAGCTTTATCTCCATGTAAAATTCAAGCCAGCTTAACATTGCAGCGGCACACCGGTAAGATAGATACAATCGATTTTTAATGATGTCTGGTATTGTGAGCAATGTTAAATTAGCACTATAAAAAGATTCATATGGTAAATGAATCATTGGCTGAATTTATTGATATGTCAATGGCCGGATTCCAGACACAATCTGGTATCCAAGTGTTGGCCACGGACTAAATATGTAATTTTATGAGAAAGACAAGAACTACCTATTATTACATTATGTACAAAAAAATATTATAAAACTTATTTATAAAACATTGTATTTTCTGAATAAAATAAAAAATATTAACTACTCTTTATGATTATTTTTAATTACCCTTTTTTTTTCAGAATCATTCCTACTGATTACACAACACCAACCGAATCATCCTTAATTCTATAAAACTGAATGGGGAAAATTAAATATGAAAGTGTGTGTTATTCTGTCATTCTTTTACGTATATAGCAACGTTTCTAATAGATTTTCCGCAATGAGATAGTTTACGAGCCAGAAACATACGTTAACTATTTATACCTCGCCACAAATGCACGGCATGCATCTCGTGAGATAATTTTCTATGGTAAATACTACTGAAGCCACGCCGAGGGTAAAAGCTAGTTCATTATTAATATTATTATTGACTATAGAGTCCTCTATTCGTTTGGTCTGAAAACGTTTAATAAAGTGTGTTTAACGCGACATCTAGTAAACATTATAAAAACTACAAGAGTTATCTATACTATGGGATAGATGGCGTGTCCTCGCCTAACAAAAAGTTTTTTGGACTCGTACCGATGGCGCGCCGTGGGATTTCAAGTTTGTTAGTGCGTACGTTCGAGTTCGCTTGCTCGCGGTTAGTTTGCTTTTGCTATCCGAGTGTGTGAGTCTGTTATTGTTCGGTGCTGTGACGATTTTGAAACTCGCGGAATAACTTATGTATCAGTTAGTTTCTTTTTGAGTGGTTTGTCAGTGTGTCTATGTAATTGTGTTGTGTTTGTTGTGTGTGTGAATATTTTTAGTACTGTGGACTACTGGAGACTAACTTCTGGAACTTCGGTAAGTTTGTCCGTTGACTTCAGTGCAACCTGTCACGCAGGTGTCTCGCAAGTCGCAAGTCACTAACCTCTGATGAATACCTACTTAAATATCTCTTTCGATGCGGACATTCAAGTTTAGATTTATAGAGATTTATAATTTATGATGAACTTTTTTATACTTGAAATATGTGCACCAATATTTCGCCCTATGTGGCAGAAATTATTAACCTATCTAAAACAATTTTATCAAATAACAGTTTATTTTATTTTACCACATACTTATTTCATTACTTTTGATTATTAATTTGGAAATTTAAAACATTCAAAATCTAAATTTTGCTTGGCCTAATTTACAAAGTGTTACTAAGTTAAAAATGTTTCAATGCCTAGTATTGCCTAGCTCTCAGTGACAAATAGATTTAGAAAATTAAAAACTGAAAGGAATCCTGTTAGAAATAATAGCTATTAATATTGCTATTCTTATAAGTAGGTAGGTACTATATTTTTTTAAATATATCCTTGTGTATCTACTAGGTATAGACAAAATTATATTACAATTAGATTTTTTAAGTATTTAAGCTTATTATTGAACTATGCCAAGTTTTGAATAGTCAAAGATACTCATAAAGTTAAAATGGTAACTTATATAAAAATGTTTACATATTAGTATTATTTAATTATTACTTTCGTATTGATTACTATTATTATTAGACATTATAATTTTATTTATATGTCAGTTAATTGACGTGTCCAAGAATTGCCTACTTACACATTTTTTATTTTTATTAAAAACAAGTGAGAAACGTAAATGAATTGCCGTAAATCTTGGAGTTCGAAAAAATGGTTCAAGTAATATACAAAGGTCACGTGATACCACGTGACCTTGAGGTCAGAGGTCGAAGATCATAGTCATTTCGGGGTCTCTAGCTTTTACGGTTCTTGAGTTCAAAGTTTTATAACAGACAGACAGACGGACAAAGCTGTTGTATAAGAGTTATTTCGAACTCTAAAAAGGTACTAGTTATATCTACCTATTATTATATCTACTTCTGTTAATTGAAAATGTAGCTTCTTAGTAAAATGCGTATTTTTATCATCTAAGTTTCACAGACATCCTTAGAAGCTAAGTATCTAGATACTGTAGGGAGTGTGGGGACAATCCTAAATCATCAAAGAAAAGACAGAATTTGCTTGTAAAACTACTACCAGCGCGCTGGTACTAAGTAAAGTAGGTACCTACCTAATGTTACCGCTGCCGCGGAGGTACTTAGGTACCTAAAACCTAAATTTTTTTATCACATGATAAACCTAGTCTCATGCCTATATCCCATATGAGGTTGCCAGAGTTGTATTGCAACTACTTTTCGTCAGCTATAGTTCAAGGTTCACATAGCGGGCGGCCTATTGAGTTTAGCGGGCAGTTAGACTCCTCGTTGCTACTAAGAATTTCTTAAGAGCAAAACCCAGTAAGTAATGCTTTACGGATAAAGCATTACTTACTGGCCTTACCCAGTCGGATTATTGATGGCACACGGCATTCGAATCCGAGATCTTTGCAGAGCTGTAGCATTCACTGCGGCTGTGGCATAAAAGTAGTTTTAGAGTTCGATAAAACTCTTATACAACAGTTTTGTCCGTCCGTCCGTCCGTCTGTCTGTTATACAACTTTTAACTTAAGAACCGTAAGAGTTAGAGATTCGTGGTCAACGCCATTCGATTCAGCATAGTTGATATACCCCGAAATGACTGTGACCTTTGAACTCTGACCTCAAGGTCACGTGAAAATTTTTTTCGAACTGAGATTTACGGCAATTCATTGCCGTTTCTCATTTGCATTTAGGCAGCTGTTACTTTTGTTGCGAATGAGTTAAACCTGGAGTAGATCAAGAGAAGATTGTAGGCAAACTAACTTACTGTTGTAACCGTTGCGCATATTCAGTAAAGAGATAAGCCTTCGGGTTCGGTTACTGTGACCTGTCAACTCTTAGGATGCCAGACCTAATTAAAAAGATATTGTGTCTGGCCGCCGGTGTGCCGCTGCTACTCAATAGATTATTCGATTTTCCGTCAAGAAATTCTCAGTACGGTGCCCGGCGTTTGGAATTGTGCCCGGTAAAGGCAATAGGTACGCTTCCTATAATGTGAGATTTAGAAAATAAAACTAGTGAATTGTGAGTATAAAATCCCTCTGCTGACCCTTTTGGGATAGACATAGGTGTAGGCATTTTGCCGACGTTGTATGCAGAATATGAGAAAAGCTTCTTTAGCCTTCCATTGAAAACTTTCAATAATATTAATGAAATTTTCTTTTATCCTGTGTCATAGGTTAGGTCACGCGAACATCCTGGATTTTAATCCTGGGTCGAGTAGTGTGATTAGTATTTTCCACAAGAAATTCTTGTTAGCAGTACCGAGTATGGTACTGAGTCCAGTGTAGAGGTATAAAATATATGTTTGTTGTCATCTCATTGAAATATTTTACAGAGGCAGAATTATCATTGCATTTACTCTGGTATATTTTTAGGGCTCCTTACCCAAAAGGTGCCAACCGGAGCCTAGTACTAAACCTTTTTTGTCAGTCCATTTGTCTTTCAGCGCGCTATCTTATGAACTGTTATAGGTAGAGCCTCGATGGCGTAGTGGTTAGTGTAACCAACTGCCACGCCAGTTGTCGCCGGTTCGATTTTCGCACAAGTCAAACATTTGTGTGCATGGACACGGATGTTTGTCTTGGTCTGGGTGTTTCTATGTATAATATGTACCTATGTATTTACAAAAAAGAAAGTATACATATATGTATATAATGTATGTTTTCCCATTGTCTAGTACCCATAGTACAAGCTCTGCTTAGTTTGGGCTAGATGTTAGTGTGTGTATATGATAGAATATTATATTAAGTATATATATTGTTGTCGCTAAATAATATTCTATTCTATTACATACACACAACACTATCTAGCCCAAACTAAGCAGAGCTTGTACTATGGGTACTAGACAATGGATAAACATACATATATACATTTTACAATAATAACTAATAACAACTATTAATAAGATGGCGAATTTACGAAATCACTCTCACTTGACCAGTTTTTAATATCTTCGCCTATTTGCATTTCGCCGTTGTAGGACAAAATACTGGCTGAATATATCTTTGAAGAAAACAATAACATATTTGTCGCAACTGGCATACGTCATAATTTTTTCTAATACTTCAGGTACATTTACAGAAAATTGTATTTTCTCAAAATTAACGATTTTGATGTGATTTTATTGGCAATTACCTTATTTCGAAGCTTGCTATTATCATGCGCAGGAGTCAAAGAAACAGACATGTAAAATAATGTTATGCATCTGTACCTGGCGTGACCTTTGAGCCAGTTGGGTACATTATTTTCTATAGTAAGTTAGTATTTTGAACATTTCAAAATATTTTGATTTAGCTTCAGAATTATAAATAGCAATATATAATATAAACTTAGCATGATAAATAGCAGGTTGTCATACCTGAATGTAGAAAAAGTCAAAACACATAGTTAGATTTAGGTTTAAATCTTTACTTCCAGTGTATTATAAATTCCAAAGTGACTCTGTCAGTCTGTCTGTTTGTTACCTTTTCACGGCTAAACTACTAAACCAATTTCGTTGAAATTTGGTACAGATATAGTTGAAAACCTGGGGAAGGACATAGGCTACTTTTTATGGATGTAGGTACTACGGGGGCGGAGCCAAAGCTAGTATAAAATAATTTAATTTTATATTCTAGCGGCACTTATTGTAATTTTTGTCTAAAGGGGAAAATATCACTGCAAAGCGACAAAAAATAAAATGTATTAGTTAATAGTTATACCATATTAGAGGGAATAGAATAGAGATTACCAGCGCCTGGCTATTGCGCGGGCGTCGTCTTCTTAATGCGTCGCGGGATTTTACATTTACACGGCGGGTACAAAGAACAACCAGACTCGGTGCAATTATAATTGTGCCGACTCTTGGAGTTCTTAGTCTCCGTTATGCATGAGACACAGCCTAATGTAATAATTTGTGGCTCTCAAAAGTCAAAATCTTATATTTTGAGAGCCACAAATAATTACTTGTGGCTCTCTCGATTTTTGTCCCGTATGGATATTCAACCCGGCAACACAATGCACTCGCAGTGGCGGCCATTTTAACAACTGCAGCATCCGTGTAGTTTATTTCTTATTTAAAGGTTTATTTCTGTTAATGTCTTCCGTTCCAGAGATCTATATAAAATTTTATTTTCAGGTAATAATGTTATGGCGCTCTACAGTTGCAGTACTGTAGAACTGTAATAGTTAAGTGCGAATAACAGATCGAGTTTATGTGATTGTTTCACGGTATAATGTTAACCTTGGCTTGTTGTGTAACGCTGCAAAATTTACCAGATAAAGTAATATAGCAATGAAACCAGTACACGGGGACACCGTGTCAAACGACAGCTATTCTAGTACTTCGTGTAGTAACAGGAGTGAGTCAGGTCAGATTCATCAAGGGACCAAAAATAACCTATCAAGCTTGTTTCGCGAAAAATATATCCCATTAAGGGAAAGTAAGCTACTGAAAAAACTAGTAAAGACTAGAGCTTTATATGAAGAGCTAAGGACCCAACTACTCTCAACAAGTCTTAGTAATTCCAGTAGTCCTGACTTGAACCAGTGTCAACAACATTCAGTAAATGGAAAAGATGTCGAGGAAGCGGAGAAGAGTAACATTATAGCATTAGTCGATTTAGTTGATAAAGGCGTTATATTGAGACCTAAAAAAATAAGTGATTGTCATGATTTTAATATACATAAATCTCGACTTAGGTATGCCCCGAATGAACAAATACAACAAAAATTAAATGCACGTGAATATTTAACTTCAAAATCAAGTATTATTTCAAAACATAAACCAGACGAAGAATCACGGTTAGGAATACAATTTAAAACAAAAAATATCAAATCAGATCCCTGTACTTGTACTTTTAAGTATGGAGAAATTATAAAACGTAAATCTAAAGAAGTGTTAAAACGAGTTCGCCCAGAAGAAACCAGAAAGTTGAATAGAGAAAGTAATAGAAAAATATCTCATAAATTGAAATGTTTCAAACCTCATTTCATCGAAGGAACGATGTTATCTGTTCCAAAATCGATACATTCATCAGATAAGGTTGCAGATAATACAAAAGAAGATAAAAAAATATTTTTTGAGAATATGAATCGATGCCATACAGTAAAATCTAAACCCTGCAATAGTCTTAATGACACGAATAAAATTTTGCCCGCAGATTCATCCCAGATTAAGAGTGATAAAAGAAAAAAAAGCATAGGAGTAAAAACAAATTCTAGCAGCAAATTTAATGAGAGACTTAAAAAACATCAAAATCATAAATCGGAATGTGTTAATAAAAAATGCAGCTCTCGGGAATATTGTGATAAATATAAACATAGCATAAGATCTGAGAAGACCCATACCAAAAGAAAGGCTACTGACAAAAAAGAACTCAATGTAGAAAAGGCTTCCAAAAATGTCGCTTTAGACCATAATACTCCCTACTCAAAGAAAGCCGTGACTCTTACAAGATCAATTCAGATAAAAAACTATAATAAATATATCAGTATGTTTACACAAGAACAGAATAATAAAATTTTTAAAATAATGACATCTTTGCTACCGAAAATATCAAAACGATATATTCCGCTATTAGCAACTGACATCACAACCAAAGTAGACAGAGCAATAGTGCCTGATATCAAACTGAAGACTCCGATTACACCGAATCACTTAATGACTCATAAAAATCTTAAAAGTTCTGTGTCCAATTTGGTTGGAGAAAAATATAGAGACCATAATATGTATTTAAATACAGGCCAAGAGAATGATCCCAGGAATTTTAAAATAAAGTCAAATAAAAATAGACTGCCAGTTAATAAAAGTGGCATTTCAAATCTGCTTTGGCAACACAAATACGTCCAAGAAAATAGTAACTTTGATAGAACATTGTATGAAAGTAAACCGAATTCAGTGTCAAGAAATAGCGCTACGAATGATGGCCACGCATTTAAGCGGTGTGTTAACAGATCCGATCCCATGAATATAAATAATGATTTATGTCAAAGAACACCAAATGTTATAGAAACAGAATGTGTTAAAGCCAATATAATTCCATCACGCAAGAAAAAATGTCATATACGAAAACGAAAATGTCAACGAAATCCATTATTACCCTGTGAACCATTTGTTTGTTCACTTCAGGAACGTATTCCTAAGGAATATGAAAGCAAATTAAAAATACGTACCAAACAACACGTTTACGCAGCCTATAAAAACACACTAGGATCAAATAAGATATCAGTACACGATTCTGTTAAGGAACCGCTGCTAAAGAAATACTTAAACAAAGGTGCTTCTGTTAAATGCATGCGTAAATCAAAATATACATTGCCAAAACGTAAAGTACGAAGACATCTGTACCCGTCTATGTTGGGCTCAAAAAATATAGAAAATGTTCTTGTGAAACCTATAGCAATATCCAAAGCAATAGTGGAATCTTTAGATCGTATCGCTGTCGTACCAAAAACTTATTGTTGCCATAAAAATAGGTTTAATAAGATTAATAAAGGTATGTCCATAAAAAAATATGTGAGAAGGAGTCCAAGGAGATGCATTAAAGCTTTAAATGATAACCGAGATATGAAATTTACAACTAGCTATTTATCTCAATTTATTCAATTAGCTAAAAGCACAAAAAATCTATCCTCTTCTGTAACTTACAAAAGTGAAGTTATGATTGAAACTAGTAAACAAAAAGAAAATTATGAGAATGTGCAAACAAGTCATAAACCAGTATCCAATCCTTCAAAACAGATATCAAGCAATGATACAAAGTACAATTTTAAATCTGGTTTTATAAAAGATAAAATATCATCTGTCTATAATTCAGAATTTCATAATATGTCAAAGACGTTTCATACGAATAATGTTCAATCAATTATTTCGAAAACGAAACATGTCCGGCGAAATACACATAAATCTAAAACAATGCAAATTAAGAAAGAGAGAGGTTGGATAATAGGTCCTGCTGCATATAATTGCTATTATGCTTTACAGTTGCGTAAAAATAACAATCTCAAAAATAATACTTTCAAAGGTACGGCATCAAATTTCACTAAAGAAAATGAGAATTCGAACAGAAATAACGATGAAAGAAGCAAAACATTTGTGAACAACTCATTAAAACATACAAGTAGTTTACAACCGCACATAAACCGTTATTATATAAGTAAGCCCCAGGGTTTCGGCATTCAAAAAAGTTTCGAAAAATTAAAGCAGAACAAAACTATCAAATTTGACATAGCTAAACAAGAATATCAAAAAACAAAAGATTATAAACTAATGTCGGAAGCAATTATGAAACGAGCATATATAAATCATTTTAATAAAAGTCGTGATCAAAGATCGGAAGTTACTTCAAAGCCTTATAAACATACATCTTCATTAGAATTATTAAATAATTTCGAGACATCAAACAACAAATTATTCACTCCAAACCAAATAACGAAACTGCAGCCGATACACGGCGTAAACAAAAATTCTATATCTGGTACTAAAATGACACCTCAAAGATCAAGCAAAATAAACCACCTGAGTTCAACCATTGCAATAAATCGTCAATATACGTCTAAATCTAGTATCAAGTCAATATCAAATATTCCATTCGAATTTCATAAAAGTCAATTAAAATTTTTTAGCTCGGCTGATCAAAGTTTTAATATAACGTCGAAAGAAACAATAGAAATAAAATCAAAATTTAGCTGTGAAGTTAATTCCTCGAAACATATTCTTTCTAAAAGAAGTTCAAAAAAGAATTCGCAATCTAAAAAAATTCCTATAGTCTTGGGGCGACGTGAGTTTAGACATATAGAAAATAATGGTTCTGTAGTGTATCCATCTCAAATTGTAAGACCAATACAACTAAACCATCAACTTACTGGAGTATCATCTTTATTAAGAAAGTGTTTTTGTACTATGAATATTCAAGTACGCGGTCGAGGAGCACCAAAAAAGATCCCTTATAAACTTAAAGACTACGAATGCGAGCCAGGAGTTTGTGTTCCATACGAATGTGATCCTTATGAATGTCAAAAATTGATAATGCAACGCTTGATGCGCCAAGTTTCTAAAATGTCGGGTACAGAAAATAAGTCTAGATCTAGCTCAAGCTTGACATCTAGTTTCAAAACAAATTCAAAAACAAAAAAGCTGCAGTCAAGTTCATCGCATGAACATGAACGAAAAAACAAACCCAAACGCAAAGCAATAAAGACGAAACCTCAAGGTTTAACGTATCAAACATTACCTCGAAATCCTCAAACACAAGTACAATCACACAGGCAAGCTACACGAGTAGGTTCATCTTTTAGTTTTGACATAGAATTTTCTAAAAATAGATCTAAAGCATCACCCGTAAAAGAAAATATAACTCCTCCAAAACCTCATTCAACATCTACTCATTATAAGTCTTCTGATAGACATTTAAAAGATAGAGGTTATGGAACTCATAAAGGTAATAAACGTCACAAGCATTCAGAGGCTATTTCGAAAAAAGTGCATCACAAAGCATCTACTGTCACACCAATGCTAAAAAGGTGTTTTTGTACTCTAAAGTTACAAAAAAAAGGCAAGCAACAAAAAATGAAAGTTATCCGCACTAAGGGCACATCAACTCCCACTAAAACAAAAGTGGACGAGAGGCAAATTCTTAGAACTAAAGAAAAAGGTCAAAATGCTAAACCAAAACACAAAAAAGTGGCATTATTACCATATGAATGTGAACCTGGCATTTGTATACCTGGCGAATGTGATCCATATGAGTGTTTAAAATTAATAAAAAAGCGACACGCCAAAGAAAAAGGATCTGGTACTAAACGTCATAGAACAAAATCAGTATCATCAAGTTTCGCGTCGTCAAAAACTTCAAAAGCAGGAGTGGCACAGGCGATGTTACAAGACGATGTTTCACCACATGAAAAAGTGAAACGACGGCACTTTACAGAACCATCTGAATCGATCATCGTTAGAGAAGAATCAAGTCAAGAGTCGAACCAATCACGACAAGCTGTAAGAATCGGTTCAACTTTTAGTTTTGATATTGAATTCTATAAGGAACGTCAGTTTCCTAGTTATCGTAGGGTCCAAGCTGCTAGTGAAGCTCTCAGATCCACTAGGCGCAAAATGCGCCATGTGGCAAATAGTCAAAACACTAAGACAGACATACATTCTCGACTTAGCCGTTATTCTCAGATGGATGGGGCAGCTAAAGCTGATAAGGCTTTTGGTCCAATGTTGCGGAGATGTTTTTGTACATTAAAACTTCAGAAAAAGCAAAAACGACACAAGCAACCTAAACCAACAAAACAACCAAAGATTAAAGTAAAACCACCGAGACATCAAGGAACGGAAACTCCTTTCAGCAGACCAGTGCCTGATCTACACGACAGGAGTGTAATGACAGCTTACAAATTAAAAACAAATCCGTACAAGTTAGATCCTTATGAATGTGAACCAGGTGTATGTGTGCCCGGTGAATGTGACCCATATGAATGTCTAGAGCGCATCAAAAGACGTCATATGGATCGAGGATCAAGTACAGATAATGTTAAAACAAGATCAACTTTCAACATGACTAAGTCCGGTCCCAGACATCGGGATAATAAAAATCAATTTACTGCAAAAGAACGAAAAGGGATTAAGGTACGAACAGCTCCACCAAAACGCACAAAGTTAGAACCGAGGAGGGAATCAAGAACTATAGTTTCAAATCTTTCTGGCTCAAAACAAGCTGTTAAGATTGGTTCTAATTTTAGTTTTAATGTAGAATTTTATAAAGATCGATTACACAGTGGCAGTACGTCTAGTCCGAAATTACAATCGACACACAAATATGAAAAACCGAGACGTGAAAAGGTCAAACGTCCTGTAAATAAAACTAAAAGTAGAACATCGCAGGGAATTTCCGTCTCTACTAGAAGAAGAAAAAGTCAACGTACGAAGGATGTACACGATTCAGAATCACAAGTCCGGGATCGAAAAATGCGATCAAAGATGACGGGAGTAGCGCCTTTCTTAAAACGATGTTTTTGTACGTTGCAGTTACAAAAACGGGGGAAGAAGCCACCAAAACCCGAAAAAAAAAGGCCTGATGCGGATAGTGTTTCTGTTGGTACAGAAACGATGAAATATAAGCCCAAGATACATGCCATGCACAAAGGGACCCACACTAAAGGAAAATATAAATATCATGGGAGAACACTTGACCCAAACGAATGTGAACCTGGAGTATGTGTTCCTGGAGAATGTGATCCTTATGAATGTCTAGAAAGAATTAAAAGAAGAGGAATGCATTCAAAACATTCTAGTACTGGACACTCAGTCAGAAGTCATTCAGTTTCCAGTTCTGCAAGTGATTATCGAAAATCTAGACCTATGAGAACTCAAGCTCATGCACCAAGAGACAAAAAGGTGAAAACTAAACGTACTTCTGATCGATCTTCAGTAAGAGAAAGTGTCACGTATGATGTTAGTCCTAATGAACAGTCACATAAGCAAGCAGTTCGTATTGGATCTAGTTTTAGTTTTAATGTTGAGTTTTATAAAGATCGCAATCGACAGGATACAACTGCACATGATTTTGAAAATCGCTCTGAAACTGCCAAGTACACTAAAAAACGTCTTAAAAGAACCCGTAGTGGGACTGGTACGAGAAGTAGAACCGTGTCATCATCTCATAGACGTGCTCGTTTACGAGGTCAAGCAATGCAGTCAGATTTAAAGACTCAATCACAAGGATCAGGTGTAGGTCCTTTATTAAAAAGATGCTTTTGTACATTAAAACTTCAAAAAATTGGTAAAACGCAAAAAATGTCAAGTACCCTACTACAAACTAGCCCAGCATCAATAGAAACGACTTATAGAAGCACTGGTACGAAAGTAAAGAGGAGACCTGAAGTTAAATCCATAGCGGCTCGGGAAAGAGGCACTAAGGCCAGAAAAGGGCGCCATGCCTTAAAGCCATATGAATGCGAACCTGGAGTATGCATACCTGGTGAATGTGATCCTTATGAATGCTTAGAGCGAATAAAACAGAGAAATATGCGACACTCAGGTACTGGTATGACCGATACCCGGACTAGATCAATGTCTAGTCTTACTCATGGAACTAAAAGAACAAAATCTATGAATACTCATATTTTAAGACAAAGGCGCGAAAGAAAGAGAAGGCGGCCTACAGAATCGCGTCATAAATTAAAACAACCGCCACGACCGTCTCGTGCTTTGGAAAATATTAATATCAATAATCGTCAAGCGGTGCGGTTGGGTTCCGATTTTGCCTTTAATATTGAATTTTACAAAGATAGATCAAAAGGAATATCAAATTTCAAAGATAACTCAAGAGAATCATCGGATTATAAAGACAGATCAAGAACATCAATTCCCGAGTGTAGTCCTTCAATATGTAAAGAACCTAGCTGTACTCCATCAAAATGTAAGACTTCATGCACTTCAAAATGTACTTATAAAAACCAAGGTACAGACCATTCTGGTTTACGTTATCATCATAGAAAAATGCAAGCAAGGGGTGCAAGAGCTGAATCAAAGGGATCTGGCGTAAGACGTTTGAAGCGATGTTTTTGTACTTTGACGCTTCAGAGAGCTGAAGTAAAAACAGGTATGAATTCATTAAGGACCACGACGTTAAGAGTAAAAACTCAAGATAGGTCGACAGGGACAAAACAGAAGTATTTTGATTCATTATTGCCTTACGAATGTGAACCTGGTGTATGTGTGCCCGGTGAATGTGATCCATATGAGTGTTTAGAAAGAATTAAAAGAAGGAGAGGTCCATATGGCCCATGTAATTGTTTAGAGAAAAGAAAAGCAAAGATTAGACGTATATCCCGAACAGCCGAAACAAATGGAAGAAGGTCACGAGAAATACCGGCACGGCGACAAATATCAAGTACATCTAGAAAAACACAATTTAAAGAATTGCCAGAAGTCAATAATGTAGTGGAAGAACCTCGATTTAAAATGTTTAATAATCCTTACATTAAAAATTCAGTTAAGATTTCATCAAATTTTAGTTTTGATGTTGAATTTACCAGAGACATTTCCTTTCCAAGTAAGAGTGATGAAATCACTACAGAACCTCAAAATTATCAGACAGATAACATACCGAAAATAAAAAGAGCCCGTGAAACACAAAAACCTGATTCTTTAAAAAACGAAATGACAGCAACAGATTTGTTCAAGCGATGCTTTTGCACGAGACAACTAGGACAAATTGATTCTATGGATAGGTCCGGTGGTTTAAAATTTATAAGAAAATGTTTTTGTTCCAAGAAATCACTTGCAAAAAAGCTTCACGAGGCTGTCCCGGTGAGAGACAGCCTACATGAGCCACATTTTTTAAAAAGATGTTTCTGTGCTAAAAATTTACTTAAAACAAAGTTGAATAAAGAATCATTGGGAAATATTGCAAGTAAGGAAACTGTTAAAGAAGCGGAATCAAAGGGAAGCTATATGAATCCGAACAACAAATGCCAGTGCCACTCAATAAAATGTAAATGTTTACCTATAAATAAAACGAAATGTCTGTGTGAAAAGGTGCGTAAAATAAAACCAAATGCCATTACTGTTGCAAGAGTTGAAATAGGATCTTTAAAACCGAAATTACAAAATATTGCCCAGCGTGATGATAAAGAAATTGTAATTAGGAATGTTGATGAAACCTTAAATAAATTGTCAGCTGCAGAAAACCTATCAAAGAGCCTTTGCTCTCATATGTTGTTGCAGTCAAAATCTGATTACCGTGATTCTAAAACAATGAGTACAACAAGTGCTCAGGTAACCCGTCAGAAAGAGCAGACTTCAAGAAAATTGTTAAAATGCTTTGGCACACATAGGCTGTTCAATGCAAAATCAAAACTAAATAGTTCCAAATTGATTACTAATATTCCGCCAATAAGCCCAGTGAAGACTAAATCTGTCATATTAAATCATGACAAATCATTATATGTTAACTTATCAGAGAGATACGTTTGCACTGCCAACATACTTACCAAAAAATCTAAACAACATAAATGTAATGACATCTCTGCTGCATATGTTAAGTGTTTAAAATATAAAGTATCAAGTCCAGGCATATTGAAGAAATTATATTCGCCGTCTTTAATTAAGACAGAATCTGATCAAAGTGGTTCTAAAGATGTTCCTCCTTTATCAAAATCACGTGACGAAACAAAACGTACTTTATCCATTATAGAAGTGCAAAAACTACTTACGAAAAGAACTGAACATAGTGGCACTAAAGCCAATACCGCAGCACCTTCAGATAAAAGAAAACCTTTGTCACTTTTTAGACCAAAAGAATATTGGGTGCAATACCAAATACAGCGTCCTAGATTACAGAAACGTCATCATAACCGAAATAAATGCTTGAATGCTGCAGATCATAAGCGCAATGTAATAAGTGTTGTGTCCTCTACAACCAGTCTAGAAACTATTCTGTCTTATAGCCCAAAAAAATTTAATTCGTCTAAAAGTAAAACGTCTCTATTTTGTCACACGCCTTTAGGAAAATGTCACTGTCATTCAGGTTCCAACAATACGTCTTGTACAGTTTGCCGTAAGTTACAAATAAAACAAGATGGATCAACTAAAAAAACACTCAAGGATTTTAACAAAAATAATATCATTTACACCAGTGAAAGGGTATTAGTCGAAAAAAAAACAGTGAGCATAGAAAATATACATACACGAGAACGGAACCCAAGTTCAGATTTAAAAAAAAATATCTGTGAGTGTTTTCGCTTTTTTAAGCCAAAAAAAATTAAACCATCTAAAAACAAACATACATGCACAAAATTTCAGAATAAAGACACTGATCAACATGATAAATGCACAGATATGAGAAATAAGTCCGGTATAAAATGGGAACAGGAATCTGAGAATTACTACCTTGCCCTTACAAAACGAAATATACTTAAAAACAAACAAGTGCAATGTTCAAAAAATTTAAATGTTTGTGACAAAACAATTAAAAACGCCTCATGTAATATTGACATGAAAGACACTAAAAACTCTAGGTGCCCT
Source organism: Catocala nupta (assembly GCA_963675205.1). Taxonomy (NCBI): domain Eukaryota; kingdom Metazoa; phylum Arthropoda; class Insecta; order Lepidoptera; family Erebidae; genus Catocala; species Catocala nupta. The sequence continues at coordinate 6,845,841 of OY776085.1, read as the reverse complement.
ACCATCTTCCAAAATAAATTAACAAATTGTAAAAGTCAAAACGCTGGATGTGTAACCACTAATTTACAAAATAATGTTATATATTGTAAATCTCAAAATACCCAATGTCCAACCACTGCTTTTCATGACAAAATAGTATATTGTATGTCTAAAAACTCCCAGTGTCCAAAGGCTGGTTTCCAAGATAAAATTACATGTAAATGTCAAAAATCTCAATGTCAGAAGGCCAGTTTCCATGACAAAGTTACATTTTGTAAGATTCAAAACTCTCAGTGTCCCACTGTCAGTTTTCATGATAAAATTAAGTATTGTGTACCTCAGACATTTCCATGTCCAACCGGTGACACCCAAGAGAAAAAACCATATTGTACGTTTCAAATCTCTCACTTGTTGCAAAAGAAAAAGAATAGGGAATTCATTAAAAACATTGTAGGCTGCCAATGTAAACATAAAAACGAAACAAAACTGATTAAAGTTATAAAAGTAACATCGGACTTCAAACATCTTATATGCTCCAACAATGCTGTCTATAAAATAAAAGATGCTGTGCCGCCAGGAGCAAGCGGCGATTATAAATTTGCATTTGTAGTAGAATCAAAAGGTATTCAAAAAAATTACGATTTATTCTGTTCCAATAATAAAAATAAGGAAGCGCCTGAGAAATGTTTAACAGATCATAAAGTACCCTGTGCCTGTATTTTTTATAAAAGAAAAGATAAACGACCTCATAAAAAATCTAAATTGAATGAATTATCCTGTCCATGTCTTGTTTGTAGGAAAATTGTATTGCCTATAAAATGTTCAAGCGATCAAAAAGTATCTTGTCACATGATGGAGGTCTGTAAAATAACCAATCCCAAAAAAAGAGGTCTATGCGTGCAAAGTAAAAAAAAAGGTGATCTAGATGAGTGTAGTCACATAATCAAAAAGAAACCTTGTAAATGTGGAAATGAAATATGTGCAAAAGAAACTGAAAAGGTCGCTAAAGAAGATCATATGACATTTCAATTAAAATTATTTAAAAAAAAGAAATGTATTTGTGGCAGTGCGCCATGTGCTGCTAAACTTAATAAAGATAAAGATAACGTAAGACGTCTAGAAAGTAAAAAACTTGAAAAGCTTTTGAAAAAGTATAAAAAATTAGACGCTAAACACCAGAAAATGTGTAAGAAATATAATAAAATTAAGAATATGGAAGCTATCCAAGATATAAAAAGTAATAGTAATGGTTTACTGGTTTTTCAGTCTTTATTGGATTTGAACCATCTCGCAGCCGACACTGCAAAAAACATAATACGTCTTGGACATAGAGCTATAAGGGACCCAAAATATACTCGTCAACGAGTAAAATTTATGGCTCACCATCCAGATGAGTTGGAAAAGTCTTGTAAAAAAAGTTGTTATCTTGAAACTTTTAAACGCATACTCATGAGGTTAGGATCTATTACATTTGTAAGCAAAGTAAGAACAATATTTGAAGCACATGCAATCTTGAACTACTTATTACACGTAAATGATAAAAGAAGAAGGCAGCGCCCAATACCTTTAAGAATGCCTGATAGTTGTCACTTATACACATCATCGCTGCGGAAAAAGCCGTGCTTATGGGTTAATTATTTGTGGCCTTGGTTTTATCCACATTGCCTTAATGGTCTCAGAATGTTTAAACAATTTGTGGATATTATATTGTTTATGTCAGCAATTGTGGTGTGGAGTCCGTGTTTATTTGGTACTGAGTTGTGTAGAGCTATGCTGTGTTGCCTTTTCTGTACAGCCTAGATTGACATTTATTATAAAATTATAGTTTTATATTATTTTGTGTGTTGTTATTGTAAACTATAAAGTAAGTGATAATTTAGCATGAAATATATATTTGTTTATATTTTCAGTAATAACACAGGCTGTTCACAATCGTTTCGCCAAGCTGTTAATTACTTTTTATGGTTGGCCAATATGTCTGGTATACATAGCCCAGTATCCCGAAGTGTCTGGTCTGCTACTTTTTACATGCTTATGGTTCTAAAGTACATTATAATTATAAGAATGACTTACTATTGCATGTTCTTAGGAGAGATATTTGAAATGGTCATCAAACATGAAACTTCACATAAACATTTACTTTTGATAGCTACACTTACCGTTAAGTACTATTAAGGGTCGCAATTCATTTAGAGAGGCTATAGTCTAAATGAATTGCTCCCCTGGCTTCTCGATGCCTTACACCGTGCTCCATCGGCATTGGTGTCTTACTTGTTGTCCCTCCTATCCCAGGTAGTAGGGTTCTGTATTCCTCACTTAAACGTAAGCATCTAACGGGCTGGTACCACCTATGTTCCTATTTTAGATGCCTAGCAGATGCGTTAGCATTAAGTGCACACATTCGTGCAACCAAAATATTGTTTGTTCTGTTTATTCCTACTCTTTTGTTAATAACTACATATAATAGAGAATTAAAGCAAAATTCTGTTAGAACAATATTATTGGGAAGTAATAAAATAAAAGGGATTAGTGGAAATGATAGTCCAACCAGGACGTCGTGGTTGGGACGACTTAAAAACGCTGCAGCTGGGATTAGGAGAATAAACCAAAAATAGCCTAGTGGGGAAGCTGGACTCCCATGCAGAGACCTTGAATTACGAGTCGGTCAGCCTGTTTTGAAGTTGTTGTTGTTGTTTAAAGTTTGTTTAATTTCAAAATAATACTTTTAAATAAAATTTAATGAGAGAGAGGTTGCATCTACTAAATTTTATTTCTGTTTTCTGTGTGTGTCTGTACTTCTGCCTTTATACAAATCTGTGCTTCGGCTAATCTGCAATTTTGCTATGCCGGGATTTTGCTTATCTGACCTTCTGCTGCAGAGGGTAAATAAAACGTTCAACCGTATTAAAAATGGCAAATATAGCTAATCCACCTGGTGCGTTATGGCACGTTATCGTCATCTGTTTGCTATTTCCTCCAGCCTAAGACTTGAGGTTGCCATAGAATATTTTCTTGTTTATGTCGTAATTATTCATTTTTCAGTAGGTACAGAAACAGACAGTGTGAGTATTATTTAAGTTTGTTGCTTATTGGTATCAGATTAATAACTGCTTTGTTCATCTCGTGGCATAAGTTTGCGCTTATGCTTGTGTGTGATTTTGAGATGTGCGGCCAAAGTTGTTAGGTTCTTTTATAAGAATATTCTCAGTAGCAATATGGTTTCTAGAAAAATGTACCCGGTAGGCGGCAATAGGCTTGTTTCGTATTATGATGTAGCTAAAAGCGGTAGCTGGGTTGTAAATGTAATACGTTTTGCCCACTCCTACAAGGTTATCCAGGCCTGTTGCTATGTTTATATTATGTATTAGTAGAATATTTATAATAAGACTAGATTTTGCCCGTAAATGTAGGTTAGGTTAGATTAGATCATTAACAGTACTTTTTCTGGATAAAAGGTGCCCACCGTATGTCATTTTCTGTTTCCCTAATAACATTTATGCGTAATTTCTCGATGACTGGTCGAGCAGTTAAGGCGTAAAAGCGTAACAAACAGACAAACACATTCGCATTTATAATATTAGTTAGGATTATCTGCCTGCCCAGGGCAAATAGCTCGATTGTTATAGTTAACTGATCATATCGGCTTCACAGACGCATAAGTAGTAGGTACTTCGCTTTGTTTTTTTTAAGTTATTACAGTCTATCTTAGTAAGCTTCCGATCGAAACTAAAATTATGTATTTGGTAAGTGCATTGCCCTACTCCCTGTCCGTCTGTGCGCATTAATGGTTGCACCCCAAGGGTCAACGACCACAAAGCCCCTAATGTTTGAGGGTGAACTACAAAATTTCATTAAAACTGTATTTCTGTCCAGATGAACGATCAAATAAATATTTGTTGTTTAGCAATGCACGATATCGATTGGGTCATTTAATATATATATATTTTTTTAATTAACCAGATGCCCCGACAGTCGTCCTGTCAATCTATACAAAGATACATTTCACGTAATTACAGTCAATATCAAACGTCAACAAAATTTTGTTTATACATATTTACGTTTCCCGCGGATTTTTCGTAATTTTCTACAAACTATGACCTGACAATTCCAAATACAACAAAAAAAAACAGCTGAACTGTTCTTAAGTGACGCTCCGTTATACATGAGGCAATTAATTTTTATTTATATAGATGTTAAATGAACCTGCTTCCCAGATATAATTTTACAATGTGTTAATACAAATATAATTACCTTTCTGTTATTCTCTTTAGTTTTATTAACCTCTGAGTCTTCTTCGAAGAGGTTAATGAAAACACTATGTGGGTCTGTGTGTCTGTCTGTTAGTGAAAGTTTGTTAGTGACAGGCATAGCTCCGGAACCACTGGACCGATTGACTTGTAACTTGGTGTGCAGAGACCTTGGGGTCATCCCTCGGTCAAAAGACCCCCGAGATACAGAGGTCATAAGGTCAGGGTATATCCACCAACAGAGTGATTTGGAAGTCCAAGGAAGAGGCTTTTGCCCAGCAGTGGAACATTACAAAAAGCTGATGAAAAGAAAAAATGTCAACCAATAACTGAAATATTTGGGACGGACAAGTTGTAATAAAACTATTTATGTTTCTTTTAAGCTGTAAAATAGGATACCTAGATTTCTACTGTTATAATCTAAAAATCACGTAACACGAGCTTACGTTTTTGCATTTTTCGTGCAAATTTACGTAATTTTGTAGGCGAAAATATTAATTATTTTAAGTTTTTTACACGGAGTAATTGTAAACACATTCATTGTTGTGGTATTTGTATATTTTATATTTCTATTAAACAAAAAGTGTTGATTTTATCAATTTTTTTATTCAACTGTGACCGTCTGTTTTGGCACATTTCGCTCAGCGCAGTCTTAACTCTTAGTCCGACGCGGAGATCGGATACAACATTCGAACACAGTCATGATCTCACGCAAACATCACTATCATTCCATATTACAAAAGAAAGTCTTTCGCCACGTCTGTCTGTTCGCGATAAACTCAAAAACTACTGATTTTTCATTCGGTTTTCACTAATATACAGAGTGATTCATGAGGAGGGTTTAGATGTATTGACAAAATGTAAGTTAACGCGAGCAAAGCCCCGTGGCTTGTCCGTACAAATTCTAGTAAATTATACTTTGAGACCAAGGAAACAGTAAAAAATATTGATATTTGTTTGAAAGCTCACCTAGATTCGAAACAATAAAAAAATGCATTGGTGTTCTTCCGTGCGAGAAACAAATTCACAATACAGTGAGCATAGTTGGCTTATTTCTACGTTAATTCATCTAATAGTAAAATATTGTCTTACATTTATGCGAATGTTAGATATATATATAAGATACTAGCTGTCCCGACAGACGGTTGTCCTGTATAGACAAAAAAAAAAGCAAATCTAAACCATCCTCGAATCCACTTGAACACACACAAAAAAATTCATTTAAATCGGTCCAGCCGTTTAGGAGGAGTTCACTGTCAACACACGTACAGAAGAATTATATATATAAAGATATGGGATATATGAAATACTAGTCTCCCTGTGACCATCGCTGCTAAGAAGCAACCGAAACCGCGGGTAGAAGTGTAAACCTAAATAGTTAAAAATTCAAAAATAGTAGTTTAGATTTCAAAGTTATCTAAAAGTAGTGTTTTCAAATAAACTACGACAAAATCCGCATAAAGGAGTTTAATTTCAATGTGTAATAATTAAAAAATTATGAACCATTATAAAGTAAGTATTTTATATTCCTTATTATTTTGACGAGACATAATTATTAAAGTTAAAATATTTTAAACAGGTTATATCGCGGTATGTTTTCTATCCAACATTTTAAAACTATATTATACTTTTGTCAAGTAAAGATTGCTTTACAGCAATCAAGGTGACATATCGTTTTAAGAAAACTAGAGGAAAAATAACCTGACGATTGATTTTAAATGCAAGATGCTTCTATCGCAAAGGTGCATATTTAGTGTCGGTTTACATGCATAAGATATTGACTGAGCCTTATCCTTCCGGAGATAGTATCGAGCTCACCGAACCGATCTTTTAAATAGTTAACGCACTATCACGAAATCGAGTCTGAACGGTACACACTGCGTTCAAAGTGCGAAAACAAAAGAGAGCAATATCGACCAAACCCTCAAAAGTGAGAGGGAGAGCCGCCACCCTCTTTATGAGTCAGAGGGGAGGACCCTTGCACATAGATATTGCGGTACCTACCCTTAGTACACCGTACGGCATGCACTCCACGCTCATATCTATCGATCTGGGGTTTTGGCTGATCTGCTATTAGGTTTATTATTTTTTATGTAAGGATTTAGATAACATTGCTTTGTTATGATTTATAATTCTACTAGCTGTGTCCACGGTTTCACCCGCGTTTATGGTTACTACGCCGCCCGCGTGGGTCGTAGCGTGATGTTATATAGCCTTCTTCGATAAATAGGCTAACCAACACTAAAATAATTTTCCATTCGAACCACTAGTTCCTGAGATAAGCGCGTTCAACTAAACAAACAAACAAACTCTTCAGCTTTATAATATTAGTATAGATTGAAATGCAAAATAATCGCCGTAATTTTACCTACGTGTTATGTGGGCCCTAAAATCGCGCCCTGTGGAAACCGTTCGATATATTCGGTGAAAACACGCACAAGGCATTTGGCGATTTGTACATTAACATATTTCTACGTTGTTGCGTAGCAGCTGTCACCGCTCCTCCCGTAAAGTAATACAGAATTGGTTAACTCTCCATGAATAACCATATATGCGCATATACCATGCAATCTAATGTTTGAATAAGATTTAAACAGAATTTAAAATAGTAAAAAAGTACTTTTTAGTGATACTTTAAAATAGTACTGTTCAGTGTTAAAGTCTAGTCGATGATAAAGTACTTAATAACACGCTACAACTAACAGCTAAAGTGTTTCTATTGATATTTAGATACAAGTTCGTTTTTATTAAAGCGATATGTCAATCACGAAAGGATTGCCTTTAGTGAAATCATAAATCAAAGCATTTTTTGTTATTCATTTCTGTCGATCCCTAAAGTACAATTCTTTTCCGTCAAAGTTGAGAAAACCACCAAATCAAGTTGCTTCCCTCTTTAATGTCAGTCAGTTAAGCCTAAACAGACCCTCCCCTCGCATCGTGTTGGCAAAAAACTTTTTTCGCGTGACGTGGCGAAATACTTTGGCCCAAGTTTAGGGGAGTTGAATTGCATTGCACTTTGCAATATTTTACTCGTGAGGATACCGTATATTTTTATTGTAATAGGTGCCCGTTTAATATTATAATGTTATCGGAATAATGGAATTTATTGAGACATCATTTTATTTAGCTAATTTTGCTAAACGTTTAGCTTCAAGTAGATTATAGATGAGATAGAATAGTAGAGGTTTAGAAACAAACTTTTTTTTATCTTGGTTCGAGGCTATGATTGATACATTTTTTGTGTCTGATGATGCACAAGGATTACAATTATGCAAAAGTATTTCTGGATATTACTATCAGAAAACTGAGTGTAAAAGACAGCGTTTATTCCCAAAACGTATATCTAATTCAGTTGTAACAATACTATCAAAGACATGGTCTGTCCGTGTGCCAAGATTCTTCCAAATCCGTTCAACGTTTCACGTGTGATTTAGTTACAAATCGAACCTGCCAACATCATTATTAATACATTATTACAACATCAATATTAGTATATTAAAATAATGAAATACGGTACTTCTGACTGCCTTGGTGTGTAAATCCGTAATAGCACATTTGGTAGAAGATTTTGAATTGAATACTCATGTTTTATCTGCTATATCTACGTCTAGTTCCAGTCCAGCTATGGACTATTTTTCTATAATTAACTATTTATAGAAAATATCAACAAAACACGACCGTCAGGAATGCCTGCCGACGCGTTGAGGCAATTTCAATATTGTATCATCATGGTCAAATCTATAGTAAAGTTTAATGTGCATATACATTTATTGTACGTACATATTGTACATTATAATGATAATATAAATATGCCGCTTCACTGATCGCGTCGTATTAATATGGATACAACGTGTCAACCCCACTTCACTCCGCTATTCAAACATCTCATTTAAATAACTATTGTGGGGAATGTATTATGTGAATAATGAAAATAATATGCGCATCACATTTATATAAAATATTTTCAGGTACATAATATTTTATTTACCGACTAATTATTGTGATTGAAAATACTATTAGGTACTGTATTAACACACATTATATCAATGCTATGTAACTTTATATCGTGCTTGCATATATCAAATTTCAACCGTTGAGTGTAGTCGAACCAATCCATGAACAATACCAGCGCGTGTCTTAAGCACATCTAACGCTTGATAAAATTATGAACACCAGTTTATTCGACAGTCAAGAGGTTAAATAAATATATTCAGTTTTAAGATACATCCTAGTATACAGCTGACTTAATCTTAATTTTATGGCAGACAACGGTTTAGTTGTGTTTTCCTTTGATGTTGCTATCGCAATATCAAGCATATGAGCGGCGGTTACCGCATGTCATTAAGTCGATCACTAGGTCGTCTGCAACCAAAGCTAATTAAAAAAGAAAATAACGCGTACAATGTCAATCCTACAGTGAAGGTGTCTTTGTTATAGCAATAATCAAGATAACTAGTTTACCCGGTAACAACAGACCATCTTGTTAATGACATTAGAAAATCTTTCTCAAGAACGGATTTCGATACAAGATTATTTTTATCATCATCGATAAGGTCTTACTGTTCTTATGAAGACAATGTTTTTAAAATCATATGTTTTAAATGGCTTATATTTATTAAAAGTTTTATTTTATACTGAATATACGGCGGCAAGATACAATCTTCTATATATATAATGAAATAATCTCTATTTCCCTTGGTCATCGCAGCACGCGTGAACGGATGGAACAATTTCGTTAATTCTTTTTGTTTTAATTTTGTTGTGTTACTTATTGTCAGGAGAAGATTCTTATGAAAGAAAAAATAAGGAAGTTGAGCGGAACATTAGTAAATTTAAGAAAACTTAACTACAATATTAATTTTACATAACTGTCAGTTGTTTGAAATAACTGTCAGCGATTGACAGAATGCGCGCTGCAAATATCGTTTAACATAGATGGATCGGTTGACAAATAAATAATTTATCATTTCGTGTAATTTCATCTCAATTATACAGTGAGTTTTTGAGGGTTAGTCCCATTCGCCACCCACAGCATTGCCCACTCCGGTGGCGTTGTTATTTGTTTTTTTTTTAAATAGTACCTAAAAATACAAATATCCTATTTTTTTTTTTATTATTTATATTATAATTTTTCTTTCTCTATTTTTATTTCCAAAACAAATATTGCACCCAATTTTTTTTGGAAAATGTCCCATTTGCCACCCCGCGCATTGCCCCCACCCCCAACGGACTAATCCGTTTTTGAGAAGTGTTTAATCATCACGGTAAGTTAAGAGCAATCACGCCTAATATTGAAAGTTCAATTTAATATAGAGATTTTGGTAGGTTGGTAGGCAGACTGTTTTGATTGACTTGATATAAAGAAGAATACAATAGTATATTTTTTTTATTTTAGTAGTATTTTTGTTAGCAGTCGCTAAGTGTTTGTGGAATCAATCTTGAAAATTCATGTTTTTCACATGGCCAGTTGTATGTCGCCTGTTCGCACCAGAAAATAAAACGAAAAATGTTGTGTATCATAGAGCATTACAATAATAAACACAATGTTTTTGAATAATATTTTTTTTATTAATTATACCAATTTGAATTCAATATTCATAGTAAAGATAGGACAACGTCTGTCAGGTCAGCTAGTTAGAAATAAAAATATAAACTCTATCTCAATCTTTCTTCTAATCTATAAATTCTAATCTCAAATTTAGGGTTTATCAACAATAAATTGCTTTACCTACGTGAAAGAGAATTTACTACCAGCTTGTTCCAAGTCACAGAGTTGTCCATTTTACTAATATCTAAGAATAGGTAAAAATGCGTGTTGAGTTCAATCTAAAAATCATTTTTGTAAAATAAATTGTCTTTATTGTATATGTTAACCCTATTTCTTTAATGCTTGAGACAGTTTTTCTTTGGTGCTCTGTATATTAACTTTTTACTCGGCTTTTTGCCTTTAACGTGTATAATTGCGACGCCATTGCTCGCATCATTACCTTATGATATTATCTTTACACTAGTCTTAAAGTTATAATTGCCTTTTTGGCCTCCGTTATTGTAACATGAAATGGGCAATTGCCAGTGATAAGCCAACTTTGTGCCTAAAAGTTTCTAATATCAAGTTAAAGTTTCATTTGATATTATCCTGTCTATTGTTTTCCACTGTGTTAGTTTGAATATTGTTTAATAAAGGAGATTTTATCTGCTTGATTTTGTCTTTATAAACTCAACATTATAGAAAATAACTTATGCACTTTCGCAAATGATTTTCCTTTAGCCGAACGGTATCGTGTTACTTGGTTTTATCAAAGAAAACACGATATTGTTAAAGGCTGTCAGAGTTTCCCGCCAAAACACACGCCATGTTTTCAATATGGCGGACCGGGCGAGCGGGTCTCTTTACGACTTCCGTGAAAATTATAGTCGTATACGTAGGTACGTTAAACTTTTATAACCGCGCTTTGCTACCCACCCACCATAGAATATGTGTAATAATAATTTACCAGTAAAAAGAGCAAACGTCACATATTATGTTTTGTTTGTTTATAGCTATATTCTTTGCGTGACATATTTTTATTATCATAGGTACGTTTATGTTAAGCCCCTGAGACGGGCGTCATTTTAATAATTAATATAATATGTAGTCAAAACGGCTACATTTTAATATTAACAAAGGTTTAAATGCGTAGCTATATTTTTATTTTTAATCGGAAGTAGTATGAACTTATCTTTTTAATGCTATGATTTTCAATTAAGAAGTATTGCCAACCTTTTTGTTTTGTAATCGTTGGGGTTGTCACGCCGAGAGTCAGTCGTTTGTTTCCCTCCCTATATTTATTATTCTATATAAGATGCTTTCTAAACAAAGACAGATTTAATTAATTTAATTGACGTATTTCACACAGTGTGACATGTATTCATACGCCAGTTTCTACAAGCTTATCGTCCAATGATTGTTACAGAACACATTATATGTGATGTGTTTCAATGATTAGTTATTTGAATTTCTTAATTTCAAAGCTACGGCTTTAATTATACTTAGTATTACGGCTACCAGGCCTAATCATACCTTTGGATAACTTCGTCTAAAACAGAAGTTTCAGTTATAGAAATTTTTACGAAGTCCCCATTTATTTACATCACATTTATATAGTCTTTTGCTTCACAAATTGTATTTTCATTTATTTTCCTTCTATACTCTGACTGCAAGGATAGTGGTCATGAGACCCACTCTCGGGCAAAAAATTGTGTGGTCCACAAATAACTGTACCAAGCCTGGGTGTGCTTTGGGTCTGTTGTTGGAACGTTTATAAAGTTCTCCGTGACACAGGCATTATTCATAATGCGCGAGTTGTATAAAAAAATGCCCTACTGACGGTGAGGTTATCATTTATTTCCACATTTCCATACATAAGATTAAAAATGTATTCCTACAGACTTAAATAGTGATGTCTCGACGAATATTAGTCGATTACCAGTGTTGCGGTGGACGATAGCAATGCTACTGTCATCGCTATGCAGAACACGTATTTATACGTGACTGGAAACAATGCGTCTCTGGCTCTACAGCTTATTTTTGTCGAGTTTGTGCCGTCGTACATAGATTTATAAAATAAGCAATCTCTGTCTGCCAGAGATTGTGGGAGATACACAGGAATAATGAGTTATGTTATTAGAGAATTTAATTTAAATATTCTCTAGACTCATTGTATTCTCCGTTTTAGATTATTAAAATTATTCTCATTTAGTAAACTTATTACTAAATGATAATAATTTAAATATTATAAGAATTGAAAGTAATAGTTATAACAGGAATGTTAATAATAAAAGGAATATAGTAAAGTTTTCTTATTTGTCATGGCATTCATCATATTGGTATTGTTCGATAATACTGAGGTATTATTAAATGGATTACTAACCGAATAAACAGATATGACAAAAAAGAAAAATAATACACAGATATGGGTATCTACGTAATAATATGTAATGATTACAAAGTAAGAAAAATTAACTCCACTGTTAAAAAGATACTAATTGTTATTTATGGATTTTATCGCGTTGTTTATTAAAACTTTCATTACCTATTATAATTATTTTAGCTATTTAAAATTAATTAACCCAATTAGATAATATTGTCTTCTGTTTACGCGAATGTTAAACCTAATTAGATTTAAATTTACATCCGCCGCGACGTTTCGGTTACTTTTCAGCAGCACGGGGAAACTAAGGATTTAATCATTGGATCCTAATATCAACGGGTTTAAACATACAAAATAGAAACAGAAATTAGGTATTAACCGATTGAGTAGCAGCAGCACACCGATGGCCAGACACAATAGATTTTTATTTATGTCTCGTATTCTAAGAATTGACTGATTAACATTTTGTATTGATTAAATATATTACTTAATCAAAGTCTTAAAAGGAATCATAGGTAAGTAAATTCAAAAATAAAATGTTAGTGATGTAGTCGATGTAAAGTTGAGTGTACGAGTTGTCGTCGACTAAACCGATCGATTGCATGAATCACGCGGTACGTGCTCAGGCAACTTGTGTATGGGACTAACTCATAGAATAACCTAGTGAATTATAGTCACATGTTGTCTTATGTTTAGGCGAATGTTATACATTGAAATTAAACACTTTATACGGATTTTGTCGCGTTGTTTATTTTACTTTATAACACTGTTATTACATAATTTTGAAAAACTCTAACACTACTATTATTAAACTTTTTTTAATTAAAACTATTTATATTTGAGTTTACACTTTGCCCCGACGTTTCGGTTGCTTTACAGTCTCCCCGTGAACATGGCTGCTAGTCTTTGGAATGTATTACTTTCACTACATATTATAAAACAAAGTCCGCGCCGCATCTGTTTGTTCGTGATAAACTCAAAAATTACTGACCGGATTTTCGAGCGGTTTTCACCGATAGACAGAGTGATTCATGAGTAAGGTTTAGGTGTATAATTTTATTAACTTTTGTAGGTACTACTCTTGCGAAGCCAGGGCTAGGAAATACTATATTAAGGCCCTGCCTTTAACTATATGATTGCTGTCTATTTTTTTAAAATCCTCATTAAGGTTAATCACACTTGCTGCTATCAAAGCCAATGGTCAGTGCTAGATATAAGTATGTATGTAGAGCAGTCGTGCACTGTCAAAGCGGTAAAAAAAACCCTTATTTCAAATTAAACAAGTGAGAAACGGCAATGAATTGCTGTAAATCTTACAGATCGAAAAAATGGTTCAAGTAATATGCAAAGGTCACGTGATACCACGTGGTCAGGGGTCAAAGGTCATAGTCATTTCGGGGGTATATCGACTATGCTGAGTTGAATAGCGTTGACCGCGAGTCTTCTAGAGTTAAAAGTTTTATAACAGACAGACGGACGGACAAAGCTTTTTTGAACTCTAAAAGGTTATCAAAACTGTGTCGTTAATAAACGTGCTAAAAGACTGCACAAGTTTTAGCACGAATCTTTGTACAGTTATAAATTCATTAAGTCATGAATATCAGTAGCGCGTTCTCAACCTTGCTGCAAAATTGTAATTAAAATTATATTAAAACTAAATTTTGCCCATGGCTTCGCTATAATGTAGGTAAATATGTAGTAGGTAATGTTAGATTAGTAACAATACTTTTCCTGGTTGAAAGGTACCCTATGTCCATTTCTGTTCCCCTGACAACGTGTATGCGAAATATAATGATGATCGGTCGAGTAGTTAGGTTCTGAAAGCGTTACAAACAAACAAACTCACATTCGCATTTATAATATTAGTTAGGATGTGACTTAAGAAAATTGTCTCGTTGATAAAACTTGTAAAAAAATGCACATGTTCTAGCAGGTACCTTCGTACAACAATAAAGTGTCCCTTTTTAAGACCACCGTCCTTTTTAAAGTCCAGAGTACATCCCATATATGTAGGATCGTGTTAGCTCGTATTTTACATGCTTTTACTTGACTTTTACTACCTTTAAGGGAAGCCGCTAATACGTTCTGTTTTATAGTAGGGATCATACAAGCCTTCACCTGAGGTCGGTAGATAGGTGACTTTGTGCATATGAAAACACAAAATCGATTTACACTTTAAACAAGCAGATGTAAGAAAGAAAGAAATCTTTAGTGCTTTATCTTTACAGCTTTAAGGTGGGCACAGTTAAAAAAAACCAAACGAAAATAGTGTAAACTAAAGAATAAAATACATCTAGTGACACATGCGTCCCACAGCTGCAGCAATCAGGACCCCAGTTCAGCATTTGCCTCGTCCCAAGAACTTCACTTTTTCCGTAGCACGGCGTTTTATAACTATCGATTACGTCCAATATCACGTAATCTAAAGATTTTTCCTATTAGATTGTCTAGTAATGGATTTAGCCCAAATTATCGGGCTAAGAATAGGCTAAGAATACCTTTTTAATTAAACAACATAGTTAAAGTATGCTTTGTAAAAAATAATCAAAGGGAAACAACAAGTTTCGCTATGTAAAAAAAATTATCAGTAAATAAATATATTAAGAAAATAGTTTGAGTATTTTAAAAACAAAATGGTTCAGTTGATAACATCGCTGTAACGCGGCAATTATATTCGATCAATGAGATTCGTACATTTAATATTTATAGACGTAAAGCAAGATAAATATCAAGTAATCGTAACCAAATGATCTATTATGGCCAGCACCTATCGGGCAGAGCTCCAGACTCGGCGTTCCTATTTAAAAATTTACGATAGGACAACTCAATCACACTACCGAGTCTACCGCATCCAGACATCTAATTTGGGATCGCATAATTGATGGTTTTCGACTCCACATCGAACCTGGAACCTCATGCTGACGCCATGAAAATACCGAAGCAGACCTGACCTTTCAATTCAGCAAAGTCTTTATCCATATATAAAAAATTTCGGTCCCAAGCAGTTTTCCAACTGCTATTATTTCTAGCTTTATAATATACTACCAACTTTCGGACCGTGCTGTCAAGTGTCACACATCCATAAATCCTGCTGATGTCCTTAAGGGAGAATTTATCAACATTCAAAATCAATAGGGCCCTCGCCCGGGCTCTGTCACCAACACACGGTACTATCGCTTTTCGCTTACCTTCTCGATATTATTCCGTTGTTTATCATTGTTGTTCACTTTATACTTGATGTATTTTATGTGAGCCTTTAGAATTTACTTTTGGTTTTATTTTACTCGCGGGCAGCGTAATTTTAAGAGTTGCATCTGTCAGTATTGGTACTGATGCCGTTGGATTACTGTACAGTCTAACAACTTGATTCTGAAATGCCCCGTATAATTTCCACTCGAGTCCTTTATATATAGCCCTACTAACTGTCACTCGGGAACAGTACATTTTTTCAGAATGAAAGATATCCTATGTCCTTTTCTGTAGCTTTGACAACGTGTATGTAAAATTGCATGATAATCGGTCAAGTAGATAAGGCATGAAAGCGTAACAAACAAAGGTCGTAAAGATTTTCTGCTTTACAGAAGATCGCAGCAAAACAACCTCGCGTTGTATTCCTGCGATGAGTAATATGCCCAGAGTTCTTCAGAAACAGTGTACAGTCGCCAGGGGATAAAACCTCTTTTACGCTGGCAGCGTTACCTTTTTTGCAGGGCTGCCAACGCTCAAATAACATCTTAACATCTGGCTATGTATGGCTATCTTGGCAGAATAAAAGAAAATAATAGTAATGTATTTTATATTTACATTTTATCATTATAAATGTAGTCTTTAAAATTAATATAGACTGCACTTATACATGATTCGCAACTAGGTTTAGCGTCTTTTATGGCTTACAAGTCTCTATTTACTAATTGCAAATAAACCTAACTAATATTATGAATGCGAATGTGAGTTTGTTTGTTTGTTACGCTTTCACGCTTTAACTATTCGACCGATCATCATGTAACTTAGCGAACACGTTGTCAGGGGAACAGGAAGAAACATAGGGTACCTTCTATCCAGTAAGTCGTACAGATTAACCTTACCTACATGCAAGCGAAGCCGCAGGCAAAATCTAGTTCATAATAACTTTCACGTTAAATGTATACAGTATTGAACTCTATAGTAAAAAGATGAAACAATAATTCATCAGGTTCTGCAGTCGTTATATCGTTAATCAAGAGAATATTATCTCTTTCATACGTGACCTCACCCCTACCCCGCACACTCCCCCTTCCCGCACGTACTATACGAGTGTAAAAATATAATTAATGCTTATTGGTGCCACGTCCCTCGGTTATGCCACTGTGCGATTTAATTCATGAAATTACACTGCGTCATCACCACGTCGGAACGTGATTCATTTATTATATTTTTTGTTTTATGTTATTGTGTGAGCTTGTGTTTTAAGCCATGTGTAAACGTTCTGATGTATGTGATATTATTATAATTATGTTGACGAATCTGATTTATATTTCTTCTACAATTTGCCCTTGACTTCGCTTGCGTTTGTTACATTACATTAGACTTTATTAACAAATAAAGTTTAAAATCTATAACCCGACTACGTAAAAAAGGGGTCTAAAAAGGACGAATTTAAAATTTATATAGCCTATGTCACCCGGGCCATTATTACGAGTCTATTGACACCTCATTCATTAAAATCGGTTCAGTAGTTTAGGTGTTACGGTGGAACATACAAACATACATACCCAGACTGCCAAAATCATTACCCTTTTTTTTGGCTTTGCCTTAGTCGGACAAAACAGTAAGTACTTTTTTCTGACAACGTGTATGCAAAATTTTATGATAACCGGTCGAGTTGTTAAAGCGAGAAAGGGTAACTAACAAATAAACACGCATTCTCTTTCATAGTGTTAGTAAGGATCAGCTGTTAGTTGCGAATCAATCTGCCGCATTTTTAAGTAGCCTGTGTCTTTTGCTAAGTTTAAAACTGTCTTCTCTATAAATTGCATTAAAATCCGTTTAGAAGTCCAGCCGCGAAACAGAAACAAACAGTGTCTGCCGCATTTATAATTGTAAAATTTCTGGGTTTACAATTGAAAGTGGACAGTTGGAAAGTGATAGACCACCTTCTTAAAGGACACTGGCGTAAGGCATAACACTGTAGCGGCGTTTCAACCGGTAAGCAAGAGTTTGGTAGTTACCACATATCTACCTTTCGCATTTTATTCTTTCATCTCATATTTGATTAATTTGCTCTAGACAATGTACGAGTTATACTTCGCATACTATGTATCATATATCAATATTGATGTATAAAAAAATCTGCTTAGTAATCGTTTCGCACGAATTTGTTCGCACAAATCATGTGAAATAATATTTATTTTGTTGTCGTTTCGTACCCATGGAATATAATTTCGTGTGAATCGTTCCCGTCTGAAAACGCAGGTGTCGCTTCGCACGTTTTGTATTTTTAATAAAAAAATATCAGAATACAGTCATGCACACACTGCTTTCAAATGCATATAAGTAATATTTATATGTTATCTCAAAATGTTCTCTCAATAAAACGCTGTTTTGTAAGAAAGCTGTTTCGTATATCTTGTTTTATTTAAAACTGTCACCTTTGGGCGCGAATGTACAATACTTTTAATAGCATAAAAAAGAAAACGTGCTAATGCGTTACACCCGTTATAAACACCTGCGTTTTCAGACGGGAACGATTCGCACAAAAATATATTTCATGAGTGCGAAACGACAACAAAAAATATATTATTTTAACAAAGTGTCTATTCGCACGATATGTGCGGACAGATTCGTGCGAAACGACTACTAAGCCAAAAAATCATATAGGTTTTTAATTATGCCTGGCAATCCAATAGGTTAACCATAGACAACCACATATCAACGTATCTTCCAAGCAGCAGAGGTACTCTACGAAATTAATTTAATCTCGACTAATTTCTTTCCACCCTCCACCAGACAGACCACATAGAAACACATACATACCTCTAAATTAATCAAACGCACAGTCCCATAGGTGAATGTATTAATTTTAAAATCCATTTACAAATGGAAAGTCATTCCTACGACCCTCACTCACTTTAAACTATGAAATATCTCAATGAATATTTTACAACCCAAAGTTAAGCCATTTATATCAATAACGTGGATTTTATTGTTTTACCTTCCCGTATTCTCTATCTCTGGTTGAATATATTTAAAGGAAATCGATAATTGATGTTGTAACTGTTGTAAGCCCATTGGCCTTGTTACATAACCGCTAATGGTTTAATCCGGTTACGTTTGCTGAAATTTAAAGGGAGTTTAACAATATGGATAGTGTTTTAGTTTATGTGTCGGATTTAATGGAGGCTTTATTAACCGAAGTGTATGTTATCCGAAAGTCTATGTATATATCTTTATATATATAAATCTTCCCGTGCGTGTGTTTGTAATTAAATTCCTCCTAAACGGCTGGACCGATTTTGATGAATTTTTTCAAGTGGATTCGAAAATGGTTTAGTTTTGGTATTTGTTTTTTTTTCTTGTGTACAGGACAACGTCTGTCGGATCCGCGACTTATAAATAAAATATAGAAAGAAACAGATATGTTGTTAGCGAACGAAAAGTCAAGACTTAAAGACCTAATTGGAACGTTTTTCTTGGTTTTTCTATTATTCTCAAAACAAAATCGGTTAACAAAATACTTTTCAGAGCAATAAATAATAGCTGTGTCTTCCATTTAAATTGTTTTTATATGACTGCACATATGACGTAGTGGTCTAAGTGATCGCCTCTTCACCGCCATTGCGCGGAGTGTTGTGGGTTTGAATCCCATCCACAAATGGTTGTTCCTAGTCTGGATGTTATTTGTGTCCGTTGTTTGAATGTTTGCAAAGTCACTCGCGATACAGGAATCATACATAGTGGGGGAGAAGTACTTAAAAGAAATCTTTTTCGCTACTTCTTAGTTAGCATTTTCAACACAACTGCAAATTTTAATATTTAAATAATCTGGATCAGATTTTTGACTTCCATTAATATGGAAGAGACATATCTAGTTTATTAACCTCTGAGTCTTCTTCGAAGAGGTTAATGAAAACATTATGTGGGTCTTTGTGTCTGTCTGTTAGTGACCGGCATAACTCCGGAACCACTGGACCGATTGACTTGTAACTTGGTGTGCAGACACCTTGGGGTCATACCTCGGTCGAGTTTGAATATGGGCCCTGTGAGTCAAAAGACCCCCGAGATATAGAGATCATTTCTTTTTATTACTTTTACATGTAAGACGAAGAGGTTGAATCCTGGGTTTTTACACCCATCTCGTTATATCATTTGATCATCTCAATGTAGCCTTTCTTTTTATGTTAGAGATCGAATTTAGTCTGAAGACAGTAAATAAATAATTTTATAATGAGTTTTTTGTTTACCAGATAAGTCAAGTAAGAGAAATCTAATGCCTGAATATAATAATAATAATAATAAAGTTTATCACTCCATAAGAAAAACAATTAATCTAGGTACAAAATTTAAGGCTTAAGGAATTCATAACAAACTGGAGACCGTGACTTCTAAACTGGGTATGGACCTGTATCTTAGAAGCCAGTGCTACCTTCTGATAGTTACAATCATTGATATTCTCATAGAAGGATAAATAGTAAGAAAAATATTAAGCACAAATTAGGGCTAGTGAAAATGGAGAAAACTGTCTTTCTTTTTTGTATAATACAAAACCGGCAATTCAAAAACCATTGAAGTGTACAGCAGTGCGGTTCTGCTAAATCTCACTGCCAAACTTACGTCCGAATCGGCCGTTATAATTTAAGTTTTCTACAGTAACCAGGGCAATCACAGTTGGTTACTATGGTTACTGGTGAAGCGACTATCGAATTAGATACAAGTTTTGCAGAATAGTAAGCTAGGCGTAATGATCTTATTGCCGTGTATATGGCACCTAGTACAGGTAACCACACTACCTTCTTGGGCGACATCTCAACCTTAACTAAAGTGCGTGGACTAGATGAAAGACTGTGGACATTGTCTCTGTAAATTCGTATTCCCATCGCAACATATTGTCTCGCTCTTTGTCTCCTGTTGAAATATATGTAAAATAATATTTTAAAAGGTTTATTGTATTAAAAGCAGCTTAAGCCGATTAGGAGACCGATGGATTACAACGGGACAGTTATTATTGTAACAGTCATCAAATATATAGTGTTCATATGTATTGCGCCGGTGTTGTAGCAATGTTCTGTATGAGCTGTGGGTGTCAAAAACAAAGGATAATAAATGAAATCATCCAACAAATACTTAAGAAGATGAATACGAATGTTTTTTACATTACTAAATTGAACCAAAAGTGACGTAGTAATAGTCATTATATATGATAAAACAATAGGTATTTAAAATGCTTATTTAAGTGACACTAATGTGTTTTATCAGAGCTCCTTATAGGCCACAACGACAAGTCTTAAAACTAAAGCACCTTGACTAAAGTGTTGCCGAGTTTTTACAGACGATGCTAGTAAAATACCCAAACTCCTCTTGGTTCTTGCAGTACAGACAGTCGTCAAGTTATTTAATTAGACTACTTACTATTATCAAGAGGTCTAATTGTCATTAGGTTTACCACGAAATGGCGAAATTCAGTTACCCGGTTCACCTTTAATCGAAACGTCATTGAGAAATTTTATTCCAATTGTCCTAACTAATATTATAAATGCGAATGTGAGGTTGTCTGTTTGTTTCTTACGCCTTCCTGCCTTAATAACACGACCAATCATGATATTTTTTTGTCATACACGTTGTCAGGGAAAACAGAAAAAGACATAGAGTACATTTCAAATCTACAGTAAAGCGAGCTATGCCGCGGGCATAAACTAGTATCGAATAAATTGTCTTTGTTTCATGCATTGACAGTGTAGAATTATTTTTTGCATGATTAGCAGCTTGGGAGTAAGTAGGCAATATATCTACCCAGCATTGCAAGCGTCCATACGTTCCTATAACTTCTTGCCTTACGACGTATGTACTGTCTGATAGCGCCACAGTGAAGTAAAAATACCTTGAATTATAACTAACGTTGCGGCACATACTTAATATAACCCAACTCGTATTTTGGCTGGCCAGCTTAACCGCTAACAAGTTTACTAAGCGAGCTGAAACTTGCGCCAGACATCTGGCTTTTACTCTGTTAAGTTCGGTCTACTCCACCGATCCCAAGGAGTTAATAAAATATGCAAATATCTTACCAAGTATAATAAGTATACAGTTTTTGTCATATGTCATATTAACCGTTACGTTTTTATAAGTAATTATATTGTTTAACAAACGTTGTCATACGAAAAATGTGTCACATTATCTTTGCATACAATTCGACTTCGTCATTAGATCGATTTCTTTGTACAGCTTATGAAATATTTTATGCAATCGTGTAAATAAAATATATCGCGTATTAAAATCTAATTTACAAACAATAATACACAATGTTACTTTACATTTTGTGCGATCCATTCTTTTAAATGAAATTATGCCGTGTATCTAATAGTTAAATTTGTGACTGTAACGTATTTCCTACATCTCACTACCAATCCTAACTCCTCTTAACGCAAGCATGCAGGTTATCTGGTGCTAACAAGTATACCAGGAATTTGCGTAGAATTGTCAAGCATCTAAACAAAAATATACATGATCGCATAATTTTAGTTAGGAATTGTAAGTATATAAAATATAGATATATTATAACGAAAAAGCTTAAAGTTTACGATTAGGTATAGGTACGGTACAAAAATTGTTGTTAAATATTAAACAGGTAGCTACCTGTTTAATATTTAACAACAATTTTTAGCAGCGGTTTTATGAAAAGTTATGAGAGTGAGAGAAAAAAGAGCATGCATTTGTGTGTGGAAGTATGTTTAGTATTATACTGCAGAAATGCGTGCACGACACTCTTGTGCGGTATAATATCTCCTGCGCAGATGGCCAGTCGCCATCAAGAAGCCATGACCAAAAATTCGGTCTGGTGGCAAAATATCGTATAAAATATAATAACACTGGTTGAAATACATACTTCATTCTTAATATCCTTACAATCTATCAGTAGCATAGGTCACAGATAATATAATACTGTACTAGTACATAGGTGTATTTAACTACTTATACAGTATATTAACCATAAAGGGTCATGAGTGCGACCATAATAATAAATATCAATGTTTACGGGCACCCCGCGTGCGTGACGATTTGAATTAACAGCGTTAGGTACAATTTTACTGCTGTTCCGCCGATATAATTGCACATTAATATTTTATGTTTATAATTATGTTTCGGCTTTGTTCTTAATGTCCTATACAGTCAATTTCTCAGTTAAGCAGTAGACGGGCAACGTTAGTGCTAGGACGGCTAGTATGTACTGCGCTTGCAAAGTGCTTTTCTTGGTTTGTTTACAGCTATGTGCTAGGAGGTGAGGAGGAGGTTATTAGTTCGGTATACCAAATATACAGATTTGACAAGACTACGTGTTCAAGTGTATTATTTATTTAGTTGTGTACCGTGCCGTACTAGTCTCGAATTTAAGGTTTTTATAGTTTGCCACATGTTTTGGCCGTGGATATCTTTGCCAAATATTTTAGCGAATACGTTTATAAATTAATAAATGGTAATTATTGGTGACATAGTGGTAGTAAATGTGACTGATGTACACGAAGTCACCGGAAAAATCTCAGGACGGGATTACAAAAAAAAAATTGGGGAGTTTTGTCAAGAAGTTCGCAATGACAGTCCGGAGTAAGGCAACTGGCGGATTTGCACACCTCCGTGTCGCTGAAAGCATGTAAATCCATTGACACTGCGCCTGATCTTTCTTCGGTCATGTCGGAGTACCGACCCTTCTAACTAGATGACTAATCTACCTCAATATTTAGCCACCGTTAACAAAACTCGGTCTGGAGAACCCTGTTTTTTAATTAATTTAAATGTATTAATAGAACTGTCAAAAAATTAAAATAATTATTCATAAATAAATTTATTCATATAGGTCACAAAGTAACACTTCAAAGTTATATTTATTAATGTAAATTTACATTTACATTTGGCTGGTGCCAATAAAGCAAGAGCGTAGAACTAATGAGAAGAACTAGCAAGATATTCACGGCCACTCTTTTAATCGCCAAGTTTACAATAATATTGTTTATTTTACAAATCTGTTCTGTAAGGAGTTGCAAGGATTAAAATGCTTACGACTCATGAAACACTTAATAAATAAGTTATATTTTAAAGTTAGGCTCTAATAGTATTTTATAAGTATCCACTTTCATCCACACCGAAATGAAAACCGAAGTGTCTAAGATCAAATCGATCGAAATGCATTGAGAGCTACGAAATCTTATGAAATATCTGTACGCTGTCCCTGTAACGGGTGTAACTTTCCTGGTTACCTGATGTACTTAACTGAAAAAAGTCTTAGTTACCTTCATACAGAGGCTTCTACGCAGCTGCGAGTTTACTTGCAATAAATAGACGTTATCATGTAAAATATTTGTGGCCATGTAGTTCATACAGATCTTGGTGTATATATAAACGTAGTACGCGAATATCACCCGTAGAATATTGCACCACGCGTAAGCAGCTTTTGCTGTCGTGCACCGAAGGAAACAACATTTTTCTATTTACTTTGCTTCTAAAAGTCATTTTGATGTTCTGTATGTTTGAATCCTTGTTTCTTAGACTCGAATTGAAATCCATTGATTCTGTGCTATCCTAACTAATATTATAAATGCGAATGCGAGTTTGTTTGTTTTTACGCTTTAACGCCTTAACTACTCGACTGATCATCATGAAATTTTGCATGCACGTTGTCAAGGGAACAGAAAAGGATGTAGGGTACCTTTCATCGAGAATAAGTAGTGATACTAACCCAGTTAGTTAGATTTACCGAGTGTTGACAATGTTTTCACCAGCGCTAAGCTGCTTACAGTACATACTCCTACCTACCTATATCTTTTGTATTCTATGATCAGACCGACTCCATTTTTCTATCAAAGGTATTATGACCATATCTCTTGACTCAAAATACTGCGAACCATCGTCTGGCGTTCTCATATGGATTAGTGTATGATTACTAGTATTCACCGAATAGTCGGACCATAATCATTATAAAAAATTAAACATATATTCATCTACATAAAAATCAAATCTCATTATATCCAGAAGGCTTATATTGATAACTTTGCGGCTCGTCAATAGCTACCTATCAAACTATACATAAATAAATCGGTTGACGAACAGAAGAGAAAAGACAACTAAACTGTTTAGCTTCGTCCATTTAAATGATAGATAAATTTTTAAAGAAGCCCGGCTTCTAAACAGCAACTGCTTACATACATTCTTAGAATGTTATGACTTCAACATTGTAACTAAGCCGAATAATACGAGTTCGATCCAAGCACGCATATTTTTATGTCTGACTTGCAGTTTACTGTGTGATTATGTTTAATTATAAGAAACACAACATGGAATGGGCACCGGACAATTATAGTTATATACAACAATAGTGATATTGGTGACCATTTTCATTAAACGAGTTTCCATTTAATAGTTTTATTTGTCTACTCAGATCTTTTCTTAAACGAACGCGATCAACCCTCACACCGCACCGCCGCATTTAATCCTCCGCTATAAATTTTATAAATTTTAATCCCTTTATCGTGCGAACCCGTACAACTCTTTGTTGGACTAGCCGCTCAACGGGAATAGGTGGGATTAGGACGCCGGCCTAATGTTTCAGGGATTTAACCCATCGCGCATCGACCGGGGTCGGGCTTGGTAATGCGAATATCGTGACGAATCATTGAACGTCAAATTGGATTTGTTTTTAATTCTAACATCAATATGTTATGGGCCCCTTTTTAATGACAGGCGTTATTTTAAGCAATTAGGTTAAAAGGCAGACAAACATACGTGAACCGTTAGAATCACATCAAGCATATTAAAGATATTTTGGACGCGTGAGTGAGCCATTTACATATTCTTTATAAGTTTCTCCCCGTGATTTTGCCTTTGTGATTTACACGGGAACATATACTGGTTTAAAATGTAGCCTATGTCCTATCCCCAGGATAAAATCTATCCATCTCCTTGCCAAATTCCATCAAACTTCATTGCATGATTTAGCTGTAAAAGCCTAACAGACAGAGCAGAGTTACCTTTGCATTTTAATTAATATTAGTATGGATAAAATATTTGGCCATATACAGACATGAGTTTAAATATCGGAGAAGGTTTCTATACCTTGAAAACATTTCGTTAACTGAGCTTTAAAAGCTGAGGCGAGAGTACAGCAGTCTTCGTGCGGCTACAAAAAATTTCCCCATAGATAGGTATATTCAATAGTAGCTCAACGTAGAAGTCCAACCCAGGTCTTTACTATATGCAAACATTTGTGTGCATGAACATGGCTGTTTGTCTTGGTCTGGGTGTTTCTATCTATAATATGTATGTAATACAAAAAAAACGAATTATATACCTATGTATGTTTATCAATTGTCTAGTACCCATAGTACAAGCTCTGCTTAGTTGTGGCTAGATGGTGTTGTGTGTATGTGATAGAATGTATTATATGTAGGTTACATAAGCGCAAACTTCTACAACGATACCAATTAGAGAAAAACTTAAGCAATTGGACATAAAAGGTAGATAGAGATATGAAAACAGTAAAACTGTCTAGAGGATAGCATTTTAAAGGTATTTTGGACGTGTGGTTGCTTTTAAGGTCGTTTATCTCAATTGTTCATGTCCCTAACGTCGCATTACCTAGTGGATGCTGGCAGAAATAAAATATGTCTTCGGACTTACGGAGCCGAGATAAGAATTTTAGTTGGGAAAACGTTTTGTTAACTGACTAACTGTTGCCCATGGCTGCCTGCCTTTGTACTACTTATAATAATTACTTTTTATTTCTGAACCAGCGACCCGCCCCGGCTTCGCACGGGTAGTACAAAACCTTAACAAATTATACACTTTAACCTTCCTCATGAATCACTCTATCTATTGGTGAAAGCCGCAAGAAAATCCGTTTATTAGTTTTTGAGTTTATCCCGAACAGACCGACAGACGCGGCGGTGGATTTTGTTTTATAATATGTAGCGATAGTGTTGTTTTTATGAAGGTTACAAATATTTTGTACTGTTTCAACGTAAGCTTTATAAAAGTAGAAGGTATTGTTCTAAGGTAGATTTTATATGAATCACATATAATTATGACCTTTTACGTATAGGTATATATGTATGTACATACATAGTCTCACAGATAGATAAACTTTTCACCTATAAATAGTTTTACGCCTATAGC
Source organism: Catocala nupta (assembly GCA_963675205.1). Classification (NCBI taxonomy): domain Eukaryota; kingdom Metazoa; phylum Arthropoda; class Insecta; order Lepidoptera; family Erebidae; genus Catocala; species Catocala nupta. The sequence goes on along the minus strand of OY776085.1, from coordinate 6,819,350 downwards.
CCTATGGCTATAGGCGTAAAACTATTTATAGGTGAAAAGTTTATCTATGGTAGACAGACGTGTATTACAACCAAAATTTGTTAGTATTTAATAGAGGGCTAGCCTATTGACACCTCGATGCTCACAGAACAAAGACCGAGACTTTTTTTTTTATTGCCATTGGCGGCAGACGAGCAAGTGGCCCACCTGATGGGAAGTGGTAACCGCTGCTCATGGACTTCAGTAATGTCTGGACATTGCAAAGCCACTGTCTAACGTGAAAAAGATCTCTCTTTTAACTTCGTATAAATTAGGACATATCATAGCGCTCGAGCTACTACGGAAAATTTCTTGGCAAAATAACCCAATATCTTCTGATCTCATACATAGCAGTCGCATTTACTACTACTGTGTAAAGAAGGCAGTTCTGATCTTTTAGGGGATATATTTCCATATTTCAGTAACTGTTTAGGCCCTATTGTAGTTTACTAACATAACCTAAATATAAGTTATTAGAATTCCACAATCGAAGACAACTTCGCTTTAATATTAAATAGTTCCGATTTAATTAACATAGATAAGAACATGAAATTATTTAGAACTCTATTGCGAACCCGAAACTAACCTCGTAAAGTAATTTCGTAAAGTTTAATAGTATCGTATATTTATAAGGGTAGCTGTGCTTAGTAACTATATCAGTAATACATCGCGGACGCTAGAAAGCTAAGCGTTTTAATAATTGAGATAGTTGGTAACAAAGTCTGAGCACAGCCTTACAGTTCGGGTCAGGTTAGACAAATAAGGCTGCGGCTATATTGAATGTTCCACATTCAACAACAGTGAATACACAAAACATTAAGACCTGTGTCTGTTTTGTTGAAATCGAGAAATCAATTTTATTGGTGTATAAGAGTAAAAGGATGAGTAAGTATTCCAAAATTATATGTATTTTTTTATACTATTGTCGATGTGAAAAGGATTTAACACTGTCATATTTATAACACTAACCACAATAAAACAGAAAGAGAAAAATACCTAAATACTCCCTTCATTTATCACAGTTTTCAGTTATGTAATTAAGTTAAGTGCTATTACCCAAAGGGACTGGGAAGAGAGCACAGATTACGCATTACACCCATATTTCAACGGTTATAATTTATTAGGTTTAAATCCCATGGAAAAGGGAGTAAATTTTATTGGCACCTACAAGTACCGCATACTATTACCAATAACACTCATTTGGGCACTCGTACATAATACACACAAACACATAATAATTCGTAAGTAACTGTTCTCCTTCATCAGATAATCAAATATGAGAATGCGCTTGTGATAATCGGATAAACTCAGTTTTATATATCTTTTGTCTCATACATACGAATGTTAAAGCTCAGTCTAAAAAGGTATAATGGTATGATCTGATTTAATATCACTCTGTTAGAAAGAGAACTTTTTCAAAGTGAGACGGGTAGGTATGCATGATGCATATAATATTACATTATAATATATCATACTTCTTTATAGCCGCTTGTCATATTAATTTTACTCTGCCTAATGGATTACAGAAAAACAATAATAGAAACCCTTACACTGAGTTGCTATGGTAGTAGTTTTTAGTCATCACTTTCAAGGCTTAACACGACAGTCTTTATCACCAAATGGCAGCGTAATTAAGTGTTTCGGCAATTTGTTTCAATGTTTTGTTGATAGTCGCGTTGCTAACGCATCATTATTTACAGGTCACGCTTCAACAACTAACTTCGCTCAAGCGCAGAATAATTTAGATTTCCAATACTGTTTGTATAAAGGGTTCAGAAGATAAGTTTCTTTCATTAATATTACAGAGACACGTCAAAGTTTTAGCTTATTTTAGATCTAAATGCCAAATCGACGCCTATGGGGTCACGATGAAACATTTGAAGAAGACTTCCGTTTTACTTTGAGATATTTGAAAAGTGGATTCATTACTTAGTCTGTTATCGGCCAAAAATAATTTTTAATTACATCTTTAACGCTTTAGTAATTATTGCGCCAGGATGTTGATTTGATATTTATAAATATACATATACTTACCATGATGTATATGATACCTAAATGGAGAAGGCGAGATGACTTGGACGTCTTTGAAAGGGACTGGCATGAAATATCTTCTAACAGAGTGGTTTGGAGGATCAAGGGCGTCTTGCTTAGCAGTGGGACATAACAAAAGGATTAGAAAATATGATAAATAAACTATGTGATCTACAGAAAGCATGTTGGTCATATACGTAAAGTCGTTCCGTTTTACAATACTAATTTGTCGACATGTTAATTGAATGTGCGAGGGCAGCTCAGATACAAAAATATTTGACTCGACTTACTCTACGTATACATTAAAGGGATTACATAGAATTTATCGAAAATAATTTATATAAAGGTGTTTCCAAACGGATATTATTTTCAATGCAGTAAAGTGTCTGGCAACATTGCCAACAATAACACACATACTGTATTATACACGACAATATTTGCGTATGATCCAGGTATAATATCCAGACAATTCTATTTTGTATGGCCGATTAATTATGATATTGAGATGACGGGCTATAGATACGGCCACATATTGCTGGAAAATCCCCTTTTAGGATTCCTTTAACAACAAACAAATACGAACCACAAAAAATATCTATACTTAGTCATCAAAACGTGGGCAAAATAAATGAAAAATAATATTAATATTCAACAAACCGGTAATTTTAAGTACATCAATTATGACATCAGCCACTTTAACAAACTTAGACCGACATAAAATCTCATAAAACTTATTAATTTTATATACTTAGTTACATAAAAAGTTGTAATTTCGGCCTTAACCAGCCACCCCTGGTTAAGGCCGAAATTACAACTTGGTGTCCTTGAATTTCATTATAAAACATTATATATCATTGGTATGAGAAGTTCGAATGAGTTTATAAATAGCTTTTTGATTATTGGTTGAAGGTTGAAAATGTTTTCTACCAGGTGATTAGGCATACGAGGTGAAGTGATTGTACCCGACCCCAGTACAGAATACAAATACATTTTCCAATATACGTAAATATACAATTCTATGTTTGCTTCTTAATATCCATTAATTTTATAATTAATGAGTTATCATGGGACATACATAGACCGGTACACTTATTAAGAAGTATTGATTTTTTATTTGTGTGCCGTAGTTCAATAAAGGTTTCAGGTCAGTTTGCCTTCTTATTTTAGGGATATATTGTTATTGCAGTTGAAAATTTTATACTCGTTTACTTAATACCTAAAACATCGCCGTATTCTTATTTCTTTCGTTTTTTTTTACAGCCTTCTCCTACTATGCATTCTGTCTTACTGCTGGGCATGGGCCTCTTCTCAGTGAGAAACTACGGGTACTCACAAATCTTTAAAAACATTATGGGGTTCGCTCAGGTATGCAGGTTGCCTCACCATGTTTTCTTCACCGTTAAAGCGAACGTTAATCAACTATTTATTAGCCACATAACTTTGAAAAGTCAGAGATGCGAGGTTTGCAATAGAATTTGAGACATCTGCGTGGCAATGTATGGGTCGCCCACTGGGCTTTACCTGATTTATGTATAATGTGTATGTAATACATATCTGCTTCGCTCTTTGGAGATATATGCCTGAGACTGTATATATAAATATATAATCAAGATAAGTAACGTCTCTCAAACACCACATACTTGTAACCATCTTAGTGTACTACAGTGGGTCGTCTAGTTAATTTGCGGTCTGAGGCGACTACCTCCCAGTCTTTGATGTGGTCGCATGCCTATGGGGTGTCTAGCATCCCTAATTACTTTAGTACCACGCAACACGACGCGCGACGTACGAATACCGTATGTGGAACTTCTTGAGTTATTACAGTTTAAACTTTAATTTGTACCCTAGGTGCGTAATTTATGTAGCTTTGTGTAGTACATAATGTTAGCGTTTATGTGTTACTTGTTAGATGGGCTGTTGTGTAGTCTGTATAATCGTTTCATATCGCATGAGGAAGCAGCAATTAGAAATACAGTAAATATTTTCTACGTATTTTTATGATTTTGTGACAGTGTAGCTTTATTGAAATTAAACTCATTTATACGGATTTTATCGCGTTGTTTATTTAACACTGTATTACATAATTTTGAAACTGCTACACTACTACTACTACTATTGAATTTTACTAATTTATAAGCTAATAAAATTATTAAAACTATTTATATTTAGGTTTACACTTTCCCTGACGTTTCGATTGCTTTTCAGCAGCCATGGTCACGGCTAATTATGTAATACAGTGTTAAATAAACATAATAAAATCCGTATAAATGAGTTTAATTTCAATGAATAACATTCGCGTGAACAGAAGACAATATTAAGTGTATCTTTATTTTCAACTAGATTTTGGACGCGCTAAGTGTAATTTTTATTATGTTACTAACAGAACTTTTTATGGATACAAGGTATCCTATGTCCTTATCTGTACCTCTGCTAAAGTGTGTGGGAATTTTCATGATGACCGGTGGCGAATCTAAGGCGTGAAGGCTAGCAAACAATCAAACAAACTCACATTCCCATTATAATATTAGTTAAGATTCCAGTAGGTTTTAATGATATTCTGGAGTTTATTTCGGATTTAGTGATAGGCTAGTATAACTCTTAAGTATGATCCCATGTCACGTACCTATCTCGGATTTTTGTATTCGTGCGTATGTATTAAAATGTTAAATATCGCTCGCTTTAAAGGTGAAGGAAAACATCGTGAGGAAACTTGTGTGGCTACAAGTTCTTCATGTTCTATTCTAATGTGTGCCGTCTATCAACTCACATAGGGCTAGCGTGCATACGGCATCGGCCTCGGTTAGGTCATACTCCACGTATTGCCTGACCGAGGCCGATGCTGTATAGTGAAACAGTTCATAAACTGAGCTGTTATTAGTTATATTATTAAATGATGTAAAGTATACATACTTATTGGATTTTATCTATATTTTTATTTTTTATTTACAATATCTTCTCCTCTTCGTCACTGTCTCTGGACTGTAATTGGGCTTTCCATCAGGTTCGTTACAACCACTTTGCCGTGTCATGATAAAAAGAAAAAAACAAAAAACTGATATAATAAAGAGGAAAGATTTGATATTTTGTTAGTTTGTTCGTTTGTAAGGATTTAACTCAAAAACAACAGAACCGAATTTATAAATTCCTTTACCATTAGAAAGCACATGATAGATACCGAGTAACAGTGGCTATATTTTATTTTTAACCTACCCTACCTTTACGCGAGCGAAGCCGCAGGAAAAAGCGGCTACGAGCCCGTACGCCTCTTAACTTTCGCCCCTTTCATAGAAAGACGGGACTATTTTTGGGTGGATTTAAGAAGAAACCTAACAAATACCTACTTCAGGGTGAAACTCGGGGTCGAACGGGGTCGTTACTGAAAAAGCTAGTCTTAGAGATAAATAAAACAATACCAAAATCTTTAAAAATAAACGACGTTCCTTTTGAAAACACCTTCTTAGAAAAGCCTCGCTGAGCAAGCTGTTCTACAAAAATAATTTTAATACGACCATGCCTTCCTGTTACTCGTTATATGTTTATATTAATTCTACACCTGCTGGTTTTCCGATTAATCCGAATAGATGATGATGTTGTCCGACCGCGGGTTATCGCGTCCGATCTCTGACAGGTAACTATAACATGGAATCAACAACTATGCTGTTAGTACACGATTATATTTACATTCTAATGTTGTTATTACGTAAGTCTATGTAGAGGTTATCGTAACTTGATATCATAGAGAAAAAGGGAAGATAACTTATCGTAACAACATCTTTGGTTACCACCAGTATAAGCTATAGTCAATTGCAACGAAAAAAGATATTGGAATATTTTATGGCAGTGCATCCGAATGTTGATTAATTTATTGTTTGGTACTGATTATAATTCGAAACTTGATGATGGTGCAATCGATCGAGAAATTTCTGTACTCTATGTGCCCTTCATAATGCATGACAATGTTCTCGCACTTGATCCGTCGACAGCAAAGATTTTTATACCATACCTAATAATGATTTAATAATCATAAGGCCTAAATGTTGGTGCGTATGTTTATTGTTCAATAATTACAAACATGTTAAGAAGCCGTGAAATTTATTTTTGTCTCTACGTTTATTAGCAATCTAGGTTACAAATGGCTAGTATTCCTGTTAACTAAACTAATATGCTTGTGTTATAAGTGGGTTTATTTCATTATACACTAACGAAATAAACATACGGGTGAGTTTCGAACCCACGACCTTTCGATCGCAAATCGGCTAACTTAACCGTCGCTTGACGAGTGACCGCTTCAGCGTTATGGCCTCTTTTAACGCAGGTAACTTAATTATAGAAATAAAAAAGTGTAATAAATAGGCGTGCTTATTTCTGAGAATCTTATGATTTATTATTATAGACTATAAATATCTACGTCAGTTCGAGGTTTTCTTGAATACAGATTATTATTTACGTGGAATTTTTATTTTTTGTCAGCACTGCCACTAGAGCTTCAAGTCCTATGTCTTTACAAACATACAATTATCAGACAAAAAATAGGGAGGTACACCCAAGTTTAGTATGAATATTTGTGGATCGCGCATGTAATTGTCCGGTGTGGGATTCGAACCCACGTTCAAACCAGCCAGTACTCATATTTTTATACCTACATATAAATCATAGATGTGCCCTCACCGTAATTAGAAGATGAGAAGTGTCCAGACTAAGAAGAATGAGCTAGTGTTTTGGTGTGTGTGTTGTGTTATGAGTGATTGTGATAATACTTCTTGCATTTTGTTTAAACATAGACATTCATCTAACATACAACATATTTAAACGAAGTAGCGCGCATCTATAATTTAACTCTGACTTGTAACATTAGAAATTTACTGCATACATGACTTCGGGATCTGAGTCTAGTATAAAAATGTAATTAACTTGCAACGCAAATAACTATTCATAAAAATAATAACGACACCTCGCACTATACAAACCGATTTCTAATTAATTCTCTATCAAAACTAATATAAAAGCAACAAAGCAAACAAGCATATAAACGGCCATTCTTTAATAAACAAAACGGACCGATAACACAGCTGAGTCTATTAGCTACTTGCCTTCCGTTTTATGAATCAAATTAAGGGAAACAGCTTACAAATCCATTGCTTTAATGAATTAGATAAGATTCAAATGGACTCCAGTGGATATCCTCCATTTACATATTAAATGGCTATTTTAAGAGGTATCCATAGATTCGTTTAAACATCTAAACGATCTCGTATCACGTTCAATCTGTTCTGATTTATAATTAACTTTGATTTAGGCGTAAGGCCACAAAAAGTTACGAAAACCTTTTGAAATTAATACTTGTGGGCCGTTTTTTGTTAGGCAGGTAGGAAAACGGTATGCCTCGGAATAAGTAAGGTAACTGATATAATTAGGTTTAAATAGAAAGTATGCCGTCAACATAAATTCTGAGTTTATTACTGGGTACCAAGATTACTTTGTTGTTTTGTAGTCTGTTTGTATGAATTTTCAAGAAGCTATGTTATTCGAAAATTAGAGTGAGATAGTGTTTACTACATACATAGTCTAATGCCTACATGCCCGAAAGGCAAAGCTATATTATATATACACACTTCGATATAATATATAGGTATGTTTTAGGTTTCCATGTAATAATAGGCGACCCTATTGGCGTCTATCGGCTACAATGCCAGAATCCGTGCTGCTGCTGGGAGTGTCTTGACAGAATAATTCAATAGTTTTTAAGATGGTTATTTTAGAAATTATATAACAATATAATTTTATTATACACTCGTAAGTAACTCTGTCTGTTTTTGCAACCTAACCACTGCACCGATTTTAATAAAATTTTGTACGAAGATACTTTAAAAGTAATTTTAAATTACATATATTATACTTCCCTATAGGTGTAAGAAGACTACTATCATTGAGTAGTAGCGAGTACCTAACTCCTAGTACAAATAAAATTTCATATTTATTTTGACTAGCTTAATGTCTCTTTAATGAAGTACCTATATACCATTATACATAAATGTATTTAATTGTATTTTATTTCGAACAAAGCATTACACACCTAGAACACAATTTAAAAAGAATCTTCAGTACATAAAGCTTATCTTGGTTAAAGATAATATACCTTTATAACATCTATTAAGTGTTCCAAACAGTTGAACCGATTACAACGTTATTTCTTACCTGCTGTTTCATCAAAGTCAATATGTTATTATGTGCAACTCTGAATTATATTTTGTACCCAATAATTAAAAAAGAATGTGCGACCGGACGCTGTCAGCACTACTTTCCAAAAAAGGACCATAAAATTAGAGCAATAAGGTAACAAATTGATTGTAAGTATCCTTGAATCAATTATATGAACATCTTGGATAAACTGGTTCTCTTGAAGATGGATTGAAATAGCTACTGAGCCTTCTGAGGCCTACGCAACTACTTTTTTGAACGAAATATTTTCATTAATTACTCTTTGGTGCCGTTGTTTTATAATAACGTGGACCTTGAATGGAGTTTGTTTCAAAACTTTTATATCAAAAACTTTAAGCTTTGTAATAGAGTGTTATGTGTTAAAGTTTGTGGCTCTCATTCTAAAGGTTTGCTTTGAAAGCTCTGTTATGAGTTAAGTTTGCGGTAGTACATTATATTCCGTTTTATTTTAAGTCTATTAAATCATGTTTACTGTATGGTTCGGCGCAGTGGTTTGTGGTCTCGCGTTTGTCAATGCCTTGTGTGATGTAGGTTTGATTAGGATGGGATGGGATGGGATTGTTTGGTACTGTATGCTTCAATTTTTTTTCATTAAGATTTCTTTTATTAAGTGTAATTCCTATGTCGCAGGGAATCTAACAAACATTAACTACAACATATATAACGAACGCAAAAGCAAATGCTGCGAACAACTATTTTTAAACTGTCACTTAAATTGATCTGAGTGGTCATTGTGCTATATATGCATTAAACATTTTAAAATATGTTTTATTAACATACCTTTTACGTTATATTTAAAACAACAAGTTGATATTTCTTCAATATTATAAACTCAAAAAGAGGATAGAAAAAAGGAAAGTTTGTTATTTATTTGTTAGTTCGACCTTATTTCACGCATGAACAGAGCGATGTGTTTTTTTACACTGATTTATTTTACGGGCCGAAGACTAACATAGTAAACATTTTATTTAAAAAAATAAGTGTTTCTTGTTGAATATTTCGTCAGAAAAAATGTAACCAAATCGCGCATACATTTTTATTTAAATCAACACACATAATTTATTTAAATCAACACAGATTTTTTGCTGATATTAATACAGAAGCCCGAACTCGGCAGCAGGTTTTTGATGTAGAATGAAATCTCGCATCACGAGGAGGTTTGAGCTCATAAAACTACGGTGGAGCAATTTATTAAGCGTTAGGCCCACACTTTTTACGAGGTCCGGGGTACCGACAACCCTTTTCACAATAACGAACTTGTGCATTGAAGTATTGTTCTGGCTAAACTAATATATTTCTCTATCAAAGGGTGGTTCAAATAAAGAAGTAAATATTTGAAGTTATCTCCCTTGCCTCACTAAACTTTTCATCAAGTTTATGCGACAACTTTTCGTCTACCCTACAACTTATGCTGAGTATGAGAATACAGTAGTTTGTAAACACAATATGAATTGTGTCTATCTGTTGTTGTGATCTGGATTTTCAGCGGATGTTATGATGGCGATTCTGTCCAATATAATTTTACGGACGTGAGCTCACATTTATTTCACGGTCACCTTCCAATTATTGATACTGCGGCGGTCGGTTCTGTTCGTATTACAGTGTTAGGGTTATCGCTACAGACCTTGAAGATGGCGATCTCGACAGACCTCGATGGCGTAGTGGTTAGTGTAACCGACTGCCACGCCTGAGGTCGCGGGTTCGATTCCCGCACAAGACAAATATTTGTGTGCATGAACATGGATGTTTGTCTTGGTCTGGGTGTTTCTATGTATAATATGTATGTATTTACAAAAAAAAAAGTATATATGTATGTTTATCCATTGTCTAGTATCCATAGTACAAGCTCTGCTTAGTTTGGGCTAGATAGTGTTGTGTGTATGTGGTAGAATATTATATATTATATTATATTATTTAGATATGATTTTAGATTAGAAAGGTGGCAAAGATGGTAAGCGGCACCGTAGCTTATGGTTACTAGCAAAACCACGGGTATCACTTGCGTTTTTAATCCTATGAAATAGAAATCCTTGTACTGTCTTCTCAAGTAGACTGGTAATTTTAATCACTTCAGGAACACATCAATTGTATACTTGGCTACAATCGTGTGGAGAGATTAGGCCCCAGGTACAAATCGAATAAAACATAGATTGTGAATGCAATAATTAAATTGTTAAGTATGAAGTGATCTACCTGTACTATTTGTTATCTTAGTCTATTATTGCTACTTAACTACATCACTATCACGACCTTATCCACGTGGAGGTCGAGAAAATGCATTACACCCAGATTTCGCCATCCATAGTTTTAGGTTTTGCGTAAAAGAGAGCGAACCTATTATCGTTAATCGGGCACAGGTCCAAACAAATTCCTGAGAAAAAAAAACCAATTACTCTATTAGACTCAGACTAAAACCGAAATAGATATACCTACTAGTAAATGGGTAGGTACCACAAACTACTGTCTTATTATATCATAAACTACGTGAGACAACCCTACGTACAATTTACCTGTATATGTCAGTACCGTATTATACAGGGTGATTTTGAAATCGTGTAATTCCTTTTAACCACGCATTCTACTGGTGATATAGAATAACCCTGACCATATTTTTTTTTAATTAGAATAATAGTTTCGGCAAAATTAGAGTACAGATTTTTTTCATGAAATGCTTTCATATAGTCATATTTTAACCACCTGACACAATCTTAATATTTTTTTAATTTAAAAATAATAACATAACAATAACTGATGTCGTAAATAATAAGGGGCAATAAAAAGGACCGCCCGTTATTAGTTACGACATTAATTATTAATATGATTTTTTATTTTAATTAGTAAAAAATTAAAATTGCCTCGGTTGGTTAACATATGACTATCTGACACCATTTCACGAAAAAAAACGGAATAATAATTTTTCAAAAAAAATAAATCTAATTAAATAAAAATATGGTCAGGGTTATTCTATATCACCAGTAGAATGCGTGGTTAAAAGGAATTACACGAGTTCAAAATCACCCTGTATAATAGATACTTAAACAATTGTGAAGAGATTATTTTCTCATTACCAATTGTTGTTCCGTCGCGTCGCCTACGAACACCGTTAAGTAATTCACAACACTTATAAATTGACTCTTACAAATTGCGTGCGAAGGTACAGCTCAGATTATTTCTTTGTCAATTACAGGTAATATATATTTTCCTATTTGTGTTATAATAATAAGGTATATATGTGGGTTATACTCACTAGTAGAATCGTTTATTTGTTCCATCAGATTAACGTGACAGTTTTTGTTACATAGAAATCTAAAAAATGTAGGTTTGTATACTTAAAGGAATAGATTCTGATTGTCTCAATATGTCGGGCATAGTCCTTTTTTTGGATGAAAGGTATCCTATGTAAGGTCATTGGGTAAGACTGTAGGGCTACAGAAGGTTCTGTAACCCAGAATGTATACATGCGAAATTTCATGATGATCGGTCGAGTAGTTAAGGCGTGAACGCGTAACGAATAAACAAATTCAAATTCCTGTTTATAACTAGTTGTGCTCGCGGTTTCACCCGCGTTTTAATTACTGCGCTGCCTCCGTGGGTCGTAGCGTGATGTTATATAGCCTATAGCCTTCCTAGATAAATGAGCTATCCAACACTAAAATAATTTTTCAATTCGGACCAGTAGTTCCTGATATTAGAGCGTTCAACCAAACAAACAAACACACTCTTCAGCTTTATAATATTATACTCAATTTGGTTAGGTACTAAGGTAAACAAGATTAGAAATCAAGATTAGGATTATACAACATATTAAGTAGGTAGGTACCTAATTGAGAAATATATATAAATATACTTTTTTAAATTATAAAGAAGTATAAAAACAGTTACAGCTTTCCATATAAAACGGTATCTAACTAATAGATACTTAGCTACTTCGTAACCCTATAATAGAAGTTCATGATCAATGATTATCCTTTGATCAACGGTCCCCACCTATTACTTTACTATTATTTAACTAAATCTAAATGTTTTTTTTTTTTGCTTCTCAAAATGACCACACTCCGCCTGATGGCAAGCAGTCGTGTGGTCTAAGAGCAGTGGCCTCCACATCGTACTCATAGCAGCCGAGGCGATGTTGAGGTCTCTACTTTGACGACCTGAGAAGGTGCTTTTTCACGCCCCGCCCAGGATTGAAGGAAGAACACGGAAAAGGGAGGGCGGGATAAAGTGGAATAACTCTTCAGAGCACTCCCCGTGGTATATTCTGTAGAAACATGCCAAAGAGGCAATATCCCTACGGAGTTGCAATGTTTACAGGTTTTTTCGATAATTCGCTAGTTTCTACTTACCTTTAAATATTTAAAAGTAGTTTATAAGTATGACTTTCAGTGTTCACATTCACGTGAGGTGCCAAATACCTAAAAATGTTTCACTGTTGACAGTTATTCGGTTGCCATGGTAACGCTTCACCAATCGCGTGCCAATGGCCAAAACAACAACTTGTAGCTACTTATATGTGCAAGTTCTAGTCTGCAATGTTCCGTGCGGCTACAAAGTTGTTTATATTGAATTTCAATATTTACATTTAGATGTCTGGAAAATTAACGAGTATGAACTTTGTAGTAAAGCAATGAATCTACAACAACGAACTCCTTAGTTTGTTGATGTAGATTCATTCGTTTATTACAAAGTTTATTTGTTTTGTTTTACATTATTCGTATATGTGTGTGCTAGATGCAAGATTGATGACTCGTACCAAAAAAGATGTTAAATTAGCAGCAATTATCCACGGAAACGTAGAATATTAGAAAGTTGTATAATCTGAATGTTGATCAAACTGCTGTCATTGCGATTGATCGATCTTAATTTCTTCGCGCCATAATTCAAATTCCGAATTCGAATCGATTCGATTATGTACATTTATAAGTCCTTATTAGTTACAATTAACTTACATCAACGACTACTACTTTCATATTATTAGAATGTGTTTCGAATGATTCGAAACGCATTCGAACGGTTCGATTTTAATCGGTAATTGCACATCTTTATTGAAGACTAGCTTTTGCCCGCGGCTTCGCTGGCGTAAAAGTAAAATAGTTTAAGTTAGGATATGTACCAGTATTTTTTTTAAATTAAGCAGTCTGTGTTACTCATTGATAATATAGCTTTCTAACGGTGAAAGAATTATAACATTAGAGTTGAATCCTTACAAAAAAACAAACAAACAAAAATCAATTATTTCCTTCTAACTATATTAGTATAGATTAAGCACTTGTATTGCCACTAGCATGACTTAGGCAATGCCTTCTTCGTTGGGATAACAATAAAATAGCCAAACTATCCACAGCAAATAGTTATATGTATACATCATTGCCCTACAGGAGCAATTATGTTAATTATTCCTTTATAAAACAGATCATTATTAAAACAATTAACAAATTATTTATTTGGTAGGTAACAAAAGATTCTTGTTATCAAATAAATAAGTTGTCTTTACAATACAATAGTCTCAAATATAGCTCTTTTGTTTCATTCAAAGTAATTTCTTGAGGCGTTGGCTGAAAGTTAGGTACTTAGAGTTCTTGTTATTTATAGACTCCTTGGCTTTATATCAGAAATCTGTGACATAGAATATAGTTTGTACTTAAAAGTAAAGTATCATGTATACATTAAGAATGTATATGTAGTATTTAGATAGATTATAGTGTACTACTTCATTAAGTGCCGTAGTAGTTTATACTTATACTGTCTCGTTTTGAGGTCCCCTTAAGATTGCCGCATCAGGCCCAAACTACCGAAGATTGCCTAAAAGCTAATATCTTCAATTCTCAGTAGGTAGTTTGGAACTGTGTCCGGTCAATGGGATCGCGTCCTATAACGTAAAATATAGCTAGCAAAATGTATTTAATAGTGTCCTACACATCTGCCTACCCGTTTGAGGACATTGACGTCAATCTATTTATGTACTAACTGTTATAACGGCCTCGATGGCGTAGTGGTTAGTGTAACCGACTGCCACGCCTGAGGGCGCGGGCTCGATTCTCGCACAAGTCAAATATTTGTGTGCATGGACATGGGTGTTTGTCTTGGTCTGGGTGGTTCTATGCATAATATGTACTTATGTATTTACCAAAAAAAGTATATATGTATTCATTGTCTAGTACCCATAGTACAAGCTCTGCTTAGTTTGGCCTAGATGGTGTTGTGTGTATGTGATTGAATAATATTATTATTATAATAAATCAATTTAAATCTACGATTACCTGAGAGAGATACATAAGTTGCCTCCATCCATAAAAGCAATTCATAAATCAATTCAAGCATTATGTGTGTTTATTATTGAGTACCTAACTTGTTATTCAGGCAAACTATGTTATATAATTATAGTTAGAGTTTTGGGCTAGTCATGTCAGTCCCATGTCGAACATCGGGACTATTGGGAGCTACCAATCACTGCTACCCTCAAACAACAAGAACATTCAGACAATTGTGAACTACTCTGAATATATTTCAAGTTATTTATGATACCAATAAATATTGAATTTTTAAAACAGAATAGTTTGTTGAAACATTTTGATTTACTTCGTTATTTAATTTTAAATTCGTGTTTGTTGTAATAAAGTTGTTGAGACATAATACTTAATAGTTTATGTAAATAAAATATTCTTTTAGTCTATGACAGTTTAGCAAATCAAATTCAAATCCTTCTTTTTGTGTATATAATAACATGTTATTATAGGTGTTGTTTATAAATAATTGAACATGCCATGCTCTTAAGATTTAATCACTTTTACCTCTAAGTAGTAGGACTTGTTTGAACCACTAAACGTAGTTCAAAGGGTTCTGACATCGACATTATCTTATAAGTTATCGATGACAGGAACTTACATTTTCTTCGCAGCTTAAACTAAAACTTAGACCGTAGCTTGGTCAATATTATAATTATTGTCATTTTGCGATATAATTATAATATTCATAGTATTTACAATTATATTTAAATCAAGGGCAACTGAAGTAGAGGCAAAATTGTGTTTGCAAAGGTATTTTGATTCTCATTATATATTAAACAATCCCGAATTCTTTAAAATACATAGCAAAAAAATAACGAGGAAGAAAGAGAACTATCATCCATCTTGTCGGTAGTTGCTTTTAATAAGTGGTCAAGATGCAACTTGGTGTAAATACAATCAACGGAAAATCTATGCAAAGAATAAAATGTATGCAAACATTAACAGTTCGGAAACAGTTCTAAGTGAGAAAATCATTTAGAAAACCATCACTCACGGTCGTTCTGCTGTGGGGGCGCAGCGCCGCATCCTGCCAGCACACAAATAACAAACAAACCG
This sequence comes from Catocala nupta, assembly GCA_963675205.1. Taxonomy (NCBI): domain Eukaryota; kingdom Metazoa; phylum Arthropoda; class Insecta; order Lepidoptera; family Erebidae; genus Catocala; species Catocala nupta. Next base: position 6,803,742 of record OY776085.1, on the reverse strand, counting down.
ACAGTTAGAGAAGCCATTGTGCACTACTTACAGTAATTTAGTGAAGCACGCTTATATACATGGCCGTGGACACCCACCTCATCATTAACTTCATACGACACGGCCTTGGCACTCAGAGAATCGCACTGGCAACAACAAAACTCTTACAAAATACATAATAAAAAAATTGTTTCTGGCATATGGTGTGCTTTTCAGTAGCAGATTTAATAAGTTTTGATTTTATGAATTGATAGATGTGTAGTGCTTGGTTATAAATATACAGCAGACAACGAACCGGTTAAAATCACATCTGTGAACACACAAGCGTTGATTATTTACATTTTTTATTCATTAAATGTAACTGTGCTTGTAAATTCGCAAATATATATTTATTATAATTGTAAGCTAATTTATTTCATACTTATGGATCTTATAAATGAATACGTATCCTTAAATATACGTATATAAAGCCTCATTCTGAGACCTAAAGATCCTTTTTACCTTGACAGAAGGAGAGAAGCTGAGGTTCTCTCATTTAATTACTATCAATTATAAATGCTACATGACTGTGTTAAAATCGAATTGAATTACGAACGTTTGCTAAAATCCACTTTCATTCTACTGATATTTTCCTTTCAAGTTGAAAGATAGAAGGCTAAAATCGTTACAAAGTCGTATGTAAAAGAAGTGTGATAAAATTATATCAATATTATGCATTGCATATTCCATATAAAGAAACTATAAAGTCTACACATAAAGTTTTCTTGTACCCACTGTTTAAGAAAACTTACCATAGTAAACATAAAATAAAACATACTGAGCGAATTGTGTCGCCGACCGTCCTTAGCGTGGTGCTATTGAAATCTTTCGTATTGTGTGAACTATGAAGTACGCCAGCGGTGCGTGCCGCCCTATTGTTTCAGGGACTTTTGTAGTCCTCGGCCAAGTTTGCTGTTGATCGTCTGATTGACCTGTCTCGATAACAGTCAAGGTTAATTATGTAAACAAAGCCTGCGTTATCTTTTGAATAATTGCAGCTGCATTTATTGTAGCTATTTTAATGGAAAATTGGTTTGTTCTAGAAACGCAATTATACTTACGTCTTACAGGAAACCGGCGTTTTGTCAGGTATCTAAGCTAAACTGTAAGTGTACCGGAGAAAACTCCGTACACCTACCTCTTAAACTCTTCCTTACTTTTCATCCCATCTTTTTGTCTGGACGTTGTTGCGGGGTTCGATCCCCAAACGGAACAAAAGTATGTATGATCTATAAACAGTTATTTTGCATCTGGGTGTTACGTGTGTCTGTGGTTTAAATATTTGTAAAGTCTCTAGCGACACAGGAGTCATTCCTAGTGCGAGAGTTGTCTTTTTAAATAGATAAGACAGAAAAAAAAAATCCTTTTTCCTATGGATGGTATCACGCGTGTTAGACCTTTGATATTGCAAGCGACCATAGGCTATACTGCTTACTATTAGCCAGATCATGAGCATGTTTGTAAGACCTGTCGTAAAAATAAAATATCTATTTATTTATTGAAAAAACTACTATATACGGATTTTATCGCGTTGTTTATTTGACACTCTTTTACATAATTAAATCTCCCCGTGACCATGGCTGTTGAAAAGCAACCGAAACGTCGGGGAAAGTGTAAAATTAAATCAAAACAAATATAATAGTTTTCATAATTTAATTAGCTTCAAAATTAGTAAAGTTTAATAGTAGTAGTATGTAGTGTAACAGTTTCTTAATTATGTAAAAGAGTGTCAAGTAAACAACGCGATAAAATCCGTATATAGTAGTTTAATTTCAATGAATAACATTCGCGTAAACAGAAGACAATATAATATCTATTTATTTCTTTGTTTGGGACTATTACGCCTATTATTATTATATACGACTGGAGTAAAACTGCGAGCGGATGCCATAACATCCTAATCCTAACTAATATTATAAATGCGAATGAAAGTTTGTTTGTTACGCTTTCAACCCTTAACTATTCGACTGAGGATCATCAAATTTCGCATACACGTTGTCAGGGTAACAGAAAAGGACATAGGGTACATTTCATCAAAAAATGTCCACATGTACCCTATTAAAGACGCGGACAAAATCTAGTATGCCATAATTCATACTTAGTTCATAACAATACGCCAAATAAACGTCCTAAAACATCGTTATCATGCTAATATATATTTTTATCTACCAAATTATCCGGATATCCACTTATTTCATGCCACAAAATGTAGTAAATAAATCGTAAATACTACACAGTACAAATAATCAAAATGTCTGTCTATTGAACACAAACAACAGTTTATAACACATTGTAAATGCCGACTCTGTGCGAATCGATACAAATGGGTTGCCAACCGTCTTTTGTAAGGGGATGTTACCCCCTAAGTGCAAGCCACCCCATGCACGGCGGTTACCAACGCTTTTTGTTACGTAAAGCGTTTTTACTAACGTTTTTACTACTAGTTAACAGAATTATTTGTTTTGGAGGTGTTTTCTGGTTTATTGTTTAGGTAAAAGGTGAAAATGAGAAGGCAAGTAGCACTTCACGTGTTCAATGATAAGTAAGGAGAACTTAGGTAAATTACGGCCGTATATATACTTCGTACTTTGCGTATATATAAACATATATAAACATATATGCGGCGAATATCCTACTAATATTATAATCCTACTTATATTAAAAATGTCAAAGTTTGTGAGGATGGATGGATGTTTGTTATTCTTTCACGCAAAAACTGCTGAACGGATTTTGATGAATCTTTACAGTATTATTGTTTATATATCAGAATAAAATATAGGCTTAATATTGCCTTCTGTTTACGCGAATGTTATTCATTTAAATTAAACTACTATATACGGATTTTATCGCGTTGTTTATTTGACACTTTATTCCATAATTTAGAAACTGTTACACTACATACTATTACTATTAAACATTACTAATTTTAAGCTAATTAAATTATTAAAATTATTAAATCTATTTATATTTAAGATTACAATTTCCCGGAAAAAAAATAGTAACATCTAGCTACGACCCACGGGAGCGCCGCTGTAACTATAAACGCGGGTGAAACCGCGGGCACAGCTAGTTTTTTTATAAAATACTATTATTTACACACTTTTACTAGTTACTGTTTACTTCTATTTAAGCTATTTAAATTATAAAACTATTTAGGTTTAATTATACACTTCCCCCGACACGTTTCGGTTGCATTTTAGCAGCCATATACACTCGGCTACACATCAAGTAAAACACCCTATATACGCATAACTACGCTACATAAAAAATAAAGAATTATCGGCAAGGGACATTGCATAGTGGTGTCGATCTAATGTAAGGATAGAGCGTAACAAAAATATAACGCACTCTCTCGCACGATTCGCAGTGTTCAACTTCTAATAGTTCAAAGTCCAAACAGTCTAGGTTGATGTGTTGCTGTGTGAACTGTTACTTAACTAACCTAGTCCTACATTTAAGCAAACTAAGCCGCTGACAAAACCTAGTTAGTAAATATTAAAATTAACCCAGTTTATTAACTGTCTCACTTCTCTTCGCTCTTCGCGGTGTGAATACATACGGTTAAGTTAACAACGAGATCTGTATTTAGAACTCTTAGATGTGCAGGTTCTCGGGTTTGGCATTATTATTTTGTTCGAAGTTTTTGTTTCAGGATATTCTTAGTACTTATCAGAATTAATGAAAGTAAAAATAAGCTGATCAAATATAGGTGTAATGTTATTTGCATTGTATATTTTCTTGGTTCATTTTTGTGAAAGGAGGTTAAAGTAACTGCTCGATGCATTTAAAAGGGATTAGCAACTCATAACAAGCGATCGAGATAGATGGAATCGGCAGGTGAGACCTTTGCCCAGCAGTGGGACGCCAATTAGGCTTATAATAATAAATAATAATATTTTTTTGGAGTTCATGCGAAAGATCTAAACATACTTACACTTGTCTGAGACGCTTATCAACGGCGTGACAAAAATTTTCAAATCGATTTAAAATCTTATATGTTTAGAACAATGGCCCATAGGGAAAAGTTAGTGAATGTAATTATACATTACTAGGATTTGTCCACGGCTTCGCTCGTATAAATGTAGGTTAAGTTAGGTTAGTAACAGTACTTTTTTCTGGATGAAAGGTACCCAATGTCCTTTTCTGTTCCCCTGATAACGTGTATGCAAAATTTCATGATGATCGGTCGAGTAGTTAAGGCGTGAAAGCGTGACAAACAAACTCACATTCGCATTTTGACTTGACTTGTTTGACTATAGTTATTATATATGTACTATGCTAATACTTACAGTTAATAATTACTGACCCTCCCATCAGTTAGGTACAAGCCATTGATTATTACCCTTGCATATGCATTGCATATGTTATGTGCGTATTAAATAGTTAATTGTAGTTCGTTTTTATGGTGAATGAAAACATAGTGAGGAAACGTGCATGCATAGGATTTCGATTTCTGTATAATGTTCTTGAATATATGTGAAATTGGCCAAACCACACTGGGCCAGCGTGGTGGACTAGGACCTCTTCCTCCTCACGCTGAAAACAAGCCCGTGCCCAGCAGTCGGACGGTCGCTTACCTAATCATCGACTGCACTGATAGCACGTTTGGTTACCTCGTCATTAACGTTGCGTCGTATGGAATCGGTATCCGCACGCCATTAAAATTTGTATGTACTACTAATAATTGCTCATAAATAGGTGTTAGTTTAGTCCTATTTAAGGCTTTTAAGTTCTCTGTGCGCATACGACATAGTAATTATTAAAAAGGAAGAGAAAGACAGAGCATATAATTTTTAAAATGTTGACTCAGTATAAAGCTAATTATTTACGTCTATTCTCGCCTGCTATTCAAAGTTCAAGTTAGGAATCATTTGTTCATCTAAATCAGAAAGTAACATTTAAGAACGTAAAAGTTTATATTAATATTGCGTGGTACCTACAAATATAGCTGAAAAAGTGTTCATGTAATTCTCCTCTGCTTACGCTTCGGTATTATACAGACACGATTCTTTACGTTGCAGCTTTGTGGAAGCAAATCGTTGCAATAAATTGTAATAACGCAAACCACATCTAATGCATTTTCTTTGTTACCTCAGAAATCGTGATTCTTTATCTTACATTATCGGACATTATAAATCTGCGACGCCGTTCCGCGCCTAATCGAAAGTTTTATTACAACGTTCAATGACTAGCGAATTTTAAGATGGCCGCCATTAAAGTTGCGTTCCAATTTACTTAAGGTAATATATTTTTGTTTTCTCTCCCCAGACTACTTTCTGCAGTTAAGCGTAAACTTGGCTCATAATTCTGTCGTACGGCGGAAACTCTTTACAAGTTAAACTGGATGTTTTCAGTGGAGTTCCGAACAGTTTTTGTACGTTTTACGAGTGAACGTCCGGAGGCATGACTCACTGAATGATGTAGGATCTGTCATGCCCGGGAACTGCGTCCGGAATAAGGAAACAAGAAATAGATGAGCGCTTTGAATGCGTTGCTTAAACTTTACACTTTAGTACTTGCTATAAGACTTTCTTTATTACTTTCTGTTATCAACGACTTAAATTGCAATTTTAATGTATTGTTGCCTATATTCTTACTTAGAAAATCTTATCTCCAAAGAAAATTTTATCATTATCTGTTCAGCAATTTAGCCATAAAAACGTAACAAACATCCGCGACGTTAATTGGGTTTCAAAGTATCCCTTAGGATTCAGGCTACCTCGTTATCAAATTTCATCAAAACTGGTTCAGTGGTTTAGCAATGAAAACGTTACCAACAGAATTCGTTCGCTTTTACATTAACGATTAGAATTACGGAAGTATGGACTAGTTGTTGCTAGTTGTTTTGCAGTGCCATACGTATCTAATAAAGTGTTAACATTAATTTTAAGACCTAATATATTCCTGTCTTTCAATTATCTGCTAAAAAGACTTGCCTGATTTTACAAAGTTTCTTATGCCTTATTTTAACTTGTAGACACGACAAACTAAAAGTCACCTCTATAGCATATGTTTTGTAGTTAAGGTATAATTTATACGAAAGAAAGAAAACGATATCAAATTACTTAAGTCTGAAAAAAATTTGCAAAAAGAACATCATAAATCTGAAAATACATTCACATTTTTAACCAAGAAAATTGCTGTCACATCAAAACGGGTTCACAAACATCCCTTCTGAGTTGCGTTAATTTGCCCCAGTGCAGCCCTCTGAATATCTGCTAATGAGATTAGCGTCCCGCGAGCACTCGCTCAAATGGACCCCCTACGTCTGACGATTTGACAAAAGACATCCGTAACGTCTGGTCGACGTCCCCTGAGTTGTTTTCAACGCCCCTAAGTTGGTTTCAACGATCCCTTAGTCGGTTTAAAACTAAATACGATTAGGACGTCGACATACCTTAATAGGTACCTACTTGAAGTTAAGTGTAAATTTCTTCGTTTGACTAATTTTCAAAAAGCATTAGAATTACTGAGGCTTGGGTACATATCGCTGTTGTGTCTGAGTGTGAGTGCGTGGCTAAAAATATACCTATTTATATTTTTAGGCAGAGATGCGTTACAGACACTTTTACACACACTTTTCGCCAACTACCTCAGTAGCGCAGCGGAACTGAAGAGGCTGCTGTCCATGAGATATCGGGTTCGGTGCCCGGCGTCGGGCAATGTTATTCCCTAGTAATCGGTGAAGCTCGCTCAGTGTTATAAAAATGTTCCGTCGAACAGAATAACTCAATCATTTGTCTTTTTGTTGCAGGTCTCTTCTAATTTAATTTGGAGCATCCTACGAGAAATGTAAGTAACGATTGTATCTTTGAAATGTTATAATTACAAGCAACTTGTAATCATAATGGAGTCCCACATCGGGCGCCAGTAGCTACGCCGCACTGTGGAGGAAGCAAACCCATAATTAAACGAGTCTCGACGCTAAATTACATATTCAGATGAATTGATTGTTGGTTAACATATAAATCAAATATCTATGTTACTAAATTAAATTGGCTCTCGCCATTAAACCTGTTTGTTTGTAATGCAGGGTGGGGAATATTCCATTAAAGACTAAAGTAATATTCGGGTTGAGTGATGAAGGGCAGACGTAGTTAGCACTGACAGTTCTACAAAAAAGTGTCTTAGTTGTATTTACCTTTGTAGTTGTCACCCATTTGTTTGACTGTTAGATTGTATAAAATAGCGAGTGCGTTCCATGTTCTGTGGTTTGCAATATTGAATAGACCAAAGGTAATTTTTCCTCACAAAAGACTGCGGTCAAATATGCTGTAAAATATGCTGTGTACTTATACAGGCGTTGTGTTATAATGTGGACTAGTGGTATTTCGTTTGTAAGTATCTTTGTCCTTTTGAAGAGAGGCAGCAATGCTTTAGATATCACGTTGCAAGAATCTAACGGCAACGATAACTCATTTTACTATGTACCTAACTGGCACGTTTGCCATTTGCCTGACATAAAACAGAATTGTCACTGTATTCTGCGAAATATTTCTTCAATCAATTTCCTATTACCATTTACACATCGTTTGCAAAGTTTCATAAAGCTTTTAGACCATATTACACCTGTGTTGTCCTAAAGTGATAAGCAGAGCTCCCTTATTTCAAACATAGTTGGGTAATCTGTGGGGTGATCCATTGATGATTGGGAATTCCTATTTATAATACTCCGCCTAGTAGTAAGTATTCACTAATATACCTAAATTGGCAGAATAGTTCTTAATTGTCAAAATCTATGATTCATTTAAGTCACAAAGTAACACTTATGAACGTCAAATCTATTGGTTAGTAAGTTAACTAAGTTACTAAAGCTACGTTTAGATGAATTGCTAGGTTCAGACCACAGAACATTATGGTTCAGACAAAGGTTGAGCTTATGAGAAGATACCTGCAAAAAATTAAAAAATCTTAGAAAGAAGTACATTTTCAAGTCACTCATGAAGAATCTAGGATTGAAGCATCATATTCGGCAATATTAAACAAAAATTAATACATACAATTACAATAATTATACATCGAAGTTTTTGTAATTTCTTTATTAGACCTGTTTTCTTTTTAATGATTATACCTACTGTGAAAGCTATAGAGTGAAATCATCATCTCAATGAAAAACACGATGCATAATAATTGACTTTTAAAAACACAAACAGCTTTACCGCTTCGGTAGAACGCTGTAATGAAGGGTTACAGGAGCTTTTCGCCTTAGGGAATTGTTACTCGAGCTGCCTTGATCCCCGAGATAGTTAGATGTTTGAAGTACATCAAGTAGGTAAATATTACTGGCCATCTACCTCGCATGTGTTTATCTCTTTATTATTATGAGTAGTGGACTGGCCACACGAAGTAATTTTGTGAAAATAACGCCTAGTGCAAAAAGCTTTTATAAGTTAGCAAGTTTTAGTTTGTTATATATGTGTGTGTGTGGCTATGTAGTTGCTTAACGGATGGTCCGATTACAATGGGATTCTTTGTGGATTTTAGTGTAATGAATTTAATTTACCAAAGCAATAATTATTTAAAATAATACAATTAGTGTGGACATCTATAAAATTAAAATCTTTAAAAATATTAAACGAGTTTCGTAAGTAAGAAACTTGCCAAATATTTTTAAGTAATGTAATTTCCGTTAAAATCAAAATCAAAATTAATTTATTTAAGTTAGGTTACAAGGTAACACTTATGAATGTCAAAGTTACACGTACATTTTTTATGTGAATTTACATTTACTGCCACGTTCAGCAAAGCAAGGGTGTAGGGCTCATGAGAAGAACGGGCAAGAAACTCATAGCCACTCTTTTTAAACGCCAATTTATTTATGACAGTACCCGATAATAATATTTTGATGTGTACATTTTATCTATTGATGCTTCATACTCTGCACTAGTGAATGAACGTATATATATTTGTTTCAATAAAATGCCTTTGGCCAAAATAGGTTTCATTAATAAATATTGCCCCAACAGCCTATATGTATATGACGCCGCGGCATAAGCATTAACTACAATGTCATGCAATGCCAATCTCCTTACCCCACTTCCTCGAGACTTTTATTACTAAAACTCACAAATTTATTCCACAATATAAAACTCCAGACTAATCGTTATAAATCGTTGAATATTTTAATGTCAATCAATCTCTCGATTTGAGTCAGTCGCGTCCATATTGTTTATGACGTAATCGGTAGCTCCGAGTAGAAACATGGCGATGTCGGTGACTCATTTACAATTATCGGGTGGGTCAATGCAGGGGTGTTCTCACCCCCGATCGAAATTAAAATTCCGAGCGTGACGCCGAGATAGATGATCTAAAATTTGAATAGATAATGAATACGTACGTTTTATTAGAAAATGTAATAAGCTCTGTTCAATAAGTAAAAAGCTTTTGTATTTTTGAGTATTATCGCGCGTGTAGAACGCGTCGTCGATGCGACTTGACTAAAAATCGAATATTAATTGTAAATGAACTATGTTGTAGAGTAGAGGCATCGACCTACTACTTTATTCGATCAAAGTGTCGCGCAAATCGGATTACGACGCGACGTGGACTTTTTATTACTGTACGTTAGGATAGTAAATGGATTTTACGTCAACGCAACTTAACTCGAAACTATACGATAAAACGATAACTTGTCTAATAGCACATAATCGAATATATCTAAGTATGTTAGTCAAGTCATTCTTTAACGAGTTTAAATGTCAACTACATAGATCTATCTGTTCTGTTTTAGCAAGTCTGGGTGTTCTTTCTTCTTGGATAAATGTTAAGTCCGTGATAGAGTCATTACTCCTAAAGGGAGAGTTGCCATAAAACAAAATAAATCTACAATGTCTTTAGCCAAAGACAAGAGAGAGAGAGCCCTGTAGCCACATAGCTCTATAAATGCTAATTACAACAACATGTTATAAACTAGTGAGACATTAAAATTAAATATCATTATCAAAGTCGATATTATTTCAGCAGACAATTTAAAGAATGAATAAGTTGTTACGATCTCAACTCTCACTTATAAACGAGTTAATTCACTAGTTAAATTCGTAACGCCCATTTATTATTCCAACTATTTGAATGATGGACGGTAAACAGTCGAATCGTTTTCAGTAGATTGTCGGTTGATTTAAATTTAACGCCCATGACTACGGCGAATAAAAAGCTACATATTTTGATTATAGCGTGTCATAGTCCCATCGTATGTCGTTGTTTGCTGTCATGGTTAAGACAGAACATCTTATTATTACTAGTGGTCGATAAGTAATCGAAATTCAACAGTAATTCATTACTTAATAAAACTACAGTGTAAGTAATGAATTACGGTTAAATCGAATCATATCAAAATGTCAGAAAGAAACACTTATGAAAATCATGGTTTACTATTTAAGCAATTAATTAATTCCATAATAGTTTATTGGGAGACCGTTTGACTGCCACATAGAAGTCTCGAGTTTCATTCCAAAGCACGCATCTCCGACTATTCGAAGTTATGTGCGTACAAAATGTTTAATTACCTATCGCTTTAATGGTGAAAGAAATCACCATAAAGGTTTCCTCAATCTGCATGTCTCAGAATTCTTCATAAAATTTTCGAAGATATGTACAGTCTGTCAATCGGCACTGGGCCAGGGTGGTAGACTATGGCCTTACCCTTCTTAAATTTAGAAGAGGGCTGTGCCCAGCAATGGGACAGTTGCTAAACAGAGCTGTTATTATAATTATACGACTAGTATTCTACATATAGGAAAAGCCGCTACTTAAAATACATATCATGTATCGTACAAGATTGTATCAAATCGCTTCGCTTCACGTATCACTTGCCGAAGGTAGCCTTTGACAAATGCTTATCTGGTAGCGTGATAGAAGCACGTTTATACCAAATGATACCGTGTTTATCGAATATCTTGTTGTTGGTATCATTTAGTTGTTGAGGTTGTTTATGTGAGAACAGTTACCATCGCGACAGGCCATCGTCAGGTGAATAGGGTGATTCATGACTTTTATGTGATGTAGAAAGTTCTTTTATGTTTGTGGTTGCTACTTATAGTGCTTGCATGAATAAAGTGCGTGTTAGTTAAATGAGTTATGTTTCGGAGTTATAGTAACAGATTTGCGATCGAGAGGTCCTGTAAACGAAATTCCTAGTAATCTTTAAAAACAGAACTTTATAATCTTGTTTTAGTCATATGTTTGGTGATTACCATGTTCAAGTATGGAGCAGTAAATACAGCTGAAACTGCCTCAGCAGTGAAAGCGACTGCTTTGCATGAAGTGTCGGTTTGAGTTTTAAGTCTGGCCCAGTGTTTGGGTACTGGGCTTTTCTGTTAAGAAATACCCAGTAGAAGCAAAGGAGTCTGGTAATTTGCCAGATAGAAGCCAAAGGCTTTCCCTTATTACGTAGACCTAAAATCATAGCTGGTAAGACCTTGGTTACACAATGCTTTCGTCAGCAGAGGTCTCTGCTTACCCCTCCAGCAACATTAGTGAGAGACCATGCACGCAAGAAACTGTTATTATACAAAATAATGTTCAGCTGCATTCAGATTGATTATAACATTTTTTTCTTTTTCAAATATTTTTTTTACACTACTGGAGTGGCAAGCATACGGCCCACCTGATGGTAAATGGTTACCGTAGCCTACCGACGCCTGCAATACCAGAGGCATCACTTGCGCGTTGCCGACCTTGTAAAAACCTTTTAACGCCCTTTTTAAAGAACCCCATACTATAGTCTTGTGGGAAAACCTGGGCAGGGAGTTCATTCCACAACCTGAGCGTCCGCGGGAGAAAATTCTTTTGGAACCGTTTGGTGCGGCATCAATTAGGTTGTAAGGTGTGAGAATGACATCCCTGCCGATGGCGAGCGGTGCGATACAATTAGTAAATTTACTGAAAATGCTTAAGAGAGCACTGCTGGAAGTAAAACTATTAAATAAACTGAGAAATATTTGTAGATACGTAACCATTATACTAATTCGACTGCTCGAATGGCGTAATGAGTAAGGTAGTTGTTGTGAGTTTGAACACAACACGGGATTTTTTTAAAGACAACTTCCGCATTAGGAGTTATTCCTGTATCGCGGGAGACATTCAAACAATGGACAGAAGGAACACCCAGACTCAGAACAGCTATTTGTGGATCACACAACCTTTTGACCCGTTTGGGGATCGAACCCACAACACTCAGCGCGGCGGCAGCATCGAGGCGGCCACTTAAACCACTACACCATTTGTGCAGTTCTTGTGATCCACAGCTTGTTGTTTCGAGTCTGGGTGTTCTTTTTGTCCATTGTTTGAATGTTTGTACTGGTCTCGTAGGTCCAGGAACTATACAAATGCTGGTGATATCTGTTTGAAAAAATTATAATTACTTACTCTTATTGTAATAAAACTGAAGAAACCTAACATTGGATAAAAGAGCTACGAACTTAGAGTTCAAACTTTTCCTTCTTAAAGAAAGTAAGGTCATTAATCATTTAGTAGGTAATATAAAGACCGAAGCGCATAGCATTTTTATATAAATAATTAAATGTCTATTTGTAATGTCAAAATAAAAGCTTTTTACTAAATGCATATGAAAGTGTATACAGTACCTACTTATATAAAGAAACACCTTCACAATATTTTGTCTGTGTGTACCGGCTAATCTCTAAAACGGCTGGACCGATTCTGACCAGTTTTTTTTTAGCTGATGTTATAAGGAGTAACTTAGGCTTATTTTATTTTAGTTTTTTATTATTTAATTCCACGCGTTCGTAGTCGTGGGTAACAGCTAATTATAGTGCATCTGTATATAGGGTGTCTGGTAATTAATGGATAACCTGGAAATGTCTTATAGTGGAACTGATGGCCGTTCAGGAAAAAACATGAAAAAATCTATCCTAACTACTACCTGAGATATGTGTTTTTTTTAATTACCATGTATAACTTTCTTGTATACTACGACCATTAATGAATGAAATCCATCGGATTTTTGTTGTTTTATTATTAAACACTAATTATGCTAATAGATAGATAGTCAAAAGTATGCTATGCTAATATAGCTTGCACTTTTTAATATATATCTTTTTTTATTTTTTTAGTGTTATTTTTTCATTTCTCTGAACGGCCTTCAGTTCTACTATAAGACATGTCAAGGTTATCCATTAATTACCGGACAACCTGTATAAAGGCTAACTATCAAGCAACATATTGTATTATACTCCTAAAATACTTCAAACAATACGCTAGTATCAATAATCTGCACAGCGTGAAATTCACTTCTAAACATAAGCCTCTCGCATAGACTTGCATGTCGGTCGATATTGTACACGATTATAATAACGCCAATTTTGCTCCAATTTCGTCTAGTCGATATAAACGCATAACCCAAGGGCCACGAAACATGCGCCGAGTGGATGCGTCTGGCGGCTTGCGTACTGAATACACTATAATAATGTCCTCCAGACCGAATTTCGGCCATCTGCACAGGAGATAATATAGTGCACAAGTGTGTGCGCAAAAACAATTGCACTCTCTGTTCCTTAACTCTCATGATTCGATGGGACGGTAATCCGACACGACCGGAGAGAGATCAGGCGCAGGGCCAACGGCTTTACGTGCTTTTTGAGGCACTAGGGTGTCTTACACCGCCAAGTTCCTAACTCCGGGCTGCTATTGAGATTTCTTAACAGAAACCCAAAAACTTTTCTTCGAACCCGAGACCTCATGCACAACAGTTGCATTCACTACCGCTGCGCCACGGAGGCAGTTAAAATACACTACGATAGTGTGGAATAACGCTCGCGCTGACTAAATACAGAATTTAAAATACGCACGGGTGGTGTAGTTATTTGAGAGGACGCCCCGCCATCGCCGCTTTGCCGCATGTTGCAGTTTGGAATAACATGTGGGACAAAAATGTATGTGATCCACAAATGGTTGTTCCGATTCTGAAAGTATTTGTGTCCGTTGTTTAAATGTCAATGCAATTATCCAAAGCGAACAGGCGTATGTAAAACAAATATAGATAATGGGGTACAGATGAAATATATTATTTTACAATACCACCAAAAGTAATGCATTAAATGCTGAACCTTTAGTAACGTATTTTTTCTAAAGAGTGTTTTATATTCAGGAGAATGATTAATTACACTGTAAACTTACTAAGTTCAATTAATAAGTTGCGTATATATTCTTGCAATCCAACGATTTGTATTTGTCGCTGGACGCTCCCGCTTGTCGCGTTGAGCGTATCCGCCATCAGCGTCTGTTTCGTGGCCCCGGCTAAGTCAGTACGTCGCATGCGGGGTTGAGGGTTGGGGGGAGGGGGCAATATGGCGACTAATTGCACCGATTCACAACTACCCTGCGATCCCGACCGTGGAGACGGCCGCTTGATTGATTATTATTGTTCGTAAGCGATATGGAAATCACTTAAGCCCTCCCTACTATTAATGGAATCGAACCCATTATTGTTCTCAGAAATTATTATAATTTTGACAGTTTTAGATTCTAAATCATCGGTATCTATTATTATTTTGGGTCATGAATAGATCGGTTTTCAATTATAGTGTTTTAAGTAGCTTGAGTTTGAGATTATTAATATGCCTTTTTCTTTCATGATTAAACTTCACTAATAATTAAGTATTAGAGAAGTTAAATTTTGATCCTACAAAATTCGTAAAAAGTATAAAGAATTTCAACTCTTTAATTATCATTGAATGTCCGAATTATAATAAATACTGTTACTAGTTTTCACGGGCAACTTCGTTGACGTCATCTTTAAAATAATGTCATAAAACGCTTTGATCACTATTACTATAGGTACGGTTGTTTTACCTTCTGCGAAATTGTATTACGATCGGTAAATTCGACAAACAAACATTTTTAAATGGTTTATTTATTTTTATGTAGAATGAAAATAACTACTTGCTTTTAAGAAAATCTTATTATTACGGATAAACAATGCGATTTTATTAATATTACATAAAGTAAGATTTCGTTTCTAATCCATACAATAATATTTTATATACACTAATCTATCATTTATTTGTTGTAACCTGATACAACATTTAAGCTGTATATAACAGGAAAAATATAAATAACGAGTTCCTAGAATTGACAGAAGTATCTGTGAACCACATAAAACGTCGCACGTGAATTCATGGATAGAGCTGCGCGCCGGGGTGTCGGTTAAATCATTGCTCCATCCTTGCACTTAACAAATAGGTACCTATTTCTTTAAGCACGCTCAGCTAGCTCGTCTTATACCTGTTTTATAAAGCATTATCTCCCTTAATTACCCAGCAACGTTATCTCTAGAAACCTTAACGATTAATCTAAAACAATTCAAACTGTATGACTAAGCAGCGCCGACTGTAGTGCAACGTTCTAGCCTGCAGACTGTCGGCGCCTCACTTAATGTATTTTCGATTAAATCGTTTAGGCGTTTGCTTCCTTTGAAGTCAGGGGAAGCTTTATACTTGCGAACTCGAGAATGTGTTCGTGTACTCTTGTTATATTGCATGCTGGTATAGACGTCCCTCGTGCTTCGCATGCTAAACACCCATTGTCCTTGCGTCGGCAATCTGTTCGTTACCTTATGTTTCGACCACTCTATCGATATTCCACAGTGTGAATTGTGATACGTGTGAAAAAGACTTTGTGGTGTCGTTAAAACACGTGCATTCCTTTCGCGATAGTCATGGACGGAATGTTGATAGAGTGCTTGGAAACCACAAAATATTGTTATTTTTAGCTATAAATACAAAATATATAAATACGGTCTGACAATAGATACATTTTATTTTGGTCTGGCAATTTGACTCAACTCTGCCTAAAGTTAGAGAAACCCAAAATTAAAGGTCATCAGCCTATGTAGTTGCTAGATTCGCAATAGTGTCATGCTAATTTTAACTTTGTCAACTTCGTATTCCAAGAAATTAAGGATGGTAAAATACCATATACGTAGGGTAGGGTTCGTGATACCTACTTATTATAGTACCATAAGATTGTGTAAAATTGAATTCTCAGTTTCTAGATTTAATGTCACAATAGTCGTTCATGTAGTCACCTCATTAGCAAGCATACCCGATTGTCGGCTACAAAATCAAATATTTTACAATTTTAAACGTATGTGAATGTATTTTTAATATATCTATGGTTCAGCATATAATCTGACTTGCGAATGTATTACTTTAAAGTTTTAAACCAATCGAAATTGTTAAAAAACCCATGACAATTTCAAGAATGCATTTAAGAGATTGACTTTCTCTCTACTAAAATACTCCATAAACATCAATACAGGTGTAGTAATGATTTGATACCTCTAAAACATCCACAATTGCTCTTAGAATTTCATTGGAATAATAATCGTAAAATAAATCTTTACACACTGTTGATTTTAACGCCACTCGCGAGAGAACCTTTTCATTTGTACAGCTTTACATGGATTAGGTACTAATACTTGTATAACAAATTACTTCAAGATTAAATCTCAAAGACTTGGCGAAAGGCGTTAAAGGTCGAACGGGGAGAGTTTTAATAGGAAAGCAAAGCCTGGTCTAATCCGGGATTATGTCGGCGAAAGGAAAAATCCCGAGGAAGTGTGAGCATCTAAGAACGGTGAGTCTCTTTAGACCTTATCGCCTGCGCGTTGGAGTTTAATTAGACGTCAGTCTTCCGAGACCGAAGGCTTCTGGATAAATTTAGAACGTTTTCCTTAGTTAGTTTACTGTGCAGTGTCGAGTGAATGTTCCTAAATAGACTTTGTTACGCGACGTTCAGTACGTCCAAATTGGCACGTAAAATATAGGATTACCTAGTTTGGTAGGGATGTTTATTTATGTGTTTAGTTAATGTGTTAACTGTATAGTTTGGTTGTTGTTGGCACTTGTTAAGCACTATTTATGTACCGACTGAAATTGGACGTGGTGATTCATAGTCTTTTGTTATTACAGAACATCGACATTTAAAATATATTGATGTGGCATCTCTACGGGTCTGCTACTATTACGAACTATCGGTAATAGAGTTAGGGTGACAGGCCACATAAATTTAAAGCTTTTGGACAGAATGTCAATTAATAAACTTATATATATATATTACTTTTTATGTGTATCTATTAGCATTTGTTAATAGTAAGATAGTACATTTAGGCTATTTTTCTTTCTACTGTGTCCTGTTAGGGACTACTTGTTGAAGTAATGACGTCATTGTCTATTGCCATGGCTAATAGAACGTCACTAACAAGTCTTTGTTGACGATGCAATTGTTAGGCCTACAATAAACTCTTCGAACGACAACGATACATAGTCCTTTTGACAATATCCATATCACTACAAGTGTCTCAAGCTTTATGCAATCATACTTCTTGGTTAAAATTTTATTGCTGCTTTAGTACGATTATACGAATGCTGCGCTGTTGGCCTATTGTTACGAGAAAAAATGTGCGGTTCCAAATAATAATAACGAGGCAAATTTAAATGCTGATATTTGTAACACATGTGATTTAAAATAACAAAGTCCCAATTAGTGAAATAGAAATATATTTCTTTTATTTTTACATTTGGCTGTTATATGTTAACCTAGCCTGATACAAAAAAAAATTTTTCTTTATTTTTTATCTTTTTATCCATAAGGATATGTCAATCCCATTGTACCTTTAGCTAGATACACACATTCAAATTAAAAGAACACTGTTAGATATAACTAGAGATACAACTATAGATTAGATACTAGATATTAGAACTAAGGATAACATAATCATTGTTGAATTATTTTATCAAATTTTTTTGGCAGCTTCTGACTTCGGATAACTTATAATACTTTGTATCAGGCCCACATCTAGTAAATTTAAATTTAATTCCTTAATCAACGAATCACGTTCACTCCTGTTTCGAGCACAATCCATCAGCAAATGTTTAAATATTTGAAATATTAATTTGGTTGGTTGCTAGTAATAATTTTTTTAACGAAGCAAATTAATAGGTATTCCAACTTCAGCATATTGTTAATAACACTACAAATTTTTCAACTCATTTTACACCAGAACGCGTGCAACCTCAACAGAAAAATCATAACTTGAGTTTAGTGAAGCGCGAATTTTTGGCCGAAAGCCGAAGTTCAAGCCGAAAGCCGAAACTGAGCTTTTAATTGATGGCCAGTTAAACGAATGTTCGTTTCACGGTGCACATTTTATTAACGGCTAGTTGCTCTGTTTAATTTGATATGCGTGTTGGCGGTGAGCGATCGCGTTTGTTTTTCCACCGAGTGAGATTTGTTATTACAATTTATTTACAGAACAATGCAGATTGAAATTGACTTTTTAAACATTGCAAAACATAAAATCACGCATGAATTTCTAACGGGAAAGGCAAACGTGTGACACTCGTATTTATCCAGTTTTATTTAGGTTTAGGCCTCGATGGCGTAGTGTATAACCGACTGCCACACCTGAGGTCGCGGGTACACAAGACGCACAAGTTAAATATTTGTGTGCATGAACATCGATGTTTCTCTTGGTCTGGGTGTTTCTATGTATAATATGTATGTATTTACAAAAAAAGGATATATATGTATGTTTATCCATTGTCTAGTTCCCATAGTACAAGCTCTGCTTAGTTTGAACCAGATGGTAGTGTGTGTATGTGGTAGAATATTATTATTATAACTTTATATACGATGATGCGGTAAATACCGTGATATAAAACTAAATTACATTTTGCACGAATTGGAAGCCAAGCTTAGGATATAACGAAAAAATTAACGGGCAGTTAACAACGCAATTTACATACTCATATTCACTCCTTTTTCTAGAGGTACTTGGTACATTATAATAATTTATAAACTGTCCACCATGGCGCAGGAGTCACGTCACAGACTAGTTCTTCACGGTCGCTGGCCATTGAGGAATGCTTATCTTCGCACACGTTCGATGATATTATGGAGAAGTCCCATGGTATCCTCGCAACGTTATCCTTTACCAATAAAGCGAGATATAATTAACTCTATGCCATCAAAAAGTCAGAGGTGAGTGTCGTGAGTTCTCAAGATCTTCGGCTTACCAATTCAACTACTTCACTAGACAATCCAATTTTAGTACGAAATAAAAATCCTCAGCATCCTTAACACCGTAATTCGTCTTGATATAATACCATTATATGGCGAATTTTTATTAACCAACAAAAATGCGAATTCTTGTGCTTTTAAAAGAATTTGAAACGAGTAAATGAGCCGTTGAAGCATTACGTCAACAAAGCCTCTCAGTGTTATAAAGGGCCCTTAGCTGATTTGTGACGTCATGAATACAGCTTATACAAAGAAGACGGAATCGTGTCGACAATATTTCATCTTTTTACCAAAAGATTTTAGGAGTTTGTTAAGGAAATTCTCTATGGAAGTAATTTGTGCTTGAGTTATATAAATTATAAAACGCAATATTTGTTCGATGGATGTAAATATGGATGATAACAACGGATTTTTAAAGACACACATTCAGGTATGTTACACGTCGATTTTAGCTATGTTATTAGAATTCGATCCCGAGACACGCAACTCTGACTTTTCGAAGTTATGTGCGTATTAAGTCAATTATCGTCGCTTTAACGATGAAGGAAAATATCGTGAGTAAACCTAAATGTCTGCGAGTTCTGACGACAGAGACTGACGATATATATATATATATAGATATATATATATATATATATATATCGTCAGTGCACTATAATATCCTGACACGGGTCTAGCCTTAGGGTATCATTAGCCTTCGGGTTGCGGAGGTCAGGTGGCAGCCGCTCCGTATTAAAACTGATATCCAGTCAAATCCGGTTAGACCACAAAAGCCGATCCCAAGTAACTTGGGAATATTAAAGGCTAGGAAGAAGGAAATATATATTTTTATATACCTCTATATAAATAAGCGCAATCCTATCCGCAACACCTATTAGGTAAATTACAAAGACACTACTTACTCTTTGTTTAAATTGTTAAATAAAACGTTCGCATTAAAAACGTCCAGATTTAAATGCAAATAAGATGCAGTGAGTTAGTGCGCTTCGAGAAATTTAGTTTAAGTGGATATTATATAGTACAGTTTACTACTTTATTAGTAGGTGCAATCTCTTTGCCATCTTGCCCAGCTTCGCTACACACAATGATTATTTTCTGCAATTAGTACAATTAGCAGACTGCTCGAGTTAGCAATTGCAATATTATGTTACATATATATTTATTAGCGATACTGAACACCATTCGTCAGAATTTCTCATTTTTTATTTATTACTAACTTTTGCCTGCGGCTTCGCTCGCGTAAATGAAGGTCAGGTTATGTTAGTAACAGAGCTTTTTAAAAAATAAAATATAGCTTTTGTTACTCGGTAATAATATAAATTTCTAATAGAGATATTTTTTTAAAATCGGTTGAGTTGTTTTGATTCGAATCCTTACAATAAAACAAAAAATCTTATTTTCATCAAATTCGTTTAACGGTTTACGCGTGATTGTACCGTTTCATATTGATAATATTAGTAAGGATACTTATAATATTCAAAACTATTCTTTATGTTATTCTGTCAAACCTAACCTATATTCTTTTTAATCCAGATAACTTTTAAAACGAGCACATATTTGAGTAACAACTGGGCCATTCTGTCTGTGGTCTGGCAGACTGTTAAGGATAAATAACACACAGGCCAAGAGCGACTTGCTGAGACAAATCCGTCCCTCGTGGCATATTGCGTGTTCGCAACTCAGCCTGGCCACGATATACGGCTCCATTCAAACCACTAACTGCACGTACGGTGAAAAATTTCACGAAATTTTATCTTGGTTTTACTCTAGAGGCAGAAGAAACATATTCATCCCGTTTAAAATGTCCAGTGTTTATCTGCCGGAATAATTCCAGTAATTTTTGCTTAAGTAAATTAGAGAGCAGTTTAAAATTATACTTTTAGGAAACATTATTGAGAATATATTTAAATAGTACTAAAAGTTTTACTATTGAAATTAAACTATTTTTACGAATATTTATCGTTATTTCATAACGATAAATATCCTTATAAAGTAGATTAATTCTGATAAGGTATGTACTAAAATAAATAGAAATTCTACGGGAAAAATTTTGGTACTACTAGGTATACCACGGGTATGTACTAAACGTAATAGAAAGAGCGAGTGACACAGAAAATCCCTCGGGAACGGGAAATAAAAACAATGCGAAAATCCAGAGCGAAGTTGCGGGCGGAAAGCTAAATAAAGTAGTTTAATTTCAATATTTAGACATCGTAAAATTAGACGGCTAAAATATGCTAGACTTAAAATTAAAATAAAGTAGTTTAACGTCAATGTGTAAAAAATTCGCGTAAATATAAGACAATATAATGAAGTCTAAATAATAATGTTTATATTTACGAAATAATAAATTTAACACCATTGTTTAGTTAGACACAAGTAAAAGATCTTGTTTCGAACTGATACAAAAGAGAAAATTCTATTGGTTTCTTACATCGGTTACAAAAGGTTCAACTGGTTTTTCTCCATTAATTCCCGTGCATGGTTCAAGTTTCTTGTCACCGTGCAAAACCCGTTCTAGTTACCCGTGGAAACGAACTACGAACTACAGTTAGCTCCAAACACTACGTTCACACGGGTATAGGATATACGCAAATACCGATATTTCTAATCAGCCATACGCCTACGCTAATTAACTTTATTAAATTGATTTAATTATGTAAACACAAACCCACACGCTCATTAAAACTTTGTGAAAGATATACGGAAGAAACTCCGTATTCCACATCACAAGAAATATTCTAACTTCTTCGTCAGAGTAATAAATTCTCGACTTTATATGGAAACTCAAACATTCCATATATTTAACCTTTCTTCTGAATAATTTAATAAGTCGTATGCCTTTATTCCTTAAACATTTCGAAGATCTTTTACCTTTAATAATTTCGTAGTACTGTTTAATACAATTTGACAGATAATTGTGGCCATTGTAATGAAATTTCTATCTAGTCGTTATTGAATATCGCGTTACTAATATGAAGTTGGCAATGACTATTTATTTTTTAGTTATGTGCAAATTTCTTAATACCTCTGCATTCTAAAATTTGCCAAAATTATATATTCGTGACAGCATTAAATTATTCTAAGATATACCTACCTATATACTTTTTTAATTTTAATGCATAGAAGAATATATAGACAAACGCCGCGGGCGTAAATTCACGTATCAGTTTTCTTAACGTGATAAAAGTGAGGAGATAATTAAGTCTGTGTTCCCTCGCTCGAGGGTCGTGAGGTTCCCATGCGACAGACCGAGACGGGCACCCGCCATTGTATATCGTATCGAACCCACGATGAGATATCTCCTGTTACTTCAAGAGTATAACGAACTGCAGATGCGTGAGGTAAGTTTGTATTGTGATGACTACGTTGCAGCTTAATATCGTGGTTACGCTTAACAAGAACGGCTTGGTAATGAGAGGTACAGGTAATAAGTTATACTGTGGTTATAAAATGTTTATCATCCAAGGTAGTTAGTGTGTGTATTTTAGTGATCAATAAACTTGCAGTATATAAAGTGACAAGGGTTTACGCGTGATTGAATAACAAACATATAAAAAACTTTACAATTTTTTACATCTATTCTATAATTATAAAGCTGAAGAGGTTGTTTCTTTGTTTGGTTGAATGCGCTAATCTCAGGAACTACTAGTTCAAATTTAAAATGCTTTTAGTTTTGGATAGCCCATCTATTGAGGAAGGCTATAGGTTATATAATATCACGCTACGATCAAAACGAGCGGAGCATCAATGAAAAATGTTGCAAATATGGGGTAAATTCTCTTATGTTAAGCAGACGAAGTTGCGTGGGTCAGCTCGTATCATATAGATAGGATTCTAGCAATTCTACTAAGATTATAAATGTGATAGTTTCACGCTTAGCTTCGCTTGTCGTAAACATAAATGTGAATTACAAGCCATCATAAATCTATCTGCGTTCTTTAAAGGTCATAGGTTTAAAGGATTAATTTAAAATTTACTAGCTGACCCGCGCATCTTTGTCTGCTTCATGTAAGAAATTTTTCCCGTTTTTGCAA
The DNA here is from genome assembly GCA_963675205.1 of Catocala nupta. Classification (NCBI taxonomy): domain Eukaryota; kingdom Metazoa; phylum Arthropoda; class Insecta; order Lepidoptera; family Erebidae; genus Catocala; species Catocala nupta. The sequence continues at coordinate 6,780,646 of OY776085.1, read as the reverse complement.
CATCTTTCATTGCTACTCTGCTCCTATTGGTCGTAGCGTGATGTTATATAGCCTTCCTCGATAAATGGGCTATCTAACACTAAAATAATTTTTCAATTCTATCCATTAGTTCCTTAGATTAGCGCGTTCAACTAAACATACAAACAAACTCTTCAGCTTTATAATATTAGTATAGATTATACCAGTGGTAGAAATTTAATCACAATAGATGAAACATATTTTTGATGTGACAACTTTTTTAGGCGCGTTGAGCACTTTTTGGGTGAACAAAAATCATGGAACTCGTGTCATCATCGCCGAACGCTTTCCATAAGCTATATGTATACTGTGTATATATGTGTACTTTTGGGTGAACAAAAAGCGTGAAACTCGTGTCATCGGCACCGCACGCTAGTTACTTAGTGTTCACTTGTATCGGCAGTCCCCAAAGACTACCACGCATGTCTTTTTTATGTTATCTTTCTGGACTACTTCTTCATATAAACTTTAACTAGGTATGTCAAATCTAACACTCTTTCGTGCGCGCAATATACTTTAAAAGGAATACAAAGCTTTTCTTTACATTTTAAATTTGTCATCTATACATCAATTGTATATTCATACATAGAAATAAAATTAAAAGTTAATATCTTAAATTACATTAAAATAATAGTTAAATCATTCAATCTAATAAATTGGCCCAATCGAATTAACCATAATTTAGTTTAATACGGTTACTTACTAACTTAATTAATGTCAAGTATTTATTTTGTGCATATATATTCGAACGTATCAACTAATTTAAATCTAGGATTACTACTGTAAATCTCGGTTTAACTGTGTCTAAATTTATACTAATTGGGATTTATGTGTGGTCGAGCGCAGTCTTACCTTTCAGACCGAAAGCTATTTGACTGTGTAACGCTTTAGTCTAACGTAGGCAAATGACCTTGTATTGAGCTTCTCCATGATTAGAATATAAAAAGCTTCTTAATAAGGCGTTGTGTGATATTGTTTGACTGCCGCAGTGGCTCAGCGGTAGTGCATGCAACGGCTGTGTACGGTCTCGGGTTTGATTTCTGGATTATGCAGTGTTATAGGTAATTTTCTATCAATATATTCGCAGTAGCATCACGGGATCTGAAATTGCGCTGTGTACACGCAGTAGGTTCGCCCCTACGTATGTACATATGTATCAGGGATGTAGCGGATGCAGAATTTTTGATATCTGCGGACGCGGCTGCGGAAACGAATATATGAAATCTCTCATCCGCGGATGCGGATACGGATGCGGAAGCGCCGCAATTGCGGATGTGGATGTTGATGAAAATTGTTCATCTTATTTAATAAAAAGTATCTAATATCACCGCCTTGGCAGGTGCAAGCCTGTTTTGCAAAGGTTTATAAATTAAACACGTACTACTGAAAAACTGATTTCTTTCTTATCGTAACCTATGCTATATTTGCATCCGCATTAAAATCCGCGTTGATTACTACGGATGCGGATGTGGAGGCAGATGTCCAAGTCGATGCGGAAGCTCCGCGATTGCGGATGCGGATACGAATATTTGCAACATCACTGATATGTATGTGTGGAATTGTGGGTATTAGAACTAATAGCAACTCTTTTCGAATAGTGGAAGTGGAGATTACGAGTTTATACTTGTCTTACTAATGTTCTATACATCCAAAGACTTTAGTAATTGCATCCCATCGGGCAGATTGGCTTGTTTAAGACTTCAAATGTCTTAAACGATGCAGTTTATTACTGCACGGTTAGCGTAAGGGTTTAAGAAGTCGCGTCGACACCGCAGTCGCGGCGAGTGTTGTGGGTTCGATCCCCACTCGTTACAAAAATTTGTGTAATTCATAATTACTTGTTCAGAGTCTGCGTATTCTTTGAGTTCAGGGTTTGAATGTTTGTAAAGTCCCCCGTGACACAGGTATGATTCCAAATGTGGATCCTCCAAACTTAGAATCATGACTTTTAAAGTCTTTCAAATAATCTGTAGTAGCATTGTATACAGAATTACACTAATATATTGTTGTACGGCGTAAGTGGCAAGCTACCTTTACGTATATTAATATTATAAAGCTGAAGAGTTTGTTTGTTTGGTTGAACGCGCTAATCTCAGGAACTATGATCCGAATTGAAAAAATATTTTAGTGTTGGATAGCTCATTTATCGAGGAAGGCTATAGGCTATATAACATCACGCTACGACCCACGGAGGCGGCGCAGTAATCATAAACGCGGGTGAAACCGCGGGCACATCTAGTATTCCATAACTAGCTGACCCGCGCAACTTTGTCTGCTTCACATAAGAGAATTTTCTCCGGTTTTGCAACATTTTCCGTTGATGCTCCGTCCTTGTGGTTGTACCGTAATGTTATATACCTAGCCTATAACCTTCCTCGATAATTGGGCTATCCAAAACTAAAAGAATTTTTCAATTCGGGACAGTAGTTCCTGAGATTAGCGCGTTCAACCAACCAACCAAACAAACAAACAAACTCTTCAGCTTTATTAAATAACTAGATGTGCCCGCTGTTTCACCCGCGTTCATGATTACTTCTCCGCCCCCGTGGACCGTAGCGTGATGTTTTATAGCCTATAACCTTCCTCTATAAATAAGCTAAAAGCTACCCAACAATAAAACAATTTTTCAATTCGGACCAGTAATTCCTGAGATTAGCGCGTTCAACGAAACAAACAAACAAACAAACTCTTCAGCTTAATAAATAATATTAGTATAGATATAATGGTCGGGATGAAAGTAATTCGGATATACTTTCTAAAGATACGTTTTTGCACGTTATATGCGTCGGAGATATTCGGGAACATAAAAACCATATAAACTCGAGTCATAAGCCTCGAAACTGGTTTTATTGCAAATTATGCTCTTATGGTTACTTGCTGAGTGAAACATTCATTCAATTTTGTACGAAATAAAAGTTTAGGATGTTAGTATTCTACAGTAAGTGCTGATAAGTAAAACTGGTCCATTATTACTGTAACAAAAACATCAGGAATGCTATACTTATTGTATAATAAGAGTTTGTTTGTTATATTGTTTAATGTATGAAACTACTAGCCAGAATTTGAAACGCTTTGTTTTTCATATCCCGATTTTAAGAAAGATTTTGGGGTATATAACGTCACACTTCAAGCCACGGGACCGAAGCAGTAACCATAAACGTGGTTTAAACTGGTCTCATGGAATAGCTAATGATTATTATATGGATTTTACTGCAGACATATAGTGATTATTAAATAGCTTTTACTGACTATAGTGCAGAGGTATTACATGCGATTGCTGTGCATGTGCCTTATAGTTTACAAGCGAACCGTCCCGACCGTTTCGCAACGGTAGTACAAAACCTTTACATATTATACACCTAAACCTTCCTCATGAATCAATCTGTACTGACCCGAACCCATGGTCCCGATACCCTTCTGCCAACTCAAAACATGGTTATGCGACAGAACCACGAAACTACATAAAAACAGTGGGCAGAAACAAGGTAACATTCATCTGTCACGCAAACTGCTACGTTCTTCAAGGAAAAACCTGCGACATCTAGCGGGTATAATAACATTACAGGCCACTGGTCACTCAACAAACACCTATTCAACATCGGCATCACTGATATGTAGAGGCTGCATGGAGACCGAGGAGACACCGACTCACGTGCTGCTACATTGCAAAAGCGTGAGCAGCCAATGGCCGAAACTACTAAACAGTCCAGAAACGATGAAGGAAGTACTGAGCAACACCGATCCCCTATTATCTTTCTGGACGGAGCTGAGGTGGTATGAGCAAGCAAACAACTTTTCGCGTCGGTCACTTACGCACAATGGCCTAATTGCATGGCTAAGTGCGGATAAGACACGTCCAACTAAGAAGGCAGGTAGAGGTAGTATATGCAATTGCTGTGCATGAGCCTTATAGTTTACTAGCGACCCGCCTCGGCTTCGCAACGGTAGTACAAAACCTTAACACATTATACACCTAAAGTCAAGAGGAAGGCCTCATGAATCAATCTGTCTATTCGTAAAAACCGCATGAAAATCCGTTCAGTCGTTTTTGAGTTTATCGTGAATAGACAGACAGGCAGACGCGGTGGGAACTTTGTTTCATAATATGTAGTAATTTTGCATTAGGTACTCTTTTATTCTACGGATTTCTGGATCCGTGCAGATGGACGTAAATGTCTGTGACTGCCGTACGCTACGAAAGAATATTGTAGCAAGTGGATATTATTGGTTCCAATAACGATTATTATGAATTAGAAACACATTCCATTGTATAATAGCACACAAAAAAGTTAAATTGTGCTCATAGTTACGTACTTAATAACATATACGTTATAATTACCAGATGCTTGCTATGTATAGCTTATGAATGATTACATAATTATGAGTTAAACACACAAGTTATATTCAAGACCTTTCTCCCACGGCCGTGGGACTGAACTAAAATGCCTACTCCTTGTACGGTCTTATCTCTTCAACATACCTATTTTGTGTACGCATCAAAGCGTTAAGGACTGTTATTTTTCTTTATCTTTTATGGCGATATAGCCTTAATAAATATATTGATATTGATATGTTTGGTGCATCTACTTATATTCTGTTTGAATATACATAAAATATTTAATTTTTAATATGAAATTTAAAAACATATATTTGACTGCCCGGATGATGTAGTTGTTTGTTTACCTCGCCATTGCCACTTCGTCGAGTGTTGTGGGTGCCTCAATCGGACCAAAATGTTGTATGGTCCACAAATAGTCGTGTTGCATCTGGGTGTTCTTTGTGTCCGTTGTTTGAATGATTGTGAAGGCCCCTGCGACACATGAATCATTCATAGAGCTGAACAAGGCTTTAAAAAAATATATAGCAAAATATTCGAAACTTTCACAAATATTTGAATGCGTGTGAACATAGTAAATAAATATCAGAATATCAAAATAAATCGAATACTCAGTGACAAATCAATCAACATCCGAATTCGGCATCATACAATTTAGGTAGGTAAAACTCTGTTGCGTAGAACCCTGCCTTTCTAAATATAACATTTTTACAAATTCATCAACTTCATACGTGTTTTTGGCAGGTGACACAACGCTGTTCTCCTTTGATAGGTTTAACTTTAGAGTGACGAGCGCCGACGACCTTCGGCACTGGATTTAAACCACTTTGGGAATCACGGTTGTGAATAAATCACGTAAATACCGATTCCACAGTCTCATAGATGATAAAGATAACGTCTTTCTGCACAAATATTTGCTATTTATATAGTAAATAATAAATGCACATTCGCCGCTTCAAATTGTTTTCATTCAAATTTTATAATTACGATTGCCTTATATATATTATAAGAATTAAAAACAAATCCAAGAAAGCTTTTCAAATATTTCAACAAAAAAATATAATTAGAAGAAGTCAGTAATTATAATCCGCATAATTTGAACCACTTTAGTCAAAGCTCGAGAGCTTTAATTGGAAAATTTAAATTTACTTTCAAGTTAAGATTCCAAGTGTTTCAATCAAGACAATTTACTGGGTAATTGCCGTTGACTGTCACACCGAGCCACGAGAGGCTTAGAGAGGCTTCGTAATGATTCTGGTACATTCGCAGGATGTACTGACCGAGTTATGACAGGCGATTCGAGATTATCCACGCATTATTGATGTGTACGCTTTCTTACTTTCTCGTAATGTTCTCAGAGTAAGGCCATTTATATTGTTCGCAGAGGAATAAAAACAACATTCGTATGGCAATTGGAGAATGCGACGCTTGCTGAGATATATACATTCACACATATATGCACACTGTCATAAACACATACAAAATCTAAGATGTTTTTGTCTGTAAGTTCTCAAATGATTGTTAGTAATGACAGATGACGGTTATCATTGCGATGTAGTTGGTACAAGCCTTAAGAAACAAGGATTCTATATTTTAACAAGCGTCTAAGACTTTATTATTTTGACTTGGGTTCTTACCACTATATCTCAAAGCATTGTCAGAATGAAACAGCGCAGTATCAAGTATTTGAAAATATGTAAGACCTCTGTATTTATATCTGAGAGAGATCTCAGTTTATGATAACACCGCCTTCTGTACTACTTAGCTTTGTCTCTTTTTAAAAGATACCCCTTGCGCTTAGATTAACTTATATATCGCGGGGTACATTGAAAATATTTAAACAGCGGACATAAAGAACGGTCAGGGTCGGTATAATTAATCTTTGTCCATCGTGGTGATCGAACCACTCAGCCACTTAAACTATTCCACCAATCATTGCAGTCAGAAAGGACCTATATGACACAAGAACCAGTGCTAAATGCACCTATATGACACTTCGATTACTAATAAGTTTTCATAGTGCTCGAAATTATGACAATCGTAGTCCAACATTTTGATATACAATCAAGTTAATAGGTATGACTTAATCAATGTAACAGAAACTGTAAATGGGATTGTCATCTCATTTCAGGCTGCTAAATAATTTTGAATTTTGCAGCGTTACTGAATTATTACCAGTGATCATTTAATCAGAATAAATAAACAATATTATTGTCTGACACAAATGAACTGGTTTACAAGCTACTCGGCAAATACAATAATAGATTCAAAGCCTATTTTGGTAGTCTGGCTACGTAGGCTGATTGCTCCATAAAGTATCATCACCATCATCATTTCAGCCTATTGCAGTCCACTGCTGGACATAAGCCTCCCCCAGGGTGCGCCATAAAGTATATATGTACATAATTAGTCTCACACTTAAATCATCGGAGGGATAGTCAAATTTTTTTTTTTTTTTTTTTTTTACTTGGCCCATGTTATCAGCCTTGGTTTAATGTCCCGCGTAATAAAGCAAGCAATCTACTACTAGTGAGAATTGTTTAATAGGACAACCAATCTTAGCCTGACCAAGGCATCGAACGCGAGACTTCAGGCATGGCTATCGTATTCACTATTGCTGCGCCATTAAGTCAGTCAAATGTTTAGTATATAAATAAAATATTCGTAAATTATATTTAATTTATTTTGTCTGTCTAGGCCAAAGTTCCCATTGTTTCAGACGAGTAAAGATGAAACGGCTCAGGTGCAAATAATAACATTTTATATCTATACAGTGTTATTTTGTACGACCAACTTTTATTTATTTATTTTATTGCTACACCAACAGCATATTACATTCGCAAAGACACTTAGTCATGCTAAATTCTGACATGTATGCCTACACAAATACACGCAGCATTTACCAAATACAACACATTATACAAGATAATATCATATCTACAACACGAGCTTATACAAACCGTTTAGAAAGTGCATCAATAAAACATACGTGTTAATAACCATACCGTGTTGTGTCTGCCAAGTGTTGTTTTTACCAAAACGAGTACAACTTGTTTGCAACTAGTTTACGGAGTATGATACTAACTGATAAACATCTGTTACACTTTTTGTGACACTTCCAAGAAAGCATACTATGTGTAAGACTGTCTTGCGCAATAATTCTACCATTTTTTTTGTATTCTGCTTCCAATCGTCACAATGAGGACTACAAAAAGAAGTTAGTTTTTTATACACACTCTAGTCACGTTTGTCTCGCAGGTATACGTTATGCAAAAGTACATAGATTAACGGATGATTGAGCGATGAATAAAATGATTGAAATCAGGTGTTAAGAAAAATCAGTAGAAGCGTATACTCTCCCAATGTGCCTGGTCGATGGCAGAAGTAGTCATCTAACATTATAGTTGGTGGAACATGGGTATACCAATAGGTACAGCACTACCAACTTCTTCTTTACTTTCTTTTTTCTTTCCTCTCGAAGATAGAACGGCGTGTGTTTGTGTGTAGATATAAACGAGAGACGTAGCTTAGGCCTCTGTACACCCAGGTGGAGTGACGAGATGCGTAGATTGACTCGAAGATAGAGTAAAGACGGCAATCAAGCCCGGTGATTGGACGCAGTCCAATAATAGATTTTCCAGGTTGATTATTATGGCGATGATGATATAACTATCGGTACATGGGCCGAATTAATATCTAACCAAAAATGCTTTACAGAAATGCAAGTGAATTAAGTTTCTTTCAATATCTTTTGTAAATGCATACTTAAGCCACTAAACCAACATGGTAGTTACCTACCACTATCTAGTAAAAAAAATAGTTGAAATATTACCATACCGACTTGTAAAACCGCTATCCAAATACCTTGAATCGTTCGTAATTGTCCTGTATGCTGGCGAGGCATAAAAAGTTTAATGGAATTCTCAGTCCCAAAACTATCCGCGGTTGTGAGCGTTCGACCAAATTGTAGGCGTTTTATTGAAGAACATTGCAACGTTGGCTGGCGAAAAAATGTGTATTTATCACTCCATGTTTAACTGTGAATGCGATACCTATTAACCCTACTCTTAAATAAAAGAATAGGTAATATTGTCTTATGTTTACGCGAATGTTATACATTGAAATTAAACACTTTATACGGATTTTATCGCGTTGTTTATTTTACTTTAAACACTGTTATTACATAATTTTGAAAACTCTAACACTACTATTATTGAATTTTACTACTATTTAAGCTATATATTTTTTCTAATTAAATCTATTTGTATTTAAGTTTACACTTTGCCCCGACGTTTCGGTTGCTTTACAGCAGCCATGTTCACGGGGAGACTCCCCGTGAACATCGGTTGCTTTACAGCAGCCATGTTCACGGGGAGACTCCCCGTGAACATGGCTGCTGTAAAGCAACCGAAACGTCGGGGCAAAGTGTAAACTTAAATACAAATAGATTTAATTAGAAAAAATATATAGCTTAAATAGTAGTAAAATTCAATAATAGTAGTGTTAGAGTTTTCAAAATTATGTAATAACAGTGTTTAAAGTAAAATAAACAACGCGATAAAATCCGTATAAAGTGTTTAATTTCAATAAAAGAATAGGGTTTAAGATTGCACTTACTCTTTGGAACATGATACATTTTCTATCGCTTTGGTTGACAAATACTGCCAGTTTAGCTCGTACCAATTAGAGGTGCGGTTTTATTACTGTTATATTTATTTAGCTGGCTTTAACGGTGAAGAAAAGCATCGTGAGGAAAGCTACATGTCTGAGAGTACTCCATAATGTTCCCAAAGATATTTAAAGTCTGACAACAGCCACTGTGCCACATGGAAGACTATGGCATAACTCTTCTTACACTGAGAAGAGGCCTGTACCCAGCAGTGGGGCAGTTTATAAACAGGGCTGATATTATATTATTATTAAACTATTTAATCTTTTATGTGCATGCATTATATTGTTACAGTAGTCTGTAATATAATTAATGCATATAAGCGATTATTGGTAGCCACAAATCAGACGAGCTGTACACACAGCGACGCATCAACCTAGACTGTTTGGACTTTGACCTATTAGAAGTTGAACGCTGCGAATCGTGCGAGAGAGTGCGTTATATTTTTGTTACACCACTATGCACTGTCCCTTTCCGACAATTCTCTATTTTGTATGTAGCGTAGTTATGTGTATATAGGGTGTCTAACTTGATGTGTAGCCGTGTGTACGTTTGTTAGCGACTTTAGAATTTAGTGGGTATTAAAGTATTCCACAATTATTTTCATCTATGCCTACTTAACAAAATGGATTTTGTTCAGTAGGTATAATAACTAAACAAAGAAAACCCATACACGCAGCAAAGATATGCGACTTGCATATTTTCTGCGGTAACCAAACATCCAAAAATTTCGTAATGTTACGGCAAAAAATGTTGATCAAGCAGAACCATTACAGTAATTACAAAAACTGCATTTTTGTGAATACTAAAATATAAAGTTGGTGATCTCGTGTCGGTTGTGTGGTTGGTGTTATGTTTGATCAAATATTCAGTACACACTATTAGCGACATTGCTCCACGCCGCGCGCCTACATATTTCATCAGCTAATAACTCTCGTACTATCTGTGTTCGAGTTATTAACTATAGCAAACATCATTAATTAACATTTCTGTATTCCGTAGGTGGAATTCAGGTAATAGGCTTAGTTAGGTATTTGATCGTTATTTATGACTTGCTGTTACACGTGACTGACACTGTATATGTTTAGAAAAGTAAACATCTAAACGATAAGCTACTTAAAAAAATAAACTTTATCTATACGAAATTTATCAATAAAGTTAGAATAGAGTAGTTTGATTTTAATGTACCTAAAACATGCGAGAAAATTAAATAAAAGACATGCTTCTTAACAACCTTATACGGATTTTATCAATAAAATTGGAATAAAGTAATCATTTTAATGTGTAACATGCGCTTAATATAAGGTGAACAACGAGCGTTTTTAAAAAAAACTATGCGAATTTTATCAATAATATCCGAATGAAGTAATTTCATTTTAATGTGTAACATTTGCGTAAAGACAATATTATACGTTTAAAACTTTATCAATGTTATCAAAATCGTTATTCAAAGAAAGCCAAAAATACATCCGCACGAACATTATGGCTATATACAGGTAAGTTTAATTATATTTTAGTAAGTCCCGTTCCTGTGAGAATACCGGGATAAAATGTAGCCTATGTGCGAATTCAGGTTTCCAGCTATCTACATACAAAGTTTCATCGCAATCGGTCCAGTAGTTTTTGCGTGAAAGAGTAACAAACATCCATACATCCATACAATCTTTCGCGTTTATAATATTAGTAAGGATTAGTTTCGTATAGTATAGATGTTTAGGTAGAGAACTCAATACTCAGTTACGTTCGACTTTTAACATTATATTTCATATTGCATCGCCTTCGTAAGTATATTTTATGTATACGCTAAAGAATAAGAACGTCTGCGCTTGGGAATACTCGCCGTATCGAGAAATATTTTACAAACGTTAAGATCACGGACGTATGAACACCTAGACGATGGAATATGTGTCTAGCCATCGAACTTACGCTATGTATTGATATTTAAGGGCTCGGCTCGTTTGTGCGTCCAGCGGTACGTTCAATGCATTGCGATTGTGGCGCATATCTAATATAATATCTATACTAATCAAATAATATATCTATTGAGTTTGTTATTTTTTTCTAATTGAACGCGCATATGCGTGTTTACTACTGCATCGCCATTAAATTTTAGTTAGTTCGGATTACTCTAGAACTATCAGTTACATGGGAAAAGGCAAATTTTAAATCTGATGGCCTAATCCAAGAAGTGAAATTTATAAAAAATGTAAATCCTTCCTCAACAAGAAGATTTTAGGCAATAAAACATCACGCTAGGAGCTACAGGAGCGAAGCCGTCATCATAAACTCGGAGAACAGCTTGTAACATATAAACGTGCTACCCTTTAATTTCTGTGACGTCAATCGCAGCGTCAGACGCGTGTCATCTTGATCGAGCAACCGAGCGCGTTTGCTGCATGCGTTTGACGCTCATATGACGCACAAGCAAACCGAGCCGCGTTTTAGGGATGCGACCAGTTACTTGTGTATCCGACGTGCAAATAAATTCATGGATATGAAATCGATAGATACTAATATTATAAAAGTGAAAGATAAAGATGTTTGTTTGTAAATTACGTAAACTGTTAAACGGATTTTGATAAAACTTGGTACAGAAGTAGACAATGATGTGGATCATTTACATGGAATTTGTTTTCGCGAGATTTTGTGGGCCAGAGCGGCTAGCTATATATACGAGACCAATTCTGTTTGTTTATTACCTTTTCACGATTAAACAATCTAATATATCTTAAGAAATTTGACAAGACTACCTATAGATAGAATGCTGGAGTAGGACATATGCTACCTGTTACACCGGAATGTGTTCCCGTGGGATTCGCGCAGGCCATGCCGTATTATATGCATTGCCTGACTTCCGTTAACGACCTTACTCATGCTTTTATATATTTATATATGGTAAGTGCAGTTGTCACAAGAATTTAAAGTCTTTCTCAATTGGTCATTGGTTTATTTATATTGCAGATATTTGTCTTCTTTAATAAGTATTTACGAGACATTATTATACATACATAGTCCCAGGTCTTTATATCTAAAGGCTACAAAGGATAAGAATAAGAATATAAAAACCTATGTGCGTTTGCGCACACTTTAGATAATGTTTAAACTAATTTTAATGTAGTTTTAGTCAAATTGATTGACAATAAGAAATGACAATTTTAAAATGTTGGTGATTAGAGTTTGTGCGTATGCGCATAAATTGCGAGCATAGATAGTATCCTACCTAATATTATAAATGCGAATGTAATTTTATAAGAAATAAAAATAAAATATTGAAATTATATTACTTTTTACGGATTTTATCGCGTTGTTTATTTATCACTTTCTTGTCGGGGAAAGTGTTAACTTAAATATAAAAGGTTTATGAATTTAATTAGCTTAAAAAATTGCAAAGATTTATAGTAGTAGTGTAACAGTTTCTATGTAATAAAGTGTATATCCGTATAAAGTAGTTTAATTTCAATGAATAACATTCGCGTTAAACAGAAGACAATATTATGTACAAAAAAATATTCTTCACCAGTCAAACCAAAACTGAACACAACAAGAAAGCTTAAGTTCCAAGATACAACTAAGCCGACAAAAATACGATAGTGTTGTTCCAACACATAAAACCGCCATCTTCAATGCGGAGATACATATCGCATGTTCTGATGAACTTCATTATACGAAGTTAAATTCAAAATAGTCAGTCTGATAGGACGTTGTGTCGTTGTCTGCTCGGAGAGACGTGTGGCATACAAATGTTCTGATTCTGTATAATATCGCTAGTGATGCGACTCTCAACTTTATTATCTACAGAAGTTACTCGAGCCATTTTATGGTTTCACTCGAATATCACTCGAGTGCCGAGCCACTCGAATAGTTTTGACATCACTCGAATACTCGGTAAATTCTAGTTACTTTCTGCCATTTCAAACTTTAGACTATGATTGTCATAGAGAGTCGTATAAGTTACTAGATTTGCCCGCAGCTTCACTCGCTTTAATGTAGGTTAGATTAGTATTTGTTTCTGGATTAAAGGTACCCTAGTCCTTTTCTGTACCCCTGACAACGTGTATGCGAAATTTCATGACGATCGGTCAAGTAGGTAAGGCGTGAAAGCGTAACAAACGAAGAAACTCACATTTCGTTTTTATAATATTCGTTAGGAATTTGGGACTCGGGATAACACACACAAACACACACGCTTACACACACACCGAGTAAACTCGAGTCCGAATGAATTCGAGTCGAATACGATTTCTACCGTAGTAACTCGACTCACTCGAGTAAAATTGGAATTGAGTCTCATTACTAAACGTTGGTGTTATGGTGACGCGCGACGCCTGGTCGGTTGCAGCGTTGCACGTCGCACCGTCGAGCGAGCGACGGCGACGCGATTATTGTGCAGCTAAGGAATAATAACTATTACTACGTAGTATCCAGCTTCTGTTTGATAGTTTATTGAGATGTGTATTTTGAGTTTGTAGATTTAGTAAAGGAAAACGTGGCTTAGTATCTTGATATTACGTTTAGTGTATGAGTAACCATTATAAACTAGTAGGTCGTGCTGTGAACAAAATTCGATCGCAACTCGTTAAACTGAAAAAGATGAACTTTATGTTTAGCTTTCTGCACTTACTCGTATAAACTACAACTATGGTAAATTTTACACTTTTTTCTAGGTACGTGCAATAGTCTACAGAAAGGTATAAACGGCTCCCTCTTTTTTATTATTCGAACTTGGGAAATAGAAATCACTTAAAACACTGCGTCTAACAGTCAATATGTTTTTAGTTCTTTCAGATTATAATAATTTTTATTTTCATACATGGTCTCACGCCTGTATCTTCGAAGGGGTAGGCAGAGATGTATATTACCTACATTTCGCTAGCTACGGGTTTAAGTCACAAAAAAATACAATAACATTTGCCCTAGAATCGAACTCAAAACCTAGCGCATAGAATTCTCACGCAAGGCCATTTAAAATCGAAACAACTGAGAGATACCACGGTCTCACAGAAAACCGGCGTGAAATAGCGCTTGCATTGTGTTTCGTCGAGTGAGTGAGGGTACCGGACACAACCCTTCCCCCTCCTGGGGGTGGAGGGACATTTAAAAAGCTGGCAACGCACTTGTGACTCCTCTGGTGTGTTGTGTCCATGGGCGGCGGTCGCTTACCATCAGGCAATCCGTCTGCTCGTTTGCCTCCTATACCATAAAAAAATACTGCAATTTCTCTCATTCTATCACATCGCTATAATAGGAGTCAATAACACTCATTCACATCCACTAGTGTTTGCTGTTGACTTCAAAATCTATATAATAGCTAAGTAAAGTATTGGTTTTATAGTTAATTTTAATTGCCAGTACGTGTGGTTCGGAGAGCAAGCTTCATTTAGCGTAGCAAATTAATTTAAAAATAACATTAAAGTAGACTGCCATTTTTAAAAGGATTTAAAGTAAGGTACTTTTATTTTATTTCGTATATAAATGGGTATCGTTGAATCACGTCCCGAATTGGTCGATACAAGGGTATAGATAAGATAAGTCCACGATCGCCTGAGAATAGAAAGTTCAGTAAAATGTATGGAAATTACTTTATATTGCGCTTAACTTGTTTAAAGATTATGTAGATCCTATGCATTTTATTGTCGTTTCTATTCCACAGTAATAGTGAATTATACTCCAGAACCTATATGTTTCAAAGTAGTAAAGATTAGGAAGAGATACTCATCTAAGTTGGTGAGTCAATTACAACAAAGGCAATAGAAAATGCCTCGTATTATCCATTGGCACAGAGCACGGTATAAATCACGCTCGCCGTAAAAGCGGCACGCAAGTTCCATGCTGTATTGTTGTTGGTAATGTCAAACTTTACTGGATTTAGACTAGATCGTCCGCTTTGACTTAACCAAATTTTTTTTTATCTAGCCTTGTTCTGCGAGGTATTCCGCGCATCCCTAATCATATGAGTTTCCTACCAAGCGATTCGAAATAAATATCTTCCCTAGAGAATTAGGTAATGGAACAAACTCATTATCAGTAACAACACAGGTGTAACTCGCATGCATAGGCTACGTTCATCGTCTTTTATTATGCATATTCTAAGCATGTCTGCCACCTTGTGCTATTAAAACACCTAAACAGTAAGCGCAGAACATATGATGAACAGGAGACCACCCACGAAACGTAAGTGCTAAAGTTTCGAGACGATTATTTGTGATATTCGTACCATGAAAGGAATGAATTAACATTATGATTGTCCTAATTCCTATCATGAAGTGGTCCAAACATGTGAGTAATGTGACTTTTAAAGACAGCCGAAGAATCATCATGGTAGATATATTAATAATATTTTGTTCGCCGCAAAAGTAGCTTAAACATTTTCGTGGTACTTCTTGAAATTGTTACAAAGGAGGAGTGATTTTAAGTAATTATTAATGAATACCATTGCAAACAACAAGCTGCACCAAAGTAATCATTTGTGGAATATCTGCTTCAACTTCAGCAGCAGGAAACTGGCTAAGTATTAGTAAGTAGTCCTAAGTTCGGAATTGTAGATGCACAATATAATAAACAGATTAGTTGACAAAACTTGCAGCCAGACATTGCGGGAACTGGGTCGAACAACGAGACGAGTTGGTTTGAGTGGTCCGGCGCATACATAAGTTGATCAGCAAGCTCGAGTTCGGATTATCTTAGTTTTGTGTTTACGTTGAGATGCTCTCTGCCATTTATATATTCAAGCATTCGACGAAAGCAATAAATCAATATATTATATCCTAACTAAAAAGAAAAGTGATACAATATAACTATTTCTTTCAAAAAGCTGTCTTTATAACTTGTTGATGCTGCATTGTCAAATAAAAGTTATGCATGTTATACATATCATTCATCATTGAGATTATTGAGTAAGTAAGCTTCTATGTCGCAACAGTAAGGAATTGAGAAAAATTACAACGTTACAAAAATTAAAAGTTTTGGGTCGTAGTAATTTTTCATTCACGCGTTTTAATGCCCATTTACACGAAGTTTCTCATGGCAAGTGTAGTGCTATTTATTCTTACCTGGCGAATAAAACAGGAATAGTATGACACTGCTTCAAAAATCTTACCTCGTACTTTATTTTAAGATATTCTCTAGGTTAAACTAAACCTGTTTATATAACTGATCGTTCCTACAAGAATTGATGTTGAGGATACATCTTTCGTTGCATCTTTTTCTCATAATGTTCTAAAGACTGACAGGAACACTGTCACGTTTATACTAATAGTATGGACCAATCAACGTTTTCCAAACGTTTATGACTTTTTGTTACACACCTAGACACGTTTATTTCCTACTGCGCGTGTAGGTCTAATCCCATAATTAAAATTAGCTACCAGTCCACGCGTACTATGGTCATTTAAGAACCTGTTTAGCTATAAAAGGATTGTCTAATGCGGTTAAGTTATGTCGCTCTATATTTGGTAGCAAAATGACCAAACATAGTGCAAAATTGTGCGAATACCAGATAATGTGTCGCCTTATTCATATTCATGTAGTTACGCAAACTTCTAACTTCGACTCCAGTGTGTAAAAATGGCAGTAACTTAAACCATTTATGTAATCTTTTAGTTTATTCAAGAACATTTAAATTTTATTTAGCTTAAAATAAATTTTAGAGGCCCTTTGAATGCGCAAAACATTAATCTAGGACTAAAGTTTCCCAATAGAAACTAAAGTAAAATCGTTTCGCCTGTTCGTCACAACGTAAAAATCTCTCGGTACCGAGTCTGAATGACATCGCTTAACTTGTTTGAAGTCTCAACAGACTTGTTCAAAACAAGACAACACTAGTGACAACTGACGGGTTTGTTTGTCGTTCTGTCGACGCCAGTTACGATTGAGCCGTTGATAAAATAACAGTTTTATTTTTTGCGCAGTATGATCGGACTTTTATGACGTAACAGCCGATTTTGTCTGGAAAAATGAGGTTTACAGCATTCTTATTGTTGACAGCTGTTGGGTTGGTATTTTTATTAGCTCCATTTAATGCTTCGTTGAACTGACGCTGTAAGTGTGAGTGTTCGCTGAACAACTGATGGTAATATCTCGAGTTTGATTCAGGTGTCGGGAAAGGTATAATGGATTTTCTAATAATATTTCCCTAGTAGCGGAATAGTCTGAATCTTTAGACTCGTATCTAAATGTGGCTGTTGTATATACCTATCATTGCCAATTATTTTGGTAATTTATACAGATGCAATTAAAGTATAACGTTCTTAAAGCTTCAATAAGTTACGTTATGATTTTAAATGGACTTTACCATAAAATCGTATTAAAATCCTTGTCCCCTTTATCTTACAAATTAAAAAATCTAAATAAATCTTACTCACGCATTATTCGCAATTATTCCTAATAATTTATGTGTTGCGGGGGACTTTACATACAACAGACACAAAGAACACACAGACTCGGAACTGGAATGAATATGTGGAGCACACAATTTTTCGTGATGCTGGAACAAACAGTACAATGTATATACATAATATGCATTCTACAGACGCAGCCTTGTTACATAACTATAATATTATATATATCAGGCAACTACTAGGAATGCAATCTTCCAACTTAATTACGTTGTTATCTCAAAGACAAGATACAGGGAGGAGGCGACATAGAGGACTGCGTCCACTGTGCAGGATGCATATAACCGGTTTTAAGCGCCAGGGAAAGGGATTCATCAGGCGGTAATATCATTGGCGGTTTTCATTCGCTTCATCTCGGGCACTAAACAGCGCTTACGCTAATGTTTCTTGTACAAGATGTAAGGTAATATGTGCGAGTTGAGGTACGGTTGGCTTATTGTTAAGTATAGGACACCTCGCCACTGCGCTCTGAGTGTTGTGGGGTCGAATCTCATACGGGATAAAAATTTGTGTGTCCCAGAAGTGATTGTTCTGGGTTTGCGTGTTCTTTCTATCCGTTATATCAATGTTTGTTTGTAAAGTTCCGTGCGTCATAGCATTTTTTCTAGTG
The DNA here is from genome assembly GCA_963675205.1 of Catocala nupta. NCBI lineage: Eukaryota > Metazoa > Arthropoda > Insecta > Lepidoptera > Erebidae > Catocala > Catocala nupta. The sequence continues at coordinate 6,762,620 of OY776085.1, read as the reverse complement.
AGGGTGTTGTATTTTCAAGAAAGTAGCTCGCTTGCTTAGCTTGTGCATGTAGCAAGCGCCAGCTACTAGCGTACATAGTTCATAGATTTCTATAGGCTATGGTAAAATAAACGTATACTTATATACTAGCGCGCATGTGCCTCTGCATATGTGTGTGTGTGCAACTGAGTTCGTCCATTTCTTCACAAAAAGAAGTATCAACGAAGTGCTGCGACTTTTTTACGTAACGGCTAAATGCTTTTAAAGTAACAAAATTAACGAGACCATATTTTACATTGCCATAAAATTTTACTCGATAATTATAAAATAAGTTATTTGTCGACATTAAGACACGGTATGCTTACATAGTAATTGGAATGAAATTCTTACCAGACTGTCTCGGTGGTGCAGGAGCGAATACGTCTGCTATGTATGAGATCTAGGAATCGACTACTGGATTAGGCACTTTTAGTGAGTTTTCTATCAAGATATACTAAAAAATATGCTAGTTATCTATTACGTAAGACTAAAACTATAGCTAAATATGTAATACAACTCTGCCTTCTCCTTAGGCTATATATGCGTAAACATACGTATTTCTAAACGACAGACAATATTAATATCAGACTTTTTATTTAATCGAATGTATGCACAAAAAAACGGTTAACGTTATAAGAACCCATTCATCTGTTGTTTAAATTCTCATCTGTCAAGGTCAAGTTTACGGCAATTGAATTCCAAAGGTCGTTGACCAAGCTTTGTGACGTAATCATTCACAATGCTCTGAACAAATCAAATGAGTTTGTACGGAATAAGTACGATACGATAAACTTGGTGAATTGGAATAGTTGTTTAATAACTGACGGATGGAGGATCAGGATAAAGGGTTACCAGGCTGTTGCCGCTGCACAAAGTGTTGTAGGTTCAAAGCCCTCTTGTGAAAATTATAAGGGTCGTACACTAATGATTGTTCTAAGTCTGGATGTAGTTAGCATTTGTATGTTGGTAAAGTCTTTAAGATATGTCGCAGGAGGGACTTGACACACCTTAGTGAATAATATGGCTATTATCGACTATGAATTGCTATTTTTAGTCACCTTTAGTGTCCCGGGATTTTCACAATCAGTACAATACACAATTATTTGTGTATCATACAAATAATTGTCCTGTGTGGGATTCGAACCTACAACACTCGATGCGTCGTGCAAGAATGTGATGTGTTACTATAACTTTATTACCGGCTATATGTTATTATTGTGTTTGATTAACAGCATTAAACCTATTGAGTCATAACGGCACACCGGTGGCCGGACCAATTCAGCCGTTATAATGAAAAAAGACGTATCTGCCAATATTTTAAATTAAATATTAAAATACTGGCAGATACGTCTTTTGAGATGAACTTAACGTTGATAAATAATTTAGTTCCGTCTTTTTCTATTACTACGGCAGTATTGACAGGTTAATATATTACTTTTAAATAACAAAACATATCACTATCCATATGCGGTATACATACTTCCCCGATGGATTAAACGGAGGTTAAGCGTGCCACCCACATTTCGTATGCTGTTTCAGATCCCTCGTAGGATTTAAGTACACGCCGACGAACACGTCAGGGATTAGCCTTGGAATATAATTTTACATATCATAGACTCGTAGAATCGCTTTATGTAGTGCTTGAAGTATACCTACGGAGATGTGTGGAAAGTTAGTAACTAATATTATAAATATTGTCTTATGTTTTTGCTATTGTTATACATTGAAATTAAACACTATACGGATTTTGTGCTTGGTATGCTGCTTGGTGTGCTATGGTAGTACCATCTTAGTCTCCCCGTGAACATGGCTGCTGTAAAGCAACCGAAACGTCGGTGATGATCACAAAGTGTAAACTTAAATATAAAAAGTTTTATTAAAAAAAATTATAGCTTAAATAGTAGTAAAGTTCAGTAATAGTAGTGTTAGAGCTTTCATAATTATGTAATAACAGTGTTTTAAAGTAAAATAAACAATAGGACAAAATCCGTATAAAGTGTTTAATTTCAATAATATTATAAACTAGATGTGCCCGCGGTTTCACCCGCATTTATCGTTACTGCGCCGTGCCCGTGGGCCGTAGCGTGATGTTATATAGCCTATAGCCTTCCAAGATAAATAGACAATCCAATACTAAAATAATTTTTCAATTCGAACCAGTAGTTCCTGAGATTAGCGCGTTCAATCAAACAAACAATCTCTTTAGCTTTATAATATTAAATATAAATGTACAACGTCTTAATGTTAGGATGTTTGTGTCACAATTACGCATGAACTGTTGAATATGTTCGGATGCAATTTGGCACACAAATAGAATATACCCTGGATTAAAAATAAGGGTACTTTTTATCTCAGTATGTAGATATTCTCGTGGGTTAAATACGGACAGGAGTTGTATATTTATAATTTACCCGCGTTTGGCTACAGCTTCTCTCGCTTGGGTTAAGTGCTTTAGCCTGGATGAAAGGTAAAGATGAAATTTCATGATGATCAGTCGAATAGTTAAAGCGTGAAAGTGTAACATCAAATATACTGAATCACAATCCATCATGCTTAATTAATGCTCATGCTAGTGTGCCTGCGCAAAAACTCATTCACCTTCTAACCTTGGTATACGTGTGTATTATGTGTGTGTGGCGGACAATAAACCAAAACCGTAAGTTGAGACAGTTTTATTTTAGTCACCCTAAACTACAGACTTTGGTACATCCCATTACCTCATTGTTAACAATGTCACATTCGCATTATAGTATTAAGTTGGATGTACAAGATTGTAAATATGTTTAGGTTTTTGCTACTCAATCACCCGTAAACCGTTGTAAGTGTTTGGATGAAAATTTGTACACAGATAGACTATTCTAGATTTCTTTATAGGATACTTGTATCATTGATGTAAAATTCCCACGGACATAAAGTGGAGGAAGTCGCAATTAAGAGCTGTGCATTGATATATTATTGGCTATCATTCTGTTTTCGTAAAAAAGAAAATGTAATTTCAAATTAACATTGTTTCGCGCTTGTAATTCACAAAGGATATGTAGAAATGTATCTATTATTATATGACGGATGTTCTTTATTGTCATTTAACGCCTACGTTTCCAAAGTCCATGCTGAGTGCTTCCTCACAGGCAATTCCGATTTATTTTACTTCGAACCCAGAACACTAACTTATCCACAAAAAATAAATGAAATTCAAGTCAAATGCAAGTCAATTCTTAGAATACCAGACAGAATTAAAAAGCTATTGCGTCTGGCCGCCGGTGTCTCTCTGCGACTTAATATGCGCCGTCATAAGGAAAGAGACGTACCAAAAGCTTTTTCAAAGTTGAGTTTGTCATGTATATTGAATCAGTAAAAAACGGATCTGCCAGTATTTTCATATTAAATGTAAATAGGTTTTCTTTTTATAACGGCAGTATGTAACTACGAATACAAAAACGCAACTAAAAAAATAAACAAACATAGCTTTGACTAAAGAATAAAACTAAGTGGATATAATCTCATCAGGCTTGTACTAACAAGAGAAAGAAAGCGACATTTCTATTGTGTTCAGTGACGGCTCAATGCGTCAATAATGTGAGCACAAAAAATACGGAACCCTTGTCACACCTGTCGACGCCGTCCAACTATAATAGGATGTTTCATGCGCCATTGATTTATGGCGCGAAAATGATATCTTGTCAATATTTACTGATAGTATTGATTTGACTGGCTCGGGTACAACGCTAGGCATTGGGACTGATATACTGCTGATTCCTAAAAAAAAGAAAATAGTTATCCTAACTATCTATACTAATATTATAAAGCTAAAGAGTTTGTTTGTTTGGTTGAACGCGCTAATCTCAGAAACTACTGATTCGAATTGAAAATTCTTTTAGTGTTGGATAGCCTATTTATCGAGGAAGGCTATAGGCTATATAATATCACGCTACGACCCACGGGGGCGGCGCAGTAACGATAAACGCGGGTGAAACCGCGGGCACATCTAGTATTATTGTACATGCGAATGTGAGTTAGTTTGTTACGCTTTCACGCCTTAACTACTCGTCCAATCCAAAACCAATCATCATAGAATTGCGCATATACGTTGTTAGGTATACAGGAAAGTAAGTACATAGGCTACTTTAAGCATACAGGGTGCGAAGTCGCGGGTTAAAGGTAGAATAATATAAAAAGGAAATATAACAGTTTCTTTTTTTTCTAAAAAATTTCAGTATCACCACCGAGTCCTGGACTGTGGCCGATAGACGATTATAGGTAAGGCCAAAACCATAGCAGCATTGCACGGGTGGCGTAGCAGTTAAATGTGGTCGCCTCGCCATTGCCCCTGCGCTGGGTGTTGTGGGTTCGAATCCGGGTCAAACATTTGTGTAATCCACAAATGGTTGTTCCAAGTCTGGGCGTTCTTTGTGTCCGTTTGAATGTTTGTAAAGTCCCCCGCTACACAGGAACTAATCCAAGTCAGAGAGTTGCCTATAAAAAAAATATTGCTGGCGAAGTAAGGATGTAGCACATTTCTACCAAACTCCACGGTGATACAGGCAGTTTCTGTATAATAAAGTAGATAAAATAATATTTGAAAGCAGGTCATTCTAAAATTTAAAGCTACTGCTAAAATCTTACGTTTAAAAAACCGAAAATGAAGTTGATTATAAGATTATAACAGATGGTATTCGAATATAAATAATATATGAATCGATTCCAATAGGAATACCGTGTGTTTATATGACATAATGTTAATCTTCGCGATATTATTATACCGAAATATTTAAAAACGTAGCCAATGGAAATCCGTGTATATTTTGATATATCTAAGTATATATTATGTATGTAAAAATAAAATGGCAGTATAATTCACTGTTAAAAATAATATTATTTTGAATACATCACTTATTCAAAAAACTTCGGATATCGATATATAAGTTCTACATTTTTAATGTTTTACGTACCTACTTATATTGAAACCGGTCAACCCGTTCGACGCCAAGTGACGTGCTTAAACTGTTACGAATTAATTGACGTATCTCCATGTAAATTACACGACATATTTATTTTCCTACATGTAATACAAGATGGCGATAATTTGTTTTAACTTTACATACCTTTTTATTCTTGATTAATTAGTTGAAATGAAATGAAATGAAAAAGTTTATTTACCAACATAAACATACAGTACACAAACAATTAAATTATTTAAATAGAGGTGGTAAAATAGGCATCTGCGTCAGCTATTGTTGCAGTTTAACTGCAACGCTGGTATTCTCGCAGGCCTAACATAAAATAAAAGCCTTAAGATTAAAATTTCTTAAAATTATATGATTACATTATAAATTATATATAAATATACCTAATAATATTATAATTTTAAATATAATATAACAACAACATGCAAATACAGAATAAATAATAATAATATATAGATAATAATTATAAATATTTATTACCGCATCTTGTAAAACGAGGTTTACGAACGCAGCATACATGCCAGACTGACATCTGTCAATGTCAACAACGTCAACAGTTACCACGATAGACATAATAATTAAAATTATCAACATTGCACGCGGCTTGGGTTATAAATGACCTAATAGTACACAATTACAGAGTAAAGAATATACTAATACGATACAAAAGTACACATGGTTCATTACAAAATTGAGAAAGATGCGCATGCGCAAATTAAAACTAAATAATATCGAAATAATACAACAACAAATAGTGGCGTAAGTACATATTAAATTTATGGAACAGATTTTTGTTTATTTATTAAATATTGTTTTAAATTGTTACGAAATGAAGTTGCGATAACCAGTCCGTCCTGGTTTACTGGATACCGGGCAAGGCAAGCTCTTGTATCTTCAAACAGTCGGTTTATATATTACGTTTAAATTATAACAGGCATTTCAACATATTAAGGCGAATTATATTAATAGATAAACAGTCAGAATACAGTTACTTTGCTCTATTCGGTATATAAAACTGTTTGTGGATGTACAACTCAAAATTAATGCCGTTTCTGTATAATATAAGGACTATGGTAGTCCATCATGCGAATCAAGCGCGGACAGCCAACTAATACAGAGCAAGATGAACAGTTTGTTGTATGTTTTCTTTTACAATTAAAGCTAGTGCCTCTTTTACGAGCACTAGAGGTCAACAACTTAACAAATATTGTACAAGACTTACGACTGTCTTAAGGACGCATCAGTGAGGAATAAGACAGCCGTGCAGAAGATCACGGATTCGAGTTCAGCGTAGTATTGGATTGTTCTGTTAAGATATTCTTACTAGCAGTACGAAGTTGGTACTTGATAAAAATTGTGTATTTTCGGTAAGTATGTACATATAACAATGTAAGATATTATCCCGTGAATTCCCGTGGCTCCAAATTTGCAAGCCTGTCCTCTGGGCACCGTGAGTAAAATATCTCTACACCTTTGGGAAATTGGCGTAAAAAAACGTATATCAGATTCAGAATAACGTATTACGAGGGTGCGTTTTTAAGTTCGCGGAATGGAGGGTATGGAAGGTGGTGGGGGTGCTTGTTTAGTCACTAACGTGTTTAACAACTAATAATTAGTATATATACCGAGTATTATCATAATGAGGTCATTAGTCTTTGAACTATCGTCCCTCAAGCAACTCAATCTGGAAGAAATTGTGAAGTATGGAGAAAATCGAGTCCCGCGCCGTTATAAAGTTCCTTACCAAGCAAGGAAAAAATGTTCAAACCATTTTGGAAGAGATGTCATCTGTATACGGGGACTCTTGTCCAGGAAAAACCATGGTATACAAGTGGCACAACCTCTTTAAGCAAGGCAGGGAATCAATTGAAGACGATTCCCGGCCTGGGCGGTCTGTTGAGGTCACCACTCCAGATCTTATCGAAAAAATCGAAAAATTAATATTGGAGGATGCACGTTTGAAGAAAAAACAAATCGCAGAGATGGTTAGAGTATCTGAAACGACCATTTTCAAGGTTCTCCATGATCATCTCGGCATGACAAAAGTCAGTGCAAGATGGGTGCCTAGAATGCTCACACCGCCTCAAAAACAGAAGCGCGTCGAGTGTTCGCGTGCGTTTTTGAGCCAGTGTAATGAAGACAAGGATGGTTTTTTGGAGCGAATTGTTACTGGGGATGAAACTTGGGTTCATCACTATGAACCTGAGTCTAAACAAGATTCCATGCAGTGGCATAAAAAGGGTACACCACCGCCTAAGAAATTCAAGGTGTCGCAATCGGCGGGAAAGCTCATGGCGACAGTTTTTTGGGACACAGAAGGAATTTTGTTGGTTGATTACAAAGAAAAAAGTGTTTCCATAACCGGAGAACACTACGCTTCAATTTTAGAGCAGTTAAAAGAGGCAATCAGAGAAAAAGAAGAGGAAAATTGACCAAAGGTGTCCTGCTCTTGCACGACAATGCTCCTGTTCACAAGAGTCGAGTTGCGTTGGCTGCTTTGCACAAGGTGGGCTTCGATATCATTGATCACCCACCTTATAGCCCAGACTTGGCTCCCAGCGACTATTATCTCTTTCCAAATCTGAAAAAAGAGCTTCGAGGAAAGAAATTTTCAACCGATGAAGAAGTGAAGGATGCAGTTTCGGCGTATTTTTCAGAGAAAGACAAAACATTTTTTTATGAAGGTATTCATAAGTTAATTCATAGATAGAGAGTATTCTGAGAAATGTATTAGGGTTTCAGGTGAATATATTGAAAAGGAAAAATAATTTTGTAATATTATTTCATCCCCTTCTATTCCATTCCGCGAACTTAAAAACGCACCCTCGTACAATCTATAAATTATAAAAATTTTACAAATACATGTAAAAATTTTATAATTTATAGATTGTTAAATGCTATAATTTATAGATACCTATGACCATTGGTTCTATGTATAAACTACAATAAACTTTAGCGGTTAAACCTCAGTTTAATATGTAATTCCTATATAAAGTATCCACGCCTCAGTTATCTGGCAGTCTGCGGCGTGAACGCGGCTACTAACCAAGCCGCTTACTTCCAACTGCGGAATTTGCACAAACTTGAAAATTTAATGAATCAGTCTTCATGTTCCGGTCTGCAGGAATTCGCCATCTTGTAGTTCCGTAATAATACTTATGTTTTAAATGTCTTTTTGATGTCGTATCGTAAGTGGGATGTCGCCTTTAAAGGGTTAATACTGTGTAGCTTTTTATATCTGCTTTCTCGAACATCATTTTTAGGGTTCTTTACCCGAAGGATGCCAATGAGACCATAGGGTTCATATTATTTTTTTGCTCTAACAACAAAAAATAAAAACAGGTCAAGTGCGAGTCGGTCTTTTGTACCTACGATGGTACCCTTCGTGTGCGAGAGCGATTTTTTAGCGGTTTATATTCTAATATTTTTGGTCACTATACTAGTAATCCTAAGTAATATTATTGCTTGTTACGCTTTCATACCTACTAACCAAATTACCGATCATCATTAAATTTCGCATACACGTTGTCAGGGGTACAGAATCGGACATAGGGCACAGTTCATCCTGAAAAAAAATCTGTTCTAGAGGGATAAAAAAATATTATTAAAATGTAGATTAACGCGAGCAAAGCCGCGGGCAATGTCTAGTAATCTATAGTTTATTGCAATAGCCATAGTATAATTTCTTTAAGAGGCTGATATAGAGATTTCTAGGATATGTTTTATAGTTTATTTCTTGTTGAGTAAGTCAAATACAGCACGAGATTGGCTTCAAGAAAATATCGCCATGCAAATCAGGTTTTAAATTTATATGCTTATTAACAGGTGCCTCTCAGACTTGTAAATCTTTGAAGCATCCGGCATAAAAACCACCTCGATTCTTATCATGTCCGGTTATAACATAAATTATTGATCTGCTTAAACCATTGTACTATCACTGCTGTTGTGGAATGAAACAAGAATACTAGATTCCTGTAAGGTCTATTTAACTAATCACTAACAGATATAATTGCGGTTTATCTAAAAAAACACTACAAAATTTTCATTTCTGATTATCTTCGGAATGCCAGAAATAATAGAAATTCTTTTGTGTCCGGCCGCCGGTATGCCGTTGCGACTCAATAGTTTAAGATATCTTAAAACTATCAAAACTACTTAAATTTACACTTTCCTTGACTTGCTTTCGACAGCCATGTTTACAATGAAATTAAGATGGTGGTTGTTTCATAGTCTTGAAATGTAGTTAGTTTAAAGGACTTACCCTTTATATATTAGGTACTAACCATCCCACGGTAGGGTAATATTTTTTTGGATAAAGATACAGTTTGTCCGATTCTGTTGCCCTGAAAACGTGTATGCCAAATTTCGTGATGATCTGTCTTATAGTTCAGGCGAGAAAGAGTAACAAACCGACAAACAAGCTTACACACACTTTTAGTATTAGTTAGATTAGATTAGAATATATATAAAAATTTTTGACCACGGGCGACCACTAGTTTATATAAGATATATAAAGGTTGATTTCAATAATGCGATGGAAGGCAAATAACTGCCCTACATTTCGATTACAAGTCTGATGTCATACATGCAACATACATGTTATTGCCATTAAATTACGTCATAAAACACATTGTGTGCATTTTATGGACATAAAAGTTCCCTTAGAGCAAATAAGTTGCAAGATTTTGTTGTAAAGCATGTTTTATTAAAGATATAAAATATTATCACGCCTTTAGGTCACTGAAGGGTAAATAGAGATGTATTATATACACACATCATTAGGTGTGTTGAAGTCCTACATATTAGGTCGCACTGTGGTTCGTCTAGAACATGCTAGCTGGACAAAATTATTTATTGAGGTTTTTTAGTTCGTACGGCTTTATTATGATATTCTAATGGGGTATTAGCGCATATAACACCAAAAAACAGGAGGTAGGGTCACGTGTGCCCACATAAAAAAATATAATAGCGATTAATCTTTTATTGTCAGACAGGTAAAAAATAACAATGAAAAAAAATAACAATAGTCATAAAATATTGTGCTACTAAGGACTTGGCTTCTAATTACATAATAGGGCATTATTACTACCTACTCAATAACAATACTTTTTACTTAAAAAATATGCAGTTAAAAAACAATATGTTGACAACTAATAATACAGTTAGATAAGGTACACAGCTTAAAAAAACATAAGTAAAATATTATTTACAACTTCTATTTATTCTGCATCACTAAATTCTTCTTCTGAAGAATCATCTACCATATAATCTGACATATTTTGATGAGAACTACAATGACTTACACTAGACCTTACATTTACAGGAGGGGGTATAATTAATTCTAACACCTCAGAAGGAAGTTTACTCGTCGGTTTTTTCGGCACTTCCCTAAGGCCATTTATTACAGGATCAGATGTAATTAGCAACATATTAAGTAAATCCCTATTCGTGGCAATACGTGAATATTTTCGAGTATTGTGCTCCCGGAACCTCCTATAATCCTTATTACGCGCTTCCTGAGCTTCTTCAGAAAGCTGCCCAATAGGTAAAAGAGCCGATCTCACAATTTCTACACTGTGCACAAGAATTTTGTGCACAGTAACAGGCATTTTATACCACGAATAGAGACTAAGATACAATTTTTTTGTGTCCTGTGTAAAAGAATTAAATTTAACAACATTAATATCGTAACCCGAAGCTAAAGTTCTAAGGATAGTGCCAAAGTTCTTAATTAGTGTCACATCTACACCTGTAATATCTGAAGCCTGTTCAGGATTCTCAAAAAACCGACGAGCAGTATTCCCATCATTCGTATTACCAAATCCTGGTTTTGGTTTATCTACAATTAAACCCATTTCAACCTTAAACCTTTCTTGGATACGAGCCGAACGTTGCTTCACATTTTCTTTGTCACTTTGACCTCGAAGTTGCCATTTCTTAACTTCAAGACGATAGCTTATGTGAAGCAAATATTCAAAAGACCGGATCCAAGCGTGAAGGGGAGATATACCAAAACCAAGAGTTTCCTTATTTACAACAAATTCCCTAGACTCATTATTCATAAATTTAGGAGTAGCTCCACAAATGTAACATTTAAGTGCTGACGAAGTTTCAGTCATAGCGTTGCACACTTTACCATCAATCATCGTGAACAGTAATTCGTGTTTGACCGATATCTCTTTACCATCTATATTACCTATTGTTGGCACCAATTGGTTTATTTCCTCCAAAATCTTATTGATTTCTATTACAGTAAAATCTGTTGTTTCTTTGGAGAAAATAAACTTAATCGGTCGACAATACATGGTAGAAGATGGTCGAGGATTCTGCCAAGCAACTCTACCACTATTGTCACGTAACTGAAGTGGCACGAATGAGAACATAAACAAAAACTCATTTGTGTCTTCACTGTTTGAGAATTTTTGTTTGTAAGTGCTATGACCGGAACTTCCATCACACCCCCACTTGCTAACAAGGGAGAGTGATGAGCCAGAATCTACAGATTTTAAAACTTCACGCTGTGCACAAATTAGACGTTCAGCTGTTTTATTTAAAACCGCCTGAAGTTTAATTTCTGCACGCGTTTCGCTTATAAAAATCTGTTCCTCGGGAGGGTAGCATTCAATTTTTGCCTGCCTAACACTATAAAATGATGGGAATACCTGGTGTCCTGCCTTGATGCTCCATTTCCTCGTTTGTTTATAAGAGTGGCTCGTGGATTTGGCATCCACATAATATGCCAAAGCCTCCTCTTTGGACAAACATCTTGGTTGTTCGCGTACCTTTTCACCCACATATCTTTTCATTTCTTGGCACTTTTCCGGACTATGGCTTGCTTCTTTAATCACAGTAGCCAAATTCCGATGTCCGGATAATCGTGCCGATATTTCAGCAGCGGCTACTAGCTGGTTTACATCTCGCGTGTGTAGTAGGTCCTCCACGCGTCTCCTTTTCGTTTTTTCACTTGCTTCAGGAAAATCTATTGATGGACGTCCACGAATCGAACTCTTACTTGATGATGATGGTGTTGAGAGGTGGACAGATGCTTTGAATGTAAAATCCCCAGACAACCACTCAGAATTCTTAGTCAGGAAGCGATTACGGCATTTCCCACATTTTTTCCCATTTTTCTGTGTATTTGGATGACACTCTTCCAATTGTCATTTTAATTTCCCGCTCAGATGCTTCCGTGATATTAACAAGATCATGTTTCATCACTATAAACTCATACAGTCTACTGTTGCGGTTCTCTTTAGCATGTTTCTGCCATTCATCAAAAAACTCCATTTTCGAGACTGAGAATTCGTATTCTAGAAAACAGACAAAATGACAAAGTTGTACTCAAGTGTGCAGGCTAAGATGACTAAAATTTAAAAGCTAACAGATATGGCTATGCTATATATAAAATCTAGCCCGGGTACAAGAGGGTACAAGTAGTTTCTAGTCCAATGAATTCAGAAAATCATCAAAATTTGACAAACTTCTTTAAACTCGAGCTATTTAAAAAAAATGGGGAAATGTAAACCTATTTTCTTATTAGAAATAAAAAGTACATACCTTTAACTTGAAGATCCATCACTAACACTTTTGAAAAAACTTAAACTCACTGACATAGGATGTTACTTCCGTACACGCAAAAATGCAATTAAAAAGTGGTTTTCTTACCCTTTCCTTATATACTAACCTCATTACCTTATCAGTAGTTGACACGTGTCCAAAACAATTCTCAGAATTGGGGCACCTGGGTATCTGGTAAAAGGCTCAGGTAATAAATTTCAGGTAATTAGACAATGACTTTTGTCCAGCTAGCATGTTCTAGACGAAACACAGTGGGTCGGGATAACATAAAGTTGTTTTTGTTTTCTGTTAAGATATCTCATCAACAGTGACCAACACCGCCAACTTCCTAACTCCGGGTTAGTAACCGGAGTTAGGAAGTTGGCGGCGTTGGTCACCCCCATGCCTCGGAAAGTACGTAAAGCCGTTGGTCCTGCGCTTGATCTCTCTCCGGTCGTGTCGGATTGCCGTCCCATCGGATCATAAGAGTTAGGGAACAGAGAGAGCACTTGTGTTTGCGCATATAATTGTGCACTATAATATCTCATGCGCAGATGGCCAAACTCCTTTCAAATTGGTCGCCGTGACCGAAATTCGGTCTGGAGGACATTATAATTATTAATAGGATTCTAACGGGGTTAAGCTTCGTAATGATACCCAGAATTGCGGCAGTAAAAATTTCAAATTAACCTATTGAGTCGCAGTGGCATACCGGTAGCTAGACACAAACGATTTTTAATTATGTGTGGTATGTAAAGATTTGACAGATTAAGGGAGTGAAAGTCAGGACCTCACGAACGACAAGAGGCCAAGGACACAAAATCTTAACACAACATCTTAATTCTTTTAAAATTACAGACATGTAAGGCAATCAGAACTAGAGAAAGTTGATGATGAATAATGAATTTTAATAAAATGTACACTCACCGTACCAAGTAAAGAGATCTTAATGATCTCTAGCACTTCATTGAAATATTGAAATGTGTGTGAGTGAACAAGTGTATCTTATAACGGTATTGTATTAGTGGTTTCCTGGCCTAGTGATAGACTAGACTGCACGAATAGCGTAGAGCTTAACATGGTCTCCTCACCGCTGTTACTGCGTCGAGTGCTGTGGGTTCGATCTCAATATAGATCGATTTACCAAGTGGTTGTTCTGAGTCTGGTTGTTCTTTGTGTCTGTTGGTTGGATGTTTGTAAAGTCAACCACGACACTGGAATTAATCCAGGTACGGGAGTTGTCCGTTATGATGAATAAAAATTGTTAACTAATTTTAAGCCTACGCCTTTTAATTTGAGAGTTAAGTAGGTAAGTGGGATACATTTTTATAATGGCGATACAAAGTAATCGGATGCGTATTTCATCTATTCTATCGCATATTCTTTTTATTTTCATTTTTTTCGCTCTTTGGGAAATGAGCCATTCAAAAGAGCCATTTTAGACCACATCAGCAAAATAGCTATGGGTCGCCCTAAAAAAACCTTGTAGTCAAAAACTATGTATTAATATAGGTCACAATGTAACACTTAAGAACGTCAAAATGCAGTGGCTATTAAGATTATTAAAGTTAAATTTAGTTTAATTGCTACGGACAGACAAAGGATTGAGAAGGCCCATGAGAAGATACCTGTAAGAAACCCACGGGCAATAAATTTTCAATCGCCGTTGCCATTAAAATAAAATATTAGCAGTCATCTATTAAGCGCGAGTTATATATCCAGCCATTCCGATTTGACCGAAAAATAGCTTGCTGTTAAGTTAATTTGTTTGGAATATATTAACGCTAGGTTAATATATTCGGAACAAATCTAAATCTAGCAACTTTTTACCACCAATATTATTATGTTCACGGTTCAAGAGCACCGGCAGCTGCCAGGGCCAAGGTCATTACTGGCGACACAGACCAAAGTGTCTGCCGTGGTTATTAGCGGGAAAATAATTAATTTGCTTTATTGTCTCTGTGTAGTGTGTGGGTTACTGTTACTCATCATGGAAATGAGGTATTGCTTATTAATTGTTTTCGTACGAAACGAACAACGATGTTGAAATTTTAGAACGGAACTCATAGTTCCGACTCATATTCTATAGGTATCAAATCCCAATAGAAGGTATAGATTTGATACCTAAAGAAGCTGGACAACGATCGAAATTCGCTCGACCGTAAATAGAATAGAATTTTATAAAATGGATAGGTATAAACTATCTAATTCATTAAAATCAATTAAGTTTTTGAGACTTTATACCTATACAAAATATGTACTCATATTGGGCACATTTCCTTTGTGGTATTTAACATTATATTTCAGTCATCTACTATTAGCGGATAAATAAAATTTAACTTATGGTACACCTCTGTCAATTCCTTCCCTTTTATACATCTGTGTGAATCCCATGTCCGTTACTCCTAATAATTTTTTTTCCAATTCGACAATCTTGCAACAATCAGCATAATAAAATGACGCACAAAAATCCAACAAAAATATAAAATTGTAAAATCTATTCACACGTTACGTGACCGTATATTGTAAAGCATTGTGCTTCATAAAAACGTTCAGGTGTAGAAACCGGCAACTATTAAGAATTTCATGCATTTTAAGTCTAGCACGAACTTGGAACTAACTTTTAATGGATCGTTCGAGAACGTTAACAGTTTGTATCTACACCTTTAACTATATTAACTATGAACGTAAAATTCCATCCCTGGGGTTTTTAATTGTTTATTCGCTTCGGTGTTGTTGTTTTCTTACTATACTTAGGCGATAAAAATCGTAAAAATATAGGAAAATATATGTACCTACTATTAATAATACATATCTGTTAAAACAAGTTTACTAGAAGTGCTCTAGCACAATAATTAGTATATAGGTAAATAAGCTTTGACATGTTCATGTTTAAATGGTCGTAAGTTTCACTACACCTTGTGCCTTTAATTTTAATTTTACTAGCCTCTGACCGCGGTTTCACTCGCGTAAAAGTAGGTTAGTTAAATTTATGTTAGTAACTGTACGTTTTTTAAAAATAAAATATGGCCTATGTTACTCGATGATAATATATTTTTTAAAGTTGAAAGAATTTTTAAAATCCTTGAATGGTTTTTGAGTTCAATCGTTACAAACAAACAAAAAATCATATATTTCCAGTTTATAATATTAAAGTATAGATTATACTTTGAGAATATCAATGATTATTTGAAACCACAGCGCAAATTTAAGGTGATACGTTTAAGCACAACTAGCCTAAGCTTAACATTGTGTTACGTTTACCCGAATGTTTTCCATTAAAATTAAACTACTTTATACGGATTTTGTCACGTTGTTTATTTTAAAACACTTTAATTACATAACTTTAAAACTATTACACTATTACCGTTAAACTAAACTACTTTTTTGCTATTTAAATTATTAAAACTACTCGATTTTTCCTAAGCTTTAAATACTTCGCAAACGTCTATTTAAATATTACGGTTTATTATATTTATAAAATATCCTTATACGCGTGTGCACAGCAACTCACCAAAGTTTCATAGCAATAGTATAAATAGTTTAGAAATAAATACGTTGCAAACTAACAACCATTCATATAAATGTTGTCACAGCAAATAAATATTGTCAAATCCAAATGTCACAACAATCCACAGATTTTATCAATCAAACCATCACAACATGCTTACTTTGTCTCACACAGAAATTGGATTAACATTACAAAAAATAAATTGCTTTTGTCATATTTCTCTACACTCTGTATTTAGAATTCGTCTGATAGTAAAAAGAAATGTGATTATTCGGAGTCTAAATTTTGTATGACGGTCACAAATGCGTATACTTATTTGAGTTTTATTTGCTGTGTTTTATTTAAAGATTATTTATAATAATATCTGCCCCGTATTTAAATTGTCCCACTGCTGGGCACGGGCCTTTTCTTAGTGTGAGAAGGGTTGGTTTATTTATTTAATTTAATTAGAACGGCTACAATAATGTCCTCCAGACCGAATTTCGGTCACGGCGGCCAATCGTAACGGAGACTGGCCATCTGCGCAGGAGATATTATAGTCCACAAGTGTGTGCGCAAACACAATTGCACTCTCTGTTCCTCATCTCTCATGATCCGATGGGACGGTAATCCGACACGACCGTAGAGAGATCAGGCGCAGGACCAACGGTTTTACGTGCTTTCGAAGACACGGGGGTGTCTAACACCGCCAACTTCCTAACTCCGGGCTCGTATTGAGATTTCTTAACAGAAAAACTAAATAACTTTTTGTTGGCCCGACCCGGGATTCGAACCCGAGACTTGATGCACAGCAGTCACA
This sequence comes from Catocala nupta, assembly GCA_963675205.1. Classification (NCBI taxonomy): domain Eukaryota; kingdom Metazoa; phylum Arthropoda; class Insecta; order Lepidoptera; family Erebidae; genus Catocala; species Catocala nupta. The sequence goes on along the minus strand of OY776085.1, from coordinate 6,745,771 downwards.
TTCACTACCGCTGCGCCACAGAGGCAGTTACAGAACGGAGCAGAACGGCTACAGACCAATAATAGGTTTATGCAAAGCAACGCTAAAATCTTGTTACTCAAGTTGTCGCCTCGCCGCTGCCACTGCGCCGAATGTCGTGGGTTCGAATCCCACACGGGACAAAAATTTGTGTGATTCACAAATGGTTGTTCCGAGTCTGGATGTTCATTATGTCCGTTGTTTGAATGTTTGTAAAGTCCCCCGCCACACAGAAATTATTCCTAGTGCGGGAGTAGTCTGTTTAAAACAAAAAAAGAAAATTGTAATCATTCGGAGACTAAAACATTGTATTTAGGTCTAAAGCTACACTAGATGCCTTTACAACATAGTTTTATTTGCTGTATCATATTTACAGTTCGTTTAATAGAATAGCTACAAGCCAATAATAGTTTCAAGCAAAGCAAAGAATGAATTTCGTTACTAATTAGTCTTAAGGTAACATACACGGCATTTAGACGGCTTCGATGGTGTAGTGGTTAGTTTAACTGACTGCCACGCCTGAGGTCGCGGGTTCGATTCCCGCACAAGTCAAACATTTGTATGCATGGACATGGATGTTCGTCTTGGTCTGAGTGTTTCTATGTATAAATTATGTAGGTATATACAAAAAAAGTATATATGTATGTTTATCCATTGTCTAGTACTAGGCTAATATAATTGGGCTAGATGGTGTTGTGTGTATGTTATAGAATATTATAAATCAAATCACACAGGCCTATAATATTGGTTAGCTTTAAAGCTTAGAAATGCGGCGGCAGTGATAGAGACTAATGTGTTGCCTCGAGTTTGATTCCCAGATCGGACAGTGTTATTGGGTTTATCGATGTAGATATTCTTAGTAGCATCACGGAGTTTGCAACTTTGCCCGTTAATAGACCATAGGTTGTCCACTATTGCGTGGTGCATTAAACCATACTGGACAGAATGGTTTTTATACCATAGTTATTTACAGCTATGGTAATACCCCGGCTTATTGACCTTTCGGGTATACTGGCGTGTGAATATACATAGAGGTGTAGAAATAATATTTATTGCAGACATAATTACTGTCGAATCAAACGTATATTATTCTCAGCATTTCAATATAGGTCATTATCTTTAGGATTTCTCGGGAGTGTAACAAAATCTTAGTCCTTTGTAACTGAGACCCAGCTGATTTTGCTGAATAGGATTGTTGAATAAAACATTGCGGAGGTATAAAACAGCTCAGTGCTCAACTCGCACCCAGCTCCGTGAAGTACCACAATACTAGCCAACTGCCTCTAAACCGGTTTGCTAACTGTATTCCGCTATAAATCTGAATTAGTGTTGCGACGAATTTATCGATAACTATTTTGATATCTACACTTATTATTGTTTAATTAAATAAACTAGGTTTAGCATTGCGCGGTTATTATTTAGGTGATCTTACATTAAGGATTATAATACAATATTAGAGAACGGGTCCTAATAGTGTTGGTAAATATTTAAATGCATAATTACCTATTTATTTACCTGACGTTTCGACCGACTTGCGTCAAGCGTGTTCGTAAATGGAAAGGTGTTTTTTTAAAAATTATTTGTGTTATTAATAAGTTTGTTATTGTGTTACTATGAAACGTCTAGGTATAAGTTACATCACAAGTTAGATATTACCATAGATATCAGTGTGTCGAAACTTTTTGTAAAATAATAGTCTAATCTTAAAATAATACTTTTATTTTTGTGGAAATAAATAATTTATTATTATTATTTTAAGGTGTTAAGCCTATTGTAGTATCCTTTTAATAAACTTTTATATCATCTTTTAATTCTGAAAGAAAATGTAAACAACATCTATATCCATAAAGATTCAAGAGTCCTGAGTACTCACCAATATTTCTTACCACAACTTAAAAGCTACTTATTCATCGCAACAAGTTCCAAATAAAACTCTTCCTCTGTTAAGTAGCTATAACTACTTAAGCTACACGATTGAAGAAAGTTAGCAAAGTCTACCTTTACTAGGCTTAAGACGCTCGACTGAGTCAGAGTCTCAGACGTAATCCGATTCTACCTACTCCGCAAGAATAACTACGTTTGAACAATCTTTACGCCCGAATAAACCTCAGTGATATTGCAAATAATCGACTGACTCACTGCTAGACAAAAAGTTATATCGATTTAATGCTTGCACGTCCCTATTAAACTGTGTAAGTAAATAGAGAACAGTGTTGTTGCTTAGCAACAAATACACCACATTATTTACATTGATAGATTTCGATAATTGAATGGAATTAATACGCTGTTTTTTATTTTCGTATGAGTATAGTGTAGTACGTGAATATTTGTATAATCGTATGAGATTCTTGAACAATTTGCTGTCAAGCGGGTTCATAAAAGTTGAATGATTTGATATAAATTTTGCATGACTCACGTGGATATAAGATATACAGTAAGTAACTGTACTTAATGTAAAATAATTTCATGCTTATTTTTCACACTAACGTACATACCGGTGAAGTTGAAATACCTACTAGGAATATTGTGGAATGTCCAGATACTGCTTCCTCTCGTAATTAACAATTAAAACATGCAATTTTAGATGGCGTTACATCCATAGGAATTTATTGTATTAGGATAATATTCTAGTGATTTGGAAATCTTGACAACAACAACAAACAAAATTTCAATGAAAATAATTATAATCGAATGCCTACTAGAAATACCTCTTTGATTGATTAAACTCCCGCGTAGTACTCCGGGCAACATCTATAAACTAAGTTTTGAAGCATGTAGTTGGAATTAACATAACTACTTGCGAAGAACTATTACTGTAAACAAGGTCGCAAGTAGCCTAACCGAAGAGTTATATCTATAGTTTTCATGTAAGATCTAGTACCGTCTTTGCCCTGCGACATATTTATATTTACATAGTACACATACCCGCTGATAAAACTGATTTATATACCTACTGCATCAGACGTTTCCGTTAAATGAAATAAAAACGTTTCAATTTTAAACATTTTATATCATAACAAAATATGTAACCAACCTCTACCGAAAATAAAAACGAAAAAGGTTTCGTACAATTAAAAACAGATCACCCAAATTTATGGTCCAAAACAGCCACATAAAAAAATAAAACAATCGTTAACCTTTAACATTTAAACATGGAATTTTCCATTTCTAAAATGGCGGACGAGTTAACGGTAAGCGAATCAGACTAAGTGTAGCAGTGGCTTGTATAATTTATTTTATTCACTCTGCTACGTAGACTATGTACTTAGCAAGGTAAATCTTGCTGACTGGAATACTCCACGGTAATATATAACCCGTTCAGTAATGTCGATGTACGAAGGATAAAGGCACGTCCCGAAGTGTTTTACAATCGTTACGCAACGTTGCCGATGTATCAATCACTTGGGATCTAATTTTATTGAAGTACATTTTCAGGTTAAATGGGTCGGCTGAAGTTGCTTGTGAAACTATCATTGAATATAATTTACGTGGAGTTGGAGTTTTATCAGTTTACATAGTTTTCTTTATTGGAATATATCTGTGGCGACTCCGCACAGACGAAGAAGTTCAGCCTACCTTTAACAGATGGCGATACAATCGCACTTCACATGACGTCATACTATTCTGCATCGCACAAGTGAAGTTTACACAGCGACTGAGTATATATACAAGCTCCCGACATCAACCGTCGGGCCGCGGCCCGCCAGGCACGATCAACCAGCCTGGTCGGAGGATCCTCCCTTTGTGTTGGAGGGACTTCACACCCTGTTCACCCATATCTATCAGCTCAGAGGATAAGTTCTAAATACCGTGGTATTCTGTAACATCTCATTATAAAATTCACTTCTGAATCCGCAGTAAAAAGTTAAATATTACTTTACGTTTAATATTAAGATACTGTTGAAGATCGATAAAACCTTTTGCAAGTATGATCATCCTGAATCATTTAAGAGTTTGTTTGTCGCTTTAGCAGAATATTTATGCCATCGTTGTCGTCAATACTTCCAATTTAATATGAATATAATTTTCAGTTACATAATATGTCATTTAAATTAAACTACTTTATATGAATTTTAACACAGTTTACTAAAATTACACCACGTAAACTGATTTTAAACTATAAAAACCTTTTAGAATTACAATTTTCCCTACATTTTGACTACTTTTCAGCCGTAATTGCCACGAGATTAAAATGGTGATGGTCGGAAGACATTAACATTATAAAAACATTTGCGTAAACGTAAGACGATCTTCAAATATATAGCCACGTGCAAAAGTATTAGGCACCCTATAATAATGCCAGTTTTAGGGTGATTCAGCATAGGGAATGTAAAGAAAACAAGACATATGATTAATAAGATTTATTTTTATAAAATAATTAATATTTTGTCGGTCCACCTTTGGATTTAATGACAGCAGCCACTCTTTTTGGCATTGACTCTACCAACTTAAAACATTCCTCTTGGGATATCTTTTGCCACTCATGCTTTAACGCGGCGAGTAGTGTTTCCTTGTTGCTTATCGAGTGTCTACGGATATTTTTTTTCAAAATAGACCAAATGTGTTCAATAGGATTGAGGTCCGGTGATTGTGGCGGCCAGTCCAAAAGATCTATGCCGTTTTGAGCCATCCATGCCATAGTGTGTGCTGACTTGTGGCAAGTGGCGTTGTCCTGCTGGAATTTTACGCCGTCGGTGTTTGTATCGCCAAAAATCTGTGTAACAGACGGTGCTAGAGCTGTTTCCAGAACTTCTATGTATTTGGTGCTATTCATTCGCCCCTCACACAACACCATTTCGCCCACTCCATCGGCAGCCATGCAACCCCAGATCATTATTGAGCCTCCACCGTGTTTAACAGTGGGCACTACACAATCTGGGTTGTACTCTTCGCCCACCCTTCGCCTGACGTAAGTAACACCGGGTGTTCCAAACGCCTATGGAACAAGCAAAAAAATAACTTAATTCAAGATTGCACATTTCCCTCGCAGGACGTGATTCAAAGACGGCTATGTGTTTTGGTGTAATACATAAATTAAATAACAATACCTCAAAGTTAGATTCGTCTGACCACAGTACGTTGGACCAATCCTCCACTGTCCAATCTCTATGTCTGAGGGCCCACTGCAACCGATTTTTCTTGTTGTGCTCCGATAGCCACGGCTTCTTTCTTGCCTTGCAACCTTTTAATCCAGCTGCAATAAGCCTTCTTCTCACAGTACACGCGCTCACTGATCTGCTTTTTGCTTCAGATAAAGCTGCAGCGAGCTCTAAAGCAGTTTTTTTACGGTCCTGTCTGACTGCCTAATTAACAATCGGTCTTCACGATCTGTAGTTATTTTTCTTCTGCCTGTTCTTGGCCTATTCTCATGAGTACCGGTCTCTTTGAAGCGATTTAGTGCATATTGCACTGCACAACGCGAGCACTTAACTTCTCGGGCTATTTTCACTTGAGACATGCCTCGTTCATGTAAAATTTTAACTTTTAGGCGCTGTTCTGCACTAAGTTCTGCTTTTTTAGGCATTATTAACTCGATGAATATTAGTCTTCAGGAATATGGTAACAACAATTGCGTACGATATGTGTCTGTTCACTGCAAGCACTGATAACACACTAAAAGAGTAAACTTTAAAATTGCAAATTTGTAAAAACATCGTTTTAAACTGCACCTGGGTGTCATAAATATTTGTTATTGTTTTATTTTTGTTTTAAAATGCCGCCGATGCAATAGTAGACTATAAAACCCTTATCCGAGCGCTCATTGTTGAGATAGAGACAAACAATAGGGGTGCCTAATACTTTTGCACGTGGCTAATTTAAAGTGTCATTAAGCTTTTATATCAATGCAATTAATATTCTCCTACATGAATTTAATACAGCTGTAATTATAGGCGGTGTAGGTGCATATCTATACATAGATAAAATAAAATATATATGTCTCCGGCGCGGCGCCCTCTGTCCTGTCATTACGTATTTCTGGAACATAGCACATATACCTACATACATATCTATATTCAGTGTTTATATATTTGTATAACTCCTCCCTACGCCTGAACGACGACCAATCAGTCAATTCACCTCACAGAATTGACAACCAAACATACCTATGTAGATACACAGTTCGTAGTTACAGCGGCTGTTAATACATAATATTACCCCTGTATATTAAGTGATCCACTGCTGACCACAAGCCTCCTCGGTGCGAGAAGGGTTAGGCATAGTCTTCTACGCTACCTGGCTCTGTGGTGCAGTGGTAGTGAATGCAACTGCTGTGCATGAGGTCTCGAACTCGACTCCCGGGTCGGGCCAACAAAAAGTTATTGGGTTTTTCTGTTAAGAAATCTCAATACGAGCCCGGAGTTAGGAAGTTGGCGGTGTTAGACACCCCCGTGCCTCAGAAAGCACCTAAAGCCGTTGGTCCTGCGCCTGATCTCTCTCCGGTCGTGTCGAATTATCCATCCCATCGGATCATGAGAGTTAGGGAACAGAGAATGCACTTGTGTTTGCGCACATACTTGTGCACTATAATATCTCCTGCGCAGGTGGCCAATCTCCGTTAAGATTGGCCGCGATGACCGAAATTCGGTCTGGAGGACATTATTATTATTATTACTACGCTAATTTGGTTTGATAGACTACACATCTTTGAGAACATTATGTAGAGCTCTTAGACATGCCGATTTTCTCAATATGTATTATTTCACCGACGAAGCGAACGATAATAACTGTTTAATCCCAACTTTTAATATTATAAATGCGAATATGAGATCGCTTGTTACGCTTTGATCATCATGAAATTCCGCATACACGTTAGGGGCACAGAAAAGGACATTAGTTACTTTTTATCCGGAAAAAGTATTGTTTCTGGGAATAGTTAGTAGAAATATCATTTAGAAAAATCAGAGATGCGCTTTAGATCTGTCTGTACACATGGGCAGCTACTTAGCATAAAATAATTAGGTATACTAGACGTTTGCCTACTCTAAAAGAAGGTCTGTAAATAAAAATAGACAAACAAAACGTTCAACCTGAAGCTAATTAATTCAATTACAGTAAAGGCAGTGAATGAATGTGGCGAGGTTTTAATTGAATGCTGCATCGCCCCGCGGCTTTATGCTCTACAAAACAAGTGATTTTAATAAGAGCCTTTTTGTTTGTTCGTTGGACTAGTAAATGGCGATATTTAAAATAATTGTTGTGAACAGTATGGTTTTAGCTCCTTTATTACTTCGTTAACTTAATAAATATTGTCATTTATCTCAAGAATGAGACGTCTACAGCTTATAATTATTTTAGCAATACTTGTAAAAATAGTATAATATTCTGTGACTGTCTTGATGGCGGTGTGGTAGTAAACGCGCTGCATCGCGCATAGCAGCTATGCATGAAGCCTCGGATAAAATTCCCTTCAGGCAAAGTGTTGCCTGTCTATATATTGTACGGTATTATACTCGCAAGATATTACGTGGCACTTGAATCCATAGCTGAATGCGACATGTTGGTGTAGTGCATAATTACTCACCTCTTAGGAGATATAAGTGTGAGGCTATGTATGTATGCATATTTTCTGCTTTGCTGATCGTAGGTATGTCGGTTGAGAGCTTTAGGTTCGATTCCCTAACTTTGCTCTATATTGGGTTAATTATGAACAAATATTGCTGCGATATTTTGGAAAATTGATGTCATATAAGCGGGCTATCAAACGAAAATAGATTTTATATTGAGTAGATTATATCTATTAATAGTTTTTCTAACTTAGAGGTAGTGAAAAAGTATCTTTAACGTAAAGCATCATAAGATTCAATGTAAAACCATCATTATTCAATATATTAAATTCAATTTGTTTGCAATCGTATATCGATACTTTGTATCAGTTCAATACATTATCACCGTAATTTTCAAGCAATGTTCAAATTTAGAATTTTCAAACAAAAAGTTTGATTGTGAATACCAATTGATAAAACTGCGATGTAAAAATTTTAAAAGAAAAGCTAATTCGCCCCTTTAAGCGGTTTTGTTCGAAACGTGCAAACGTCTGCCGGCAAAAAAACTTTGATTTTCAAATCAAGTGCCACAACAAACGCAATCATAGCACATAATTTATTCAAAGCCGGTCGTTCCATAACACTAGCGATATAAATTTATACATATAAGTGATGAATTTGAATGCGTATATTTCAGATAAGTGGCAACTATAATCAAGCACACATTCTCTATGAAATACGACACGAAATTGTTCACCAACCCTTTCGTATTGACTGCCCTATTATTATACGCATAACAATGTACTATTTAATTTTTTTGTTAGAAACATAAAGGCTAATCACAAGTGGCCAGTATTCTCCACCCTTTCTTGCAATTCGAATAAGAGTCATTGCATCCTTGTTTGATAAGGTTTCTTTTTTCGACAAGGGCTTCACTTTAATTAACTGATACTCAACACTTTTTAACTGTACCCTATATTTGTAAAGAAACAGTCTGCGTATACTGTCGCTTTTTATTTTGAACCCTAATTTAATATACTAGGGTATAAAATACTTCGGGGATGAATTAGGGAAGGCCAGAGTTAATTTGCATACGAGTAAACCAGTTGTGTCTGTTTCCATTTAGGACGTCACGACTTTTTGAGGTTAAGTTTAAAATATTTATATGCATAGGTGTTTTTTGAAATTGCCGTTGCGCTGAATTATCGTGTTATGGCGATGCTAGAACTTGAAATATCTGTATGAGGTTTACACATTTTTTTGTCTCATACGGCAATTGGCTGCAAGATATTTGTTTTAAAATTGTCTCATGTACGGAGCTTAAGGCCCTGTAGTATAAGTTTGTGCTTTGGCTTGCGGCTGTTTCTGTGGGTTCAGTTACCGACTCGGGTTATGACATTTTGTTTTCCTGTCAAGTTATTTGCAGTAGCAACACGGAGTATAGACATGTGCCCGGTAGACGGCAATAAGCTATCACCTTCTACGCGGTATGTAAAAGAAAACAAAGCAAGAGAAAATGCGAAATATATGTAATGTAGTGGTTAGTGTAACCGACTGCCACGTCTGAGGTCGCGGGTTCGATTCCCGCACAAGTCAAACATTTGTGTGCATGAACATGGATGTTTGTCTTGGTCTGGGTGTTTCTATGTATAATATGTAAGTATTTAAAAAAAAAGTATATATGTATGTTTATCCATTGTCTAGTATCCATATTACAAGCTTTGCTTAGTTTGGGCTAGACGGTGTTGTGTGTATGTGGTAGAATATTATTATTATTATCTCTAAATTCCAAGAGATTTACAGGACAGTCTATGTATTACTAAGTTTTAACTTACAAACATACATAGAATAGAATAAAGGTTCTGGCTCACACTTACAGAGTCTAGTGTGAACCAGAATCTTGTTTTGGTAATCCGTTAAAATTAACGGTTAACCAGAACAAGAAACAGATCATCATCTTAAAAAGAGCTCACATCTGTTTTTAAGATGATCAGAAATACATAATCCTATAAAATAAATAAATTACTAAAGACATCATATTGGCCTTCATATAAGTCTGTAAAGCTCCTGTTAACCCTGTCATGACAACAGACACTTACAAAACAACAAAAAAATGCAAAAAGGACATCCATCTTCAAAATTTCGTAATCCTGTAACAGGAATGGATCAAAGAGGTCTTCAAAAAACGTGTATAAAACTCGTGGTACAATGGACACAGCCCGGTGGCCGGCCGGACCGCGTTCCCTTTGCTTTTGTATGGCTACTCCCCTTTTGTTGTCAGCCCTTGTACTCTTTACTGGACATTCCACTCGTTAGTGTTCGCTTCTGGGCGAAATTCGACTATTGGCCTATTGCGAATCGTATTTTTTATACTTTGAACCGAATCGTACGGCCGTGCACTGAGTCTGATAGTATTGTGGACATAAATTGGTTGAATATCCATTTATTTTGTGCGCCTGGCTTTAGAGATTTTCACGTGAACAGCGTCTTTGATATAGTAATAATTGCAGTGGAAGTAAAGCCTAAAAGCTTGACTGGCTAAATACATAGGTACATACGTACGTAGTCTCACGCAATATTTACGCATATATCTACAACGGGCTAGGTAGAGCTTAATCACATACACCTATTAGGTCCCACGGAAAACGGCACAAGCTCTCAAACTATGCTTGACAAATGGCAATAAGATATCTAGCAAGCACAATTCCGATTAACAGCACGGAGTCACAGTTCAAGACTCCGTGCTGTTAATCGGAATTGCTGTAGAAAAGAATCCAATAGCACAGCACTGCTTGACCTGCAGTCCACTTTACTAGATACCGCTGCACCAGCGAGGCAGTCGGAATCACTATCACTAGATATTATAAGATAAAGTCCCTCGCCGCGTCATTCAGTCTGTCTGTTCGGAATAAACTCAAAAACTACTGAACGGATTTTCATGCGGTTTTCACTAATAGCCAGAGTGATTCATGAGAAAGCTTTCGGTGTAGAATTTGTTAGGGTTTTGTATTACCCGTGCGAAGCTGGGGCGGGTCGTCAGTACCCTATAATATTATACTAGCTGTCCCGCTGTACCCGTGATTTCATCCACGCATATGATTACTGCTCCCAAGGCTCGTAGCGTGATATTATGTAGCATATAACCTTCCTCAAGGATTGTAATACAAAAAAAAACACCACATTTTCGACTGATAGCTTAATCGTTAATCTTTCGTAAAGCGTTAATCTTTAACATGTTTAAACAGCAAAACAAACAAACTCTTTAGCTTTTTTATAATTATTATTATATGTAATTGTGTGTGCCTGAAAGTGAAACAAACAAACAAATTCACATTCGCATTTAAAATATTAGTTAGGATATTTTTATTTAAGCGAAATATACCTCAATTTAAGTCTGTAATTAAAAAATGATTCGTCGATCTAACGTGATTCTAACGCTAATAATATAAGCAGACATCGTCCTATCGTTACAATTGCTCTCTGTAGATCAAACGCCGCCACAAAGCTCACCGAAGGTTAACTGATGCAGTTGTGAAACGATGTTTATTCAAGCATTAAATAGCTGCCAGCGACCACTAGGCTAATTCATTCCGGTCAGCCAACAATTCACTGCAAATACTATACTGAGTCTGCCAATCTGCACTAGGCCAGCGTGGTGCAATATTATTTTATCAAGACAAATCCATGTTGGGCGTCAGTGAAACGTTATAGATGTTAGACCAGGGTAGTAAAGTAGCGGAGATAATGTAAATAATATACTTCGCAAATTCTAGGTTTTTTAATTACTATTTACAGGTTTTTATAGAAATAACAACTATATGTTAAATAAAAGAACAAGGCATGGTTCTTAAAAAGGGCTCGTTACGTGATCCAGCTGGAGAGCAATATGGAGCCTTGACAAGTTTACGCGGACTGTAGCGCTGGAACCAGGCGTGGTCGTGTTTTTATAGCGGCTTCTACCGGCAGGAGAGGAAGAGGGGCGCCACCTCCACTCTGACTCGCGCGCAGCCGCCATAGCGCGAGCGGTCCGCGTGACACCACTCTTAGAATAATTCGTGTGTTGCGGTCGAACTTTACAAACATTCAATCAACGGACACAACGAACACCCAGACTCGGAACAACTATTTGTGAATAACACAAAGTTTTTTCCCGTGTGGGATTGGAACCCACCATTTAAACCACTACACCATCCGTTCAGTCGATGTCTTAGCCCTTCTCACAATGAGAAGAGGCGCTTGCGCAGCACTGGACAGCTTAATACAAGGATAATATTATTATTAATAACTATATCCACATATTATAAATCCAAAAAATATATCGAATAAACCTCGCCTGTATGTCCCTGAACGGGTAGACAGAAGTATATTATATATCGTCAATTATCTTTAAAGTGCCATGTGATAAATGTGAGTCTGTTGACTTCGCCTGCATGAATGGCGTAGACCAATACGCCGAGTTAAAAACAAAAATATTCATAAAGGTTACAAAGTAACGCTTATGAACGTGCAAGTTTAGTGGTTAGTTAGTTTACCTAATTACTGAAGATAGATTAGGGAGACAAAAAGATTCACTGAAAAAGTCACAAAGGACAGAAAGTGTGATCCACACATAGTTGTTCTTAGTCAAGGTGTTCTTTGTGCAGACACAAAGAACCTAGACTACTGTGGTGGTATCCAAAAATATTCAAAGAACAGATTGAGAATTTAAAGAATTGTGTTTATATGTACATAGTTAAGAATTTAAGAACAGATTCTTTGAATGCTTTTTGGTTATCACCACAGTTTTTATTTCTAAGGGAAAGCTGTCTTAAAAAGAGCCCGAGCATATTTTCAGAGTTCGTGCTGCGTCGGAAAATTGCCCAGGAGACTTGAAGTTGACTTTGGTCAGCCTAGGACTCAACCCTACACTCATAAACGTAAATGACGACTCATTTTGCTCGACTCGAGAATCGATTTGAAAGTTCACGGTTAGCACTCACTCTCACTAACAATTTGAGTTACAGATGACTAGTATTTTGCTAAACTCTCCAGCTACCCTAATATGCTTGTGTTAAGAGCTAGTATGGGTTCACGTTGGTAGTGCATTAGGTAGGATTCGAATCCACGACCTCTCAATCGTAAGTTCAACGTCTTATCCTTTGCCGCTTGATGCATTGACATTCAAAAATGTTACTTTGTTACTAAAATAAATAAATTTAGCTGTCTATTTTAATTTTTATTTAAATTTTACAATTGCCGGCTATTTCTTCTCGGAGTAGAGTCACCGACGTCTTATCCATAGCCCAATGGCTACCTCCGCTAAATGCATTTGGCATTCAAAAGTGTTACTTTGTTACTAAAATGAATAAATTCAACTGTATATTTTCTACATTTTTTAATTTAACATCGGCGAGCTAGTTATTCTCGGAGTGGAATTAAAACAATTCATATTTAACATCATTGTATTTAGAATTCTCAATTTTCCAGCTCTGTGTAAATATTAGATTTGATATTACAAAAAGGAAACAGTTTCTGCCCGAGTTTTGTTTCACAGTTTGCTTGTACGACCTGGAATTCTTGTTTTAATGCATAAATAAAAGGAGCCAGGTTAATTTACTGGGCGTACGGCTAAGCTTGGTTGTGTAAGTTGTATATACTACTCATCTATCATCATATAAGACTACTCATCGTGATCGCCGTGCAGATGTGACTGCTCTCGAACATTTTTATTTGTAAATTAGTAAATTCGGACTAAATTGTGGCAAAATGTGTTTAAACTGAACTTTAGACGTTAATACATTGATAGAATATGGAGTACAGTGATTAAATACTTTAAATAGTGAATTAATAACTTTCTTAAGACTTTATTTGTGCGTGGACGAGTGCAATAATCGTGGGTAGCGCGAAGCGTTTAGCCGCGCACCGCGCTCGCTCACTCCCGCGCGGAATGCATAATTCTGTCTCAGTCACGCAGTGTTAGGATTCTTAGAATTCAAAATGAATTGTGCAATTTGTTCGAAAAAAATTGATGTTGGAGAGATAATTAAATGTAATGGATGCAAAATGGGGTACCATTACAAGTGTGTGGATGTTACAGCTACTGCTTTCAAGGATGGTCATATAAAGCGTACGTTTAAATGTAATTCCTGTATGAACGTCACCAGGAGAGTCCGAGTGACGAATGAAACTCCCGGGCGTGGTGCTGGCTCAGGAGTGGTGGCGAAGGAGCTACTAAATCAGTCTTATGAAGAGATTCTTTCTCAGGATAATGCGGGTTCACAGGATTTGGATAGCGTAGTGCAAAGAATAGTGGAAAAGATGAATAGTGTTTTAACGGCCAGAATCTGTGCTTTTGAAGAGAAACTTATGGATGAATTTAAATCTACAGTGACCATTCTGGCGTTAGAAAACACAAAACTTAGACAAGAACTGAAAGAATATAGTATTAAATGTGATTTGTATGAAAAGCAAATTACGATGTTCACTGAACGGCAAGTAGTAAAATGTAACCCGGAACAAATCAAGACAAGCCCGGAACCTAGGACAGGGTCTACCATTAGCCAAGAGTCAGCGATAGGCAGCAAAAGTGACAACGTCGTGCCGCCCGCGTCGCCCGCGCTCGCGTCCGCGGCCGCAACGCCCGCGCTCGAGGCGCTCAGGCCCGCGCGGCCACCGGCGCCGGTTACATATGCGGCGATGGCCAGGAAAACGGCGGAAAACGACAGCGGTGAAAATACTTGGATTGAAGTTAAAAGACGGAATCCAATAAAGAAAGGTGGTAGCAGGTCGGTGGAGACTTTAAAAGCAGTTGAACGAAGAAAATATCTTCATGTCTGGAGGTTAGATAAATGCACGACGGAGGATAAATTAAAGGAGTATCTTCAGAAAATATTAGGTAATGATACCGAAATATTTATTGAGAAATTGAAGCCGAAAAAGGAAAGAGTCTATGCCTCATTTAAGATTGGCGTTACGGCAGGTAAATTTGAAAAACTTTGTGATGCAGACATATGGCCAGTGAATACAGAATATAGTGAGTGGAGTTGGTTTCGCCGCTCAATTAACCCCAATTTACAGAAAACCCAGTAGATACTTTAGTATATTATACCAAAATATAAGAGGTCTTCGGACAAAAACCATCCAATTTCTGTCGCTACTGGAATCTTCTGGATCCGATTTATTTGCCATCACAGAAACAGGCCTTAATGAAAGCATACAAAACGCGGAGTTCGTAGTCCCGGGCTATCATGTGTTGAGGTGCGATCGCGCGGATGGGCGCAAGCATGGAGGCGTGCTTTTAGTGGCCACACCGCGGTTCGAACTACGACGAGTGACGCTGCCAGGTGACATTAATATTGACTGTTTTAAATTCGAATTGGTTTGTGCTAATGTGTATAAGCGAAATAACTTTTTATTTACATGTTGTACAGTGTATATTCCTCCACAATGTGATGAGAATGAGTACATGGTACTATTTAATTTATTAGAAAAAATATGTGTTAAGTATAGTAATAAGGTAGTAGTAATAGGTGACTTTAATTTGTATTCTAGTAACAGTAATATTGTGAATTATTTCGATTACTTTATGTCATTCTGCGAATACGTTCAATGCAATGATGTGCCGAACTGTAGTGGTCGGCAGTTAGATCTCGTGTTGTGTGCGCGCGGCGCCGGCGCTGCGGTGAGCGCTGCGGACGAGGGGCTGCAGCCAGTGGACGCGTATCACCCGCCGCTGCACGTGCGCCTGGAGCTCGCGCGACCCGCGCCCGCCGCGGTCACGTCAGCTGATACTAGTGAGCCGGCTTCACTGCTATTGCATGAGGCGATAAACCGAACGCAATGGAATTTTAATAAGGCTGACTTCCATAGCGTATACCGATCTTTAGGTGAAATAGACTGGAGTGATGTATATAATTTAAATGACCTGGACGCTATATTAAATGCATTTTATAGTAGAATATATCGAGTTTTTAACATGTATGTGCCGATAAAAAAGGCAAAGTTAGAAAATAGTAGGTACATATACCCAGTGTGGTATACGAGCGAAATTATTAGAGACATAAAACTTAAACACGTGTTACATAAAAGATATAAATTTAGGAAATCTATCGAGGACTACGAGGCATTCTCACAGTGTAGAGCCAGAGTTAAGGCCGAAACGGCGCGTGCTCACGACGAGTACCGGGACCGCGTTCAAAACCACCTAGTGAGCGAACCGCGAGCGTTCTGGCATTTTATCAGAGCTAAGACAGGAAACTCGTCCAGCCGCAAGATCATAAAAGACGGTCGGGTATTATCTGAGTGCGAGAGCGCCGGAGAGTTCGCCCGTTACTTCGAGTCTGTATATACGCCGGAACCGGCCACGCTGAGCATGGCGGCGGCCAGCCAGGGCGCGGCTGAGGCGCCGGGAGCGCGCGTGGCGCTGACGCCGCTCGCGCCGAGTGACGTGCGCCGCGCGCTCGCGCGCTTGCCGCCAAAGCGCTCGGTGGGGCCGGACGGCATCCCACCATACATTTTTAGGGATTGTGGAGCAGTATTGATGGAGCCTTTACAAGATTTATTTAACGTGTGTATTAACACTGCAACGTATCCCGACCGATGGAAGCTCACCCGAGTAGTACCGGTACCGAAGGGAAGGGGAGGGCCTGCGCCGACTGATTATAGACCCGTGGCGGTTCTGTGTACTCCGGCCAAGGTATTCGAGGCGGCCATTCATGGCTGTCTTTATCCGCAGATTAGTTCTCAGTTGTCCGACGCGCAGCACGGATTCCGTCCTGGGCGGGGGACAACGGGTAACCTACTGAATCTGATGACGCAACTGGTGCCGGCAGTGGACGCAGGGTTACAGGTTGATGTCGCGTACTTTGATTTCCGAAAGGCATTCGACACAGTTGACAATGACGTACTTCTATCCAAGCTGGCCGGTGTGGGGTGCACCCCGCACACGCTCTCATTCTTTGCCTCTTACCTGCGTGACAGATGTCAGTATGTCGACTGTGGTGGACACCTTTCGGACCCCTACCCTACAAGGTCTGGTGTGAGTCAAGGCAGCAATTTAGGACCCCTGCTGTTCATTCTGACGGTCAATGACCTCCCGAGAGTAGTATGTAAGTCCATACCTTTATTATTTGCAGATGACTTAAAACTAGTTTTAGAAATAAAACACAGCACAGATCATAGCATACTACAACAGGATATCAATAGGATCTTCACGTGGAGCCAAGACAATAAGCTGTACTTCAATGTGGATAAGTGCTCCGTACTATCGTTTAGCCGAGCACAAGCTCCGAGCCAGTACCAATATGTCATGGATGGGTGGCCGTTAAAGCGCGTCACAAGGGTAAGAGACCTGGGCGTGCGCTTTGAGCGCGACCTACAATTTCGGCAGCACATCACAGACGTATGCAAGAAAGCGTACCGAAATTTGGGAGTGGTTTTACGCCAGGGTAATAATTTTACCAACATTGTGGCATTGAAAGCTCTGTACGAAGCACTCGTAAAGAGCCACTTGGAGTGCAATGCGGTCATTTGGTCTCCACACGAAGAAAAGTACAAATTAATGTTAGAACGCATACAAAACAAATTTCTTAGGTTTTTATATATGAAGCAGTACGGCGTGTTCCCAGGGTACCCACTGCTGTATCCTACTTTATTTGTTTTAGGAATGGTGGGATATTACAGACTCGAAGTAAGAAGGGAAGTAGCTCTTGCTACCTACGTGTTTAGTGTAATGCGCGGTAAGATCCACAATCCGGGTATCTTAGAGACGGTGCAGCTGTGCGTTCCGAACGAGTACCTCGGTCGTCGCCGGCGGCCGTCGCTGCTAGCGGTGCCTCGCGCGCGCACCAACCTGTTGCAGCGCGCACCGCTCGTGCGGGCGCTGCGTGTGCTCAACACACTGTCTGACCAGATAGATTTGTTCACATGTCCACTGAACGTATTCACAAATGCTGCTTATTGCCACTGCAGTAACTAGCTTAGTTTAAGTGTATGTATAGTATAGATATAGATATAAGATAGTCTAAGTTCAGCTACTCTATCGCATTAGGCTTGCCTGTAAAGATAGACGTAAGTTTTTATGGTCAATAAATAAATAAATAAATATTTGAAGTACTTATATCGCTCAGTTTCATTTCAATGTGTTTCGTTTTGCCTCCGAATTGCATACGGTTGATTGAGAGAGAATGTTGATTGGTAACCTTCGAAATAAGTTAATTATTACTCTTTTCTCATATATTATAATGAAAAGGATGTATTTTTTTTTTAAATAATATTCTACTACTTTTGATACGCATAATGCTACGTTTGTGGTTCAGAATTAAATAATTGACCCGTGTGCGTTTCGAACTTGAGTACCGAATATGGTATTCGGCACTGAGACATTGGCGGTTTTTGGCATTTGTGCCGTCAATTGTTTGAAAAAGTATTGATGACTGAATGTTTGTTACTGAATCACCGTTGAATGAATTTGGATAAAATCTCAATAATATTATTATGTATTTCACCATACATAGTCTCACGCCTATAAGTCTGTCTCCCTCTTAGAAGACGACGGGTAGATAGATATATATATATACCTATATTTCGCACTCTCTTAAAAAGCTATTATTATTATTTAGGCCAGCTGCCTATACCTACTTAACCTATAGAAACCTAAGTATCTACGGTATACATTGCCTTAGCGATATATCAATGTCTGTCCTACAAACAAAACGATCAATATATTCACAACTCGCGGTAAACGTGTAACTAACACAATTTTACACTGCGTTGATTAAAGTTCGCCGGGAATGCCGTTGTTGTAAAATAGATTGCTTTTGCCCACTGTTGCCCACTAATTTCTCTGCAATAAAACTTTAAACCGGTGCTTAAACCTAATGATTATAAGTTTGTCTAATTACTAGAGTTAGTTAATTCGTATGTTTTAGTGCTTTTGTTGTTTTAGCAATGAAAGCTGTTGAGTACATACATATACCAAGAATTTAGCAATAAATATGTACTATAAGCTGACTTGATGGTACAGCGATAGTAAATGAGACTGTGCTGGCACTAGTTTCTGGATCAGATGCCCGGGTCGGATAAAGTATTATTGGGTTTTCTGTCAAGATTTCAATAGTAGCACGAAATCAGGGCATTGGCCCGGTAAACGATAATAGGCTTGCCCCTATTACTGGTACCTAGTCATAGGTCCCCAAAAGTAACTCTATTACACCTCTGCCCATACGTTCGAATATACATATATGTATGTTTGACCCTATTTATGGATGTATAGTTTTTGCCCTATTTATAGATGTATAGTTATTGCCCTATTTATGGATGTATAGTTTTTGCCCTATTTATAGATGTATAGTTATTGCCCTATTTATGGATGTATAGTTTTTGCCCTATTTATGGATGTATAGTTATTGCCCTATTTATGGATGTATAGTTATTGCCATATTTATGGATGTATAGTTATTGCCCTATTTATGGATGTATAGTTTTTGCCCGCGGCTTCGCTCGCGTAACAGTAAGTTAGTTTATATGAGTAACAGCACATTTTTTAAATAATATACATCCTATGTAGCTCCATGATAATGTAGCTTTATAATGGTAAAAGACTTTTTTGAGTTAAATCCTTACTAATAAACAAAATTCGAATATAACCCCTTTATACTATTGGTATAGATATAGAGTTTGTATTTATATCTTATAATGCGTGTAGCATTATATGTTAACTTATTACATCCAACAATGTTTTTGTTCCTCATAATAGTATTCCTATTACCTAAGCTTATTGTCGACTACCGGACATATTTCCAGACTTTGACTGCTATTGAGAATTGTAAACTATACATATTTAGGCTCCATTACAGGGCGAAGACATTAGACATTCATTTCTTCATTCTTCAAAAGAACAATCAGACAGGTACACTAAAGGGTTTACGGTTGTAAAGTGAAGCGTGTGTTAATTAAGTATATCGTATGTGATAATTATGGCATGCTTCATATGACTTCTCGTGGGAAATTGAACATATGGGAGCACGGTCGATAGGGCTTTGCTCCGTTGTACTTATTAATGAGCGTAAGCCTTCCTGGACTTCTTATTTTGCAGTATTATCGACGCGCATTTTCCTGGTGATACTTCCGTTAAAAAGTAACTAGGGCGTCAATCTATCAAAGTAGACATTCGCTACTTAATACCTATGACGAAATATTATGGCCGTTATCTTAAAGTTATATATATATTAACGTCTTTTAGACAAAAATACGCAATGGTTGTGATTTGAATACAGGTCTTCTCGATTGCAATGCCAATGCGTTGTCCATTGGGCTCCCATCACTTCTACCTCAATGATAATATTAATAATATTTATTCGAATATACGTTGCTATAAAATATTTTGTTGTTTAGAGATTCGAATAATTCGAATTTTAAATCGATACGTTCGCTAGTTTGTTATAAAGCCAGAAAAAACAACAAACTGATCCTATACTGCCGAATGCCTTGCGGCCGCGGCATAAGCTACCTCCTCAACCATACACAGCTTAAGTTTACCTAATGTTTATTAA
This sequence comes from Catocala nupta, assembly GCA_963675205.1. Classification (NCBI taxonomy): domain Eukaryota; kingdom Metazoa; phylum Arthropoda; class Insecta; order Lepidoptera; family Erebidae; genus Catocala; species Catocala nupta. Next base: position 6,725,739 of record OY776085.1, on the reverse strand, counting down.
CGAGATTGCAACAATAACAATTATCACTATTAACATATAGTTCATGAGGGTATCGCTCAGAGTATCTCGTCAGGCCCTGTTGTTTGCGGTTGGTCGCTCGAGCGCGTAATACACTTTCCTCCACACACTCTAACTTTGATTATATTGTTTAGTTCACTTCATTCATTCACTCGCGGTTATTACTAAGTTACGTGAGATGAGAATTGAGGGAAATAATGTATTGGTTGTGTATTGTATGTAAGAAATGTTGAATGTATTATCGATTTGTGTGTGTTTCTTGCAGGTATCTTCTGATAGGTTCATCCCTTTGCCTGAACCTAGTAACTAACCCAAATGTAGCTTTAGAAACTTAGTAAACTGTCTATATTTTGACGTTCATAAGTGTTACTTTGTGACCCAAATGGAAAATGGTTTTTACTTTGATAATTTAAAGTTAATTCTTATAGGAATTTGATATATTTCTTAAAATCGCGATTTAATTGCCTGGTTGGTTACTTGATGGTCATGTTTACGATCGATTGTGGAGCCAGGGTTTGAATGTCGGGTCAAGCAAACCATTGGGGTTTTCAGTTAGCGAATTTCTAGCACTAGCGCGGCGTTTGGAGATAGGTCTTGTCGATGGCAAGAGTGTCGAACATAGCCGACTTTAGAACTATCATGCCTTTTAAAATTAACCGCGTGTAACGTAGTGCTATCACTAAAATAAAGTGGTTTTATTTCAATGTGTAACATTCACGTGAATCTTACTAAATACTATTTTAATTACATCTCATTCTACGCTTGGCAAATAAAACAACTTAATATTTACCTTAATTCTTGACTTATTTATTAAAGTCAAAAGCTATTTAATTTGGTCAGTATAGCATACAAACTAACTTAAAGGTATTTTGCAAAAGTAAACCCATAAACACATTAAAACACTTGACCTTTCAGACTCACATAAATCCATAGCACTGAAAGCTAATCTTATACTGGTTTATCCCGCATACACGATATCCCAGGGACTACTATCTCATAATAACAAACAGCCTCGTCTCGCCTTACTTGTACTCATTAAACTGTTAACTAATTACGTAATGGATAGTATGTTAAACATACGTACGGTATGGTTGGCCAGTGGACCGAGGCAATTCGCTCTCAATACCACACCGTGACGTATCCGTGTCTGGTCAAGAACGAAGGACGCTGATGACGTCATTACGAGAATGGCTCCGACCATTACTTTGAGGTGAGTGTGGTGATGTGTGACGTAATCGTATTGTTTGGATGATCACGATGGTTAAGTGCGGGTCGCCGTAATTCGTTGTGCAGCTAGGATTGAATAGTTGGATCATGCCGGTGGATGTGGCATTGAACGTCATATGTACGGAGCGTCATCAACGATACACTGCAATATTTAAATCATATAATGTGTTATAAGCTACCAGCATTATAGTTAGTTATTATGATATTTACCCTTGTACCGGTATTACGTAGATGTACGAATGTTAAGACAAAATATGGATGTAAAGGAATGAGTGGAAGTACAATCAGGCATTCGACTAATGATTTATTCGTTGTTACCGATTGATATTCGAATAACATTCGACTATTCGAGTTTCAATTGAATATTCGATATACAATCAAATATGCGAATTACAATCGAATATTCCAATTACAATGGAATATTTGAAATTATCATCGAATTTTCGAACCATAATCAAATTCTAAAAATCGAATTACTAGTAAATTACACTTTGATAACATTAATACATTTTTTGATTTGAGGCCACCATGACAAATATATTTTTATTATTAAATTAACTTAATAGAATTACTCATCTACATTACGTGATACCTTTTGTAAGATAAATAAATTTCAACTCAATTCGTAAACGAAAAACAGAATTATATTTTTTATCTTTTAGTTACAAATTAAGTTAGTAACCTAATTCGATTGTATATACAAAGCACAGCGTACACAAATACGGTCTACGTTTCATTTACGTAATAACATTCTCTAAAAACCAATTCGGTAAAGGTATTTTTTTTTGTAATCTAGTCTACACTTATGTAGGTTTTATATTTCAAATAGTAGCTCAGGGAACAATAAAGGGACCTATTCTGTTACCCGTTTCTTAGACGCTGTTTCGTTGTGTATTATTCGATTACGTAAGAAAATATATAAGAATGAACACAATATGTATGTAATTTAAGTAGTATTACATGATATAGTATAGAAGCGAGTTTAGATATTTAGAATTTAGTAAGCTCTATATTTTTTAAAGAGTAGATTAAAGGTCATACCACTTATATCAACTCGGAAACGGATCATCACCGTATCAACTCGAGCCGTGCAGTATTCTTTGTATGAAAGTCCCTACTGCAACGCACACTAATCGGAATCGTAACGTAATTACCTCGCCACGGGACAAGCTCACGAACCGCGGTGCGGTGTGTGGACAACTTGACCATAGTCCTAGACCCCGCGCTAACGGCTCGTCGTCCCCGCACTTACGTCTCTCCGTGCACTAAACTCATTGAAGAAATGTGAAAATATCCATGTTAATATGATTTCAGTAAGCACAGCGTAAGCGCGGCGTCGTCGCCTAACCGTAGCCGAGACGTCGTACCGGAGCTGCTGATCCGCTTTGTTTACGTGTTTTTACGTTAGGTTGCCTACTTGACGGCGAGGCGTAAGGCAATACGGTGATGATCACTCTCCGAGTCGATATGTGTGCTATGACCTTAAGGCAGTTAAGCCTCGGTAGCGCAGTAGTAGTAAAAACGACTGTGATGCTCGAAGTCTTGGGATAGATTTCCTGATGTATTCTTGGGTTTTCTGTTAACGTGAACGGTGTCTGAAAACGTGACCTGGTGGACGGTAATAGTCACACCCTTTATTAAGTACTTGGAACCTAAACCATACTTGAAATAATGTGGGTGTTTTACACTTCGGCCTACCTGTGTATGTATGTACATATATACAAGCTTATTTCCGACTACTGAGCACATTACCAGAATCTTGTTGGTACAGACAATTTTCTATAAGAAAAGCATAATAAAATTTTGCTCTACCCTCGAATCAAATCAAGGAATTCAGATCGACTGCGAAAATATTATAAACTTATGACACCAGGCATGATGAGATGTAAAATATTTCTACTTCCTTCATCTTCTTTAAATAGCAGAAATGCTAACAAAAAGTAATGTGCGTCATTATTCTTAGATATACATTCAAAGTCCCACAAAAGCGAAACAAATTAATTATGTAAGAATAAAAAAGCTGTATTAAATTAACAGAATTCAATTCCAAATAAAAAGAAAGATATCTATTCAAAATATCTTTTAAACTTGTCAAAGGTATCATTTAACATCGGGAAAAAGAAAAAGTTGCCGGCGGAACGTTATCAAAACAAATTGTAAGAAGTGGCTTTGCATTTGACCTGAGGCAGTTTATAAATTGCTTTTCGGATGGATTTGTTCACAAAAATCATTTAACTTTGCCCAAAGTTACAATATAAACGGTAACTGAAAGACAGCGGTTAATATATACCAATAAGTTTAACTTAGTACGGTCAGCAACAATAGTTAAACAACTATATATGTATTTATGTTATGGCAAAATCAACAATGATGTCTTTAAAGTTTCTAAGCCGAAATTAATCTAAGCTGAACTAGTAACAACAACATTAAATTTTGTAACATAAATTAAATTGATCAACGACCTTTGTTGCTAACGGTACCGAGTTCAAAGTAGGATCTTCAAAGGCGAAAGGGGGAGTATTATGTAGAGAAATGTGGAAATTGAAATCATTTTATTCATTCCCATTTAGAATTATTTGCGTGGGTTTCCTATTGTATAATAGCTAACTCAAATACTTGTATGAATGTGTGTATAATACTGATAAATACATTAGACAATAAAGGCTTTATCAAAGGCTGTACACAAGAATCTGTACACAACATACCTAGTTTGCATGTATGTTTACGGTCGAAATTTGAGTTGCACTGATGACGTAGTGGTCGCTTCGCCACGTGTTGTGATATTGTCTTCTATTTACGCGAATGTTATTCAATGAAATTAAACTACTATATACGGATTTTATCGCGTTGTTTATTTAGCACTGTATTACAAAATTTTGAAAATATTACACTTCTACTACTATTGATTTTATTTTACTAATTTATAAGCTAATAAAATTATTTAAACTATTAAATCTATTTATTTTTGGTTTACACTTTCCCCGACGTTTCCGTTGCTTTCCAGCAGCCATGGTCACGGGGAGACTAAGATGGTAGTTGTCTCAATGTTCCAGTGTAGTTATTTCAAAGTATCCGAACATAATTTAATTATTGGTGTTTCTATTTACGCAGAATGAGCTCAAAGTATCATGAAGTCTAGCTGTGGTTTGTTTCTTCTTGGGTTTGACTATTTGAAGTACTGGATCCCAAGCTGGTGGTACATTCCAACCATCTTCTCTATTGAAATTGGGATGTTTTATGATTTTAATAGCCTCGCGAAGCATCCTTGGCAGGAATGGGTGTTTTTAGCGAGAATCTGTGGTTTGTCAAATCTCAGGTAGTGGTTGGTCCCCTGTTGTATATGTTCACACACAGCAGACTTCAACGAGCGTTTGTGTTTTACGTCAGCTATGTGTTCTTTTATGCGGGTGCCTATGCTTCTCTTGGTTCACGTGTTGTGAGTTCGAATCCGACACGGGACAAAAATTTGTTCCATAAATAGTTATTCCGAGTCTGGATGTTCTTTGTGTCCGTTGTTTGAAAGTTTGTAAAGTCCCCCGCGATACAGGAATTATATTTAGTGCGAGAGTTGTCTTTTTTAAACGAAAGGAAACGAAGGTGAGGTCGCGAAAGATGGTCGGGCCGCGTGAAGTGTTATTGAGGTTCCTGTTAGGAAAGTCGCAGTCACAGTCGTCAGTTGCAGCACTGAATCTGATCGTGTGGTCGGCAAATAATCATGTCAATAGATGCCACCATTTTTACCTGAGCCTTTTAATATAGCTAAAGAAATATGAATGTAGTAGGTATACCGCAACTGGCTTTTTCGGATATAGCTGGCAAAATGTTTGTTTCGGTAGTTATAGCTACGCCCTAAATGATAAAGAATGTGAGCCTTTTGCTGTCTCATGTAACAGATTTCGTGCTTCTACTAAGAATTTATTGACATAAAAACTTAATAACATTTGCCCGATACGGAAATTATACCTGAGACCTCATGCACAGTAAGCATTCAGAGCCAGAAATCCTATTAATTTAAAATGAATCCTGTCTCTTTTTAATCCAATTTGTTTATGTGTTCCCTTTTCAGTCGGCGAAGTTCGTCGTACCCGAAAGTTGCCCGAAGGCTGTGAGTTCAATGTTGGACCAAAAAGATATAATCAAAGGCCAACTTTGATTGATTACGTCCCGTTTCCTTGACTACAGTTAATGGACAGCAGTTAGAAATGTTTATTAACTTTGAATAGACAATGAATTGTTTTATACTTATAAAACAATTCGACCTACCTATATTTAAATGAACTAGAATAATTATTATTACTAGGAATTACGAATGAGCGATGCGCGCAGTTGCATTCGAAAAATATGCGAACGGAATTGTGTGCATCGCAATTTATACATTGCGTGGTCAAGGATACCACGCGTACGTCATGTGTTTCGATGATAATATAATAAAATATGACAGTGCTAATATATTATAACTTTGTAAGAATATAAATTTCGTTGCACATATTGTACATTTTAATTTTTTTATGTCTTCTGTACCCTTATACAATTACTATAACAATTACCTTTTGCATATCTGGGAGACTTTTGGTCACAACATAAGGCTGAAGAATATAAATGGGTTTGCTAACACTGAAAAATCTGCTTCAGCATATTTATATTCTTTATTTATATTTGCTACGAAATGCAAATTTGTACATTGTATAAACGTTTTTTTTGTTTTTGCTAACAGTACAAAGACCTACGAAAAATTTGTTGCTTTGTCTTAAATTAGTGAAGACGTACATTATTATAGAAGTTCCTTTTTTAGCGTTGACATTAAAGTAAAGCTCTTTAAATCTGTCTGTTCCATTTAAGTGACGGCTGTATAAACGGATGAAATCTGTAATGGTCGTTATTTTTAGTATGACCTAAAAATATTGCCGTAGGTCGTAAAGAGAGATTAAATTTGGTATACCATCTATACTAACTAGCGATCGCAAAGTGGTCGAAAATCGAACATAACTGATTTAAATTTTAAGTTCGATCGTTATTAAGGTTTTATTCCCTATAACTATACCCTTATAATCACATTTCATGTAGTCACCTACTTCACATACATATGTTATCCTAGTTACGAAAAATTCTACGACATCGGCCGAAAAATGCCGAAATACTACGAACGGGATTCGACTGCTTGTGGCAAATGCATGGTTGTGTGCGTGTAGTGTTTATCCATTAATTTCGTTTTTTCGTCACTCCTTCTCCATATAAACCTTAACTGTGCCAAATTTCATACACCTCCGTTCGCGCAATTTTCGTAAAAAGGGGTACAAAGATTTTGCTTCACGTTTTAATATATAGATATTATAACGAGAAAAGATTTATTTGTTTGCAATCGATCAGCTCTAAAACTAATAAACCGATTTTAATCATTCTTTTACCTTTAGAAAGCTCATTTAGCCAGTAGTCGCATAGGTATATAACATCACGCTACGAGATACGGGAATGGTGCAGTAATCAAAAACCGCGGGATACTAGTCTATATCTACTAATATTATAAAGGAAAGATTTGATTTTTGTTTGTAATGATTTAAGTAACTCAACAACTAATAAACCGATTTTAATCATTCTTTCACCATTAGAAAGCTATATTATCGCTGAGTAACATAAACTACATTTTATTTTTAAAAAGTACCTACTGTTACTAACATAGCCTAACCTATTTTTACGCGAGCGAAGCGGCGGGCATAAACTAGTGTTAACGTACGCATTATTGAAAGTCGCTGTTACATCTATAGAGTCTAATAAATGGGTATAAAAGATTACCTAAAAGGGAACGTAAAGCACCTTATCGCCGGCCTACAACTTAGTGGCTGCGGAATTTAATCGGATCAAAACTAATTATTGTTTACTCGAGTTCGCGCGTGCTAACAGTCCGACAAACACTGCTTATAATGTGCCTATTTGGCTCAAAACGCGTTGCGAAAATCTCGCTAGTTTAATTTACATTGCGCGCTTTATTAAATGACTAATTTTGAACAATTATGTGTACAGTTCAATATATATGTAACTAAAGCATAGTGAGGTATTTTCTAAAACTATCAACAGTGGAGTAAGTGTGTTATCTTCGAATATAGTATGTAGAGACGGAACACAGAGGTGTGTGTGCAGCATACCAAATATGCATTTAATGCTCTTATGAATCCTGTACTCAAGGTAATTTCTATTTAGAAGGAAATATTTATATCTACATCTATGTATATACTTTTTGTCACATCCTGTCACTATAACTGTCACAACTATATTATTAAAAAGGTTGGCAAAGGTGCATAGTTAGAAATTATATATCTGATAATAGGGGCTAGCCTTTCTTCGAAGATGTAGTTGATTTGTCCTTATGCTTATCACGGGAGTACTAAAAACCATATTTCATATATTAACCGCTTCGTACACACTCTAACCAAGTTTGTATCAAAGTGTGTCAAATGTGTATTACATCCACGTTTTGCCAACTATGACTTGAAGACTCACGTAATAAAGCGCAAGCATATTGTCATATACGGAGCACAGTTTTGGACTTCATGCTGCTACGAGAACTCCTTGACACAGACACTCCAGAACACGCTTTGCCTTACTTTGCCCAATGCACAGCAGTTGCATTGACTGTCGCTGCGCGACTTTCATAACGCTTGATTATGTTAATAACTTGATTATCATCAAGTTTAGCATTGTAAGTTATAGTCTAAAGTGTCCACACACAATAAAAAGCAAATTTCGTACTTCCACCCCGATCTCTCTTCTAATAATCATATCACCGCTTACCAGACAGACTCCTCATTGTTTAATATAAAGCAAACTTCTCAAACGATACAATAGCTTTAAGTATAGAAACAGTTGTATTCAACCTTGGAAAGCAACATACAAACTTCGAGTAGCGCGCTGGGTACGCTTGTCGTCACAACTTTTGAAACTTCAGTACACAATTTATTACACAAGTAATTGAACAAACTTCGTCAAGACATTTGTGTGAGATCGTCATATCCACAATTGCACGGGGATTACTACTTTCTGCGAGTCTTAAAACGTAGAATAAAGGGTTTCAAGGAACACACATGACGGCGGTAATTTGAAGTTTCTTTCTCTGTATGAATTGTAGTCTATATTAGTCTTGCCAAGTTCGTACATATGAAGTTTATACGTTCTTCTTAAGACTTGAGAAATACTGTTTTACCATTACTTAATTATCATATCGATATAAACTTGTTTCTGAGGGGTAGGAAAAGCTTTAGATCCACTTATGCGGTTAGGTTTTTAAGCCACTCAAACAAGCTTTTCATGACCAGTCTGTTGGTAAACGGTTACTCTAGCGTACAAATGTGCGTTACCGGCTTTTAAACAACACAGTCGTTGTGCTTTCTATAAACCTAGGGAGCTTTTCTTTATTCATTCTCTTCTTTTGGTAAAAAGGCTAGTCTCAAAACCCTAGTGGTTCTAGCTCGTTGCTGCGGCGGAGTTTACAAATATACAATGAACGTACGCATCAGCTAGATTCAAACTCTCACTTTGTGGATCAAATAAATATTTGATCCACAAATATTTATTTAATTATTCCATGTGGAATTTACTCAAAATCCTCAAGCGGTGGCAGAATTGAGCCTAACTGCTTGTCTGCTGCGCCACCCGTGTAGTCGTTACGTTATCATCACGTTTATAATAATTCAAGCTTTAGATAAAAATGCTCATAACCAGGCCATCTGTTTCTAAGAAAGCATAATAAGTAAAGGTTAGATGGTAGGAGAAGACTTGGGCGTTCTCTATCCACAACGAATGGTAAATGCAAGAGTACCGTACTAAATCGGAACAAGTGGAAATCCGTAGTATCTGCCGGGTAGGCACCATGAAACAGGCGTATCGTATCTGTATCTACATACATATACTCTTCTTCATTTCCATAGTATCCTCATGACGTAGGGTCGTGACTACCAAAAATATTTGCGGTTCAGGACTTGCCAGGTGTTTCTGTGTTGAGGTAGGTGAATAGCCGCCTGGATCTTGCAGTTTATGGACTGCAGGATGGCATCTGTCCATCGGTTGGGGGCTCTTTGTCTACTCCTTCGCCTTTCCACGTGACCAACTAGTAGGTATACATATACTTACATGTACATAAATACAGGTCATATAGTTCTTTTATTTTTTCTACAGATATAATAATAATAATAATATTCTACTAGATACACACAACACCATCTAGCCCAAACTAAGCAGAGCTTGTACTATGGGTAGGTACTAGACAATGGATAAACATACATATATACTTTATTTTTTTTGTAAATACATACATATTATACATAGAAACACCCAGACCAAGACAAACATTCATATTCATGCACACAAATGTTTGACTTGTGCGGGAATCGAACCCGCGACCTCAGGCGTGGCAGTCGGTTACATTAACCACAACGCCATCGAGGCCGACAAAAAAAATAATAATAAAGCAACCTTGATGAAATTTAAGGTGAATGCCCTACCAATCGCCTTTCCTTCATCAAAATTCAATATGTAAACACGGCTTTATTATGCTTTCAAACATTTCCTTACTGTTGTATTCAAGAATCTGAGATTCTTTCTTTTATCTCTTTTACTTTTTTATTTTATTTCAATCAATTCGTTTTTATCGTTATTCTCACATTTAAATAACTTTTAGGTCGACTTTGTCAATTAAGTTGGATTCACAGCAATAATTTGTCCTTTTACGTAGAAAATGGAAGTATTATCTGATAATGTTTGGGAAATCGAATCCCCGTTAACTGATATGTGACTAATGAACCGGGCACGGCTGGTTATCCGGGAATACGACCGGATAGTCCGGATATCCTCTAAAGTAGATTATCTCGCCCCTCTGCTATAAGGATAAGTGCGCGTTAGGATATATCGGGTTGCTTTTGTTTCTAGGTGTTTGATTACATTAATGCGATTTTGTCGTCCGTATTTATAGACATCAGTATCTATTTAGTTTTACAAGAATATCATACAATATATATTGGCAGCGATATTCCAGTGGGAGACCGTTCGGCTGCTAGAAGTCTCGAGTTCGATATCAAGGCATGTACATCTGACTTTATAAGTTATATACGTAAATAATACATCAGTAAATATGAACTTCAACATTGCAAAAATTATTATGGGAAAATCTGTTTGTCTGAGTGATCTCTACATATAATGTTCTCGTAAGATATGTGAAGTCTACCAATCCGCTGAGCTATTGAAGATTTCTTATACTTTCGGTGGCCCGTGCTAAATTCCAGTTCCATCGCTGAGATAGCCGAAGGGTTAGCACAGTTGTCACAATTTTGGTTTGGTCATAATTAAAATTTGAATATATAAATCCTTATGTTAATGTACAATGTGAACAACTTAACTAAATCTTAATAACAAAGTATAAATTGAACACGTACCGAAACAAATGATCAATAAGATTTCCATTCTCGCTAAGGTTTAGAGGAACTTGGGCCTACATCAAAAGAGTGTAATTTGAACTTGATATTGAGTTGTCGTCACACGGCAGGATCGGACGGATGCAACCGTTTCCGTGCCGCCACCGGCACTGGACCGGTTTCTGCAGAATTTAATAAAGTCTTCGCGTTTTACGATGGCAATCGTAAAAGTTTTGTGACTGTGAGTGTGCAGTACAGTAAAATGTTTCGGATTTTACGATACAACTCTTTCTTGAATTGGCTATAATTTTATTACATTAGATTAAGTTCTTACTGTATATTTTATAATGTTATTATATATGAGACTTTGTATAATTTTTCGATAAACTAAACAGAATTACTTCATTTGACTATTCTAGAGATAACCGAATTTTTACGACAGTTATATTCTGAATAATCAAATAAATAACTTTAGTTGCGTGGGTCAATTTTAGAATACATTTGAAACCTTTTTAAATAAAGAAGCCGGTAAGCGCAGCATACAAAGAAGCCGGAAAATAGTTTTGAATAATACACAGAACATAAACAATAAAATTATTCTGAACGTTTTTGCTCGCGTCTATGTATGAGCCGACGGTGACGATGAAATGTATTTTTTGCTACGAATAAGAAGTAGGTAAGCTTAGCGCTGGCATAATGACCTACATGTCTACTCAAAAGACTGACCGCAGTTGAAATCAGAGCGAAATATGACGACCATTGCTCAAGACCGTGAAAAATTGGTACAAAATTGCACCTTCTGAATAAAATATAAAATTTTAAACTGAATTTTCATATAATAAAACGTAATTATTATTGTAGGCTCTGTGTATTTTCTAAAATGCTATAAGTGCTCATAAAAGCAGTAATATTTAAGTGACATGAATGCAAACACAAGAGATAAGATGTTCTTTTTTTTTTAAGGTAACTGCCGCATTTTTAATAAGTCCTGTTTCGCGGGGGACTTTACAAACACTCAAACAACGGACACAAAGAACACATATGTAATTTAAAAATATACCTACAATATTCCACACATGTTTTTATTTCTATTTCTTAGCACATAATATCCTTTAGGTAAAGACTCAAAATGTCCAGTCTCATTATATACCTACATATTAACAAATCGATTCGTTCATCAAGAATTCATTCACCCTAAAACTCATTGAAAGGAGTAGCGAATTTTTTATCAATGTCGTTTTCCACTCCCGGGAGAGGGGTACGTGAGTTTTATACATATCGAGCGTACGGTCGTCTGTCCCGGCATAATTCAAATTAAGCCTCATGACAGGAGGGACGCCGACCGAAGTACCAGGAGGGTAGAAACTGTTTGGAGGTGCCTTTGTATAATTTGTCTCTTTAGCATAACGCCTTCTTGGAGTTTCAAGTGCTAGGAGTTTTGATGGCCGCGTTAATGATCTTGGTTTAGACAAATTATACAAACATTCGTATTCTTTGTTGGCACTTTGAAATATGTTGATATAAATAGAACAAAGGCCTGAATATATTTTTGGAATAAGCAAATAAGTAACTGTTTTGTACGTGGGTCACTATTTGAATATATTTGAATCTTCTAGGTGCTGTATATTTATTTTATTTAAAGTTTAATAGTATCTTTTAGTATATTATTTTATATTAAATTAATTATATAGTATAAAATAAATATATAGTGATATACTTGGATTCTGCTGTCGTCTGGTACAATTATTTTTAAGGTTATATTTACCTAGGTTTTAGTTTTTTTATAGCTTGTCACGCACATATAGTAGTTAAATTTCAATGTGTATCACTCATATAACTAATATTCTGTAATGTTTAAGTATTTATATGGCACATATTGCCACTACAATGTCATATGCCAGGCTTAAGAACTGCACGAACTCGTATAGTCCTTACTGCATTTACCCAAACAAGAACGGACAAAGTGGAATCATAAGGTTTCCGTTTCGATACCCTTAATATGCGACTCTCCCTGCTGCTTGGGGTTTGTTTCCTGTAGCTATACCTTAGCTAATATATGCCCCATTACAATATCCTATTATATGAGTTTAGTGCAAAACGTCTTCTTTCCTATCCATTCTTGAGAAGGTACGGAGCCATGGACAAAATCTCTGTAGTTCCTTTCGTAGTCTGTCTTAGAATAATTAAAAATTTATTGCGTCTGGCCACCGGTGTGTCCCTGCAACTAAATAGGTTTAATAAATTACTTCAAGATTTAATTTCGAGGCCGTAAATAAATGTTATTTATCTTAACTTTTAAGCTTCATTCCTTGGTTTTAAGCCATGGCAACTGTCCGGTACGGTGCGATAGGGTCTCTTCCCCTTCGTATTGGAATCAAAAACCGGCGAACTGGGTACACAATTTACACCCTATCACCCCTCTCACTCCTCGGGGAACTCTTTTGGTAGATTACAAGCGTGTCCGAGTGATATATTATCATTGTAATTGTCTTTTGTAAAACATCTATAAATTTTACTTAGGCACTTATGAATCTTTGTATAAATTCTAATATAGAAGCAAATCACGCAGAGTACGCAGGCCAAGCTCGGGTAAAAGAGAACCTTAGTTGAGCCATTTTTGACACACTTAGACTTTTAAAAACTATTAAGAATAGCGATTAGATTGGTCTTAATTAATAGTTATACTTCACCCACTTATATTACTTTTGTCTAGTCAGTGTTATTTCATAACAGGTGGAAGAAAGTACCGGCTATGAAGTACCTTCTCATCAAAGAAAATTCCATGCATGTCATGCGCCATATATCTACGGGGCACCTGCTGTAAATGCAATCGTAAGCAGACTGTATAAATTAGTTTTGGCTAAAATGTGTCGATACTACCACAAAACGTATTTTAAATACAAAACCGTATTAAAATTACGTGTTATGTTGTAGCATTTTATAATAAAGCAATAAATCATAGTTTTATTAACTCGTTAAAATTATTAGGTAATTAGATACAGCTAGCAAATTCAAATTAACATAGCTTATTCACATAATTGGTAATTATACGTAAAAGTTTTGAACTTCATTAAGTGCTAGACCTCAATCAAAATGTAACCCGTGAAGTGCGTGTGAGAGTGATTTAATGAAACTGAAGCTTGGCATTAATTTGTCCTAAAACTGTTTCTATATAAGTTTGTATGAAAAAGTAATGTTACAATTTAAAATAACATGTTATGGTAAAATATTGAAAAGTTATTGTATGTATGTTAAGTATTTACAGTCATATATTTTGTTGAATACTTTTTTTTGTTTTACTGATAAGTAGTTGGATTTGTTAAATATTAATAAACCTAACTACTTTAGTAAAGTTGTATATTATGATTGTGACTGTACAAGTAAATAAAATAATATAATAAAAGTTATAAATAATCCGACAAAACTCTTAATACTAGATTCATTTGAATAATGCAATAGGCTAAATAAAATACGATTCGTTGCGTTATGTTCAAATGTGTCTATTTGTCGGATAATAAAACTAGGCTAAATATTTACAAAAATAAATTACGACTTCAAACTCTCTCCCTCCTAGCTTTACACACGGTCCCACATGGTGGTGGGGTCAGTTTTCCTGATTTTCTGCCATCACTTCGCTCTATCTTCAACCTCGTCAATAAGAATTGTAATTACAATATTTTGAATATTTAGCTTAATTTCTTTATCAGGAAACTCTTATAAATATTTGAACTGAATGAATAACTAAAGCTGAAATAAGTACTATATTTTGCAGCCGTTACTTTAAGAGTGTTCTGGAGTGCACTTCGACAAAGGCCACTCAATAATATAATTAGTGCTCTCGACTGCCACGTTCCCGTTCGATATTTCATTATTCCATGTCGTCCCATTCTCGATAGTGATCGAGAATGCGTCCGCCGTGTCTCGCAAATGGAATAGATAATACAATGTCTAATAGTATTATAGTTATAGTTTTCTTTGTAATTGTTTTTGATATTGAAGCTATTTATATAATAAACCAGTATTTGCTTGCGATTTTGTCCACAAAAATGTTTTCTTACTTTGCATTTTAAAAGGAATACGGTAAAAATAGTTTATGTTTCTCTCCGAACTTCCACCTATTTCTGGCTTCTAGGCGGCTTATAAAAAATTTCGCATTATTAATAGTCGATTTTTAGACGGCGTATCAATATAAAACATACGAGTACACCAGATTTTATGATAGACCTCCAGCAATACACCATTGAAAACCGCAACCAATTTCGTGCAGGAGATTTTGCATGATGCGCGTACACGCAGACAGACAAAATCTAACCTCTTACTTTAATGTTTTTTAAATATCGGCTATGAACAGACATTTTCTAGTTACAATTTTATTATATAGACCAATATAACTATGATAGGCACATATAAGGACTCTTGACCTAAATATGTAGTTTAAAATACATATATTCCCTGATTTGTTATTAACACTAACCCAAACGATAAAAAATAAAATTTAGGTTTTTTAGTAATCACTGTATTAATTCTTTTTACTCGTGACTTACATTTCAAGTTGTAAATTGTAAAATTCCTTAATTATTTTCAATTAATCAAAACAAATCTACACAAAAGCATTTTGTCTTGAACCTTGCCTCCAAACGCCGACTTAGGAACTATTGTAAATTTCGATTTAGTTTCAGGAATTCGAGAACTTTAATTACAAATAATGTAGATTATAGTAGATGACTGGAATTCTTTAATCTGTTTCTATAAATTCAGACCCCATGTAACAAGCGCGACACTGTTGCGAATATAAAAGTACTAATAGAAGTAAGAATTTATATTATTAGCATAACAGATTTCGCCCGCAGCTTCGCTAGTTTAAAAATAGATTAAGTTAAGGTTGGTAACAGTTTTTTCTGGATGATAGGTACCGTATGTCTTTTTCTGTACACCTGACAACGTGTATACAAAATTGCATGATGGTCGGTTCATTAGTTAAGGCGTGAAAGTGTAACAAACAAACAAACAAACTGATATTCGCATTGATAGTATTAGTTAGAAGTTTAGCTGACAATAAACATGGTCTACTTGGCACTTTTACCATTAAGCTGATGAAATTCTTGTTTACCAACTCTCTTCTCATCTACTCATCAGCAAACCATAATCTAGTACAGATATATTGCTCCAATTAGAACGTAGTAATTATAATTACACGTTATCTTCTTCTTCTCCTACGTCTTTTCCCACTATCTGGGGTCGGTTCTCCTTGTCTGTCTTTTCCATTTATTTCTGTTTTGCGCTGTCGCAACGATTATTTCACTGTCCTTCCGGTCCTTTTGTCGTTAGCCTGGTGGCATACCGATATGCCGTGGCAGACCACCCGTCTGCCACGGCATCATCCTGTAGGTATTGGTAAGTATATGGCTACTCATACCATGATCCTAGAACCGAAGACAAAAGATCTTACAATGACGTATTATATTTATAGAGTAATGCAAAGACATTATAAGATCATGCATTACCAATACTTTTATATGTTTAATATAAATTTTATTTTAAATTTTAATAAACCAATAACATCCTTATTATATCGGATAATATCACAAAACATTAAATAAAGTATTACCTATGGAATTATATAATTTAGACAATATTCCCCTAACCCGTTCATATCAAAATCATATCTTACAGTATTACAAAAGGCCATATATGTAAAAACATTTGCAGTATTTGACAACAGCAAACTTAAATTTATGTTGCAAAATGTACAGGTGAATCGGTTGGCCAAATATTGCAAATATTTGAACAAATACGCCAAGGCCAGCTATAAACAACAACAATGGGAAAGCGAAGCTGGGACCTGCCAAAACTCATAAATAGCCGAACATATCTGGACATTACGAGTATATCGCACAATATAACATAAATATTAGGTCCCCACAATATCGTTTAATCTGTCCCAACATTGTTTCATTTTATGAAGGGTCACGAACAGAATTATTCACGAATAATACAATTTTCAGGGTTAAAACTGCTGACAGGGCTTAGAGTTTAGAAATTATTACATTACACAAACAGTACCTATTCGAACAAGCAGAGATTAAATAAAAATAAATGTTCCTACAATAAATATATACTATTCATTGAAGTGGCTCAATTTAAATTAAAAGAAAATAAACAATGATGCCTTGTATATCGATATATACAAGGCATCATTGTTTAAAGTCAAATTTGAAGTCTTCAGTAATAATAACACGATTGTTATTATTACTAAAGACTTCAAATTTGGCATGTGCTTCGGTTAGGTTAAATTAGGTATCTACTTTTAGGAATTTTCGATACTTTCTCGGGATAGGACAACAAGCACATAACAAATTTATACCAAGCAAACAAAAACTCCTCATGTCGTCTAACCAGAACAGCTCTTGACTCCGTACTACTTCTGCGCCATGAGGGATTATACCAAAGACCTTTCGATCGAAAATTAGTACTTATGGCTATCGAATGTCGAACGATGAGGCCGTTCGTCATCCCTTTACCCAAAACCGCACAGCTGATTGGTTTTTAATTTAATACTGTAGGTAGTTTTATTGGCCTTTGTCCTATTTGATTGCATCATTCTTTGGAATAATACCATTTGCTCGCGACTGCCCGTATGGACTTTAGTTGTTAAGTTCTTTATATCCTAGCTATATTTTTGATAAATCTGATGTTATCCCTTTTTTACGTAGTAAACGGCACCTCTGTGCAAAATTTTAGCTTTCTAGGTACGAAGTTTTAGACAAGGCGTTGGTGAGTCAGTCAGTGAGTAAGTCAGGACATTTCTTTTTTATATAATACCGATGCGTCTAAAAGTAAAAAGGATAGCTTGTTTTTATTCTTGTTTATATTAAAACCTATATATGGAGTATAGCACTGTATGGCTCAGAGATTGGAAGCATTTGAAATGTGGTGTTGGCGTAGGTTGGAAAGAATAAGTAGGACTGAAAGAAAAACAAATGAGGAAGTTCTAAATATGGTAAAGGAAAAGAGACATATTCTTAAAACAATAGAGAACAGAAGAGGGAAAATGTTGGGCCACTTGATACGACATGACACTTTTATAAGAAACATCTTGGAAGGAAAAATATAAGGCAGAAGGGGAAGAGGAAGGCCAAGGAGGGCATTCATAGATTAAGTGAAAGAAAAGGTAAAAGTTAAGTTGTATCAAGAAGTCAAAGCGCTGGCTGAAGATAGGACATTATGGAAGAGACTCCACCGACAAGAGCTTGGCTCTTAAATTGAAGAAGAAGAAGAAGTTTATATTCAGGTGTATTGTGCTTGGTTTCCGATTAATATGATTATTTTTAACACCTGACAATAATAATATGTATGTATATAACCCAATAACAATAATTACTTCTCCAAATATTATCAAAGCTTACTAAGTTTTTAAGACCGATGGGTAAAATTCTATTTACACAAGCGTGTGACCTGATTCTTACCATAATTATTTCGTTTACGTGGTATATTACACCAAAATTTAAACATTTATGATTTAGAGCCCTGAAATAGGGGTTTAGTCTAATCGCGAACAGTTTCAAACTTCTCCATGCTTCTACCGATTATTTTTTTATAGAATAACCCAATAACTTTTTGCTCGGCTCGGAAACCAAACCTGAGACCTCAAGCACAGCAGTCACATGGACAGCTACCGAAGCAGCCCCTAAATTAAAACATTATAAAACCGATAGCTAAAATAACAAGCGCGAGTCTAGAAGCTAGATTTTATCATTCACAACCGGATGTGTTTAAGAACGCTTAATGAACCCCACACAATGCCGAACAAATCCAATCATGTTACAAAGCTTGACATCCAATTAAAACGTTTGATGACAAATCATTAATACGTTCGTGTAAATAAGAGCATGAGACGCGACAATGACAGCTATGAATTATGCATCGACGGCCTGCCTCGGCGTGTACACGAAGCGTTCGCTCTCGAAGGCGCAATCCATGCCGCAGCAATTTTTTCACTCGTCACATTCCAGAGTGGTTCGTTGGCGAGGCGATTTTAATTAACGGATTGCGAACTGATGTCCAAACTCAAGTATTTTCGTGTTTTTTCGTCCCGCTACTGTTTTCTATTTTTTGTGAAGTGTCTTTTGCTAGATTAAGCGGTTTTTTAGGCGGCCAGGCGAAGTGTCGAGTATTTTAGGCTGACAAATTAATGAGATGTGCTCGAGAACCAGACTAACAGGCAGCTCTTAAAATGAGATGATGGAATATCATTTTGTTGCTTTAATACTTATGATAATTAATCATGGTTGTACAGTACTGGAAATATTCTAGCAGTTTTACTTAAGAAAATATTGTAAACTCATACTTGGTTAGCTCTTATGTTCCTGATTAATGATTAACTTTAAATCAACAGCTCGCAGCTGTTACTTATAGGTTATGGCTAGGTAACGTTTATTGTTTAGATTTTTTTATTAGTCGTTAATTAATACTTATCTACCTCTTAAGCATTTAAGAATGGTTTATAAGTAAGGCTATGAGTGCTTTGGAAAGCTAGCTTGATTATTTTTCTTTACATATAATAGGTAGGCACTATGTAGTTTTGTATAAACGCCGCTGATGTTGCTTCTTATATTTTAGACATAGGTACCTACTATGTGAAGCTAGGCAAAAAGTCGTATAAAAAATGAGTATCGAGTGAAACGGTTTAACCAGTCTTATTATCTAATCTTTATTGAGTAAGAATGTGCCAACCAACCTGTTTCATACATTGCCTCATTGGCATTTTTCTACAGAATATACCACAGGGAGTGCTCTGAAGAGTTATGCCACCTTATCCTGCCCTCCCCTTTCCTATCCAGAACAAAGCGTGCTAGGCTCAGATGCCATCCTTACACGGTAGAGTCGACTAGAGTGCGTACTAACAAGTTTGGATCCTCATACATCTGCCGAACGATCAACGCATGGAATTCTCTGCCAAGGCACGTGTTCCCTTCTTCTTTCAATCCTGGGTCCTTTAATCAGGGCGTGAAAAAGCACCTTCTCAGGCCGTCAAAGTAGAGACCTCAACATCGCCTCGGCTGCTATGAGGACGGTGTGGAGGCCACTGCTCTTAGACCACACGACTGCTTACCATCAGGCAAAGAGTGGTCAATATGACAAGCAAAAAAAAAATCTCTTTTATTAAAGAAACATTTGCGATTTTCATAGTGTGATCTAGAAAACCGGTGAAAGCATTTTACGGCAAATCTGAACACCACATATGGGAAGAAAACGATTATATTGAATGGCTCCTGATTCAGTGCCGTCTGCGCAGATAAACGATCCCAAAGGTCAACGAACTCTACCAATATCATGCACGTAGATATGTGACTATTTTTAATAATGTCGCCTCACTCCTTGCTTTAAGTAATCACGTAAAGGCAACTACAACTAACTATGTCAGTCGATACGTAGAGAAAGTATCTTCAAATTATCTGTGAACTGGTCTAATCTTAGAAAATCGTTATGCTTTTAGTGGTGAATGCCTCGTAGTATTCGCTCTGTGACAACGACAACAATCAGCTTAATCTGGTTAAATTATTAAGGTGCCTCAGTTATAATTTTTCAAGATAACTCCCTTGCCTAATTCCTTTGTCGCGTGGAACTTTACATATGTACATTCAAACTGCGGATACAATGGAAATCCAGAACCAAAACAACTATTTGTGGGCCACACATATTTTTGTACCGTATAGAGATCAGGCGATGCTTTAAACTACTATCGTCTATGCAGTGAAATGTTATAGGCATAAAGAGGCATCAAGAAGAAGATTGTATTTATTAACTTAACAAAATATGTTTACCGTGACCGCAATACAGGTACATTCATACTCTGTCTATTAAATAACTTGCTTTAAATAATCACATGGCTGTTGACCTCGAGATACGCTTAAACTAGTTATAACGAATCGATCCTTCTACAAATAATTCTGTAAGCACTTAGGCGTTCCCACTAAGCCCTGAGTTTAAATCCTAACCTTGGTAACGAAAATTAATGGTCGACGGAGGATCTCACGTCATTTCATCGTACCTAATTAATCAGTACCCTTCTCATTTGCACGATTAGTCTTTCTCTGTCACACGTCATGGTACGGTGCGGGTTATCAATCGGATTCAATTTATTACAAACGTTTATGAGGATTGAGAACGTAACGTGACGGAGGTGTCCGTTTTGTTGGAAGGTGGCATTGAAGAATAGCTTTGGGGTTTTATTTCTTGGTGTAATATTTTACCTGAGTCTTTTCTTTATATGCTTACTTCTTCATGTATGTGGTTCACATGTTTTCATGCGATTTTGGAAACGTAGTTCGAGCTAGTAAGCAATGAATAGTTACACCGTTTGCGGCAAAATTTTCCATGGACACGTGCAATGAAGTGCGGTGTGGTTACTCGAAAAATTGGCATACCTCTTATAACTATTGTATGTGAATATAGTGCGAGATATGCGTTAGATAGAAAACTGCGTTATCGATTATTTAAAAATTATTTTGATTATTATTATCGATACTGTCTGTGGCTGCATGTCTGCAAGAATTACATTTACATCTATCTCTAATATTATAAAGCTGAAGAGTTTGTTTGTTTGTTTTAACGCGCTAATCTCAGAAACTACTGGTACGAATTGAAAAATTATTTTATTGTTGGATAGCACATTTATCGAGGAAGGCTATAGGCTAAATAACATCACGCTACGACCAATTGGAGCGGAGCAGCAATGAAAAATGTTGCAAAAACGGTGTAAATTCTCTTATATTAAGCAGACGAAGTTGTGCGGGTCAGCTAGTCATTATATAAATGTGGTCGACCTGTATGTAATTGAATTTGTTTTTATTTTCAGGTAAGTTCGCTTCAATCGTTTCTAACAACATGTCCACCGTTGAACTGTTTTAGTAATTTTGGTGAGTAATAAATATAAGAGATGCCTGATTGTTATCGAAAATTATATGCTAACTAATATTTTAAATAATTTAAATCGAGTTTATTTGTTACGCTTTCATGCCTTAACTACTCGACGGCCACCATATACATACGTTGTCAGGGGTACAGAAAAGGACATAGGGACCTTTCATCCAAAGAAGGTATTGCTTCTGAGGTGACGAAATATACTATAACGCGATCGAAACCGCAGGCAAAATCTAGTCTTTTATAATGTAGTCAAAATCTAGTTGGAATTTCTGATAGCTCACATAACATAAGAGAGTGTTAAGCAAGGCTATAACTGCATGCCGTGGACTTGCCGGATAACGCAAATATTTGCACTCTTCAGAATGAAGCAGCCAAGTAACCCTGGGTTGTCAATATAGGAATACTAGAGTTCCTTAAGGATATGAAGGGAGATTTCGTGATCTCTTGCACTATCTGTGTATACAGGCAGTGTAGATCACGAAATCTTAACACATATTAGTTTACCGATTCAGGACAAGGAATTCCTATTCCTTTTTTCAGAGTCTGTAAGTTGATATGTATTAGGAATTCATAGGTTATGATGACCCTATTATCATACTCGGTAAACTCATAGCCTTGTTATCAGATAGGTTTGCTTGCCGCTCTGGAAAGAGGTAAATATATCTGGAGGTTCATTGAGATTAATGGATACGGTTTTATAATAGTAGAACATACACTTTATAGTTTGTACGTCCAGACTTTAAAACGAATTAGAAATATACATTGGATACAGACATTCGTTTAATATAACGCCCGAAAACAGAAGCAGATTGAGAGAACAGATTGGATTAAGTCGGCCTGGAGTAATAATTGACATTCGACCGACTTGATCCCGAATTGCTTCACGCACACGTCTATTTTGTAAGTGAAACGGATTTTCACACGTCGCATTGCTGGCCATCTATTTTATCCTTATTTGTGACTTTAAGCTATCGGTATAGTTGATGATGGGTTATCTAATATGGTATGGGAATTAATTCATCATATAAATCATTTGAAACCGATCATCGTAATCTAAACTTGTTTTACAGCCTGTTTACGGCGCAGGTAATGAATCTACGTGTAACATGTATTTCGTCATAAATACGCTTGTCAAGAATCTGTGTAATTAGCAAGATTTATCAAACTAGTTGATAGGCCGGCTGAGTTATGGTTGTCGTAGCCACATGATGGACCTCAATTAGTGGGAAGCGATAGCGAGAAGCCTAGGAGATGGCGAAACAGTCTGGATGCGTAAAGGAGGAGCTGGATTCATTGCAAAAAATATGGACAATTGAATGTAATAGGATAAGCCTTTGCTTTGCAGTGGCAGCTTTGACTGCACTAATAGCGTAGTCGATCAAGTGGTCACCTCGCCCTTGCCGTCAGAGATGTTACGGATGCAGATGTTTTGACATCTGCGGATGCGGATGCGGATACGGATATTTAAAGGCTCACATCCGCAAATGCGGATGCAGATGCGGATATCCAAATCGATGCAGAAGCTCCACAATTGCGGATATTAATGAAAATTGTGCATCATATTTAATAAAAAGTATCTAATATAACCTCTGCAGGTCCAAGCCTGTTTTGCAAAGGTTTATAAATGTAGCTCTACCTTTTTCTAGTGTTTCTTGATTCTCATCTTCACTTGAAGGATCGTCGCGCCATTTATCGGCGCATCCATTTTCTTTCTTGTCGCAACCTGCGCTATATCTGCATCCGCATTAACATCCGCGTTGATTATTGCGGATGCGGGTGCCGATGCAGATGTCTAAATCCATGCGGAAGCTCCGCAATTACGGATGCGGATGCGAATATTCGCAACATCCCTGATTGCCGCTACGCCGATTATTGTGTGTTCGAATCCCACACATGACAATGATTTTTGTGATCTGCAAATAGGTAATTGTTCCGAGTCTGGGCATACCTTGTGTCCGTTGATTGTATGTTTGTGAATTACCCCGCAATACAGGGCCTGATCCCTAACGCGAGATACCTTTCGTAATAAAAAACTAGGTTTATTATAATAATGTAATACACTAATATTATAAAGAAAAGGTTTGTATAATTGTTTACAATGAATAAACTTAAAACTATTTGACCGGTTTCAATTTATGATTTCCTTTTATAATAATATAATATAATATTATATCACATACACACAACACCATCTAGCCCAAACTAAGCAGAGCTTGTACTATGGGTACTAGTCAATGGATAAAAGACAAACATCCATGTCCATGCACACAAATGTTTGTCTTGTGCGGGAATCGTACCCGCGACCTAAGGATAAACAGTTATGATATCACACTACAAGCCGCGGGAGCAGAGCCATGGTCACAAACGTGGATGAATCCTCGAGGGATTCCTCTATTTGTTGATATTCTAGCTGTTCTATTACCATTACTTTTAATAAGTTTAGATACTACTTTTAATATTAATAAATAAAGTCAGTGCTTTGTAATATTTATATTTATCCTACCTTGTTATCATGTAACGCTTACGGTCGTAAGCCCTTAGCTCCAATTCCCAGGTTAATCTATTAGAAAAAGTAGTATCACCTAGCCTGACAGTTCTATTACTTCTGGCCTTAATAAACGTGCGGAGAATGGCTTGATACAAGATAGCAGAGTATGTATGCTGAAAATTAATTATTTATTAAAAATAATTGAGATGTAAACAAGCCAAATTATTATTAAATTATTCCAGGGGTATGGAGAGGGCAGGTATCGATACCCACGGCATTTACGAAGATATGCGAGCAAAAAATATGTTAATAATCGTACTTAAACGGTTAAAGAAAACATATTTAATTAACCTGTATGTTTGGACAAGCTTTTCTTTATGTTTTCGGAGACATGTATGGTCTCCATATTATGAATATGGAGACCATACATGTCTCCTGACCATTCATTAAGTGCTCTCATGCTCTTACAAAGTTGTTACGTTTTGTGTGGTTTCTCAAATATGAACCCTGTAAGGGCTCAGCGTCATTATTATATACTAGTTTTCCCCGCGGTTTTACCCGCGTAAGTCCCGTTCCTGTAGGAATATCGGGGTAAAAAGTAACCTATGTGTGAATCCAGGTCTCCAGCTGTTTATCTACATACCAAGTTTCATCGCAATCAGTCCAGTAGTTTTTGCGTAACTAACATCCATACATCCTCACAAACTTTCACATTTATAATATTAGTAAGGATAATCATTATAATTGTTTTAGAATAATAATATAAAATACATTATTGAAACAAAAGCTTAGCTAGTGATAACATAACTTCTTTAATATGACATAATACTTGAGATTCGGTTACTCTTGTCAGTAAGTAAGAAAATATTAGAAACTTGAAACTAAAATTGCGTTAAAAAAATGGACTATCGCCTAACGACATCTTTATCAATCCGATTAATAGAATGTCAGTTGACAGTCGATTAATACTATTAATAAAAAGGATTGATAGTATTCTTAATCGGAGGCAGAGGTGACCCAATGTACATATAGGGTATTGCTATCGACTTGCGGCCGAGTTGTGCATACGCTGGAAGTGTAAGTTGTTACTTACTCCTCCAGCGTATGTTACACAGTAGTGTTACCCCTCCAGCTTATAAATTGTTATGTCCCCGGGTTACAGAAAGCGCTTTATGCCTAGTGCTGGAGATACTGTTCTAAAGATTTTAAAGAATGTAATTGAAAAATAACTGTGACTTTTATCGGTTTCGAACCCAATTTTATTGGCGTATAGGTAGGCAGAATAAGGCTACCTATACGCCAATAAAATTGGGTTCGAATTGCGTTAAATAGGATAACTAGGATTTCAATCGTTACTCTTACCGCAGAATTCACAAGCTATCAATGCTATGTGACTAAAATTTTTCATTGGTTCCCTATTTATTCGCATAAAATTATATGTCAAAATTTAACATGTCATACTTTTACTTATCCTAATAATAGTTACGCACAATATTAATTTGGCATAACTATTTAGGCACCATTTTTTTAAGCATAATAATTACTATAAGCATAATAATTGTTAAGCATACTATTCTAAAGCATTCATTTGAAGAATTGAAAATGTTGTGTTTGCATTTAATAAAATACTTTTGGCGGCTTAGGGCCGCTATATATGCCGTATAACTTTATGCCAATCAAAATTAGGGCAAAAAGCATTAGACTAAATGATATTTATGCCTACTGAAATAGTATGCCGAAAAACAATTATGTCAAAGTATTATTATGACAAAAAATATGCCTAAATCGTTATGCCAAATTAAATTAGGACAAAAAAAAATTGTCGAGACAAAGAATTTTTATGACTACGTTGTTTGGTAGCTTGTGTACATTTGAGAACGAAGGTGTTTCGAATAAGTACGGTAATTCCGTCTGGTATGGTAGATACTTGTCTATAATGCAAGTAGCTAGCGCGAACGCAAGCTACACTAGCTAGTCATAATATATGTAGACTACTTACGTGAATGGCTCGCGTCGGTCGTTTTCACAATGCATACAAGCTGTGCAAATGCGTTAACTTGCATACGTTACCCGCGTCGTGTACAAGTGCCATTAATTACGTTTTCACGCTAACTCGTTGAGCTGATGTGGATGAAAAATATGAACATAACACGAAGGCTAGTGAATGGCTGAGGCTTATTTTAAATGAACTCGAACACCGAATGTAATTGTGAGTTATGTCTAGTAATTACCGACTGATTGAAGTTATTTATCAATAATCCTCTATACGTATGGTAAAACTAAATTCTGTGCTAAATATTAATTTTCTTATTTCAAAATGAGTAACAAAAGATTCTTAATTGTACCTATAGATATTTTTCTAATTATTATTCTTTACTTATGAATTGTGTTAAAAAAAGTTTATTCCATTAATGCGTCTATAAGAAACGTATCATTAGTATGCATGCAGTGGGCATTATTTTTTAATGTTTAGCTTTGCGCTCTTTCTCGTAATAAACTTTAACCATACCAAATCTCACACTCTTCCGTCGCTCAATACGCTTAGAAAGAGGTATAAAACTTTCTCGTCACGAATAAATATATAAATTTCGACGCAAATAGTTATCAACTTATTTCACTAACTGTACACGTACTTATTCTCTTGTACAATACAATACATAACATCTTATTATATATATATTATTCTCGGCTGCAATTGACTACCAATCAACATTACAAATTGGCAAAGACCGATCCGTTATAATAGCTCGAAATTATCAATCATTGAGGACCAATACTAGTACGGTCCGCTCCGAGGCAGTCATAGAGCCCCTATTCACGAGCGCTTAAATTGACCAGGTCGCAGCGTGTAGCGAAATCGATCGGTCCATGAGACAAAGGCTTCTTTGACAACAGGTAATTGTTCCGAACTCAAATCATAATAGACTTCTTCAAGTTCAAATTTCGAACATAGTTATTTGCTTTTTATTAAAAGCTTATATATCGTTATTATCTATGAAATAAGTGTAACTCTAAGCAAATCAAATTAATGAACATATGCATAAAGAAGGTTTGTTTAAATAGATTTATATAAAATAGATTAATTCCAATGTTTAATATTTGCGTAAACGTAAGATAATATATTAAAATGGACTTCAGAAGTCTATTCACACGTGTTCAAACTGTTTAAGCATTGTTCTTTGTCAGTGGCTGGGTATGCCCATTAAAACTAGGTTCCAGTCTATAATTGCTCTCTCTTTGAGTCCGTTGTTTCAATATTAGAAAATCCTCCGCGGTATAGAAATTATTCCAAAGCCATTGTTTTTATAATTCATATTTTAATGTTGTCTCTTCATATTCTTATCTTGCGTATTCACCCAATGATTTTATTTATACAAATAGTGCAGTACAGATAGTGCAGTACAGTGCTTACTAAAGTTACATATCACAGCATAGTGTAGCAACTCCTACACTATGAATAAATATTGTGTCGCGGGGATTTTACAGATTGTCAAACACCGAACATAAAGAACAATCAGAATCGACACAACTGTGTGTGGATCACACAATTTTTTGTCGCGTGTGTGATCGAATCCACATTACTGGTCGAGGTGAGGCGACCACTGAACCAGTACGTCAACAGTGACGATGAAAGAGTAATAAATTGAAGGCACACTATCGATTGACCCAACTGGTTTAAAGTTAAGCAATAAAATCGCACGTGAGCACGGACTCTTAGATCGCCAATATCGCTATACCATTATTACACAAAATACATTATTATAGAAAGATGAAGGCATTCGCTCGGCTATATTTCAAGCTTTATCTAAACAATTTGTGAGTCCACAGTATCTTTACATTGGACTTTACCGTTTTCAAAACGTAGCGGACGACTGTCCGATGTTATTTGAACTCGTGAAATATTGTGATTGTTTCGTTTTCTACCTCGGCTACTACCTTTTTTATTTACAGGATTTTTGCACAGATTACTTTTTCCATTTGATTTTTATCGGAAGTATTTTATTGGTTTTCACGTTACGTGTTTTGTACCTACTTGTTAAAGTATAAAGATGTACTTTTATTAGAAAATGTTTTATCAAAACACGCTTATGTATAGCTCAGAAATTTAATTTAAAATATGGTAATACCAAAAACGTAATCCTTGTATAGAACATATTTGGAAGAAACGTTTTCCTCAATAGACGCCTCGAATTTTTAAACAAGCTTCATTTTCTTTATCTCTCCATATCCTGCATTCCTAAAACAGTATACAATGTTGTACATATTTATGTAAAACGAGAAGTTTGTGTAATGAAGATATGTTGAAGAAACATGATCTTAATAGGTCCCTTAATATTAAATCTTAATCAAAGCGGGACTCGTCGCATGGATAGAGTTTCTTATCTAAAGATTAAGACATTGGAACGTATTCATATCTGTATTATAATCTACGTTGGACAGTTAATAGAGTCGAATATGAAGCTACCATTGTATAATAATGTTAGACATTCCGAGGCAGCTCGAACATAGACATGTAAATGCGTAGACACGTTCGCAATTATTTTTTTATTCACATTGTGGCCACAAACGGTTACAATACCGGTTTTATAAGCGAAGGCTCATAATAGCTTTGTTAAGTATTTAAGATTACCGGTTTTCCTCTGTTTACCTTTATGATTTCCATTGCAAATGTTAGATACATATTTAATTTTGAGTTTTTGGTAATGACACCTTCAGTTTGTAATACATGAAAATGGTGTTAAAGCAAATGTTAATATGGATATAAGTATTTAAATGTTGGAGTATATCCTTAAAAGGACGGTCAACTGACACTCATTATGAATGTTAAAGTTCGCTAACGATTTGGTACAATTTGCAATTCTGTAAAATCTCCACCACAAAACTCGGTTTTAAAGCCATAGTTGTAGATGATCGCTATGGTAACTGTCGAAGTGACATTTGAGTTCCAGAGTAAAACTATTACAGTAAAGAGAGAAGAATTTCGTGTTGATCCTATCTTTGTGTTGTGCGATTGCTAATTGTAGGGGCCCGTAATTTTTTGTTCGTTTGCGGGTTTGTTCCACGGGTTGGTCAGTTTCGTCCGGTGTTAGTTTGCGATAAATAAGCGGTAGGCAGAAATAGGCTTACCATTATGAACATTAACTTAATCATAGGTGCCAATCTTTAAATGCTATATCTTTATCTAAAAGTCGTGTTCCTGTATGTATTAATTAACATTATACCGTCATAGAAATATACGTCGATACAAAATGTTTCCAGAAATCGTAATCGATTAGAAAATCTTCTGTACTTTTTCATATCTGAAATGTCATATCCCCATCAAACTTGATACTAGCAATAAAACTGTGGAATTATGTGAAAGGAGTTCTTAGTATTAATATGTATTTTGATAGGGGCTATGAACTAACCAACATTGTCTATGTATTAATCATCTTAGTTGCACGGAGTCACTAAAGATAATATTTCATTCTAGGTCGCTTCGATTCGAATTATAGGCAAAAGAATCGATTCTTGATTGTAAGATCGATCTTTGTTTATTCGAATCGAATCAAGGATCTTTACGTATGTACTAGAGAGACTTACTGAGCCTAAAAATTGAATTGCCGATTAATCAGTTGGCAGACAGACAGACACGCCTCTTTGACAGGCAAAGAGCAACACGTCTTTTTGAGCTTACAGTTCTGCTTTTAACTGCGCAGGCATCTATGCATGTAGTAGGTGAGAGGTAGCATCTATGTAGTAGGTACCTTGAGGCGCTCATAGCCAGTTGCACTCACTGATCGGTAAACGATTAGCGGGGCTTTAGCAACGTTGGGTGCGGTCAGTCTATAGATGGGTGACCGCTTAGTGGTATTTCATCTGAGCGTCTCCGTGTTCGGAGGACACGTAAAAACTCGGTCCTGGTTGCTGTCAAATTGACAGCAGTCGTTAAGCCATGTCGGAGGCCTACGGGCGGCTTGAACAACTCTTAACAACTGGTTGGCCACTAACCACACGAAAAGAAAAATTATGTACCTTAGACCTTACCGTACCTTAGACCTGTATTTGGTAGATCTGACAGGTGTCAGGTGTAAAAAACCGGTTTAAATAGTTTTTTTTTACAAATATATTAATAAACCGGTTCTCCAGTATGCATAGCTCTACAAACTAAAATACCCCATACTGTGAGGTGTCGGCCGTGGCGTTTATATGCAAAAGGCTGTCTACATCGCAACACAGGCTAAACAATTCACGCCCGCTATTAGGCGGCCAGCCAAAATGTCTTCGTTGGGATTAGTGAACTTTTGCCATACTGTCTATTTTCGTGCTATTTAAAGTTTGGAAAGTTGAGTCGGGAAATTGCTTTTGGACGTGCTATTTGATGAGCTTTTAGGTGAGGGAGTAACTACTAGCAGATATGTTCGGTGCTTCATTATGTGAAAGGTTTAAAATAGCGTTTTGCGATTGCTACGAAAATGAACTTTGATTACGTGAAAATCATATAGTCCTGAATCCGAATGTTGATCAATTGGTGGACGCTGATTATGAATCGAATCATAATCGAATATTCGAAACATGATTTGATAATGGATTCAGAGATCAAGGCTCCAAATACACAGAAATGTTGCCAAATAAACAAATCATCGTCAATGTTTCGAATATTTCGATTGGTTTTAAGATCTTCGAAGTTTTAGTCAAGAAGCGACGATCGTTACTTGAAAACGAACTGTTTTCTAGTGCTGATTTTTTTATTCAGCTTTGATTTGCGTTTAAAAGCGTATTGGTCTTTACTATTCCGAGTACCCAATTGAATACTAGACGGTAATAGCGACCGATTCATGGCATGAAGGCGATAGCATTGCTATTCGTAACTTATCGATTTTTGATTTTGTTCTCGATTTAAGTCATTGTCGATCGGTCGTACCGCGGGGGCTGTTTGGGTTTAATTTAAAAACTATTTCTTTTTCTCTTTTATACCACTAGTGGCAAACAAGCATACGGCCCACCTAAAGGTCACCGTAGCCTATGGACGCCTGCAACACCAGAGGCATCACTTGCGCGTTACTGACCCTTTAGGAAAGGAAGTGGGAAGGAGAAGGAGCGGGACGAGGGAAAGAGGGTGATTGGGCCTCCGGCACTCTCACTCACCGAACGAAACACGAGATTACGAATACTGCTATTTCACGTCGATATTCTGTGAGAGGGTAGTCCTTCCCCGGTCGAGCCGGCCTATTTATACTGAAATTAACGAGGCTTAGTCTATACCTGTACATATCACATCAGTTACCTATAGCCAAAGGTATACACCTACATTTCGAAAACCATATTTTAAATACAACTTAATAAGGGATGAGACTATTGCCGTCTAACAAACATATTCTCAGACTGACATAGAGACATATACTTAGAATTTCTTAACAGTAAAACTGAATAACACTTTATCCGGCCTTAGAAATCGAACCCAGTACGTCACGAATTCATGCAAACATAAGTGCAACTTACGCCTCGAGAGCAATAAGGCAGCCAATTATTAATAACACAAACACACCACATACGGTAGAATTATGAAGAACAATATATGATCTACAATACAATATGACATAAGATGATTGATGGTTAGCACTTGCATGCCATTAGCAAGATTTCATTGACCTCACTAGTTTACTTACCGACTCGTCATACGGGACTTTTATTCCATTCGGAAATCCAAAGGGGTAGGCAGAGATGTACACCACCAAAATTTTTCTTTCTTAAAAGAAATACTCCGTGCTATTACTGAAATTAACAATACTTTTACCGACCTGGAAATCGAATCTGGAACGTCATGCACAGCAGTGGCGTACCTTCATTGCGCTACCGAATTAGAGTTGCTGTGTTTACGAATCATACGCTGCCCGACCTGGGATTCAAAACCGGCACCTCATGCACACCAGTCACATAACTACACTATTACTGCGCTACCGAGGTACAGTCGTGGTATATAGGAATAATTTTACTAATGCCGGTAACAATGTAAAGTTGTATATATTACATTAAGCCACGCTGCACTGTAACAAACAATCTAACCAATTCGTAGACGAAATAGCAATAAAGACAGTTGTCATTAAACACGCTGTTAAAAGACGATAATGTTTAGACACATGTATGAGAGTTTGAGCATATTTATAAAATATATTAGCGTTAATACTGTTTAACTGTACAAGTCTTTAGTATTAATCTACTAGCGCTTTTTTATCCTAGCTACCCAAGCGAGTCAGTCTTGCCCTCTCAAGGCTGACTCGCTCAGCATCAGCGTCAGGCTTGAGGGGGCAAAACTGACGCGCTCGTGTGTTTTACTTACGCGGGTGATTTGCTTTGTTTGTTCCGTTGCGTACAACCCGCACAAGTGTATCTGCCTGCGCATGTTACCGATATCGTGTAAAATCCTTAAGAGTGTGTTTATTTAGCTGCAACTTATTGAAATTGTAGCTAACCTAAAAAACGTCAAATTAAGAGCACACGAGCGTGCAGGGTGAATGTAATAAAAGTAAATAAAGCTATAGAGATAAATCAGGACTATAACTAGAGGAAATCTACAGTTTTTGCCTTTATAATATTAACAATGTTTATAAACTGTCCCGTTGCTGGGCACGGGCCTCTTCTCGACTTATCCACATCGCTAGTATTCTTAATAACGCTTCGATATAATGTTTACAGAAACTAAAATATGAAATCATCTTAGAAAATGCAAGTTAAAATGGAGTGCCCGAAGATTACCAATTCAATGCCTCATCCATTAAGCTACCGTAGCCACTGAAGAGCTAAAGTAATTATCGGTTTCCACTTGACCCCAGCATTTTTCTGCACCGTGCTCAGTTGAGCCTTATCAAAGCCTTCAGCGACTCGGATAAGAGGGTTAACTTAGCGGCAACTTACAGATGACTTGAGTGTCAGACTAACTTGTACGACTTAACATCTAAAGTCCGGCTTTACGGTTTACAACATTTACTAAGTTCCGTACAGTTGCACAGTTATAGCCTCGTTATGAACATTTGACGTTTAGCGCCATAGCACACAAGGCACTTCTAGCATCTGATTTAAGTGCTTTTGGAACATAAATCTTGGAGAGACTAGTAATCAACGATATAGTTGCTTTTTTGGTGGTTAGTGGTGTTGGCATGTCGATAAAGCTATCGAATGCTGTACTTGGAGACACGCAAATGTAATTCGCAACCATTCAGTTCGAGATTTAAACCTTAAATTAAAACCTTAAAGTAAAAATTCTGCGCAATTTATATTTGTTTATCTTTTTTCATTACTATAACACATGATGTGCATGTAAACAGTTTGTAGCAACAATGCTGATGCATTAGTTTTGTATAGTCAGGCACAAGCATGCAAAAGTGCCTCGCGGCAGTTGACTCGCCGCAGACACTTAGTTGGATTGTGCCTTTAATATGATTTTTGTGTAACTCATAGTGTTCGACCTAACTTTCGGTTTCGGACTAGTTTCTGCAAAAAAACGAGTATCGGCTTAGTTTCGGTTCAGTTACGGTTTTGGCTGCTATCCATCCGAAACTAAAAACCCTTACAAAATCATACTAATACTAAAAACGGCGCACATAATCGCACTAACGCAATGCTTCATTGCTGTTGATAAGTCTGATATACTATAAACAGTCTTAAAGTTTAGTCCCGGGGTATAAAATCGAGTAACAGATTCTTGAACAGTTTGCGAACCACACAATACGAATAATTTTGCTGGAATATTATTAATTTTGATGCAGAATATAGACATATTTAACCTAATTGCTCAATTCTGCGCTAATGTTATCCAAATACGACCAATAAACCAATATTGGCTATAAAATGCATACTCAAACACTTACTGGATGCATGATCTAATCGATAACTCAACCAATGTTAGATAGAGACTATAATAACAGCTAAAACCTCGAACTATATTTACGATATTCTCCAGTACAATTTACATATTGTGCAAAGACTAAATCCAAGAGCAATTTCTAATTACATCCATAAAAACTTTCATACAAGTCCGTAAAAGTTATACGATAATTAAATTAGTCCTGCGAATTAATTTCCTCGCGAGAAATGGAATTCAGGAGAAGAGGAAGTTTTGTGGCACTCAAAGCAAAAGAGGATTAACATATTTTTTGGAAATGTGGACATTTTTCCTAAAAGCATTTTAGAACGGAATTATCCTGGAATGTGCATGCGTTTGTCGTATTTCTTTGTTTCTGTCCCGCTGCACGATGGATAGAACATTTAGGAATAGCGTGCTTCATACATAATATTTCGAAATTAAACACGTTTAGCTATTAAATTGCTAGTATGATAACTACATATTCTAATGTGCATGCGGTTTGTAATAATCTAATAATTGTGTATGTTGGCTTTAGTGACACATATGCACTTATGAATTAAAGATTTTGCCTTAGTTTGAACTGCAACCTATTAACTATAACGACTATATAGTTGTGAGACTATGTACTATGATTATGTGTATGTATTAAAAGTAAAGCAAGAATTCCAAAGTAAACTCACCGCGATTAAAATTCATTGTACTTGTTTGTTCCGTATTCGTAATAGACGCCATATATTTTCCAACAGCTTAAGTTTATTAATTAGGTCGGTGAGTTGGATTGTTTTGCCGTTAAATTGTATGTAGATAAAGTTTTACGTATTTAAATTTCGAATACAGAGTCTGTCGACAGTTTGAATTTATAGCCACCATTACGAGCATGTATTCGCAATCAAGCTTTTACGTTTTTGTATTCAGTTAATATAAATGTGTGGGGGTGAATTAAACATGTTGGGAAAGTGAAAGAGAGATATTGAGGAGGTGGGATAAGAAAGAGGGAGAATATATGACAGAAAGGGTGGGG
The DNA here is from genome assembly GCA_963675205.1 of Catocala nupta. Taxonomy (NCBI): domain Eukaryota; kingdom Metazoa; phylum Arthropoda; class Insecta; order Lepidoptera; family Erebidae; genus Catocala; species Catocala nupta. Next base: position 6,690,817 of record OY776085.1, on the reverse strand, counting down.
GACGTGAGAGTAAGAGGCAGCCTTCTTCCGTAGTCATATTTCAGTTCTGGCAAATTGTCCCGAGTTTAATCTGTGTTTGCGGCCGATCTCTGTATAAAAGTGCCTGGTAGACGGCGAATACAGGGTCGCCTCCTATTATATGAGACTTATATCATGATTGGGAATAAGTTGGTTCGCAATAGCTTAGTAGTCTACTGGGCACAGTTCCTGACTGCGTGTTGGTCGTTGGACTGGACTGAGAATATTGTGACACAAAATCCCAATAGAACTTAGCCTAGCCAGATACCGCCTTATATTATTTAATCTCGTCCTGCCTAAAGGTTTTACCTGCGGGAAAGACTTAGCGAGCAAGCGGTCGCCTGGTACTCTGCTGGACCGAGGGCTCGGATGCCACATGGGACAATTACTTTTGTGATCCACGAATAATGGTTCTGACCCTGATTACGAAATGATCCCTGTATACTGTCATTTCTTATTCTTACAATATTCTTCTTTCAATAAATAAACGTATCAAGATAAAAATCACTAATTGAGTTTGTCAGCTGCTGACACAATTGAGAACTTAATCCATCTCGACATTCAAATGGAAATCATAATCATTTATATTATTGATACATAAAAACGTAATGGCCTCCTCTCAATAAACGGAGATACCAATTTAATTCGGTACACTATTACTTGAGCTTTTACGGTCGGTAAACTTGGGATTACAATCGTAAAGGCGAAGAAAAAGACGAACTGCACCGCACCTTCCTGATATTTGTATTCAACGTACGTAAAGGTTCGCTTGCATGAGGTCAATTGTGCTTTATAAGGGAACGTACAGACTCAACGGACCACACCGAGAGCGAACAAACTATAGATCTCACGTTTCTGCGAATCTTACCCATTGAATGAATGTACTTTGAGTCCGTTGTTTGAATGTTTTTTTTTATATACTACTAAGGTGGCAAACAAGCAAACGGCCCACCTGATGGTAAGTGGTCACCGTAACCTATAGACGCCTGCAACACCAGAGGCATCATTTGCGCGTTGCCAACCTTTTAAGAAAAGAAGTGGGAAGGAGAAGGAGCTGGAAGGGGGAAAGAGGGTGATTGGGCTTCCGGCACTCTCACTCACCGAACGAAACACAACAATAGAAGTACTGCTATTTCACGTCGATATTCTGTGAGAGGGTAGTCCTTCCCCGGTCGAGCCGGCCCATTCATGCTGCACCGCGATGCAGGAATTAATCCCAGTTCGGGCGTCGACTTTTCACGAAGAAAGAAATTAGACGACGTTAACGGCAACTCCTACAATTAACAAGTAAATGTTATCCCTAAGATAAATCGCATGCTGTCTCAATCATGTTAGGTTAAAGAAGAGAGATGGTGACGCTTTTATCTTATAGATAAATTCTATCTGGAGGTGGTAGTACAAGCCCTTAGCAAAGTAAACCGTGATAAAATAGATATAAAATAAATAACCATATCTACGCGACAAGTTGAAAAAGCACAAGCATAGCATGCACTAAAAGATGCATAGATTATCTTTGAGTAACATTACTCAAGGTTAGTCTAGATTTTTATTAGTAAAAGAGGAAGGTCAGAACCTTAACAAATGTAACTATTGCTTTTACAATTGTTACTTACATATTCTAAATACCACACGAGCTACATAAGTCGCTGAACATTACACAATTTTGTAACAGTATTTTATTAATTAAAGTCTACTTATTATTCTCCAATAGTAATAAATTGTGACTAAAATACCTATCCTTTAACTGTTAATGCTGTAAAAGATAATAAATTAACACTATTGTGTATGATATACCACTTCAAATCTCGGGAGTGTTAATTGACTTATGAGGCTGACTGTACTACAGAGAATTTCTTGACAAAAATCTGAATAACATTTTGCTGAGAACTCATGCATTCGCTTTCTACCGAAAGATGCGCAGTTGTTACTTTACGATTAAATTAAATAAATGATTTCAACTTTTGCTCATACGTTCCCGTCCGTTTAGTGTGTACCCAACTTTATACAAGTGACACTTAGATTAAAGGATTTGTTCGAGTTTTCCTGTAGTACGGTGCTTTAAGACGTTTTTCTCTGAAGGAGATGAAAATCCTGCCGGTAGCACTGGTAGACAGTAACAACGGTGTTATCCAAAGAATGGTTGTGATAAATATGCATCGTATATTATTCTTAATAGCAATTATTCTTATTATTTGATAGGTTATGCTATCGTGGTCTAAGAATAAGTGTTATCAGCTGGTAAGGCTTACAAATGTATACTGTATATATTATGTACATATGTATTCTGTACTGTACGCACGTATATAGTGAATTTCAATTCAATCTCGTAAAAAATACGTTTATTATTAAACTGTCAAGTGTTGGCATACCAGAAATAAATAAAATCTATTGGGTCTAGCCGCCAATGTGTATAGGCAAATTATTACATATTTTAATTTTAGAGTTATATTGAGAAGTAGCCCCAGGTGCGCTGGGTAGTGTACCATTTGTATTTGGTTTTTCTATCAAGAAATAATTATCAGTAGCAGCACATGATTTAGAGCTATGAACGGTAAATGGTAATAAGCTTGTCCTATAATACGTAGGCCCAAAAACGATTGCTAGTGAAATGCATACACATATGCTTAAACTTTCAGACATATTATAGACGTGATACTATATATGTACATTCCCGAACGTTTAGCAAAGGTGTGATGAATAACATTTTGTTGTTTGTATAAAAGCTTTGTATAAAAGTATTGTTGTAGTATAAAAGCTTTGCCTGTGAGCCGATACAGGCTGATTTATATGAAGACTAATATTAGAAATAATAGATACAGTGATAACCTAGTGGGAAACCGATAGACTGCCACTCAGAGGTCTTGAGTTCGATCCCAAGGCACGCATCTTTGACTTTTCAAAGTTATGTGCGTATTAAATAGTTGATTGTCTGAGCATGTATGTCTAAAAGTTCTCTATAACGTTCTTGAAGATATGTGAAGTCTGCCAACGCACTGGGACAGCGTGGTGAACTACGGCCTATCCCTTTTCACACTGAGAAGAGGCCTGAAGTTTTTGCCTGTGTGGAGGCGCTCATATTTGTTTATACAAAGACCAATACTGCAAAAATAGATCCCGATAGTACTAAATTAGTAACGAAATTACATGCCAAAACACCAGCGTAACGGAGCCTTTTAAACGTTGCACATATGCACTAGATTTATTCCCTATAAAAAGTTTCAAATATGTAAATTGACATATGACAATTGTCACTTCCTATACTACTTAGTGTTCAAAGTATTGAACAAAGTTATATGTTGGACATTCTTGGACATTCTAGTTGGTTCCATGCGCCCGGGCTTTGAATATAGAAATGTCAAACAAAACTTGCTACAAGGAAAACCTTTTTACAGTATTAGTTATGCATTTCTGTATAAGTTGGAGTCCTTTCTCATTAGCCACGTCCAACGTAACTTCGAGTAGTTTATATTAAAATTGTCGTAAAGTAAGCTTGCAATTTGCGACTACCTACCTCTAGTAAAATAATAGCTGCCGTGCTATTTAAAAATGTCCGTTTTTAAGTGCAACTCTCCTTGAAAGTTGTTTGAAGTGACGTTAAATACTTACGTCCTCTATGGAAGTTTCATTATGCCTACCGATTCTTTTGATTAGTTTGTGAAGTATCTATACTTACATACTATGAAGCGTGTATATGTTTGTCGAAGCCTTAAGAAAATAATCATTGGAATGCAATTTATTTCTGTAATTGGAGTTGAATAAAGCGCTATCTATTGGTTTGTTTCGGAACGTCAAGCGTAAGCTTAAGTGAGGGCGCCACAGAGCCGATGTGTCAATTGCAGTGACAGTTATACACACAGTTAGTAACAGAAGCCATACGGCTGTCAGTGTCATATTGACGTTATATAAGCGCCGGAGACGCGTGCGTAGACACATTCAGTGTGACAAACTCACTGCGTTACAGATCAAATCAGTGATAATCAAATTTATCCTTTTTTGTTTCATTACTTTTGTATTTGCTTATCATTAGTATACGTACGATGTATAAAATATATATTTCTGTTGCTTCATCATGTCAAAAGCGAATTGCCGTCCTTCGATAAGCTTTTATAATAAAACAAATTAAAAGATAAAAATTGTAATTACAAGTATTTATTTACTTTTACCACTAAGTAGTCTTGTATACTTTAGCTGTAGGGTACCATTGTCAGTGGTGTTAGCGTATTATGTCACAAACTACTATTGTTGTCCTTATCTGATGTTGCATATTGATCCAGTTGTGATCGTTTAAAGTCATTTAAAGTATAAAAAAGCCTTTGAAGTTAAAAATCTTTATTCTCATAAGATCAATACATAGTTCACTTACATGATTAATAGTACATAATATATTTTCGTTTTAGTCTATTTTGTATAACATAAGAAAGTAGGCTACTATGAAATAATATTATATACTTTTTATTTACATACTAAGTAATGAAATAAACAGAATATTGAAAAGATAATTAAATCCTTTTAGTCTTAATAACTGGGCGCCCTAACAGAGATAAATAACTGTGCGCTAAAATATCATGTCGACTTTATTACTTCCTCCTTTATAATTACCTACACCATAAAACAGAAATACTGATATATTGTATCCAATCTTAACGGACTGCGTGTAATCTTCCCGAAAGGTACTCCTAGAGGAATACGTTGCTAGTGTATTCCCTCACTTCGTCAACGAGGATATCAGATCCCGCGGGGGCCATTGAGCTGTTCTAGACCCCAGGCGCGTGTCCGTAAGGCTAAGGTCAAACTGTTAGTGGCACGTTGAAAGGTTAGCGGGTAACTAAGATACCAGCGAGCCGATATGCGAACGTGGCCACGACATTTACGTTGCTTAGAACAACCGCCTTGTTAATCTCTTGGCATAAACCTACCTCCTAAACTAATATTATAAATTCGAATGTTAGTTTGTTTGTTACCCTTTACGCCTAAAGTACTTGACCAATCATCATGTAAGTTTGCATACACGTTTTCAAGGTTACAGAAAAGAGCATAGGGTACCATTCATCTAGAAAGAAGCACTCCGGAGAGTTACAAAATTATTTAAAAGCGGCTAAAATCTACGGGTAAAATCTAGTAGTATTATTAGCGTTGTATACAATGTTGGGCACGGGCAGCTCAGTTTTAGCAGGGCTAGGCCATAGTCCACCATGCTGACCCAGTGCGGGTGTGCAGACTTCACACGTCTTCTAGAACTGTATGTATGAATAACTCTCAGACATGCAGGTTTCTTCACGATGTATTACTTCACGCAAGCATTAAAGCAAGCGTTAATTAACTATTTAATTCGCATATACATAACTTCGGAAAGTTAGAAGTTAGCCTACTCGAAATCTCTGCGTGGTCCGTACCGCCGATCATTGTACAAAATGTTATTAGATTTTTCTGATCGTTATTTCTGAGCATTTCTCAGTGGCAGCACAGAGTCAAGAAATGTGCAGTCTTTCTTTTAATAACTGTAGAAATTCCTGGCGTTAATAGATGCACTGTTTTGACGCCAATTGCCGTAACTGCGACGAGACAGCTATCTTGTTTGTAGTTTTACTTTTGAAATAATATTGCCATGTCCAATTATAAAAGCACGGTATAGCGAGACTTTGATTTTCACAAGAAACAAATAATAGTGTGAGAAGCTGTAGTATGTGTTTTAGATTTTCAATGTTTATATATATATAGTCCTTCTCATCGATTTCGATGACGGCGAAGTCGCGACCTCAAAAGTCCTGGATCTTTTTTTTGATGAGCTCTAATATGGCTTGCTAGACCAAACTTGGTCTTAAAAGTCCTACGGCAGCTGTGGCAGTAGAGTTGGCCTGCACTGTTGTACGTTTACGTGTAGGAGTGTTTAAGTCTTTCTTCAAGCTACTTGAATTACTTAAACTAGAATAGGTAATGTTTACGTTCTTTGACACAGCATTTAACATATTTAGTATTTATATAATGGACTGCTTCTTAGGTTTCGAAGCATATAATTACGGTTAATAGAAATGCCTTGGGTCCAATTCTCGGATTAAAGGGTTAATTGATACCACATATACTACATGGTATTCTTTGACGATTTACAAATTATGAACCAAATGTATTCAGTGGTTTAGCCACAGGACATTTTTTTTGTTTTCATAATATAGAACATCATGTGTAATGCAGAGATAAACGTCAAATACCTCAAGCAGCGATATTAAAACAAAACAAACAAACGAAAGAAACACAAAAAGAAACAAATATAATAATCATCTTGTGACGAAAAGAAATAGGTTAGTGTGTGCTTATTACAGTGGTGTTCCAATTTGTGTCTAATTTTATTTTATTTATTTTGTTCAAAAAACTCATTTCTTAATTTCTGCAAGAATTGGTATTTTGTTTATGTTAATCGTCTTATATCAACCAGCTTAAGGCAGTATATCATTTAATGTGATAAGTTTCGTGCCACTTTGTATAATTGCTGGAGAAATGTCTGCGTAATAAAACTCTGCTTAACTATACGAATAAGTTCATGTATGTTACACAGCTTAAAACCGTCTTCATTAGCGTTGGCCCAAGTACAACTTTCTTTTATCAGTTTTCGTCTGGATCTTAAAATATCTGGCAGAGCCGGTAATGTTCAGAACTTGTGCAGTACTGCATGAAATTTTAGTGTAGTCGGGTCTAAATCGAGCAGCAAAGTGGCACACGTGTAGGAGCGAGTTCCTAAGTATCGTCTCCGATACCTTCATTATGCCGCGCCAGAGGGAAGCTGTATGAAATATAGCTTCGAAGGGGGAAACTGTATCTGCGAGCTACGATAACACGGATACGGGGGGCCGATGAGTTTGGCCAACGTTGGCTATGTTGGTGAAGTTGGGGAAAAATTTGTTCTTGTTTTTGGGTATTAGTATAAAACAACGCTAGTAAAATTCTTATGGTTTTCGTTGGTACAGAACAACGGAAAAGTTAGTTCGATGCGACGGTTTGTAATAATACGTAATCTGTATCAAGTATTTTTATAAATAATTGATAGCAAAATGTTTTAATAAATAACTCAAAGCGATTGCTTTAAGTTTTCGTTATTGCTTAACAGAATAATTGAAATTGCAAGCTGATTAGCTTGCAATTTATTCTGTTAACAATGCTATTTCGTGGCTAATATCAATAATAAAAAGTAAAAATCAGTTTTTATTATATCTATTAGTTATACGATAAGTTATGACTGCACGCATTATTTGATCTTGTATTTTAAAATCTACGATGTTCAAGCAGCAAAGAGAAGCTGATTGGCTTTTGAAGTAAATCAAATGCAACAGGCAATTATAAACTCGTAAAAGTTACGTCCGGAAAACATTAAAAATTATTATATTATGTCGAATGAACCTTATTGCAGTTTTACAGGCTCGTAAAGTCCAGTTTCAATTACTATGTTCTTCAATCTTCTGAGCCGTGTGCCTCAAACGATGTCCCGTTGCGATTACGACATGAACAACTTGATAAAGGCATTAAAATATGCAAGTAACCGTCTTGGAAGCTCTTTATAACCGGTTGTCTAATTAGTGGCAAAATTACTAGTCGGCACAAAGCAACCCCTCGCTATTATATCGTAAATAATAACGGTTTGGCTGTAAACGTACTCGTTATAATGAAAATGTTGTGCACAAAAATATTTCTTGCATATTTGTACTTGTAACCTGAGTAAATGTGCAAGAACTGAGATCATAAGAAATTCAACGGGCATCCAAATTTTAAGAGTTCGTTATTTAAATTTTGATAATACACATAAAGTGCGGCTAATTAGTTGTTATTTATACATTTTGTTCCTGTTTTACAGTTTTGTGTCAAATTATTAATAATATAATCTATAATTATATTTAAAGAAAACAAACTTTGCACGCTTTTTAAGCATATAGCGCGCTCGAAATAGTGTAAGATTTTTTCTAATAGTGGTAATTTATTTATTTGTTGAATTTAATTATTTAAATAAACAAAAGCAATAATAATAATTCACAAATTAGCTAATTTTAAAAACCTTACTGTATAAAAGTAAAACTAAAAGAAAAGGATCAAAATATAGGACTGTAAAATTTTGTAAAATATATCTGTTTTTATTTTTACTAATTAAAGTTTATATGGAAAAAGAATGCAGAATAAAATCGGAAAATAAAATAGCCGTTTTTGTTTGCTTTATTTTCGATCTCTGGGCAAATAATGAAAACGCATAATACTCCAACTATTATTATGTGCTACGGAAAATTAATCCAACTTATTGCCGTCTATCAGGCACAACGTGAAACTGATTGTTGCATTGATAGTGTCCTCCACCTAATTGTACCACTTGCAATCATATTGAAGATGTACAACATTGATGGAGTGTGTCCGTAATAAAAATGAACGCGAATCGCTGTTGAACGAATTCAAATTAAATAGGATATGTGTAGGTTTAATTCAAGACCAAAATCGGAGGAGGGTCAAAAATATGCGATTTAGTATCGGTTGCTCAACAGTGATTCGTCTCATTTATAATAGTTAATTTCGGAGTATTATTTTAATTGTTGTAAATTATGTATTTACATTGTAATAAGTTATGATGGGATAGACATATCCGATAAAGTATAATATACAGAATAGAACCCAAAATAAAATAAAGATGAAAAAAACAAAAATTTATAGTGTCCTACCAGAAAATGCTAATAGCACCTTACTTGAAACAGGAACCGTACAGCTCTCGTGTTTGACCACGCCGCGCGACAATCAGGCAATGCAAGATAAATACCATTTCTGGGTGAGCTACCGAGTAGAATCCATTCCTTTCGTGTGCACAGTTGCGGCGACACTAAATCACCGATGTGTGTACAAACCTTTGCCAATCTACAAACAAGTAATTGAGCTGCAGTGATTTTGTGCCGAATGTGTTCTTGATAGGAAGCGAAATCTTTTTGTTACATTGTGATTTATAAAACTCAACTTCTACTAAGATTTCGGAATCTTTTTGAGTTATAGTTATATTGGTTATTTGCCTGCGGCTTCACTCGCTTATATGAAGGTTAGGTTAGAAACAGTTCATATTTCCGGATGAAAGGAAAGTACCATGAATTTTTCTGTTCCTCTGACATCGTGTATGCGAAATTTCATAATGATCACTCGATTAGTTAAGGCGTGAAAGCGTAACAAATAAACAAACAAACTCACATTCGGGTTTAATATTAGTTTAGGGTTTCGCTCAGAAAAACAATTTCTGTTTTCGAGTGAAACCGCAGAAAAAACTAGTATACATACATACCTATAAATTTATTTTAATACATTTTATTTAATTTATTTTTATTACATATAATTTATTATATTAGTGGTCTAGATGACTAATGAAAATTCTTGCGATCTTCATTAGTCTTATATATATATATCTTATATATACATATATATTGGTTCATTCATTCCGAAGATTAAGCCTGTACAACACCCAAAACCAATAACTAATTATTATCTATTTATCTGTATTATATCAAAAACTACTTAAGTTAATAATAGGATTCATCTCAATATTAGAAATAAACACATTCATTATGTATATTATATTACTACCTGACCCGCGCGACTTCGTCTGCTTCACATAAGAGATTTTCCAACATTTTTCATTTATGCTCCGCTCCTATTGGTCGTAGCCTAATGTTATATAGCCTATAGCCTTCCTCGATAAATGGGCTATCCAACACTGAAAGAATATTTTAATTCGAACCAGTAGTTCCTGAGATTAGCGCGTTCAACCAAACAAACAAACACATAAACAAACTAACTCTTCAGCTTTATAATATTAGTATAGATAATATCTCTATACGATACAATTATAATTTATAGCCCAGCAATTCAAGTTCTGTATATTCCTAGTAACATTTAACACAGAGCAATATATTCTAAGCGTTCTACCCACATTACTATCGCGAAATTTTCATTTTGTGTTAGCAAATACATTCGGTGTTAATTAACAAAGAGAGTCCAAGTAATGTATGCAAACCTGAAGTAGTGTTTGTAAGTAGGTAAGTACATTATGTAGGAATTACTCAACGTGTGAGAGGAGACAGGTGCTTTTAGCATTTTGTGAAAATATTATGTTTTGGATATGTACGTTTTGGAAGAAAGTATACTGGCATTTTTGCTGGGAAATATGCAGCAACTAGACGGAGAAACAACTTTTTTTTTTAAACAACAGAGGTATAGAACACGCATATAACCCGCCTGATTAATGGTTAAACATCGATTATACCATAGCTATAAACATCAAAGTAGATAGGTACCTCGATACCATTTCACGTAAAGATGTGTGGAGAGCACTGCTCGTGGACTTCACGACTGCTTACCATCAGGCGCAGTGCAGTTATTTTAATAGGCAACAATAGCAAAAAGAAAACTACTATAGGTAATCGGTCCATTTTTCTCTATTTGTTATTTAATATTGTCTTATGTTTACTTTATACATTGATATTACACTACTTTATACGGATTTTATAGCGTTTTTTTTTTAATTCATTTAAACAGTAGTTAGTCACAGCGCTTAACAATAAATAATAATAATAATAAATATAATAAATATTCTACCACATACACACAACACCATCTAGCCCAAACTAAGCAGAGCTTGTACTATGGGTACTAGACAATGGATAAACATACATATATATATATACAAAATTATGTAATAATAATGTTTTAAAAATTAAAACCGCGATAAAATCCGTTTAAAGTAGTTTAATTTCAATATTTGTTATTTATTAAAGAAATATGGCGTAACAGTACGCGTGCTATGTGTTAAATAAATAACACAATTAATATACAGTCTTACATTTCCCTTATCTTAAACATTTAAACTTAATTACTTTAGGTACTAAACGCAAATAATATTAACATATAGTGCGTTAATTATTTTTAACGCACTTTATTGGCAACCGATTGAGATTAAGTGCGTCAAGAAAGTTAAATTTTGAATAGTGTTCATTAATGATTAGTAAACACTAAGGATCCAATCACTTAACTAATTAAGGAATCATGTCAAACGTTTACAAATGAGCGCAATAACGACGGACGTTGACAAACGACATCTCCATCAGATGTTTAGACCGAGGGGTGTGGGGTTCGAGTCCCAGCTGCGCACAGATGCGCGGCTAATTGCTCGATCAGTGTTACAAATTACTATTAGTTATGTAAACTAATTAGTTTTATGAATGTAGCTTTTTTTAAGCTATTGATTTTTTGATAGTTAGTTAATGTTTGTTTGATCAATAATAATGTGATACGAGACCTAGTGGGAGACCGTTGGACAGCCACGCAGCGGTCTCTAGTTCAATCCCTGACTTTAACTGCGCACATCTCTGACTTTTCTAAGCTATGTGCGTATTAAATATTTTATTATCGCTAGCGTAAACGGTAAGACAAAACATCGTGAGAAAACCTGCATGTCTGAGAGTTCTCCATAATGTTCTCGAAGATATGTGAACTCGTGGGGAACTATCTTACACGGAGAAGAGCGCCGTGCCCAGCAGCGGGACCGTTTAATACATAGCTGATATTATTTTATTGATAAATAAAAATATGATAGGAATGTGCTGTTGGTGCTGTATCATAATTATGCGTTACTTATTAGCTGTTACCCGTGACTTCTACCGCATGGAACTTAAGAAAAATGTGTTTGTTGTAGATATTTTATCTAAAATAAATGTAACGTAAGTTACTCTTTATGACATCAGCGACCTGACAGTGAAACTCCCGTCAAAATCGATCAAGCCGTTTCAGAGATTAGCCGGAACAAACAGAGAGACAAACGTTTTAAAAATTGTTGTTTTTTATAAGTACCGTATATATGCATTTAGTAAAAAGCTGTTTTTTGACATTATAAACAGACACATCAATTTTATTTATTTGTATGTTTAGATGTATATTTGTGAATATAATCGAATAAAACTCAAAAACTTGAATTCATTTGTGCAACGCGATCCAGTATGAGATTCGCCTAAGAAAACTACTAATAAATTAAAATTGTAGGGTGGTCGAAAGTTTAAAAGAGGGATAATGTAAACTAAAAGTAAGTTGTATCAACAGTGAGGTTAGTTGGTATAATGGATGAGTTTTTCTTCAAACTAGTAATTGGATTGATATTAGGTAAACTTATTTAGTTAGGTTGTTTTAAAGCCAGTAATTACAGTAAAAGTTAAGTTGTTGAGCTGTAACTTTGGCTTAAGTTATAAAATTTCTTCGTCTTTCTTATTCAAATATTGAGTCAGTGGTTTATATATAGGTATATATACTTTTTATAATATAGTACTTAGCGATAAATTTCTGCCATAATACTATTGAGTAAGTTATATTCGTTCAGAATCACGTCAATTCTTCGGCGCAGTAAAGATTAATTTTTTTTTTGGTGCGAACAAATGCTTATGAAATAAAATAAATTTTTGCATTTGGAAAAACTAGTGGTAGCTCAGTAGTAGAATACTAAACCGTAATATTGAATATGACCGTCATTAAATAAAAAATGTATATTTTAGCTTTCTGTACTCCTTCTCCATATAAACTTTAACTCCGTCCGCGCAATATGTTTATAAAAAATTATCTTAAGGTATTAATATATAGATTATTACTTTATAAAACAGATACAGTCTAAATATATTTTAATAGAATAAAATACATCTATGTATAATCAATTATTTCTAAATTTTCTCATCCTGATAACCCAGATTCCCTATAAACAAAATTAGCTCACTCAAAAACTCCGTAAAAAGAAACACTTTATTCAAGGCGTTTCGTTAAAAATCTGCGGCTGCGGGTAACTTTGATTGCGGAGGCGGAGGTAATGACGCCCGCGCCCGCCGCGAATATAATAAACTTGCCAATTTGTACCCGCACCCCTCCACAGAAGCCACGTTGAGAGTGATTCACACTACACCGTAACGGGACCGGAACGACTCTTAGTCATAGATCTGATCGGTCGCTGCCACTGCGACGGTTAATGTGATATCCATCCCGGTGGTCGCTGGTGTAGTTTTAGTTATAGAGACTCACTCATTGTTCAAAGCAGGAGTGGTAGGTGTAGGTCGGTAGCATCCGGGAAGTTCGATCTATCTCCAGGTGAGCCTGACATACCCTTTACGACCAGCTTTTGCCTGCGAAAAAAGAAACGTAAATAGCATTCCACCACTTTAAAAAACGAAAAGGTTCTATACCGGTATCGGAGCCAAAAATTTGTGCTATCCACAAATAGTGTGACTTTTCCCGTTGTTTGATCGTATGGAAAGTCTCCGGCGGCAGAAGAAATATTCATAGTACGAGAGTAATCTAAAAAATAAATAAAATAGAACTTATAGAATGATACAATGGTACAAGTAGTTTAACATATCAGCTTCGTTTATTATAGTTCAGACAACAATAAGCAAAAAAATGTGACGTGGTCTTGTAACTACATATGTATGTATATGAGAGGCAGCGCACACCGGATGCCGCGCGCATGCTTGAGATGCCGCTTTAGGCTGGAGCAGCCTGAGGCGCGTGTTCTTGCCAGTATCCTTAATTCCTTATGTTTCTGATTACCGTTAGGCAGACATGTTCAAAGTGTTATAATGACGTAGTCATTTGGTTTGCAGGAGTTCATCATCATCAGTCCCAATCTGACATAATCCACTGATAGGCAAAGGCCTACTTTTCTGCTAAGCTGCTAAGCTAAAGCTAAAAACTTACATCAGGCGTCCTATCAGTGCAGTTAAACTCACTGCTTTAGAGTTACTTAAATTTCCTCATCCGTACATATTTTTTCAACCCGATCTCTTTTTCTCGGTGCCTTCACGTAACTGTATAATATGAACGACCCCTTAACCCGCAAGCGCCAGTGTTGCCCACTCACACTTACACCATGTGTATTCTCCCAAAGTTTAACTAGGTGGAAATGTTGGTTGCTTTGAGTTATTTAGCCAACGGCAACAGGTGGATTGTGCGGATGGTTGTAAACAAAGAGAACTTTCGTAAGTTATAATTCCTTTATTGCTGTTTTGTTTGAAACTCGCCTGTGACCTGTCAATTAAGGCCTCCCTTCGATTTTGCAGACGTTATAAACAATGGGGGCTCTTACTAGTAACCCCACGCTCCGACACCCGTGGCTTTCACCATCATTTATAATACTTAAATAAAAGCACTCGAATAAATCATACCACAGCGTTCTATTAAAATAAATCTTTCAAAGTAAATCCCCCATTTCCTCAAAATAAAGTATCTCTATTGAAATATTTGACAACTTAGTTGTTGTGTAGATGATTTCTGCTATGTGTGGGTACACTAATTCCTGGGAATGGCAACACCGCGTCGGTCCTAATTAAGAATAGGCCACAGGAAGCAGCGCTTAAAACGTAAGGTCTGCCAGAATGGGAATCTTCATATTATGCAAATTTTATAGATTATGTTGTTCCTAATTTATTGAGGCACTAATTTCAGGCGATGAAACGTACCTCCGTGAGAATTAATCACTTTTACGGCTTAAGTTTACGTCTTGTTTAAAGATTAAAGTCTTGTTTGAATAATTTGTCGCTATACTAGTGGAATGTTTTCGGTTATCTTTCCATATATTTCGTATATTATACCGCATACATTAATCCTAAAATATAATATTTCTTTTATATTATAATTTTTTTCATACGATGCTTGGCTTCCCATGAATAAGTGCTTATTATGACTGAACTTACATAAGCTGTAATATAAAATTCGGTTGGTAATTTTCTTTTCCAGCGCGCCAAAGTTGAACAAACCTCCAGGAAAAAAAACGCAGCAGCTCGCATTCATATTGAAATTGGTTTGTTATTATATCGCTCGCTACGAATCACTAAAATAGGTTTACAAAATGTGCTCTGTAATATATGGAGCAAAGTCAGTTAGACGAGCTGGACATGTACACAATAAAATTTAAAAAAATACGAGAATGACAGCAGTTTCCATTCTCATTCAACTTTTTTGTTATTATAGACACGTCCGCCTTGACTCGTTAAGAAAGGATTTTGAAAATGTGTTCCACACAGGTGTAAAATGTGGGACAAAGTTTGCTACTTTGTTTTAATATGCGAGCAAAACTTCGGGAATACAGCGTTGCATGAACGTTATATTCTAATTAGTCGAATAATTCACTTGATATGGTAAAATAGCGCTTCTAGCTGCGCACTCTAACGTAAATGGACTACATTTTCGATTTCGATTCGATTCGAATAATTTAATCATATCTCGCATCGGCGATATTAAAACTATCGTAATAGATATTGTATCAAATAATTTATCTCTATTTTACGTGCGGAAATGAAATAGTTCCCAGTGCGATCGTTCGGAAATTGAACTAATAAATGAATTGAGTTATAAATAGAGTTGTGAAAAACAATATAATTGAAACCGATCGCAAATATTGCAGCTAGCAGACTATATTTTGTGATCGTGTTGGTGTTTTATGTAAACCGTACTATCAATTTTATTGATTTAACAAGTCTATAAAATATAAATCCCGTGAAATTGTGAAGATGGTTTAAGTAATGTATAAGGGAAAGAAACGACTTTTGAATTATACTGTAATTTGTATGTATGTTATAAATTAAAACTATTTGTGTTTGGTGGTCTTGGACTACCGTCCAGTGGCGTAAGCATGCTGTCTATTGCGAGCTGTTGGGTTTGTGTCGCGTGTAAATAGAGATATTTCTTTGATAATGACAGAAAAGGACAAGGGTACCTCCCTTGTCCTTTTCTGTTCCCCTGACAACGTGTATGCCATACTTCATGATGATCGGTTGAGTAGTTAAGGTTTGAAAGTGTAACAAACAAACTCAAATTTATTTACGGATTTGGGGGCAAACCAGCAGACGGTTCGCCTGATGGTAAGCGATTACCGCCACCCATGGACACCCATAACACCAGAGGAGTTACAAGTGCGTCGCCGGCCTTTTAAAAATCTCTCTCTTTTCTTGAAGTGTTGAAGTTCGTATTAGTCCGGAAGACCGCAGGCGACAGCCCATTCCACAGTTATACTTGTAAAGTTCTACAGCTATTTTACTTTCAAAACAAAATGAATAAGGGAATAAATCCATGAATATAAAATACGTCAAATGTCTGAAACAATGATTGTTTATTTATATTTTAATTCTCATAAACGTTTCAAGTATGAATATTACTATGTTTATTTATAAATACCTAATAAAATGATTCATATTATTTTGTAATAATATATAAAAATGATGTCAGTGTCAGACTCACGAGTTTAGCTGACTGTACAACAATTTATTAATATATCTAATAGAGTGTTGTACAGTCAGCTAGACTCGTGAGTCACTGAACATTTAAAAGATTTCAATGTTTTCTGTAATTCAAAATAATATTAATTCTCATGTTTTACAGCAGTAATAATTTAATAGTTGCTAATTTTAAGAAAATTCGGATTTATCTTAGAAAATGTTGATTCATAAAATAGTGTAATGTATTTTACTGTAGTCGCATAAGTTTCGTTGTGTAACACACAATATCTATATATTAATACGTGAAGCAAAAACTTTGTACCCCTTTTTACGAAAATTCCGCGGACGGAGGAGTATGAAATTTGGCACAGTTAAAGTTTATGTGGAGAAGGAGTGGCGAATCCTAATCCTATTATAAAATATGCATTAGAAATACATTAAATTAATGAAAAATCACTACACGCACACAACCATGCATTTGACACATGCAGTCGAATCGCGTTCGTATTATTTCGGCATTGTTCGTCTGACGTCGTACAATTCTTCGTAACTATGGTTACATATACCTTATTTATATGTCATAAAGAAAAAAGGAAACAAAGTAGCAAGCTTATGAATGTCGTCATATAAAGAGTATAGTTAAGTAAATAATAATTTGTTTGAAAAGATAGGTACAGTCTGGGCGAAATCTAAATGAAATGTGATTATAAGGTTAAAGTTCAGGACAATAAAACCTTAATAACAATCAAACTTAAATTCTAAATCAATTATGATCGAATTTTTACCACTAGGCGACCGCTAGTAATATTTAAATCGCCATTGTAATATCTATCAGAATGGCGGTTTATTTATGTGATCCGTCGATTCCTTAGTCTATTTATATTTTGAGTATTATAATCAATCGACAATTCGTTTATTATCGACGTGTCTACAATTCGAAATATTTATACAACTTTTCTGTTTCCAGATAACATCAGATTTTCGGGGAAAATAAAGGTAAGATATAAAGTCATATAAATATAATACTATCGTAATGCTTATACAATAACTGTAGCGTAAAGAACATCTCGCTTGTCTTATAAACAGTATAATGAAACAAAGATGCTTTCATATCGCTTACAAAAACATTGGGCAAGTCTAGGACTTACATTATTCATAGCGGAGCTACAGCCACTGGATGCTACACGTTTCCATGTATTTGTGTTAGAGGAAACAACGTGTATACACATGATAGTACATTTTATATGTATTAAGCTCTTTTAAGTTTGAAGTACTAGCTTATGCTATAACTAAAAGTATTTATCTTGGTAACGAAGACCTTATTGAAATTAAACTAACAGCAACAAAAATACGCCGGTTAGAAGATCTACAAACTAAGCGCGCAAGATATGTAACATCTTTAAATTTCTTGAAGAGATGTCGTGATCACAGTCTCATTCCTACGTGTGTCAAGATATCAGCCAAGAAAGACATACGAGGAAGCGCTAAGATCTTAAAACAGGCAAGAAAAAAAAAAAAAAAAACCGTATATAGTAGTTTAATTTCAATGAATAACATTCGCGTAAACAGAAGACAACGAAGACCTTAGTTTAAAAGCAGCGCAAGTTTACTACGTAAAGAAGTGACACTCACTCGCTAGCAGTACGTCTGGCAGTACTACGTCATTCGATTGTCACTGCTCGCGCGCGATCAAGAAGTACTCAAACATTGCTTACGTATAGTAGTGTCGTTGTCTCGCTCGATGAGTTAAGCACTACTACGATCATTGGTTAAGTGCTTCCGTAATAGTGGTAGGTAATTTAATTGGGCCACTTGTATGAAGTGTCGGATGTGTGACATTTCATTCCGTTTGTGTTACATAAACTTTTGGTGCTTGTACACGACACAATTATCTGTCGCTATCACTGGGCTTTCAATAAAACTATATTTAAGGGCCTTCCTATATCAAGGGATCTTAAAGTTTAATTTTCACATATGTATATTTTGTTATTTATTCAAGGAATATACCGTAGATAACTTGTTTCAGTTTGCCAAATTGTCATCATACTACGCGGTCTTCTCTTTCGTTATACCATAATTATAGGTAATAGCAAACTGAACTATTCTAAGGAATCTTAATTAATTATAAGTACTGCTGGCTATCGCACTGAACGTATTACCTTAAAATCATTGGTTACCCCGAGGTGAGAGTCAAGAATCATAAATTACAAAATAAACGAAATCCAGCTTGGAAAAACAAAAAGTCTCGTACAAGTGCATTTACTTTTCCTTATTTTCTACGAGAAATGGTTGGTTTAAATTAAACAGTGCCTGGCAACAGGAAACAAAAATGTAATTCGGTGGAATTAAAACTTACATTTAAAAGGCGATGTCGGCGTTGAAACGGATTAAAGGATCCGAGGCAGCGAACCCAGACGGCATTAGAGTGTACAGCGATTTCTTCTAAGGAAAACTATTTTGCTCAAACCTTTTTACCGAGCTCGACTGCACGCATTTTATCTTTGGTGCGCCATTCATTAGTGCAAGTTGTTAAAGATTAGTGGTACCAAATCGTATTACGGCAAAATAATTATAAGTTTAACCAAAATCGGATTAGCAACTGTTGCAAACAATTTATACATACAATAAGTGTGTTTGTGTCATCCATGAACCAATTCTAATATCACATTCTATAGTTTAACCAGTTATTTATTTAAAAACTTAATTTATCATTTAATGTTTGTTTTAATGAGTTGAACATAAAAAACAATAGATAGAGATCCTACTTTTTGGTTGTGCATATTAATATTTAATTAAATTAGGAAATTGAACGGTATTGCATAAAATAATAATCACAATTATTGTTAATAACTTAAAATACAAAACAAATTTCTTTGATCCCATCAACACTTAAGCCTTAATTATAATTATCATTACAATTAAAAATACTTCCTCCAGAACTAGTTAATACTTGAAGCCGTCAGTCCCACGCGCATTAGCTTCAGATAGACTCAATCACTTTTTACAATCTGACATTTAAATAAGCGCCACTTACTCACTTTCTCTTGTAAAATACTCCCATGTCATTTAAAGTATTCAAGCGATTCAAACCTAACTAATATTATAAATTTGTCAACGCAACATTGACTGCATGGATGGCGTTGTGGGTTGAGGTCGCCTCGCCACTGCTACTACGTCGAGTGTTGTGGGTTCGAATCCCACACGGGACATAACTTTGTGTGATTCACAAATGTTTGTTCCGCGTCTGGGTGTTCTTTGTGTCCATTGTTTGAATGTTTGTAAAGACCCCCACGAAACAGGACCTATACCTAGAGCGGAAGACGTCGTTAAAAAAATACATGATAGTTATTAACTACTTACGCGAAAAGGGCGCATCGAAAGTACTGCTCCGTTTCCGCGGCTCATGTTACGCCTATGTTACTTATTGATAAAGTAGCTTCCTAATGGTAAAATAAGAATTATTAAAATCGGTCTAGTAGTTTTTGAGTTTATCCCTTACAAACTAAAATACAATTATTTTCTTTTTATCATATTAGTGTAGCTACAAAAGGATAATTCAAGCCCTACGAACGCCATAGCCTAGTAGGTCTGTAGGTATATAACGGTAACCGCTTATTATTAGACAAGATACTGGTTTCCTTCGCAGCGTAAATAAAAGATAGCTAAGTGCTTTTATGTGAGAGGCAAATAGGGCATTGTGGAAAGTCGAAGGGGTCACTTTAATTCTAGAAAAGTCTAATAAAAATAGCCGTGTGTCGTTGTAAGTGTATTGTTTTAAACCTTTTGCACTCTCTGTCATTCTTCCTCTCTTTCTGGCTGTCTCACACGGTGGTGAGTCATCCTACTTTATTTAAGCTTGCCACATTGCTATAACCTTGGCAGCCTGCACTATCTCATTTCTGGTAACACTAGATTTTTCAATCTTGTCTAGGATCGGCCTCTGGATAACGCGTCACACGATTGCCTTAAAAAAACAAAAATCAAGTCAAGTGTCGTCATTTGATCGAACCGGTCATTGGGCGACATTTGACGCCAAAATTTTCTGCGCCTAGCGTCTGGGCGCATGTCGCGTGACAGGTCTGACTGGAGCCTTTAAAAAGTTATCTTAATATGGGTACAGAAGTTCACGCTAAAATACTGACAGACCACATGAACTATTCTCTAAACCGGGGCTTTCACGCCACGGATGGCATACTGGTTTAATGTGTGATCCACAAATTATTGTTCATAGTCTGGATGTTTTCCTCGTGTCCGATGTTTGAATATTTTTATAGTCCCTAGTGATACATTATTCTTATTGTGGAAGATACTTATCTTATGTTTTAACAAACTTCTTTTCTTTTTTGTGCGATTTAAAAATAGTGATTTTTGTGTCCGTTTTTTGAATATTTGTAAACTCGCCCGCGACACAGACATCGTTCTTAAACCGTCAATTGTGATTTGAAAGCAAAGAAAGTAACCTGAACTTTAAATCACCAAGTTACTTAAATAACAACGAACAGCAGTTTCTACGCTTAAATCTACCAAAGGATCACATCTCGTGTTCATACGTTACGGCTGATGTACAGTCAGCGCCATAAGTAGTTAAACTTTAACTTTGTAACAGAATTTTATAAATTTAAATTTACTTATTATTGTTCTATAATAATGCATTGCGATCATCATCATCCTAAGTGGTCGCCATTGCGTCTGTACCGAGTGATGTGGGTTCGATCACACATACTTGTTATATCCACAAATAGTTGTTCCGAGTATTGGTTTGTGTTCATTTGAATATTTGTAAGCTCCCCACGACACAGGCTTTATTCCTAGTGCGCGAGTAGTCTTTAAACAAAAATGAAAAAGATGAGGTTACTATTCTGCCGTCCATTGACTAAAAGGACGTTACAGGCTATGTAACTCATATGGCTTGAAGTATTGTTAGTTAGCGGACGGCAGTATTATTCTGTACGACAGAGAAGTTCAAAATCTCGGGAACGTCTATCGGATGAAGCCGCTGTCTGTATCTTGAAAGCTTGAACTTGCGAACAGTTGATTAGATAACCGTGTTACAATCTATTAGAATGAATCGCTACATCACAGATAGGCGCTAATCTTACAGCATCGGGACCGCTCAACTTTGCTTCACTTACATATTACATGCAAATTGTTTAATACTACTATATCCGGTTTAGTTTACTCGTGAGTATAGTTAAAACGATATTACTAATATTGTCTTCTGTTTACGCGAATGTTATTCATTGAAATGAAACTACTATATACGGATTTTATCGCGTTGTTTATTTAGCACTGTATTACAAAATTTTGAAAATATTACACTACTACTACTTACTATTGATTTTATTTTACTAATTTATAAGCTAATAAAAATATTTAAACTATTAAATCTATTTATTTTTGGTCTACACTTTCCCCGACGTTTCGGTTGCTTTTCAGCAGCCATGGTCACGGGGAGACTAAGATGGTAGTTACCTAAATGTATGAATAATTTTTGACTTTAAAATTGTCTGAAAATATATAGGACCTAAACAATTTGTTGTTGCAAGCCTTGAGTGCCCTATGGAATACTGAAAGTATAATATTATGCATCAATGCCTACTAAACCATTGTAGGTACGGACAGGCGTTTATGGTTTGAACAAGGGGAAAATGATATATTATAGTAATATTTTATCTCCCTTTCAGCATAAATAAATATAGGTACATTCACATTGTAATAAATATCTACTAATATTAAAAACAGGTATCGCTAGGTTTCTGTACCTACTAGGTACAATGTTTAAGAAGGAACTCTTATGGCGTGGCTTTGTCTATCTGTCCGTCTGTTTATCTCAAGAACTTCTTACGCTATTGCCTTCTAATTTGGAATCCTTAGTTACAAATCGCGCTTATCCAACTTCATTGGAAACTATATTTTGCCCGCGGCTTCGCTCGCATAAAAGTAGAAACAATTAAATTATGTCTCATATTAGCGCAGTTTTCAACAAGGAATTTAAAAGCTTGTTTCAAGAAATATTATTATTATTGATATACATACAAACTTAATTATGCGGTCGGTTTTCAAGCGATGTGGATTGAATTAAATAAATTATATGTTCTTCAAAGGTACGGAACACTCGGTGCAAGCAATCAACTCGCCTTTGAGTAGCGTTTTATGTAGATAGAGTATGATTATTAAAAAAACTATCACACACCCGAGGGGGTGGGTGTGGCTGTTGTGTAGATTGACATAACTCTCGAATTCCACGGGCGGAAGCTGGTCAAGAAATAAAACAAAAATAATGTCTAAAATAAATAAATGTCGTTAATAATTAATAAGCATTCAGCAAGCAACTTTTAGATCTTACTGATTTCGATTATGTCGTTGGTAAAGAAATGTTTTCAGTATTCAATTTCCCTTCTTATGTTTTTCTTCAAGTTGTAATCCGCTTGTTTAGAATAATGAGGCGTTGCCATGGCTTATAATAAGGTTTGGCATAAACATATACTTATGTATACGTTTATCCCTTTATCACATTTTTTTTATGTAAAACTAGATACGTTATATGTACGATTTATTTGTGAATCAATAATAAAGATAAATTATGTAGCTTCAAATATCTTCTACAATAAACACTTAAAAATCCGTACACGGAGGGCGCAGTAGTTTAATTATTCGTCTGGTTGCTGCCATACTTGACTGTCGTTAGTTTGATTCTTAATAATGAATACTTACTCTTCAATCTTAAGTGCTATATATGTACGAGGAGTTTTGCAACCACAAGTCTCTCAAGCTGATTGTTTTTACTGCGCGCCTTTTAGATCCTTCTCTTTAAAGAAAAATAAACGTATCTTTCATCCCGAGGATCAAACCGAGATCTAGCCAACTTACGATGACAGGACCAACAAGATGGGTTCATTACAACTTATGAAAACACTGTCCTTAATATTAAGTGTCATATCAATATAGTGGGACATCCATCATCGCGCAGATGCGGGCTCGTCGTCTCATATTGCATAATTACAGGATATGCTAATAATTGGCTAAAGACTCTAAAATTGGCTAAATTCCTTGTTATGTCTTGAGTGACTCGAAGGGTCTTAGTTTAAAAATAGTCGTCATGTTTATTAAGTGCTGTCGGACTACTCACGATTACTAGGCGTGAGAACAACTGTGAAATGCAAATAGATTAATTATACGGATGTGATGATTTGTCAGCGGTGAATATGGCAGTGATCTGTGCGTTCATCCGTATATTAGTTCCATGGTCGGTTTAGGAAAATGTGTTATAACGTTTTTGTGTAGAATGATTTCATTTTTACAGCAGTATAGGAAATGTTATATGGTGTAGTGCCATTATATTCATAGACTTAGAATATTTTCGCAACGTTAGTTATTTATTTCGATTATTCTGTGGATGCGATAATATGGTATCATTGGAATATCATGAAATTATCTTCGATATCGTTCGACCTCGCTACGTACATTATTAAGTGGTCGAAGTTACGCGCGTATATAATTGTTAATTATTGTTTATTTTAACGTTCAAATAAAAACAACATGGTAATATCCACATGTTGGGCATCTTATATCATATTCATAAAATATCCATGGATTCTACTAAACCTACCAGCGTAGCGTAGCGTAGTATTGTCTTCCTGAGAGGACGGCCATACCCTTACTCAGCTTTGAAACAGAATTGAAAAAATAACGTTAATAATCTTTTTAACGTAGATTAGAAAAGTAATAAACATTGTGACAAATTACAGTAGCAAAATATTTATGATATCATAGTGCTATTTGAAACACTTTAATTGTTATAACGTTATAAAATATTAATGTTTAAAATAATATTCAAATTAATTCATTAATGAATGTTACAACGAGTCACTAAAACCCTTAAAACGACGACCAGACGCGTTGTACGCAATGTTTTGATAATAAAACGCTCCGACTAGCGAAAATGTACGCAGCTATGCAGTCGCCGAACAGCTGCTAAATTCATGTATTCGCCATCCGACCGTATTTACGATGCCATAAAATGATAACTTGGGAGTTTAGCGCCTTCGCTTCGACGCCACAACACTAATACATGTAAATGGCAGTACACAGACTCATTATTATATGTTCGTATATGTGTTTTGGAGCAGGACGATCCCGCAAGAGGTGTTGCCTAAGTTTAGGTTTATATAGTTGGATTTTATTGTTTTATTCGGATGTTTAGTTGTTTATTGCTAAGCATATATTACCCGTAGTTAATTTGTTGAGGGAAATATGTTTTGACGGTTTAAATAAACCATCGTTGCCTAGCAGTACTTGAATCTGCGATCTTGACAAACCGTGACGTCGCTTTGATAGCTAGATCAAGGTTTTTTTGGTTTGCTAACAAATGTAACAATAATATAAATGCACAATTATATACAAGCACATAAGGTTTTAGGCAAAAAGATACACCCAATTACAAGCAAACATTACATGCACTAATACAGATACCTAACTTTACATATTTAAATCTACTGTGCGTGTATTTGTAATTAAACTCCTCCTAAACGGCTGGACCAATTTTGATGAAATTTTTTTGTGTGTTTAAATGGATTCGAGAATGGTTTAGACTAGGTTTTTTAAAATTTTTTTTTCGTGTGTACTGGACAACGTCTGTTGCGTCCGCTAGTAACTAATAAAAAAGTACAACTAAAACTTATAAACTAGTGAAATATTCAGTTTATTACTTTTCTTACTATTTTGCGAAAGTGAGTATAAGAATCTGCAAATATGTCGACAGAATCACTGGATACCTAGAGAAATTGATTAAAAAGCCTGTGTGCTTTGTATCTAAAGCGATGCTTCGCGTGGCGATTAAAAGTACAAATAGACGATCGAACATGCGGCTGTAAAACGCACGCAACGCACAGTATGTTGCAGACGGTGCTAGGGTGCGGTCTTCACATGACACGATCACACCACGGACCGTCATATAATTTTCTATTATTTTATTTTCTCATCGTATTGGTATTCATAGTAACTAGCGGTCGCCTAGTGGTCAAAATTCGACCATAATTGGTTTAAATGTTAAGTTTGATTGTTATTAAAGTTATATTGTCTATAGCGTTACCCTTACGATTATATTTTATTTAGATTTCGCCAAGGCTATACAGGTTAATTTACCTAACTTTTTCAAACAAATCATTATTTACTTAACTATACTCTTTCATTGACAATATTGCTGCTACTTTGATTTCTTTTTTCTTTATTACATATAAATAAGGTGTATGTAACCATAGTTACAAAGAATTGTACGACGTCAGACGAACAATGCCGAAACGTGCTGAAATACTACGAACGCGATTCGGCTGCGTATGTCAAATGCATGGTTGTGTGCGTGTAGTGCTTTTTCATTAATTTAATGTATTTCTAATGCATATTTTATAAAAATATTAGTATTCGCCACTTCTACTCCATATAAACTTTAACTGTGCCAAATTTCATACTCCTCCATCCGCGCAATTTTCGTAAAAAGGGGCACAAAGTTTTTGCTTCACGTATTAATATATGTATAGATAAAGTTCGGCGCACTGTGTGCCACACGATCGAATATGGTCTGAGAGCAGAACGCATTCGAGGTTCGGCCGTACCATGTTGGATCTCCTATTTGCACTTTTAAGAAGAGTTTCGGGAGCTAATATTTGCCCAGATTACCAACCATTCCTACCACTTCCTTATATCCTACCCTAGTTTGAGTGATATTTCAAACTATTCTAGGCTACGATACCATACTATAAGGTATGATTGGTCGTAAAAAAACACCTCAACAAAATTGCAGGTAACAGTTATATAGCAAAGATCTGTTTTCAACACTTTATAGAATACACGCGGTGTTAAGTTATATAAATGCCCTAAATTAGTTCTCATCTCCCCTCTACCCGAGCATTTTCGATGTTGATCGGTATAATGAAAGGGAAACAGATTAGATCAAATGGTAATATGCTCGTGTGTCTTATTTATTTAGCGTTATTACCTGCCTTCGGGCGATTGCTTCCGACTAGTCGAACAAGTCTATCCACTATAACAAATTGATATCCTGACTAATATTATAAATACGAATTTGAGTTTGTTTGTTTGTTACTCTTTTACGCTTTAACTTGACCGATTGTCTAAAATTTCACATATACATTGTCAGGGGTACAGAAAAGGACGTAGGATGTAGGACCTTCATCCAGGTAAACTACTGTTTTCGTGGGATAGGAATTTATTGATAAAATCTACATTAACGAGACTCGAGAGCGAAGCCGGGTGCAAAATCTTATCTTATGTATATCCCCTCAGTTTAATGGCACCTTTACAAATATTAATCGTCGTACGTTGGCCTCGATGGCGTAGTGGTTAGTGTAATCGATTGCCACGCCTAAGGTCGTGAGTTCGATTCCCACACAAGTCAAACATTTGTTTGCATGAACATGGATGTTTGTCTTGGTCTGGGTGTTGCTATTGTTACGTGCTGGGTTCGACGGATAGGAATATAAAACAATATTACCGACTAAAAAGTTTTATTCTATCACGCAATTAAATTTAAAACACTACAAACACTATACTACACTTTTCCACTGTAACTGCTTCAAACTCCGTAGTATGTTCGCTTCCGTTCGCTTCGATGAACACTTGATCGCTTACGATAGTAAACTGACTCGGCGGTGCGCGTGCGCTCTATTTATACGCGGGTAAAGTGCTTCTGGAGATTTCCAGAAAACGTCACACACGGCACGCAACAGCGCGATGGTTCGAGAATGTGCTAGCGCTTTCTCCACTGAACCCGTACCGACAAATACGTAGTTCCGTAAGATGTCAATAGATGGTGCTGTAATAAATTATTATTAGAAACCGCCGACTCTTCCCCACAGTGCCGACAGAGGGCATTAGCCGTAACACTATGTATAATATGTATGAATTTACAGAAAAAAGTATATATTTATGTTTATCCATTGTCTAGTACCCAAAGTACAAGCTCTGCTTATTTTAGGCTAGATGGTGTTGTGTGTATGTGATAGAATATTATTATTATTAATTAATGACGTGTAGATTTAGAATGGCATGTATAAAAAATTGTGTTAGTTACCCACAAATAGTTGAATTCGAGATTTTTGTCTATGATTGCTGATCTATCTCATCTATCGTATATCGATGCAAAACGTTCTTAATTACAGAATTTCTCATGCTTCTAACGTTTGGGGCGATGATAGATACTAATACTGACAGCTCAGCGCCTCAGTAAAGCTTGGAATCTTCTAGAACACGAACTCAGATTGTTTGGCTAAAATATTTTATATAACGTTATCTAGATTTTTTCAAGTTGAACAAAAATAAAGAAAATAAGGCAACATTTGTAGCAATTGAAAGCTAAGAAAATTCGTACCAAAGGCACAGTTCTAATTGTTTACTTTGACAAATCATTAATTTTCATATTCCGTTTTGTAAACAAACAAAGCTCAACGATACACAAAGACGTTAAATCATTAATTTGCAAGAACAATGCATTAATTCAGTGTTGAGGAGCGACCGTTCGGCGCAAACATGCAAATAAACCTTTATTTCCGAACGATTTGCTTCGTTCGGGAGTCGCGACGCCTGCAAGTATCGCGTTCGGAAATTAAAAATACCATCTGTTCAGCCATCACAAATGTTTGCCAAATAAATATTGAAATATTACCATTCCTTTGCAATATTAAATTTGATACAAGCTATCCTACTCGGCTTTATGAGATTCTGTTCTGATTTAACGGTTTACAACAAAAAAGTTACGATTCGCTACATTTGTTGTGTTTTTATTATGGCCATTGAAGTTATAGGTTATAAAATTTACATTTTGATTGAAACGTGTAAAGCTTGATACAATGTCACTTGACTATTCATATAATGCGACTTTTTTATTTGAAGGGCTTAGTTGCTAAGTTAGATTTAGGAGGAACTAAATTATAATAGAACAGTCATGCAACCTATTCGACATGGTAACAGTTTGAATATTAAATATTGCTGATTCCGATAACCTGAGCTATCGCAGCCTTATAATGATTTAGCTTTTGCTCGCGGCTTCGCTCGCGTACAAGTAGGTTAGGTCATGTAAGAAACAGTATTGTTTTAATAAACGTTGCCTATTTTACTCTGTGATAATATAGCTTTCTAATGGTGAAAGAATAAAATGAAAAAAGGTTTAAAATCGGTTGTCTAGTTTTTGATTTAAAGTCTTATAAATAAACAAACAAAATATCAAATCTTTCTTCTTTATAATATTAGTATAGACTAGTCAGTTAGATCAGTTTCGTATACAAACTCGTAGGATATATAAAACATATTTTTATACCACTTACTTCACGAAATTAATTACCTACCAGAACAACCTACTAACACTGCCGATGCCCGGATTCATTTCCGAAACCCGAAATCGGTCAGCCAAATTAACATATGCCATCTGGTCAACGTTTATCATTTCAAAGTAGGATTGTAAAATTTCTTAAACAAATTCACTTAAATTTTACTGCAAAGTAGGAAGTACTAGTACTAATTATTGCAATCTAAGCCACTTACATATAATCGATAAGTTAATATCCAAGACTAACGAACTCATACTGAGCCAATCATAAGCTTAATGAAGCCTTCAAGTCTGTATGCACATAAAGCTTAAGGCTATACAGGTAGCCTAATTAAGTGCTCTCGACCAGACTTCAGTCATAACGCAGTCATTTTGGAGTCATAACGCAGTTTAGTCGTAACGCAGTAATTTTACTGCTGTTTTATGGCCGTTCGGCAGTGGAGTTGTATATTATTTTGATTAATATGTGTTGTATGATTCAGCTTCATTATAAGTGACTTAACGGGTGGCGTATTGGTTTAAGTGGTTTTCTTGCCGTTGTCATTGCGCTAAGTGTTGTCGGTTCGAATTCCACACGGGACACAACATTTTGTAATCCGCAAATGGTTGCTTCAAGTCTGGGTGTTCTTTGTGTCTGTTGCTTCAATCTTCGTAAAGTCCCCCGCGACATAGGTTCATTCCTAGAGCGAGTGCTTATCCATTTTAATGCACCAAGTTTTGTGGGTTCGATCCCTGTACAACAAAAATGTATGTGTACTACAAATATTTTATAATTTTGTCCTGGCAAGAGATATTAGTAGCTGCACGAAGTCTAAAACTATGCCTGGTAGACGGCAATAGTCTCGCTACCTACGTTTCATCTTAAATTATAGCTGTATATAGTTATATTAAATGTTTGTATACCCTTCTCACACTAAGAAGAAGCCCGTGCCTAGCAGTAGGACAGTAATACAGGGCTGATATTCAATACCCAGTTGGGGACATAGACGTAAAATTACGTGTGTGTAAATGTAGTATATTGTAGCAATAACTCTCTGTGAACATTAGATTCCAACGTTGCACAGAATAGCCAGCCAAATTCATCATGCAGATTAAGTGGAGTGTTTCTAAACAAGCTCACCAAATGTCACGTCAGAAACAACACTTGTGCAAACTGCAAAATGACGGGGAAGCGCCCACTGTGTTTGAGTAAGGGGTTATACTCACTAGGGCTTGTCTATTTTAATACTTATAGGGAATCTTGTAATTATGTTGACACGTCGATAAATTTCTTTTTATACCAATTTAATATATATCTTTGGTTGGGAAGTTCAAAAACTCAATTTCTAAAATTATTTTGTAGTAACTCAAGTAGTATATCCGATTCTTTTCCTAAAAATAAAGTTAAAATCGATATGTAAAAATGTAAACATTTGACTTCTATATAACCAGTCAAAATCAAAAGTCACAATAGTGATAAACAGTTTGCAAGAAAATTGTGTGATATTTCAAATAGTTCTCTCGAGTCTGGACACAGAACAAATATTCATAGATCACGCCATTTTTTTCTGTGCGTATATCGAACCCGGTAACTGGTAGTGGTATCCAAAAAATTTTATAAAATCTTAACAACCAAAACAATACACGTATAGGTTTCTCATATTTCTATGTGATACAGAACGGGATATTACTGGTAACATGCCATTACAATAATTTCCATCAACTGACAACCACGTGGTGCAGATATAGCGCTCCCTTCCATTTTTCATTTCATTTCTCTCTACACTACAATAGGGTAGATACATATGTTTGATATCGTACATCATTTTACACACAAGAGCAAATAACAACATAATAATTTGTTTATGAAAACAGTGTCAAAATTGGTTACAAAATAAGGAAGTAATTAATATTTTAAAATTGGATATAAGGAAAAGTGGGGTTATATATAATTATGTGTGGATATCTTATTATCTCCATCGAACAGCTGCGTTTAAATAACGTCTACGTCATAGTTTGTATCGTGCATACTTTTTTTGTCATTTGACAATTACCTCTACTGCCCGATTTTAAACATCTGATTCTTATTTATTATTGAGTATATTTGGAAAAAATGTCTTTGTATTTGAGAGCTTTCTATTTGTCTTAAATAATAAAAAAAATGTGAGTCAACTACCCTATTTCATAAAATATCACATTTTTAAAGGATGCTGGTGGAAACTCGTAAGAATTTTACTGTACATAAAACGTAAACGAATTTGTTCCATATTAGACGCTCAACCGATCGTTTAAATTGCAATGATAATAAAATTATATTATGTAATATTAAGTAAATGGGAATTCGATATAGAAAAATCAGACTTTATCTATAACTTGATATTGCCTGCGGCTTCACCCGCGTTAATGTATAGTTACAGGGCAGATTTTGTCAAAAAAAATTGTATCCCTCGGGAACAGTAGATACCTCTTTTTTGGATGCAAGGCATCAAATCCTTTAACAACGTGTATGCAAAATTTTATGATGATCTGATAAGTAGTTAAGGCGTGAAAGCGTTACAAACAAGCAAACACACATTTGTATTTATAATATTAGTAAGGATATAATATTACGTATTTCACTGTGTATCTTTACAGCACTAGGCAGAGATAGATTCGTTTGCTAAGAGTATGCTTAGGTTCTACAAACTGACTTGATTGCGAGCCTATTGTACCATCTACCGGGCTCTTCACACTTCGTGATATAATTTCGATATATGCATACTGATTTTTGTTTTATATAATTATAACCTCATAGTCTCACGTTTATATCCCTGTAAAAGTAGGCAGAGAAGCATTGACGATCTGAGAGAAATTTAAGAATGGAGCGAGATCACATTGTGGTGTCCGCCTTGCTTGCTTCTAGTATATAATTATTTTTCGTACCACTGAGGTGCAACTGGCGCTCCTTGGCACTTGGCGCCTAGAGCGGCCGGCCAGTTTGGTATAACACCAACATTATACAGCTTCCTTTTTTTATTTTTTTTATAAATATATCATATTTATAGATTTTCTTTTCATCTGCACTTGCCTATTGGCTCACGCCTACACTAATACAATCAAGAAATACCTAATTAAGTGTGTTTTATCGTAAATTTCAATGTCAAGCTCAATACACGTCAGCCCTTAGCGAAACACGTCCAAAATAGAGATACCTAGACACCACGAGAGCGCATGTCATCAGTCATTCACACGATCGAGACATTACGATACTGAACCGATATAACACGCGATTTTACGCTCTCGCCACAATAACCCATAATAACTCTTGATCTTTATGTAATAAAGATATTTTTTCATTGAGGACTTTGACGCTTTTGACCGCATAATCGATTATGACCAATACACCAATATTATGTAACTTTTGCGTGATATAGCGCAGTAAATGTCGATGGGACTCCAGTAAAAATAATAGGGGTTTCATCATAATAGCTATATACAAGCATGTTTCTTTCTTCAATTTAACGTTCCATAAGGTTTACATTTACAACCGTGCTTGTAATGGTAATTAAAGTTTTATAAGTAATTATTAAACAACGTTGTAGGTAAACTCATTTATTTTCTCTGGATATTTTTGGACTGGTGCGGAACATAATATTGTATCCTATTGTAAATATTTTTAATGAAAATATTGTCGGTGAGCAGTCTTAAAAAAGTCTGGCAGTGACTACAAACTAGAGGCCTGCCTGTCAAATTGCCCTTCTTATAATTTTTACATCTTCTCTTTTTAAAAAGGATATAAACCAAACTATATGTAACGGCAGACATAAAGTTTAAGAAATGTAACCAATAAAACTTGCTTATGACATAAATAAATATATGTATATAGGTACAATTAATAGTTAGCCAAGTTGTACAGTATGAAATGAACCTTAGCAAAGATAATCTTTTCAATAAATATGAATGAATGAATGAATGAATTATTTATTTGCAGAACATAGGTACGTAAAATTCTTAGTTACATTACATTTATTTAAATTGGCTAAATATGGCAAAGACAATCCTTGCCATATTTAGCCAATTTCGGCATGCAAATATTAAGTTTTAATTTTATATACCATGCATAAAGTTTAACACATTATCATTGTAGTCAATAGTTCTGTATTATCATTTACCTTTATAATAGTTATTTTAACATAGAAATCATAAGGTTTTTATTAAAATAGTAAACTGTGTAGCTTTTATCTAATTAACAATTTCTTTACTGCTAATAATCTTATTGGCAATGTAATAACGTTCGTCAGAATAACCGCAAGGCCTCAAACACAGCCGCGCGTTAGCTAAGCTACTTAATTATAGAGCCAATTAAAGGATGAAGGCTCTCCTCTCATTCCAACATGTCTGTCTGACGCAGTCAGTGGCCAGTCTTACTTCAACCTATATGTCAGTCTGTAACTCCAAATTTAAATTTGAACAATAACCGTTAGAGGTTTTGATGAATGGTTAAGATGTGAAAAATGTATAATTAGCTTTATGGTTTCATTTTGCTTTCTGGTTTATTTTTAACGTTTGGTTCTTGCCTTTTGGTTTTTTTTTTGGCTTATGTGATATGACTGAGAATGCGTTGGTTCACTTCTTATTGTATTAGAATTACATATTTAAATACGATTCGAATCAAATACAAGAAGATCGGAATAGAATATTTGTTTAGATAAATAATTATTGTTTGGTTTTTGCCTTCCTCGCGATGTAACTATAATAATGATGATATGATGCAATGTTGTAGGTATTGATAAATATTGTATCCAAAATAGTAGAAAAAGAGTAAGTAGTACAGTGAACTGCAAAAATGCATACCCATTTCAAAACTAAAATGATATAAGCCGGTAATTGACGCCATCTTACGGAAATCGATACAAGAACTGATAAGTAGTTTATTTATATCGTAATAGATGGCGGAGCACTACTATAAAATAAAAAGATTTACTGAAGAATTTACTTACAACAATTTTTTAATCTTTACACAATAGTTTATTTAAAAAAAGAACACATTTCAGGGTAAAACAAGAAGCAAAAGATATGATGATGATGAGGCGCTCATAGCCAGTTGCACTTACTGATCGGTAAACGATTAGCGAGTTTAAGCAACGTTGGGTGCGGTCAGTCTATAGATGGGTGACCACTTAGTGGTATTTCATCTGAGCGTCTCCGTGCTTCGGAGTGCACGTAAAATGTCGGTACCGGTTGTTGTCAAATTGACAGCAGTCGTTAAGCCATGTCAGAGGCCTACGGACGGCTTGAACAACTCTTGACAACAGATTGGCCACTAACCATACGAAAAGAAGAAGAAGCAAAAGATTACAAATGAATTTATAAATTTATAGTGAGTAATTTATTTTATAGATACTTTCGATGACTCGCTATTCTGTTCGTACGCAAACACTATTCTGTCCCTGTGTTCGAGTGCCTTTTCGGTTGACATTATAAATTTTTATAAATTTCACCTACATATTTGCTAAAATGAGTACGTGTTGCAATATTTATAAAACAACGCCATCTAGTTCATTCATATTCAATCTAATTTGAATGCTCTCAGGATTTTGGACCTTAAGATATCCATGCACTATTGCAGGTGACCATCTAACATAATTTATTTACATGGCAATAAATACGGAAATGATGATATTGATGTCGTAATTTATACTAATACTAGATTTAACCAGCGGCTTCGCTGGCGTAAATGTAGGTTAGTAACAGTATTTTTTCTGGATGAAAGGTACCACTGACAACGTGTGCATATGCGAAATTGTATGACGTCGTTTCACGTGTTGAGACATTCGCATTTATAATATTAGTGAGGATTATAAAGCTGAAAAGTTGGTTTGCTTGAAGGCGGGCCTGTTTATTGGAGAAGGTCAATATTCAGCTACGACCCACGGGGGCGGCGCTTTAACGATCTCTAACCATCATTTAACGCGGGTAGAACCGCTGGGCAGTGCTTGACAGTTAATATAGCTAGAAGTAATTTCACCTTGTCTATGCAAATCGCGAGTGCGCTTTACATTTGATTGTAACGATATCTATGCTTACATATGTTAATGTGTGCGTGTGGCCAGCTAATAGAAATATTTCAAATTGGAACAAAATTACACATGAATTGATGCTTCACAAAAACTCACACATGTAAAGTCGACGCGCGGTTGAGTATTGCAAGAACTAAGTACACAAATAAATATGTTTCTTTCTTTTAAAAAATACATCTTCCGCGCTGTGAGTAATACCTGAGTCGCAGGGGACTTTACAAGCATTCAAACAATGGATACAAATAATATCTAGACTCTGAACAACAATTTGGGGATTAGACAATTGTTTGTCCCGTGTGGGGATCGAATTTAAACCTGAACCTAGCAACTAACTTAAATGAAATAAAGTAACTCCACAAAACTAACTAAACTTAAATTCTGATGTTCATAAGTGTAACTTTGTGATCTAAATGAATAAATGTTTTTTGACTTCGACTTTGCCAATACGCCATCTGTGTAGTCAAAGTTACGTCATGGGTTAGAAACTTCCTTACTTATATTTTCTCTCCGTTATGTTTACTTTAAAAATTCCAACAGACTAATGGGAAAGCAACGCCGCTATGTCGGTATTCAATGAAGCTTTTAATAACACTTAATGAAGTAAATAAAAACTTGTTTATTGTACTAATTACACTAAGATTTTCCTTTAGCGATAGTGCTTTCTAACAGAAATGCTTTAACGCAATACTATGTGTCTATAATATTTTTGTTTTTAAAAAGAGAACTCTTGCTCGGGGAATAAATCCTGTGTGAATCGCGGGGGACTTTACAAACAACGGACACAAAGAACACCCAGACTCGGAACAACCATTTGCGGATAACACAAATTTTTGTCCCATGTGGGATTCGAAGCCACAGCACTCGGCATAGTGGCAGTGGCGAAGCTACCACTGAAACCACTACTCCATTTGTACAGTCCTGTTCCCTAGCCTTTATTATTCCCAAGTCACTTGGGGTCGGGTTTTCTGGTCTAACCAGCTTTGACCGGGTATCAGTTTTTACACGGAGCGGCTACCACCTGACCTCCGCAACCCGAAGGCTAACGATACCCTAAGGTTAGACCAGTGTCAGGATATTATAGGGCACTGACTTCCCAATAACGACTGCCATAGATGTTCATGGCAGCTGGAACCGACGGCTTAACGTGCTCTCCGAGGCACAGAGCAGGAGATAATTGTCAATCAATACGCATATAATTTCGAAAAGTCATATAACTTCCGAAAGTCAAAGGTGCGCGACGTGGGTTTGAACCTGAGACCCTCTACATTGCAGTTTTTTGGTCTCCCCACTGAGCTATCACTACATATATATTCATTTGTACAGTAATTGTTGCATTATTGCATTAACTTTGTTTTGCTAATGAAATAATTGCCAATAGAAGAACCCATTATGCACTCTTCAATTACTCAATAATTATAACAACTACAGCAATAGACAAACATTGACAATATCGAACTTCTTTGGTGGTGGACAACCGCGTCGTAGGATTTAGACATACCCCGAATTCGTTTGTTATTTTGAACTACTAAAGAAGCATTCAAGTACAGCGCTTTTATGATGAAGATGTTATTTATAAGATAACTTCGATCTGGTTTCTGTACGGATATGCTATGCTTGAAGTCACCTTATCCTTACCAGTGCGCAATAGATGGTGGATACGAACGAACCCCACACGGGACAAACATGTTTAACGGGACATAAATATTTAAATCTCCAAATACTTGTCCCTGGTCTAAATATCTTTTATACCCGTTTTTTTAATGTTTTTAAAGTTCCTCAAACACAAACACTACTGTTATAGCTGAACGCGTCTATATTTTATTTTATTTTATTTTATGTTAAATCTGGCATCAAAACCCGCTCTGCAATAAGTCCTAACTTACGCCACTAGGCACATAAGCCAGACACCATTATAAAACAGTTTTTGTTATTCCAAAGCTGCAAACCGCCGAGCTAGGAAAATTTACATTTATTGTCAACATTAATGGCTACATTGTTAATTAATTACGGGACATTAGGTGGACGTTATACGTACAATCCCTTCTAAACCATTCGTTCTAATATTCGTCGTAACGCGACACGACCATGGCCTCCTGCACGTCGATTACATGTGTAGTTTATGGGCCGTGTAACGCACTAACACACATTCTACCCTCTATAACATAAGGGCGTGTTTTCGGCTGGCGAAATATATGCAAATTTGATATTACCTCGGTAGCAAGCAACGATAGTCCAGTGGGAAACCATTGGACTGTCACGCTCGAGTCCGATTCTAAGGCACGCACATCTGACTTTTCGAGGTCACGTACGTAATAATAAATTATCACGAGCTTCAACGGTGAAGGAAATCATCGTGAGGAAACCTGTATGTCTGAGAGTTCTACATAATGTTCTGGAAGATGTGAGAATTCTGCCAACCTGCACTGGGCCAGCAAGGTGGACTAAAGCCTAACCCTACTCACATTGGGAACAGGATCGTGCCCAGCAGTGGGACATTTATAAACAGGGCTACATAATTCCTAGTTCAAGATAGCCTTGTCAAGTTTGACACGGTGCTGCCTAAGTAAACACATATTTTCAGATTCTATACCTAGACTAGACGACAGCCGAATCGTCATAGTTTGTGGTTTTAGTTTAGATGACTAACCCTAAACTAATGCAGCCACTACTAACTAATACTGTGGCATAAGTTAGCGGTTATGTGTACATGCGTTCGGGTTTAATTCCGGATTGGGTATATTGGGTTCTGGTTTTAGGAAGTCCTAGACCATAATAGACTAAGGACTATACTATGCTCTAGTGATTACTAATAGCCTCATCACTACTGTTACGCTGAGTTTGGGAGGTTCGAACCCCATACGGTATAAAAAATTGTGTGAGTGACAAATACATATTTGTGTCAAGACTATGTGTATTGTATTTAGTTAGAATGTTTGTAATGTTCTCAGTATACAGGTTGTCCGGTAATTAATGGATAACCTGGAAATGTCTTATAGTGGAACTGATGGCGGTTCCGTATCCTTAGAGCGGTAGTTATATTGTCGAAAATATAGAAATTGTACAAAGGAAAATCCACCAATTACATTTAGGATGTTCACCACAAACTCAACACAGAGCGTGCATGCAAACAATTCGCAGGGAATCATTCATTTAGTTCGGTCGCACCCTTAGTTGGTAACAACAGTGCTAACAGGCTTTGCTTTGGTCATTTTGTACCAAAGTCTCACAGTGAAGCCTAACTTTGATTAAGTTGGCCAAGTTTTACGTGAAAACTTACATTAAGAGGATACTAATAAAGTTGTTCTTATTTGTACTTTACCCCCATTTACAAAGATATACACTAGAGGTAATTTGTTATACGTAATATAATATCACGCTTTCATAACTTCAGATGGGTAAGCAGAAGCTAATTACATTACCAAAGGTAAGATTCACATTGCATACGGGGAATATAAAATCCTTTGCCGGATCCAGGGTTAGGGCAAAATGCAAAATCTGCTAAGTAGACGTAATTAAGTAATTTTGAAGATAGGATACTATTTTTTTATTTACTTTTTTACTTTCTTGGCCTACTCGATAGCACAGCGGCTATACGACTGCAGTGCATGAGGTCTCGCATTTGATTCCCGGGCCAGGCATGGTATTATCGTATTTTGGTCCAAAATTTTACTTAACATGACCTATATCATTCAGAAACTTCTGAGTCACTGCTGCTACAGACGAACAGAAACCTGTTAGGAAATATTCCGTAGCAGCAAGGAGTATGTTTATATAAAAACCTTTTATCCGACACGGGAATGGTATTAGCACCCTCACGATCGGTAACTTTATTAACTCCACTGCGTTATCAAGGCACTAACTATGCTGACATCTCCTCTAAAACTAATTCAACAGCCAAAGCCTCTAAGATTACGGTTTAGCATTGCATGTTGGACTTAGTAATCCAGGCTCTCGAATTTGATATCCGAGTCCTACATTCGTACTCTGTATAGCTTAAAATGGCGACGGTCTGACAGTATTGCACGTTTCACGCCAGATACCAAATTTGAATATTTGACGTTTCACGCGATCTCTGGTATTGAGTATTATTCGCTTTACTCTCATTTAGGTGGACGATTAGTTTCTAGTTTGAATACCACGGAAGCACATATTGTAAAATGTGTATTTTTTAAAGATTACTAGCAATTTGCAAACTACTAGTTTTCTTGTACCCCTCCAGCCAAGCTAGAATGCTTGTATTAGGCGTGGGTTCCCGTCGGTAATGTAATAGGTGGGATTCGAACTCGCGATCCCCCGAACGCAAGTCCAATGCCTAATCCATTGGGCTACCGCCGCTTCAAACCAATTTTAAATGTGTGTGAACCTAGAATATGGCTTTTCGTGTGTCTTCATCCAAATCTGTACCACTTTGGCTAAAAATCATACATATTAACAAATTGTCACATTTATATTATGAGTTACTTTGGAATTATATTCATAACATTCATAAACCGAATTAATTAAACAAATTTTACATGCGTGCGAGCACTGCGTCCTCGTTCGTATAAAGTAAGTGTCGCGTTATGCACAATTGTTATTCGAATATCTTTCGAATGTAATAATGCGTATCATTAACTCACTGATCTATGGCCCTTAAACATTCTCCCTTTTTTTAAATCACTCTAGCTTAAAAATTATGTGCTTTAAAGTTACACTAATTGTCCTATTCATGATATCAAAATCGTTCATTTCGTAACGGGCGCGTTCAATTCTCGCTTCATATATTTAATTATCTCATATTATTATCAGAACTGAGTACCTCGAATCCATTTTTAAATCGTAAAATAAATTCTGGACGTTTAGATAAAAATTAACGGTAGCCATAGACATAAATATAAACCTTAATAACATCATTATATTCTAATGAAATGTGTAAGAAAGTTGTACGTAATAAGATTATTTGGATATGTCGAAAGAAGACCGCATAAGCGTACATTAAACCAATATACGTGCATAAGGAATTAATGAGAGATTCTAATATTATAAATGCGAATGTGAATTTGTTTGTTTGGTTGTCATGCTTTCACACCTTAACCACTTGATCGATCATTATGATATCTTGCATACATGTTGTCAGGTGGACAGAAAAATACATAGGGTACCCTTCATTCAGAAAAAGTACTGTTACTAACCTAATCTAACCTACATTTGCGCGAGCGAAGCCGCGGGAAAACTAGTATGTTATAAGCAAGTGAAAATCCGTCTCTGCTCATTATTAAGTAAGTCTATGCATCCTATGTTTACTGTTCCAATCTTAGATTTTATATTAATCACTTGAAGAACGAATAATAGCGATGACGATAGCTCAGTGGGGAAACCAACAGACTGCAATGCAGAGGGTCTCGGGTTCGAACCCACGTCGCGCACCTCTGACTTTCGGAAGTTATATGACTTTTCGAAATTATGTGCGTATTGATTGACAATTATCGCCTGCTCCGTGCCTCGGAGAGCACGTTAAGCCGTCGGTCCCGGCTGCCATGAACATCTATGGCAGTCGTTATTGGGAAATCAGTGCCCTATAATATCCTGACACTGATCTAGCCCTAGGGTATCGTTAGCCTTCGGGTTGCGGAGGTCAGGTGGCAGCCGGTCCGCGTAAAAACTGATATCCAGTCAAATCCAGTTAGACTAGAAACGCCGACCCCAAGTGACTTGGGAATAATAAAGGCTAGGGAGAAGAAGACTTGAAGAACGGATAATTGCATAGGCCACTTTTGACTCAGGAAAATATTTAAATGGAAATGAAGGTATGAAATGAAGAAAGTGAGTGGTGATTTGTATACAAATATCTCTTCACAGCGTTTTATAGGATCCCTATCCATTAGCTTAAAATTTTAAGACCTAATATAACTTAGCTTAATTTTGTTTGGCATAATTATATTTTCGCATAATATAATTACGCATAACAGCTTACGCATAATTTTTAAGCATAATTTCTCTAACCATAATAATGATTAAGCATAATATTCT
This sequence comes from Catocala nupta, assembly GCA_963675205.1. Taxonomy (NCBI): domain Eukaryota; kingdom Metazoa; phylum Arthropoda; class Insecta; order Lepidoptera; family Erebidae; genus Catocala; species Catocala nupta. Next base: position 6,650,168 of record OY776085.1, on the reverse strand, counting down.
AAAGCATAACTGCAAACATGCAGCATGCAAGCAAGCATGCAGCAGGCAGAGTTTCTGTCACGGCTCCGGCGCTGCGGGCCTCCGGCGGCCCCACGCTTCTACACGATTTTAAATTACACTCTAGGGGTAGGACAAACAAGACTACGTAGAGTCGGTTTTGCAGCAATTCGGTTCTGTCACTAACTTTTATGCGAATCAAATTTATGCCAAAACAAATTAGTCTTTAAGATGATTATGCCAACATAAAATGTATGCCTAAAAAAATTATGCCGAAGTATTATTATGCCAAAACAAATTGTGCCAAAATCGTTATGCCGAAGTATATTAGGACAAAGAACATTATGCGAAAAGAAGGGATCCCCGTTTTATAACATCCTCTATAGTAAGCATCGGGCAGAACTACCAGAAAAGGGGTAGACATAGCGTAGGCATGTATATTTTGAACACCTTTATTTATAGCACTGCGTATACGCGAAACATTTTAGCCTTTTGAGTTTTTTTGTGGATCGTAAGGTAATTATTTTTGTTTGCAAATATCTCTCCGTTTAAAGCATTATGAAGTCCTCTCTACAGCAAACATTAAAACAGTTAATATTACTATAATTTTATTTTGCTCACTTCGTATGATGTCTGTGTTTGGCTAGTGGGTATTGAAACATTTACTAATTGATCTGATTAGATGTAAGCACGCAATGGTACATACATATACAGAATGGCGAAATGAAGATTTAAACTCTCTGTCTACTTCTTTTGGATATATATCTAAAAGAAGTAGACAGAGAATTTAAATCCTCATTTCGCCAACTAATTTGGGGCCCGTAGCTTATTCCTCTGCTACAATTATATTCTAATTTTTACAGTTCAGAATATATTGTTCACCGCTCCCTTGAGCTATTTATCAGCGATTTTCTATGAATTGATCATACTTCCCTTGGTAGGCTATAATCTATATATTAATACGTGAAGCAAAAACTTTGTACCCCTTTTTACGAAAATTGCGCGGTCGGAGAAGTATGAAATTTAGCACAATTAAAGTTTATATGGAGAAGGAAGGGCGAATCTTAATATTTTTATAAAATATGCATTAAAAATACATTAAATTAATGGAAAACACGACACGCACACAACCATGCATTTGACACACGCCGTCGAATCGCGTTCGTAGTATTTCGGCATTGTTTGTCTGACGTCGTACAATTCTTCGTAATTATGGTTTACTTATTATTTATATGTAATAAAGAAAAAAAGAACACAAAGTAGCAAGCTTAGAAATATTGTCAACGAAAGAGTTAAGTAAATAATAATTTGTTTGAAAAATATAGATAAATTAACCTGTATAGCCTTGGCGAAATCTAAATGAAATGTGATTATAAGGGTAAAGTTATAGACAGTATAACCTTAATAACGATCAAATTTAAAATTTATATCAATTATGGTCGAATTTTGACCACTAGGCGACCGCTAGTATAATAATAATAAATCATTGTTTATTAAGTTTAAGTTGGCACAAATATGAATAACAATAGGTCTTAAAATACTTAAAATAGGATACATTACTTTGGACATAGGTACTCCGAGCGGCAATATACACTCCTTCTCTTAATAATATGAGATGTTGTTTAAAACTGCAATACACGTTTGTCTAACCCCTTTGAACGATAACTTTTGTTATGTTATGATGTTTACTCGGACCCTTGTCAGATGTGCCGTAATGCGTTCATAATATTCGAATGCACACACATTTGTAGGTACGTTAGGAGTCAAGATGGCTGTATCTATAGTAGTTATATGGAATTTAAAACGGGTAAAGGTTGACATGGCGGCAAACGTATGTATGTCGTAAATGGATATCAGCTTTTTATCTTTACTAAATGAGGCAAAGGTAATAACTGTGGTGCCTCTAGTGTCAGTGTGGTCTATTCTTTTTTTACGTTAAAAAACAGTACGTAGAATCTCTTTTCTATAGGCAGGAATGCGTAGTGATTTAAGTTTTCGACTCTCCACTAACCATGTGAGGTTGTGAGTACGATATCCATGTGCAGGTCACAAAACGTATGAATTAGAAATAAATGTGTGCGGATTGTGCCGAATCTGTTCGGTCAGAATAGATATACATATATCTATAGACACAATCCGGCTGTCAAAAGCAGGTAATTAAAAATATGCTACGTATTGCAATCGTATTTTTTACCAGTAGGTAAGAAAAATCAGAGTCCAATTTTTCTGACCGAAATTCATACTAAAGATCCCACGAAGCGTATATACTTATATGCGCATACATACGCCACTGGGCTAGTTATAAGGCACTTAATAAGTCAATATAGCGATATTTAATCAACATTAAATAACCGTAACTGTATAAAAAAATCGTGACGCCCCGCGGTCCGAAAGTCGACATAGCTGTTAAAATACAAAATCATATTAAGTTAAACAAAATCTTATTCTATTTTTGAAAACGGAAAATAGCTCCACATTTTTACTTCTTCATAATTAAAAAATGGGAGGTATGCTTTAGAGAAAAAGCGGGAGATTAATGGCGAAGCAGATGGCAATTTAATATGGACTGTTATGAACGACGCCTGTTGCAAATTACACGTTTTCATATTTTATTTTATAAAGGTAATTTTATTATTAACTAGAATAAAGCAAATATTAGTAATATATTAGAAATAAATGTTAAAGTTTGCTTGTTTGCATATCTGTTTTATAGTCTACTTGATTATGCCCGCGGCTGCGCTCGCGTTAATGTAGATTTATGATAAGATAGATTTTTAGTAGCCTATATGATGTATAAACAATAATACTGTATGGTTTAATTAAAATTCGTACAATAGTTTCTGCATGAAAGAGTAATAAACATCCATCCATCCTCACAAACTTCCACATTTATAATACTAGTGGGATTGCCTATAGGTATGTTTGAGCGTTGTGCTTGTAACTCAACTCAGCTCGAACCGCTCAAAGGTTATAAATATCATTTTTATGGAAATATCTTAAATCACAAAACAGATCCTAAACCATGAAATCTACTGACTATTAGTTACTTATTATTTTAAACAAGAGCGACAGAAAACACATTTCTGTTGCTTTATTTCCTCTTCCATTTAACACACACACACTTCGTAAATACCGCTACTTTATATACCATTGTAGATTACGAGTGAGTTTCAATCAATTAAATATAACTATAATAATGAATTTTAATTTTCAAATATTTATTATACTGACATTTCTCCAAGTATGGTTTTATGCTTTTAGCTCTAACGTTATAGCCTACACCAGCGGTCGGCAACCTTTTAGCAGGTACGGGCCACATAGTGACAAAATTAAATAGAGGTGGGCCGGACATGTTCATAACTTTGTATGCCTTTATCGATTATGTTAAAATGCAAAAAAGCAACCACAGATGTTGAGAAATATTTTGTGGGCCAGTGCCGGCTTTCGCGGCTTGAGTTGATTTCAGTTTTGGCGCGATATTAAAATAATTCCAAATGATAAGACCTTATTTACAAAACAGTTGCGGGCCGCAAAGAGGAGAGACGCGGGCCGTGGGTTGCCGACCGCTGGCCTACACGGATGTTCTCACTTCTAATACCTGCATATATCATACACTCAATATATCTAATATCAAATACTCATTGTAAAATAATAATCATTAAAAAATCACTAAGTACTTAGGTACTTAGTGATTGTTTCAATGAGAGGGTTAATATTATCCCAAGGAAGAACTTCTGGACTTGAGAATGCAAACAAAATCGCGGTGTACTGAAAGTATGACAGTAAAAAAGAGAGGAGTAAGACTGCCTGAGTGACTAATTACCACTCCACCGCGTGTTGTGGGTTCGATTATAAGGTCGACACGGGTGACGTATATATAAAAAGATAATGAAAGCAAAAGCAGATTTATTCTATATAAAAATATACAATGACGCTACATGCTTCATAAAACATATATTCATATAGCATTTAGGCGAATAGGCTTGTAACGTGTATATTGTACCTATAATCAATAATCTTTGCCTACCCTTTAGAAAAACAGGCATAAACGTACGCATCTATGATGACATTCAGCTGATAGATAGTCGCCATATTAACAGTACTTATTCACATTTCTTTACCACCCTTAATCGGTATTAAAAAAACAACAACAGTATTCGAAACCGCACCTTATAAAAAACTAATTCAAACCGTAACTAGCTCACGTCCAACAAACCAAATAAACCAGAATGATCCAACGAGATGTTTGCCTACTAAAAAGGGAAAGAAAAGACTCGGCGTGCGTGCAGGTAAACGCAAGTGCAACCGGTCCCTTACCTTATATTAACGCTTACAAAATTACCCCTAGCTATCAATCAAGCAAATTTCCACCTACCCACCTATATTACAAAGTTGAAAATCGAGTATAACAAATGTATCCTGCAGGATTCGCGTGATATGTTCGCCATAGTTTTCGATGATCATTTAAATGGAGTCAAACATGCATCTTGTAATGTGACGTGATGATATCCCAGGAGATCGAATTATATTCGTGTTCAAGTTTCATGCGAACGGCAAGGGGATTCTTAGTAAAGTTATTTCGTAATTTCCATAAATAATTTACGTGTTCGCGATAAAACTGCACGGCAGACATTAAGAAAGATTTACCTAATTTGTATATACACCTGTATTCTCGAAAGGTTATGCAGAAGGGAACCACACACACATTTCGACATCTATGTGTTTGTGGTCCTACGTAAAAGGAAAGGTGAGCCTATTGCCGTCTGGATAGATGGATGGCACTGCTCCAGAATCAGACGGAGAATTTCTTGACAGAAAAAAGTTAATAACACTTTGCTCAACCCGGCAATCGAAGCCGTGAGCTGAAGGTCATGCACGACTATCGCATTGACATGACAGAACGTTGGTTAATGCGACAGATGCGGAATTGACATTTCTTATGTAAGTAGTACAATTGCTATCATTCATATCAATGACGGCTTCGAAGGCGTAGTGGTAAGTGTAACTGACTGCCACGTCTGAGGTCGCGGGTTCGATTTCCGCACAAATCAAACATTTGTGTGCATGAACATGGATGTTTGTCTTGGTTTGGGTTACGGTATTGTTCTTATAACACAAAGTACACAGCGTAGAAACAAAACATAAGTAGCGCCTAAAGGCCCATTTAGACAAACAATTTTCTTGAAGCCAGTGTTTTCCACCAACTAAGATATAGACCTGTATCGTGTTAAATAGTGTAAATGAGCCTTTACTGGCATTAAAATATCTTACAGTAGAGCAATCAATATTAAAACTACGTAATGATTGCCCCATTCGATTATAAAAGTCTCTGCAAGCATTATTAGCGTTTACAACGTAATATGCACGTCCATTTGGAGACCAAATGACTAATTATCGTACTTGACTGAACGGATGGCGAAGTGGTTTAAGTGTCTCGGTACGGCCATTGCGCTAAGTGTTGTGGGTTCGATCCCCCCACACGGGACAATAATTTGTGCGATCCATAAACGATTGTTCCTAATCTGGGTGTTATTTGTGTCCGTTGATATTAATAAAAATAAGATTGTTACTCCAATTATTCAAGTATGTTTTAAATTAAAAGATTCATAGTAAATTCCTCGTCCAATACGAAGATAAATAAAGATTTAAAAAAAGATGCTCCATTAGCATGTAATGTACGAATTAATCATTCATAATTTACATTTCGACAAATGTAATTTACTCTATAGAATGCTAATTCAGTATAACTTATACTGCTAATATCAAATTAGCATTCTATAGAGTAAATTACATTTTTTGTCGAAACTTGAAAATCTTGCGGGAGTTGTCTTCTTATATATTTTTTATAAATACTAATTTACATAGCTTTAGATCAAAGAAATTGGGAATAAAATATCAATGTGGATTATTTGTTAAAGGTAGCTTTTGCTCGTTATTTTGTGCTGAAAGGTTGTCCTGTCATATTGTTACACTTATTGCTTTTCTTACTCTAGAACACCAAGGTGACGCTATTCTACGTAAGCAATACATTTAAGTTTGAAGGATTAAATTAAAACAAATGGAAATCCTCGATGGCGTAGTGGTTGGTTCGATTCCCGCACAAGGCAAACATTTCTATGCATGAACAAGGATGTTTGTCTTTGTCTGGGTGTTTCTATGTAAAATATGCAAGTATTTACATAAAAGAAAAGTATATATGTATGTTTATCCATTGTCTAGTACCCATAGTACAAGCTCTGCTTGTTTGGGCTAGATGATGTTGTGTGTATATAATAGAATATTATATTATTATTATACACATTTTCATTATATTATACTTCTAGAAGAAAATTTGTGCCGTAAATTTATTTACAGTAAATTACTCTTCGACAAGTCAAGGCGGGTTGTGCAAATGATATTTGTTCGTGTAAATGACCAGGGGGTGACAGGACGCGGCCCGACATTAAGAAGTAGCAAAGTCCACGGTTCATTTCCTGTGAGACCTTATCCGGGGCCTTTCGGCACCCATTTTATACAAATGACATGTCGTCTATATTAGGTTGGCGTAAGGTGTTAAGATAGTGCGATATTGACACTCGTGGTACATGCCTCTATTTTGCCGTCTACTAACTTAAATGACGTTAGGTGCTATAGAATGCATATAAATGCATATACCGTCTTTTTAGTTAGCGAACGATAGTATTACGAGTAGTACACGTAATTAGGTATTTCTAGATTGTTTTTGTATATAAGGGGTACAACGAGGGCCGAATCCTTAGATTTGCAGACAAGTACTGTCTATAACTGGTCTCTGAAGGTGCTTTACGGCACAGAAAGGTACAGCGGCGGCCCCTTTTTTATAAAAAAATGTCCTTCAGACCGTCTTTTGGTCACGGCGACCATCTTAACGGAAACTGGCCATCTACGCTGAATATATTATAGTGCACAAGTGCGTGCGCAAACATAAGTGCACACTCTGTTTCTAAGCTCACATAATTCGATGTGATATCAATGGCTGACAAGACCGACCCTTTACGTATTTTCCGGATTCCTTCTGATAGATTTTTGTCAGAAAAATATCATACACTTTTTTGATTGACCGACCGGGATTTGATCCCGAAACCATAAGGTTTCGGGTTCGAATCCCGGTCGGGCCACAATCGGACTGGATGAATGATGACATTCATCCAGTCCGATTGTGATGCAAATGATTCAGGTGTGCAACTCTGGCTTCTTGAGTTACAATGCAGCACTGTACAAGTTGCGCTATTGAAGTCCTACTCTTTTTTCCTTTCTCGCTTTTTTCTGATAATGGGGTTCTATATTACAAGCGACGATAGAGCTGGTACCGGTACTATTATGAATAGGTAACGTAGACGGTAGCTTAGATGTATATGCTTGGCATTGAAGGGTACCCCTTACTGTCTAGTGGACCACAGATACGTCAGTCATTAAAAAAAACAAATAGCACTTAATACGACGGCATAAACAAAAACTTGAAATTGCTAGGTAGTCTGAGAATTTCCTTGCAAAAAAAACAGTATGCATAATAAAGACTTAAAAGAAGCATTCAAATATTACAAGAAAGGCTTCTTAAAAATAATGTTACATCTGTTGTCAAGTATATTGGCAGATGCTTCAAGATGGAGCTCAAAAAAATGCTCGCTATAAATGGCTCATAACACGATGTGAACAAATGAACACTGCCATTCATATTTTAAAAACGTATAATCACAAACTTATCTGCACAGTTGGAAAAAAGAGGAACTACGGGGCATCGCAAAAACATACTGGCTAACAGTATAGATGGTAGCGTCCCCACCGATTGTACTGATAAAATTGTCGCATAGCAGCAGAAAATAATTAACACCCTTATGAATAAACCTGCTTATAGTTCTTGTATTACTCTTTGCTGTAGTGTTAAAATGATTCCAACTTGTATACGTTGATAAACACGTTTCATTTATAATGGTAGGATTAAATAAACTTGTTCAACATACTATGTCGAGTACTCGCAGATCTAGATTAACGTGAACTGTTTAAACTTTAGATTAAATATTCATACAGTGTAACTACGTAGCGAGTCCAGAAACTTCATTATTTCGCTTTTTATTACACTACTAATTGAAATTTAACTGCATTTTACATATTTTATCACAGTTTACTTTTAACTCTTTTAGTTTCGCACAAAAATGGCAAATTTTTTAACCCTTTGTGACTTTGGCTATCCATCTGTATGACACAGTAGCTTATTTCAACAACTACAAATGCTAGCAACTCTGTATTTGGAATAGCGATAGTGCTTGCCTAACTTTATTCCAAATTGAAAACATACAAAAAGGCCGAATGGTGTACATTTTTTTATATGTGCTTATTTAATAGTTAATAATAAGTACCACACATCACAGGGCAAATTATAAAATGTATGTAACTAGAATCCTAACTAATATTATAAATGCGAATGTGAGTTTATTTGTTAGCTTACACGCCTAAACTACTTGACTTTCTTCCAGAAAAAGTACTGTTACCAATCTAACCTAACCTACATTAACGCAAGCGAAGCCGCGGGCATAATCTAGGATTCTATAAAAAATTGCTGATATTTCGATTAATGATAAACTTGATTATCTTGGTATTCAAGCGGTAATTGAATTCATAAATAAATGTCTATTTTTCTTTCTCAGGTACGGCGCCACGGGTCTGGCTCACACTTGATCGGTATTTTATATATTTTTTTACTTTTTTATTATTTTACTTTAGCTATCATACTGACCTGAATATAACTCGAGATATATTGTATTAAATATCTTTAAGTATAAATTATTAAAAACTAGTCTTGTCTATTACTAATGTCTCCTATTTTTCTCTGCGCAGAATAAAAATAGAATATCGGCAACTTTGGTAAGTGTGTAGCTAAATACTGAATAATAAATAAACTTTGTCGTCTCACGCCTCATATCCCCGAAAGCTTAGACAGAAGTGTACAACCACATTTTGTCAACTATATATTAGATCATACGTCATCTCTATAAAATGTGATGGCACAATTCTGGACGAGAACTTCTTACCTGATCTGCTATTGAGAGCATTTCTTGATAGCAAAACCTAATAACATTTTGCCTAAGCGGACATAGAACCCCACTTCATGCACAACAGTCGTATACACTACCGCTGACCTATACATCAATATAAAGTCTTGGAGTCACTTCACGCCATGCTCTCCGCTTGTAACTTAGCCCGAAAGCTCATACCCGTGCGCCTCACATTTATTTCGGATTTTCCATTTTTCCTGGATAAGTTGGTTGAAAAATCACGTGTCATTTTTATGTCACGAATTATTAGTTATTATCGATCATACTAGACGTATAAATTGAAAGCTTTCCCGTCGTCTATCACGAAATATTCATCGTATGGCTTTGAATAAAGCTCTCAAAATAGAGTGACAGCAACTTTATTAACTATTCATATGAGTATTTTAAGTTAAGCCAACCCATTTTAAAATTTTAATTCAGCTTTTTTAATAATTCTCTGATCTTGCTTACATTTTTTTTTAACTATAACTATATCGATGTTTGAATAATTTTCAGTATACATTGATACGGGGATACAGATATTTTGTTTATTTTAACTATAATGCTATGATATTCTAATTATAAATTTCTGTATAATCTCTTTGGCATGATATTGAAACGACCCATATAACCTGAAACACTGTGCATTAAGAACACAAATCGAGCTCTACAAAGTTTTCTACAGGTGTATAAAATAAGGCATCAGAAGGCTTCTTGTACTTCTTTATGGTATACGCATGAAAAAGGCAAAATGCCTAGCTACAATATGTGATGGTGTTTATTAATTAAATAGAATTCCCAAATCGGTGGCACAACGACACAACGAACGAACAATCCAAAATAAAACCGCCACCACCGAAAATAATCCCCACGGATAAACCCGGATAATAATCATTGAGATCGTTTAAAAATCACGACAAAAAGTAATGAAACAATGCGACACTCGATTGCCCAGTGTAATTTTGCCCGAGAATGGTAAAAAAATCCGGGCACATGTAATATACCGCATTGAAAGGATAATCCTGGGACTCCAATTTGTCAAGCTTGGTCGACCGCCGGGGCCTCATGCACTGTGTGTCCTGCTTATGATGTTATATCCTTGCTGTAATTTTGTTTCATTTATCTTGTGTAATGGGTGGGACATTTTTCTCTGTCACTGCTTCCCAAGATTTAATGTGACTAACAGCTAGGGAGATGCTTTTCTTAAATTGTACTGCTTTCGTGTTTTTGAAACAAGTATTTTATAATGCCTCGTTGGAGTTGTTGTAGTTTATGTTTAAGTTGCCTTCTGATCACAAGGTGAGATAAGGCAAAATGTATCTTAGTAAGAAAATTTTCAACAGCAGCATACATTCTGAAACTGTGCCAAAGATTTCGGTGCATTCGTCGCTCGTTCGAAGCTCTGTAGAATCTCGATATAGCTGACGAAATGAGTTTGTAATTGACCTCTGCATAATCTTTGGAAGATATGAAGGCATATATTTTGTAAAATTATATTTGAATGAATCAATATAAACATTATACATAGGTGCTGCAGTACTGAAGTTGTTTAAGTATCCATGTGTTGACCATGCAAAGTAAATACCGCATTGATTATCATTCGAATACAATTGTTTACATCGCTAATATGTCCATATTAGCGATGTAAACAATAAAATAAATTCAGCAACTTCACTAAACTTATTAACTTATAATCTTAATGTTTATAATAAGTGTTACTTTGTGACTTAAATTAATAAATTTAACTGCATTTTACATATTTTATCGCAGTTTATTTTTAACTCTTTTAGTTTCGCAAAAAATGGTAAAAATAAACCCTTTGTGACTTTGGCTATACATCTATCTGACAGTAGACTTTGGCTATCCATCTGTATGACACATTAGCTTATTTTAACAACTACTAATGCTAGCAACTTTGAATTTGGAATAGTGATATTGCTTGCCTTTATTCCAAATTGAAAACATACAAAAGGCCGAACGGTTTACATTTTTTTATTTTGATTATTTCAATAGTTTATTGGTTTTTAATAAGTATTGCGATGTGTGTGAGCATTATAAATGATTTTTGACTTTGAGTTACATACGTGAAAATAAGACTGTTGTCAATAATAAGTCTTCAGCAACGACGAGGACTTAATCTATATTCCTAATTCTTTTACATTTGACTGAAGACAGTTTTGTTTTACCATAAGAAGCCGTACGTCTGCCGATCTTAGATTATATTACATCTTGTCCTCACTTTCTTGGAGATTACGGTAACCGATGCCGATCGTAATATTGACTTACGAACGACATCCTGTGGTTTGGTTACCGATAATCGTAGTTAACTTTCTTATTACACAAAAAGTATACTGCGTTCATGGGAAAGTGTGGGCAATAAGAAATTCATCAGGGCAATGGCACCATTGGACTAGATGCAAGCTATATAAGTATATAGCTTGCATGAGTTCCATAATAGAAAAATGTATTTCAAGATTTAAGCACAAGATTTAAATAGCAGCAAAATATTGCTGCCGCCATAAGGAAAAAAGACGTATCTACATTTTTTTCATATTAACATTTTCAAGAATAACAAGCATCTTCGAGAAAAAAAAGTGAAATTTCTGGTATATTTATCTTTTTCCTTATGTTGGCTGAACGATAATCTCTTTGACCTTTCATATTGTTCTTTTTTTAGTAACCCTGAAAGATTTTCAAATAATATAAAAAACATAATTATAAGATTTATATACTAACAATTTGATATCCAATCAAGTGAATATACTAAAGAACAGTGTCTATTCAAATTACTATCCGGCAGCAATGGAATCCGAGTCCTCTCTAATTGAAATCTATCGTTTTAAAAGGTAGAAATTCTATACTTAGTTCCTGTCAACTTTCGGGGCGGTTGTCAGCCGTAATTTGATAATCCAAGTTGAGCACATGATGCTCGTCAAGACATTCCGCCGGCGGAACAAATATTTGTACGGGATAAGACCGGTTCCGTTTTTTACTCCACGCTTCAGTGAGCCTATTACATCGAGCACTTCGCTACCGGTTTAAGTAGTACTGATGGATATAGGGAGTTAAAATAAGCGTTTATTTATCATTAAAGCATCATGCCCTGTGCTTATGTTCTGTGGGGTTAGGCAGAGGAAACACGCATACATCATAGGTTTAGGTCGTGTGTTGGCGTAATATTGGCATCTTGAATTGTATCATTTATTTAACTTATCGTATGTTTATATTTTCGTAATACTTTAGAATATGACCTTTACCCGAAACATCCATTCCTAGCCGAAAAACAATCAGTTTTAAGCGTTAAGATAATTAAAATAAGGTTTAAAGTGGCACTTGGTGGCTCGTATCCGAGCCGCTGGTAAATAGAGGTACAACATGTAGGCTCGTATACGTGTCGCTGGCAAAGGACAGGTTGCTTGCTTCAGTGCAATATAACGTAATACTATGAAGATATAAGGTTTTCGGAACCCACTGTATATATTCCATAAAATAAAAGTTGAGCGAGCTAAATAATAACATTTCTAGAAGCTAAGCTGCTGCTGAGAATTCAGCCTGCGACCTCGAGAAACGTGTTGTCGCTATACCAACTAAGCCGTTCATGGTCCTATTTTACTATAGATGGTTCTTAAGCTAGCTTATCTCATTTATGTTTTAAATTCTTATATATTGAGGCCAATATTTTTGTCCCTTATTGAAGGACCTAAAATAGCCTAATAGGATAGTTGCCTATTTAAATTTTGTAATTATTTTACACGCAAAAGCAAATAACAATCAAAAGAAATCTTCTTATGCAAACAGTATTAAAATTAGTTGCAAAATCCGGGAGTAATTAATAATTTGAATTTAGGTTAACAAAAACAGGGTTCGTAGTCTTCCTCGCACACAGCTGCGTTTAAATTGCGGTTACGTCATAGTTTATGTCGTGTATCCTTTTTCTGTCATGTGACAAGTAGGTATCCCTGATAACAGACAGAACCGCTTATTAATTTAAGAATGGAGGAATGTGACTATAATAATTAAATTTAAAAAGAAATGTGTATTGACTATCCTATTTTCAAAGCGACGACACGTTTATCACGTCATGGATTGTCTTTTCCCTCGTTTAACATTACATAAATGATAAGCAAATACTCTATACTAGACCCTGAAATCAACCACCGGTGTCAGACAAACAGAACTTACCACAAACGCAGAATCTACAAGGCATCGCTCATACAACAACAAACAAAAACATCAAAACATTCTCCCCTGCAATTCCGCAAACAAATTCAGTAGCGAACCAGATCATAATCTTGGAGGGGGTATATCGCAAATGTTAACTTTCTCAACAGACACTTGTTCTGCACTCACGGCGCAGGGGAGTGTCGCCCCTGAGCTCTGGGGAGCGTGAACCCACACTTGACATCATAAGGATCTCTCAATACTGGGAATCCTCTCACAGCTAGTAGATACTTTGGAAAACCAGTGGAGCGGTAAAGTACTCGGAAAACATTTCCAATGTAATAATACGTGACTAAAACCATTAATTTCTTGAATAATTAAGGCACTATTTGCCAAGTTTTTCCCTCACACCTTTTATTTGGAGGGTAAGTAGAGACTATGAATTGCTGCTTGCTCCTGGCATGCTATGGCTTATCTCTTCCTTCAGTCAGTCTCATCATATAATACATATAGGCTCGTTCTAGATTAGTCCTAACCGGGTCGTTCCGCATAATACTGATTAGCTCGGAGTTTACCTATGCCATTTCTTGCCGACTATCCCATATATCTTATAAATTGTATATTTCCATACTTTTTATAGGCGTATCTTTATGTTAATTAAGTTCTGAGAATATCCTTTGTAATAAAATGTTACTCTAATAGTGATCGTGGTTTGCCAAGTATTTTCAAGGATGCACTGTGGGTCAGCCAATGTCCATTGTGCTGGCTCCGCCTCAGTGAGTGGTAGTGCTGCAAACATCTTTAAGTAGTACCGCTTATTGCCTGATGAGTTGTATTCTAGTTTATCTTCTTAGCAACTAAGAAAAAGTCTTAAAGGTTTGTGTAGATCTCAATAGCGATACGATTACGAAAAGTCAGAAAGACGCATTAGCCATTGGATACAACGACGATTGCAAATCTGGTAGCTTAATCCAATAGTTTCTATTTACGACATCTCAGGTCCAATTCCCACCCATAGGCTCACTGGTGTAGGTCGGTCTAGTAGTCGCTGCCTTACCCTGTTATTGACCTCACCTCGCCTCATCAACTGTTACGTCATATTACGATACTTCTGAGAAAGAAGCCTTTGGCATTGGAATACCGTTTTCAAATTGCACGTTGTCCCGATTCCAGGAAAATTTGAAATCAGGACGGTTGTCATCGGCGGAATTCACTCGACAAGTATGACGGATAGAAATGTTCTCGGAATATTGAACCAGTATTCATAAAATTCTACTTGTTCCTGCCTGAAAATTGCTGATGACTTTTGTGATAAAAGAGTTTTAATTTCTGTAGAAATCGAGCTTTAAGTTACTTCTGAGAAAAATATTGTTCAAATGTTAAGTATTCAGTTCAAATTCAAGGTAATAATTATTCAACATTCTCTAGTAGATATACCATTTTTTTGGATGAAAACACTTAAAATTTTTTTTCACGTGTTTCCTAACTTTTCTGGTATCTTTTTTGTACCAATATGACTATAACATGTAGAAAATACTTAAGCAAACCATCTGTAACTATAGAAACGAAAAAGGCAACCAACCGTTTTAACTACACTACTGCACTAAGAATAATTCCTGTGTCGCGGAGGATTTTACATACATTCAAACAACGAACTCAAATGATATTTGAGTTCGTTGTTTGAATGTATGTAGACTCGAAAAAACGATTTGTGAATCCCACAAAGTTTTGATTCGTGTGGGATTCGAACCGATAACACTCGGCGCAGTGGAAGTAGCGAGGCGACCACTTAAACCACTACATTCAATCCACGCAGTGAAAATATTATAAACGCCTTGATATTAAAAAATACATAGTTTCATTGCTTTATCTAAACAAAACAATTCTGGGGCGAATGTGTCCAAAACTTTATATGAACTTAAAACGACGGACGCCGTTTGACCTGGAAACATGTATTATTTAATATCCTACACTATCGAATTAATATTTCATTTGACAGACGGAGCCCCGGGCGACAGAACGTTATTTTATAAAAGCATTGTTCTCCCATTCCGAGATTTACATCAAATCACATGAAACATTTCTGTTCATAAAAATATTTCACTGCGCATTCTTTGTTAAATTAATAAAGTCAAGAGATATTATCAAAAAATTCCATTCAATTTGTACAATAGGAGATAGCCGTTTGCAATTCAGGAGTCTTGTAATATTTTTCATTTTGCCGGCGACGCGGACGCTTCCAACTTGTCCTCCTGCAACTTAAATACAAATATACACTTTATTGCTATCTCATAAGACTCAGATTCAATAATGAAACACATTTCCTTGTTTTAAACGTACATTTGCTCCTTACATCTCCGGTATTGGAAGATTCCTTGGCTATGTTTGGTATCATATTTTTGAAATCTTGAAGCTTTTTATTGCAAGCGATAGAAGTCGACAAAGCCATTACGATATTTTTATCGTCTTTTCGCAATTTATTTCACGTCGATACTTGGCGCCATCATTTAGGAAATAGCAGTTTTTAATGGTTGGTTCGAACATTTGTTCAAAACCGAGTCATGGATGCATGATATATTGTGTATTTTCATTTGTCTTGTACGTTCTTCTTGGATCAAAATTATTAAGGGATGTGCTTTTATTTTAAAATAATATACATGTTGCAAATTTAATGTGGATTCGTATTAAAGCTTCCAATTACTGGATTGACTTGAAACATTTTAGTAATTGGTATCGAGACTCTTTTCGTTTGTGTTTATAATGTGTATAATAGCTTGTATTTAGCCAATATAGATATAAGATTTTGAAGATAACACATGTGTACGTAATTTAAAAATAAACTTAATTTGATATGAATTTTTAAATTGACTTTATTTAATAAATACATTTGGAAGTTCTTTTTTCACTTCATTACGTCTGTACCACAGTACAGTGTCATGGCAGTTCTTGATTTACTGTTTAGGATTAAGATGAATTAAATTTAGATTGTTTCACTAGATTTTGCCCGTGGCTTCGCTCGCGTAAATGTAGGTTAAGTTAGATTAGTAACAGTACTTTTTCTGGACGAAAGATGCTTTATGTCCTTATCGGTACGCCTGAAAACGTGTATGTAAAATTTCATGACTATCAGTCTAGTTGTGAAAGCGTAACAAACAAACTCACATTCGCATTTACAATTTTTTTTTTAAATATATTTCTATATACCAAATATTTTTTTCTTATTTCGAAAATAAACTTGCAATCGTATATGATAAAAAACATAATTCAGGTACTGTTTTGTAAAATTATCTTAATAGTATCCTTTGAAACTTATTAGGATCTTATTTGTTTGACTATACTTTCTTCTAGCAGACCTACAAGTAACTGCGTCCTAATATAAAGACGGAACAAACTTACAAAGCAACTTTAAGAGCAATAAAACATTACCGAAACATGTTCGTTTGACTCAAGAAAACATTTCCGAAGTTTTCCCTTACTGTGCAGCATTAAATCTTATTTCTTCCTAATACGATTAAACAACTATTTGCCTTACTGCAATAATATTTAAGGTTTAAATTAGAAAAACAATTAGTAATGTTAATTCGCAGTGGAGGGTAGTAGAAAATCCAATTAAGGTAGACACGAAAGCACTAACATGCTGGACTTTACAAAAGCTCAACATTAATTGGACTGGTTGGGATGCAAATCTAGGTTTCTTTATTTCACTTTCTGGTTATTATTTCTGTATTTTATGTTTTTGTTTGCGCAGTGTAATATTTCAAACGTTTGTAGTGTGCGCACTACAGTTTTGTATATACTGACATACTTTACGTATTTTAGATTTTGCTTCTCGTAATCATATTTGCTGTAGGTATCCTGTCGTTCTATTTTCGAATTAACTTTAACTAGATTTTGTTGGATTGCATTGGATTACGCGTTTGTTTCCCCAAAAGTTCAATGGAGTTCATATTTAAAATTTGCGGCACTAATTAGGTTTACGTAATTTTTGGTAGCATATTGTAGAATCCCTGCTACCACTTTTATTGAGATTTTCTGTTAGGAAATTCTCAGAAACACAGTGTTTGGAACTGTGCCAAGTAGATAGCAATAAGCTCGCTCCCTTTTACCTGGGATCTACCACCATATCGCAGGTAATGGCTACTCCGACGGGATTATAGGCATGAGATTATGTGTGTATATATGTATACAAAATGATAATCTGGCATGTCACCTCTTGATGGTAACAAGTTACCATACAATTTACAACAAAACGCTTAATTTCCTTATGGCGTCAAACTCAAAAACCTTACAATCACAACACTATTTTTCAGAGTGAAAGTAGAAAGCATATGACCGGCCTGATAGTAAGCTGTATTCGCCAACGGGAGCTGGCAGCTCCAACAATAGTAGGTATGTTCTTCGACAATAGTCGCAGTCTCAAAAGATAAAGATTACTGGTCACCTGCACATAGTATAGCAACTGCTGTAAGGAACTATTAGTCGGTATTTTCGCTTACACATGTCTTAACCTACTCTTTACACATATAAAGACTCTCGCGTATATCCTATATAAAAAAGTACCCAATTTTTTTTTTATTCTTCTAAAGTGGCAAACAAGCATACGGCCAACCTGATGGTAAATGGTTACCGTAGCCTATCGACGCCTGCAATACCAGAGGCATCACTTGCGCGTTGACGACCTTGTAAAAACCTTTTAACGCCCTTTTTGAAGAACCCCATACTGTAGTCTTGTGGGAAAACCTGGGCAAGGGAGTTCATTCCACAACCTAAGCGTCCACGGGAAAAAATTCCTTTGGAACCGTTTGGTGCGGCACCAATTAGGTTGTAAGGTGTGAGAATGACATCCCTGCCGATGTCGAGCGGTGCGATGATAAAAAGTAGCTGAGGGCATCATCTCAAACAACTCTTCAGAACACAATCCATTATATAAGCGGTAGAATACACAAAGGGAGGCAAAGTCCCGTCTGATACTTAGTGGCTCAATACCGTCTGTGAGTTTGGGCTCATCGACAATTCTCAATGCTCGTCTCTGTACCGCGTCAAAAGGATCAATCTGGTATTTTGGTGCTCCTGCCCAAAGATGACTGCAGTACTCCATGTGAGGCCGGACTTGCGACTTATATAGAAGCAGTCTTTGCCCCGCAGTTAAGTACCGCTTAGCTCTATTAAGCACACCAAGCTTTTTGGAAGCCAGCTTGACCTTGCTCTCTAAATGACTGCGGAACCGTACATCACTTGAGATGTCGAGGCCAAGGATTCCAATACTCTTGGAGATGGTGAGAGGCGTGTTTTGGAGTTGTGGAGTTATTTTGCCAGCTTAGTGTTGTGTTTGTTTGTAGATCCGACGTAAGAGTTAGACGTAGAAGTTATTGTCTTCGACCAGGCAGTTGTAGAATTCGTGCTGCTAATGAGGGTTTATAGCCAGAAAACCCAATAACAGTTTGCTCGACCTGACCTGAGCCTGATCTAACCTGCGCCGAGACCTGACGCACAGAAATCACAATCAATATCGCCTTCGTCCTCTATATAACATACGTATTATATAGAGCTATATTTATTATCGTAGCAACCGTTCCAAATTGTGAAAGCAACTAATTACTCTCTGACTACACATGAGACAGTGGCAATATATTTTTCCTGTCTAATCTGTGGCGTGTTCAACCTCTGCACCGTTTAATGAGCTTTCAAAGTCCACCAACAGGTGTTGGTTAAATTTATTTAGTCCATTATCATTAGTACCTGTCTTAGTTATATAGTTTGAAACTTATTGCTGCTACAACAGTTTTTAATGGCTTACATTTAATTAATACTTGAATTTGAATGCTCTCTTTTTCTTAGTATAATACCTCTGTCGTGGGAGGATATTAAAAGTACTGCCTCTTAAGCTTTCAGTATTTCAAGGTTATTTACTAAATACGAAAACAAGAAAAATATAAATATATAAGAACTTTTACTCAAGAAACATCTACAAAAAATATATTATTAACTAAAAATATCTTCAAAAGCACTTTGTGGATTTCAGCTATTGTGTATTAGTCCCATACAACGTATTGTCCGTTGGTGAATGCGAGCAATTCGTATTGCCACCACCATCATTGATCTCCCTTGCCCCCTTCGAACATGACACTTCGATACAAAAGGAGGGGGAATAGACGTTATTAGTGGGATCTAGTTACACTGGCCGGGTGATATGGCCATGTAATTTGTCCAATCATTGCGGATCGAGGTGCAAAAGATTTATAACCATGTGTACTTCCTTTGTTCGCGAAATGCGTGTTATTAGACTATATCGTTTTTAGTGCGACATAATATTTTATGTGCTATGTGGATTATGGGTATTGTAATGGCGATTGCTCTGTATACTGTATAGCCGATCTATTTTATGTTCGGCCATTGTACAAATTTTGACGATAGCTTTATGAGCTTGCATTATAAAATCGAATCGATGTTGTTAGGAACAGCGAATTTACCGTGACGTTTCAAAAGTAGTTATTAAAAGTGAAAATCATTTATTCATGTAGGTTAAAAGTAACTTCTATATATTTCTTCTATATATTCATTTATTACTAGTATGATTTTAGAAAATGCAAGGTAAGACATGGCGGCTATCAAACTTGTTAACATACATAATCATAACAATGTATTCATATAATATAAGCTTACAGTATTTACTACCAAATCGCTTATATTTATACTAAACACACAAATTAAAATACACAAAAGACATAAAATCAACAATAATTAAATATTAACATACACAATATATAAATTACATACACAACAATTTATAGGTAGATCTTTTTTTTTAACTTGCCCTGTATATGTACTAATATATGTAGTCCTACCTTACCTACTATATTATATAAGAAAAGTAACACATTTTATATATATTACATTAGGTTTGTCAAAAAATATGGACTGAAAATAAAATTTGTTAATAGAGTGGTATCAAACTGACAATATTTTTAAAGACAGGCCTAGTTCATCCCGGATATAAGACTGCGGCTGGTTAAGAGGTATTTCTAAATTATTAAATTCTTGCTCAACCTGAACACCAAACCCAGTATCTCACGATCATGATACGTGATCAATGAGATGGCTTGCGATAAACGTATAGAAGCTTTTCTCTTCTTGGCTATACATTCCCCACGGTGGTAGAGCAGCCCTCTTTGTGTTCCTCTGCGTATATTGTGGTTCAATTTGACGATTTTTATAGTTTATTTTGTAACAGTATAAACTTTTATTACAATCTCTGCCTACCCTTCCAGGAATCAGGCCGCTCTTAATAGTACACAATATTTTTTCATTCTATAGACCCAGTAACCTTTTGAGGGCATTAACATCAGCTGTAAAGAGGCAAACATGTTCATTTCAATACGCACCTTACACCTACACACAGGTTTTCCTTTAATGTATACTCTTTGGTGTTCAGCCAGAAGGCTTTTGATAGAAAGTAACCTACATATTAATACTATGAGGCATATTCAGTGGGTAAATTAGGCCTTTAGTAAAATTGCTTTTACCTCGGAAAAATACTTTATTTTTGTATGATAAAGGTAATGTATTTGAGATATACTATGCGGATAACAAAATTTTCATCTTAACGCATAAGTTTACGTTTTAGTGAATCTAGTGATATCTAGTAGTATACAATGTGTTAAGGTTCGGTAAATTACAGTATTATTCGTGATTCGGCTTTTATTTAGAAATCAATGTTTAGCCTATTGGAAATAAAAATTGGCAATACATTAGGTAAAACCCAAAACTTGACATGTTGAAATCCACTCTCGTTCTTAAAATGTACCTACTTTATAGAAGTTCAAATAAAGGAGACAAAGATCACACAAACTCGAAAATACTAGATTTTGTCCCTTGTGGAGATCGAACCCACAGGACGTGGTACTGGCGGCAATGGTAATGGCGGGGAATCACAAAAGCAGTATTTCTATATTTTACCTCACAGTACCACAAAAAATAATCAGTCCTGGATACAACATTAATAGTGCAATGGTGCAAACAATATATTGCGAACTTTATGTAAAACTGTCGCATCTTGTTTACAATTCGTTAACATAAAACATTTCCAAATGCTTAACCTTACCATTATTGAATAATAAGACCATTATTTGTAAACACTAAACGATTATCGTAATATAAAACGTTATAGCAACCGATAACATAAAAACGGCACTTCACTTCACAAAAGCAAGTGTTATTAAAAATGCTACGTTAAACGGTACACCTTAACTCAATATTTCGACCGCACCTTGACGCGTTGTTCATAACAACACACAGCATTATCCTATAGTTCACTATTCACCCCTCACCACAACATTGGTTTAACGTCGTCAAGAGTAACTAAGGTATGAATGGGTACGAGTAAACCCTCTTACCTAGCTATTCAAAAGGAACCCCTGATATGATTTTCACAGAAAATTGCTTAACACAAAAGGAATTGGACTCTTTTGTTGATATCCTCGATTTATCTTTCGAACATGTGGGCGTGTATCAAAATGTTGGATATACTAGTAACATGATACTGTTTCTTTACACGGTGCACACGTCAGGTATTATGGCTAACAGTCATTTCGAGGACACGCTGTTATATTTGATTTAACTAGCTTTTGCCAGCGATTCCGTCCGCATTTTCATTAGTTGTTAAGTGATTTTTATACTACACAGGGCGAGTTTCGAAAAATCCTGAATGTTGTTATTAGTTATTATAATTACCTACCTATGTGCCAAATTAAAGGTCTCTGCTAGTAATATTTATCACGATTACAGAAGGTAACTTCAAAGCAAAAATGTTCGTTATGCTATTTTCTATGGAAATATTGATCTGAAATCCGTTTTGTTTATCGTATACATCATAAAAGGTGCTGTGCAAAATATAAGCCGTCTGCAATTTTTCATCCGTCTACCGGTTTGAGTCAGGTCTTTTCTTGTTATACATAATTATAATGTATTGATTGATATAATAATCATTGTTATTTGTCATTCTTTCGAATATTTACCTCCCCTTCTCAAACTTAGAAGAGACTGTACCCAGCAGTGCGACAGTTTAATACAGGGCTAATATTGTATATTATGTGAAATACCTTTTAACAGATTTCACAAAAGTTATTTTTATTTGAATCTGTTTATCTTAAATTATTTGTTTGTAGATTACAACATTTGTCAATCTATTTGCATGTGTCCATTTTATTTAAAAGTTATGTATGTCTTTTCAATTTAACATATTCGTCTAGAAGTTATGTTAGGAGTAAACGTCGTTTACGAAAAAGAAACATTATCATTTATGAAATTAAACTACTTTATACGGATTTTGTTGCGTTGTTTATTTAACAACGCGATAAAATCCGTGTAAAGATTTAAATTGCAAAGAATAACATTCGCGTAAACGTACGACAATATTATTATCATTTATGGTTTTGATAATATAAGTAATAATTTATACTAACGTACATTAATTATAAAGACTTATTTATTACATAATATTGTCTTCTGTTTACGCGAATGTTATTCATTGAAATTAAACTACTATATACGGATTTTATCGCGTTGTTTATTTAACACTCTATTACATAATTTTGAAACTGTTACACTACTATACTATACTATTAAACTTTACTAATTTTAAGCTAATTAAATTATTAAAACTATCAAATCTATTTGTTTTTAAGTTTACACTTTCCCCGACGTTTCGGTTGCTTTTCAGCAGCCATGGTCACGGGGAGACTAAGATGGTAGTTGTCTCAATGTTCCAGTGTGGTTATTTCAAAGTACCCGAACATAATTTAGTTATTGGTGTTTCTATTTACGCAGAATGAGCTCAAAGTATCATGAAGTCTAGCTGTGGTTTGTTTCTTCTTGGGTTTGACTATTTGAAGTACTGGATCCCAAGCTGGTGGTACATTCCAACCATCTTCTCTATTGAAATTTGGATGTTTTTTGATCTCAATAGCCTCGCGAAGCATCCTTGGTAGGAATCGGTGTTCTTTAGCGAGAATCTGTGGTTTGTCAAATCTCAGGTAGTGGTTGGTCCCCTGTTGTACATGTTCACACACAGCAGACTTCAACGAGCGTTTGTGTTTAACGTCAGCTATGTGTTCTTTTATGCGGGTGCCTATGCTTCTCTTGGTTTGTCCAATGTATGAGAGTCCGCAGTCACAATCTATTTTATAGACCCCTGCATCTTGTAAAGGTAATTGGCACTTGACGGATGGTAAAAATTGACTTATCTTCGTTGGCGGCTTGAAGTATGTGTTGATTGAAGCTCGCTTCAAGATGTAGCCAATCTTGTCAGTGACACCCCTTACATAAGGTAGTATAGCAGGCTGGCGCTCGACTGTGGCTGGCTTTTCTCGGGATCTGTGACAGCGGCGCGGCTGTTGGAGCTTGTTGTCTTGCAGTACTTGCTTGACATGTTGAAGCTCGGCGTCCAGGTGTTTCTTGTCACAGATCCCGTGGGCTCTCTGAAACAAAGACATTCCCACGGTAGCTAACTGTTTAGGATGGTGGTGAGATTCACCGTTCAAGTACCTATTTGTATGGGTCTTTTTCCTATACACAGTGTGGCTCAAAGTATGATCAGGATTCCTGATGACAAGTACATCTAAGAATGCTAATGAATTATTTGCCTCTAATTCCATAGTAAATTGGATGTTGTTATTAATGGAATTAAGATGTTCTAGGAATACACTAACACTATCTGTTGGTAATATTGTAAAAGTATCATCTACAAACCTCTTATAAATCCTGGGTGTGATGGGGGCAGTCTGTAAAGCTCGAGCCTCGAAGTCCTCCATATATATGTCGGCAACAACAGGCGATACAGGGGAGCCCATTGCCACACCATCTACTTGTATGTAGAATTTATTGTCCCACAACAGATAGCCAGTTGTTAAGCAATGCTTAAGTAGTTCTGCATATTCCTCAGGCATATTGTACTCTATTAGCTTCCTTTTAGTTATTTCAATACAGTCATGTACAGGTATGCATGTAAATAATGACTGTACATCAAAACTAACCATTGTTTCATTGTTAGTGAGACATAGGTGTTTAATCTCACTCACAAAATGGTATGAATCCTTTACATATGCTCTCGAGTTGCCTCTGAGTGGTGAGAGTATCTTCGCTACGTGCTGAGCCAGTCTGTAAGTTGGTGTGTCGATCTGACTCACAATAGGACGTAGGGGAGCGTTTTCTTTGTGTATTTTTGGTAACCCATACATCTTTGGAGGTTTTACGCAAGCTGGTATTAATTGTTTAACGTCTAGATCTAGTCTTTCGGAGTATTTATGTATGATGTCTTTGGTTTTGTTCAATATTTTGTTTGTAGGGTCTGTTTTAACCTGTTTATATGTTGTTTCATCCGAAAGTAAATTTTCAATTTTATTTTTATAATCTGACGTATCCATTATGACCGTAGCGTTTCCTTTATCTGCACGGAGTACTGTAATATCTGGTCTAGCCCGCAAGTTCTTCAATGCGACGAATTCATCTTTGGGAAGATTCGGTCTGGGCACTTTATTTCGACGCAAGACTGATGAAATGTCCTGACGTATAGCCTCCAAATCTTCCTTTCTTATGTTATTCTTGACTAGGCAGTCCTCGACGTTGCAAATAATGGCCTCATACGGTATCCTAGCTGGTGTTATAGCATAATTTAAACCTCTACTCAATACTTTTTCGGTTGTTTTGTCTAAAGTTTGTTTTGACAGATTAATAACTGCTTGTCTTTGAGATGACGGCGGCGTGTCATTGGTCCGTGCATTGACGTTTCGTTTCTTGCTGTTGGCATTTGATTTCGATAATAATTTTTCATATTTTTGAATTTTGTTTGTTTTACACGCATTATATTTTGATCTTTCTCTGTGATTTATAGCATTGATGCATTGTTTAAAATCAAATGGAGTTATTAATCTCTGTATTTCATTAGACAAAATCTCAACGTTCCTATTTATGCTGCGTAAGTCAGCGCGATGTTCTCTGATAACTTGTATTAATAACTTTTGACTTGCCTGTTTTAAGATCTTAGCGCTTCCTCGTATGTCTTTCTTGGCTGATATCTTGACACACGTAGGAATGAGACTATGATCACGACATCTCTTCAAGAAATTTAAAGATGTTACATATCTTGCGCGCTTAGTTTGTAGATCTTCTAACCGGCGTATTTTTGTTGCTGTTTCCAGTCCGTACTGATTTACATAATATTGTCTTCTGTTTACGCGAATGTTATTCATTGAAATTAAACTACTATATACGGATTTTATCGCGTTGTTTATTTAACACTCTATTACATAATTTTGAAACTGTTACACTACTATACTATACTATTAAACTTTACTAATTTTAAGCTAATTAAATTATTAAAACTATCAAATCTATTTGTTTTTAAGTTTACACTTTCCCCGACGTTTCGGTTGCTTTTCAGCAGCCATGGTCACGGGGAGACTAAGATGGTAGTTGTCTCAATGTTCCAGTGTGGTTATTTCAAAGTACCCGAACATAATTTAGTTATTGGTGTTTCTATTTACGCAGAATGAGCTCAAAGTATCATGAAGTCTAGCTGTGGTTTGTTTCTTCTTGGGTTTGACTATTTGAAGTACTGGATCCCAAGCTGGTGGTACATTCCAACCATCTTCTCTATTGAAATTTGGATGTTTTTTGATCTCAATAGCCTCGCGAAGCATCCTTGGTAGGAATCGGTGTTCTTTAGCGAGAATCTGTGGTTTGTCAAATCTCAGGTAGTGGTTGGTCCCCTGTTGTACATGTTCACACACAGCAGACTTCAACGAGCGTTTGTGTTTAACGTCAGCTATGTGTTCTTTTATGCGGGTGCCTATGCTTCTCTTGGTTTGTCCAATGTATGAGAGTCCGCAGTCACAATCTATTTTATAGACCCCTGCATCTTGTAAAGGTAATTGGCACTTGACGGATGGTAAAAATTGACTTATCTTCGTTGGCGGCTTGAAGTATGTGTTGATTGAAGCTCGCTTCAAGATGTAGCCAATCTTGTCAGTGACACCCCTTACATAAGGTAGTATAGCAGGCTGGCGCTCGACTGTGGCTGGCTTTTCTCGGGATCTGTGACAGCGGCGCGGCTGTTGGAGCTTGTTGTCTTGCAGTACTTGCTTGACATGTTGAAGCTCGGCGTCCAGGTGTTTCTTGTCACAGATCCCGTGGGCTCTCTGAAACAAAGACATTCCCACGGTAGCTAACTGTTTAGGATGGTGGTGAGATTCACCGTTCAAGTACCTATTTGTATGGGTCTTTTTCCTATACACAGTGTGGCTCAAAGTATGATCAGGATTCCTGATGACAAGTACATCTAAGAATGCTAATGAATTATTTGCCTCTAATTCCATAGTAAATTGGATGTTGTTATTAATGGAATTAAGATGTTCTAGGAATACACTAACACTATCTGTTGGTAATATTGTAAAAGTATCATCTACAAACCTCTTATAAATCCTGGGTGTGATGGGGGCAGTCTGTAAAGCTCGAGCCTCGAAGTCCTCCATATATATGTCGGCAACAACAGGCGATACAGGGGAGCCCATTGCCACACCATCTACTTGTATGTAGAATTTATTGTCCCACAACAGATAGCCAGTTGTTAAGCAATGCTTAAGTAGTTCTGCATATTCCTCAGGCATATTGTACTCTATTAGCTTCCTTTTAGTTATTTCAATACAGTCATGTACAGGTATGCATGTAAATAATGACTGTACATCAAAACTAACCATTGTTTCATTGTTAGTGAGACATAGGTGTTTAATCTCACTCACAAAATGGTATGAATCCTTTACATATGCTCTCGAGTTGCCTCTGAGTGGTGAGAGTATCTTCGCTACGTGCTGAGCCAGTCTGTAAGTTGGTGTGTCGATCTGACTCACAATAGGACGTAGGGGAGCGTTTTCTTTGTGTATTTTTGGTAACCCATACATCTTTGGAGGTTTTACGCAAGCTGGTATTAATTGTTTAACGTCTAGATCTAGTCTTTCGGAGTATTTATGTATGATGTCTTTGGTTTTGTTCAATATTTTGTTTGTAGGGTCTGTTTTAACCTGTTTATATGTTGTTTCATCCGAAAGTAAATTTTCAATTTTATTTTTATAATCTGACGTATCCATTATGACCGTAGCGTTTCCTTTATCTGCACGGAGTACTGTAATATCTATATAAATAGGTACTTGAACGGTGAATCTCACCACCATCCTAAACAGTTAGCTACCGTGGGAATGTCTTTGTTTCAGAGAGCCCACGGGATCTGTGACAAGAAACACCTGGACGCCGAGCTTCAACATGTCAAGCAAGTACTGCAAGACAACAAGCTCCAACAGCCGCGCCGCTGTCACAGATCCCGAGAAAAGCCAGCCACAGTCGAGCGCCAGCCTGCTATACTACCTTATGTAAGGGGTGTCACTGACAAGATTGGCTACATCTTGAAGCGAGCTTCAATCAACACATACTTCAAGCCGCCAACGAAGATAAGTCAATTTTTACCATCCGTCAAGTGCCAATTACCTTTACAAGATGCAGGGGTCTATAAAATAGATTGTGACTGCGGACTCTCATACATTGGACAAACCAAGAGAAGCATAGGCACCCGCATAAAAGAACACATAGCTGACGTTAAACACAAACGCTCGTTGAAGTCTGCTGTGTGTGAACATGTACAACAGGGGACCAACCACTACCTGAGATTTGACAAACCACAGATTCTCGCTAAAGAACACCGATTCCTACCAAGGATGCTTCGCGAGGCTATTGAGATCAAAAAACATCCAAATTTCAATAGAGAAGATGGTTGGAATGTACCACCAGCTTGGGATCCAGTACTTCAAATAGTCAAACCCAAGAAGAAACAAACCACAGCTAGACTTCATGATACTTTGAGCTCATTCTGCGTAAATAGAAACACCAATAACTAAATTATGTTCGGGTACTTTGAAATAACCACACTGGAACATTGAGACAACTACCATCTTAGTCTCCCCGTGACCATGGCTGCTGAAAAGCAACCGAAACGTCGGGGAAAGTGTAAACTTAAAAACAAATAGATTTGATAGTTTTAATAATTTAATTAGCTTAAAATTAGTAAAGTTTAATAGTATAGTATAGTAGTGTAACAGTTTCAAAATTATGTAATAGAGTGTTAAATAAACAACGCGATAAAATCCGTATATAGTAGTTTAATTTCAATGAATAACATTCGCGTAAACAGAAGACAATATTATGTAAATCAGTACGGACTGGAAACAGCAACAAAAATACGCCGGTTAGAAGATCTACAAACTAAGCGCGCAAGATATGTAACATCTTTAAATTTCTTGAAGAGATGTCGTGATCATAGTCTCATTCCTACGTGTGTCAAGATATCAGCCAAGAAAGACATACGAGGAAGCGCTAAGATCTTAAAACAGGCAAGTCAAAAGTTATTAATACAAGTTATCAGAGAACATCGCGCTGACTTACGCAGCATAAATAGGAACGTTGAGATTTTGTCTAATGAAATACAGAGATTAATAACTCCATTTGATTTTAAACAATGCATCAATGCTATAAATCACAGAGAAAGATCAAAATATAATGCGTGTAAAACAAACAAAATTCAAAAATATGAAAAATTATTATCGAAATCAAATGCCAACAGCAAGAAACGAAACGTCAATGCACGGACCAATGACACGCCGCCGTCATCTCAAAGACAAGCAGTTATTAATCTGTCAAAACAAACTTTAGACAAAACAACCGAAAAAGTATTGAGTAGAGGTTTAAATTATGCTATAACACCAGCTAGGATACCGTATGAGGCCATTATTTGCAACGTCGAGGACTGCCTAGTCAAGAATAACATAAGAAAGGAAGATTTGGAGGCTATACGTCAGGACATTTCATCAGTCTTGCGTCGAAATAAAGTGCCCAGACCGAATCTTCCCAAAGATGAATTCGTCGCATTGAAGAACTTGCGGGCTAGACCAGATATTACAGTACTCCGTGCAGATAAAGGAAACGCTACGGTCATAATGGATACGTCAGATTATAAAAATAAAATTGAAAATTTACTTTCGGATGAAACAACATATAAACAGGTTAAAACAGACCCTACAAACAAAATATTGAACAAAACCAAAGACATCATACATAAATACTCCGAAAGACTAGATCTAGACGTTAAACAATTAATACCAGCTTGCGTAAAACCTCCAAAGATGTATGGGTTACCAAAAATACACAAAGAAAACGCTCCCCTACGTCCTATTGTGAGTCAGATCGACACACCAACTTACAGACTGGCTCAGCACGTAGCGAAGATACTCTCACCACTCAGAGGCAACTCGAGAGCATATGTAAAGGATTCATACCATTTTGTGAGTGAGATTAAACACCTATGTCTCACTAACAATGAAACAATGGTTAGTTTTGATGTACAGTCATTATTTACATGCATACCTGTACATGACTGTATTGAAATAACTAAAAGGAAGCTAATAGAGTACAATATGCCTGAGGAATATGCAGAACTACTTAAGCATTGCTTAACAACTGGCTATCTGTTGTGGGACAATAAATTCTACATACAAGTAGATGGTGTGGCAATGGGCTCCCCTGTATCGCCTGTTGTTGCCGACATATATATGGAGGACTTCGAGGCTCGAGCTTTACAGACTGCCCCCATCACACCCAGGATTTATAAGAGGTTTGTAGATGATACTTTTACAATATTACCAACAGATAGTGTTAGTGTATTCCTAGAACATCTTAATTCCATTAATAACAACATCCAATTTACTATGGAATTAGAGGCAAATAATTCATTAGCATTCTTAGATGTACTTGTCATCAGGAATCCTGATCATACTTTGAGCCACACTGTGTATAGGAAAAAGACCCATACAAATAGGTACTTGAACGGTGAATCTCACCACCATCCTAAACAGTTAGCTACCGTGGGAATGTCTTTGTTTCAGAGAGCCCACGGGATCTGTGACAAGAAACACCTGGACGCCGAGCTTCAACATGTCAAGCAAGTACTGCAAGACAACAAGCTCCAACAGCCGCGCCGCTGTCACAGATCCCGAGAAAAGCCAGCCACAGTCGAGCGCCAGCCTGCTATACTACCTTATGTAAGGGGTGTCACTGACAAGATTGGCTACATCTTGAAGCGAGCTTCAATCAACACATACTTCAAGCCGCCAACGAAGATAAGTCAATTTTTACCATCCGTCAAGTGCCAATTACCTTTACAAGATGCAGGGGTCTATAAAATAGATTGTGACTGCGGACTCTCATACATTGGACAAACCAAGAGAAGCATAGGCACCCGCATAAAAGAACACATAGCTGACGTTAAACACAAACGCTCGTTGAAGTCTGCTGTGTGTGAACATGTACAACAGGGGACCAACCACTACCTGAGATTTGACAAACCACAGATTCTCGCTAAAGAACACCGATTCCTACCAAGGATGCTTCGCGAGGCTATTGAGATCAAAAAACATCCAAATTTCAATAGAGAAGATGGTTGGAATGTACCACCAGCTTGGGATCCAGTACTTCAAATAGTCAAACCCAAGAAGAAACAAACCACAGCTAGACTTCATGATACTTTGAGCTCATTCTGCGTAAATAGAAACACCAATAACTAAATTATGTTCGGGTACTTTGAAATAACCACACTGGAACATTGAGACAACTACCATCTTAGTCTCCCCGTGACCATGGCTGCTGAAAAGCAACCGAAACGTCGGGGAAAGTGTAAACTTAAAAACAAATAGATTTGATAGTTTTAATAATTTAATTAGCTTAAAATTAGTAAAGTTTAATAGTATAGTATAGTAGTGTAACAGTTTCAAAATTATGTAATAGAGTGTTAAAT
This sequence comes from Catocala nupta, assembly GCA_963675205.1. Lineage (NCBI taxonomy): Eukaryota > Metazoa > Arthropoda > Insecta > Lepidoptera > Erebidae > Catocala > Catocala nupta. Next base: position 6,619,073 of record OY776085.1, on the reverse strand, counting down.
AAACAACGCGATAAAATCCGTATATAGTAGTTTAATTTCAATGAATAACATTCGCGTAAACAGAAGACAATATTATGTAAATCAGTACGGACTGGAAACAGCAACAAAAATACGCCGGTTAGAAGATCTACAAACTAAGCGCGCAAGATATGTAACATCTTTAAATTTCTTGAAGAGATGTCGTGATCATAGTCTCATTCCTACGTGTGTCAAGATATCAGCCAAGAAAGACATACGAGGAAGCGCTAAGATCTTAAAACAGGCAAGTCAAAAGTTATTAATACAAGTTATCAGAGAACATCGCGCTGACTTACGCAGCATAAATAGGAACGTTGAGATTTTGTCTAATGAAATACAGAGATTAATAACTCCATTTGATTTTAAACAATGCATCAATGCTATAAATCACAGAGAAAGATCAAAATATAATGCGTGTAAAACAAACAAAATTCAAAAATATGAAAAATTATTATCGAAATCAAATGCCAACAGCAAGAAACGAAACGTCAATGCACGGACCAATGACACGCCGCCGTCATCTCAAAGACAAGCAGTTATTAATCTGTCAAAACAAACTTTAGACAAAACAACCGAAAAAGTATTGAGTAGAGGTTTAAATTATGCTATAACACCAGCTAGGATACCGTATGAGGCCATTATTTGCAACGTCGAGGACTGCCTAGTCAAGAATAACATAAGAAAGGAAGATTTGGAGGCTATACGTCAGGACATTTCATCAGTCTTGCGTCGAAATAAAGTGCCCAGACCGAATCTTCCCAAAGATGAATTCGTCGCATTGAAGAACTTGCGGGCTAGACCAGATATTACAGTACTCCGTGCAGATAAAGGAAACGCTACGGTCATAATGGATACGTCAGATTATAAAAATAAAATTGAAAATTTACTTTCGGATGAAACAACATATAAACAGGTTAAAACAGACCCTACAAACAAAATATTGAACAAAACCAAAGACATCATACATAAATACTCCGAAAGACTAGATCTAGACGTTAAACAATTAATACCAGCTTGCGTAAAACCTCCAAAGATGTATGGGTTACCAAAAATACACAAAGAAAACGCTCCCCTACGTCCTATTGTGAGTCAGATCGACACACCAACTTACAGACTGGCTCAGCACGTAGCGAAGATACTCTCACCACTCAGAGGCAACTCGAGAGCATATGTAAAGGATTCATACCATTTTGTGAGTGAGATTAAACACCTATGTCTCACTAACAATGAAACAATGGTTAGTTTTGATGTACAGTCATTATTTACATGCATACCTGTACATGACTGTATTGAAATAACTAAAAGGAAGCTAATAGAGTACAATATGTCTGAGGAATATGCAGAACTACTTAAGCATTGCTTAACAACTGGCTATCTGTTGTGGGACAATAAATTCTACATACAAGTAGATGGTGTGGCAATGGGCTCCCCTGTATCGCCTGTTGTTGCCGACATATATATGGAGGACTTCGAGGCTCGAGCTTTACAGACTGCCCCCATCACACCCAGGATTTATAAGAGGTTTGTAGATGATACTTTTACAATATTACCAACAGATAGTGTTAGTGTATTCCTAGAACATCTTAATTCCATTAATAACAACATCCAATTTACTATGGAATTAGAGGCAAATAATTCATTAGCATTCTTAGATGTACTTGTCATCAGGAATCCTGATCATACTTTGAGCCACACTGTGTATAGGAAAAAGACCCATACAAATAGGTACTTGAACGGTGAATCTCACCACCATCCTAAACAGTTAGCTACCGTGGGAATGTCTTTGTTTCAGAGAGCCCACGGGATCTGTGACAAGAAACACCTGGACGCCGAGCTTCAACATGTCAAGCAAGTACTGCAAGACAACAAGCTCCAACAGCCGCGCCGCTGTCACAGATCCCGAGAAAAGCCAGCCACAGTCGAGCGCCAGCCTGCTATACTACCTTATGTAAGGGGTGTCACTGACAAGATTGGCTACATCTTGAAGCGAGCTTCAATCAACACATACTTCAAGCCGCCAACGAAGATAAGTCAATTTTTACCATCCGTCAAGTGCCAATTACCTTTACAAGATGCAGGGGTCTATAAAATAGATTGTGACTGCGGACTCTCATACATTGGACAAACCAAGAGAAGCATAGGCACCCGCATAAAAGAACACATAGCTGACGTTAAACACAAACGCTCGTTGAAGTCTGCTGTGTGTGAACATGTACAACAGGGGACCAACCACTACCTGAGATTTGACAAACCACAGATTCTCGCTAAAGAACACCGATTCCTACCAAGGATGCTTCGCGAGGCTATTGAGATCAAAAAACATCCAAATTTCAATAGAGAAGATGGTTGGAATGTACCACCAGCTTGGGATCCAGTACTTCAAATAGTCAAACCCAAGAAGAAACAAACCACAGCTAGACTTCATGATACTTTGAGCTCATTCTGCGTAAATAGAAACACCAATAACTAAATTATGTTCGGGTACTTTGAAATAACCACACTGGAACATTGAGACAACTACCATCTTAGTCTCCCCGTGACCATGGCTGCTGAAAAGCAACCGAAACGTCGGGGAAAGTGTAAACTTAAAAACAAATAGATTTGATAGTTTTAATAATTTAATTAGCTTAAAATTAGTAAAGTTTAATAGTATAGTATAGTAGTGTAACAGTTTCAAAATTATGTAATAGAGTGTTAAATAAACAACGCGATAAAATCCGTATATAGTAGTTTAATTTCAATGACTTATTTATTATTTACACTCTTGCCTATATTATATTATGTTTCCATGTTTTCTCAAAGGATATATTCGCTGTTCTTAGTCAAGATCCTTCTAGTTGAATCTTTTTGAAAAAAAGTCTCTATCGAAATTAATTACTTCGGAGTTTCCCGAGCGCTGTGATATGTCCTTCTTCAAACGAGGTTTAAAGAGAGTTCTTCTTTCACGGTAGGCAGCGGCTTTGCTGTGTCTTGACATTGCTGAAATCCATGAGCAGCAGTTACCACTTTCCATCAGGTGGGCCACTTGCTCGTCTGCCACCAAGGGCAATAAAAAATAAAAAAGAATCTCTTGTTATGTAGACGGATGTATGTGGAAGGGATAGATCACGCATTGCTTTTGCTGCTCATCTAAGGACGGAGAAATATACAAAATGTATTTATACATTAATATTAAACTACTCTTCACGAATTTTATCAAGGTTTATTAAATAAATCTTAATTAAACACAAATTTTAGATAGTTTTTTAACAATTAAACTATTTAATTTATTAAACCATTTGAATGATTAAAAAGTAAAGGTCGAAAAAAATGTTAATTTAAATATAATAACGTAAGAACACATTTTTTGAGTCTGCGTCTACTTTAAATGTTTAAAGTTACTGCTAAGAAACCAGTTTTAAATAAGTATTGTAAATTAGACTCAAAGATTATTTGCCTCATCGTAAAAGCTTCTAAGTTTATACCAAAAATAGACTGAATCTTCGCAATTAAAAATAATTGCAAGCATCTTAAAACCTCAAACCTTGGTACGCCTGAGCGCGCTCAGTTCTTTGTAAAGTCAAACTAAAGGCTCACTTCAGGTGGAACGCGAAAGCGATCCAAGAACAATAAGGCCCCCTCAAAACAAGCAGGATGCCTAGGCATTGTACACCGCCGACGCTTTCAGACCACTCTTCGAGGCTCTTAATTAAGGGGGGCAATACTCGAATGGTTCTCGCGTCGAATGGCGGCCATTCAGACGTGTGCCGTCTGCGCCGAGATAACGAACCTCTCTCGGTTATTACAGCCTATTTCGTAGCTTTTTTGTGCTAGAGTTGTCACTTGTCTGATATTTGTTGTTGGTTAGTTTTGTTGTACGTGAGTAAATTTGTATCTAAATTAATACGTTACGGGAAAGCTTTGTATACTCGTTTAAACATATAGCGTACAAGAGTGTGAGGCTTGGCATAAAATTAAAAAAGGAATGAATGACGTTCGAATTTCGACTCCTGGGTGTCTACTATATTTTGTAAAATATAGCTGGAGTCCTGTGGTAGTAATTACCAGAGTAACATGCCTAGGGCTGGGACGGTGTTGAACGCATTCGATTATAAATTATCGATTAATGTTATTATCCTCACTGACGTTTGAATTATTATTATAATTGAATATGTTATTATAAATTAAACAAGAGGGATAGAAAATAATATATTTTATTTAACAAATTTTTATATAGTAGATACATTAATACACGTTATTTCAAATAATTTGGACTCTGAATTGTTTTGTCTTTTGCACATTATAAATATCACATTTCAGTCAGATATAATATGCTCTTTTATGTTATTTCGATGTTAATAATCGTATGTAAATCTCGATTATATATTTGCATACTCGTTACTTTATAGTGTATGGTTTAGAGGACGTAAGGAACAACACTATTATACCTAAAAAGTATTATTTTGCGTACATTCCACTATCATTATAATACGTCATTTGATGGACATGACACGGACATCTGTAAGAGGACTCAAGCTATATTTTACGAACTGGGTATATTATTATTTTGCTTGTAACGGATAAAGTAATTATCTTTTTAAATTGTCATTTGGCTTACCTACCCACTACCTATATAACGTGTATTGGAGACTAGGCACACACGGGACAAAAGTTGTGTCCATCACGCGTAGTTTTCATTTTATTTCATTTTCTGTGATCGTCGCCACATTCCATGACAACGTAACATATTATTGTTTAAAATACTTTATGTTATAACTAATACTAATAATTAATCATTTCGGTGATAAGCTAGATAGTTTTCTCATATAACTGACCTCACCTTAAGTCTATGTAACAAAAACAAGGGAAGCGGGTTTGTCTATGAACGTGTACAGTATAACAATTTCGCTTGATTAAATAGCGTGAGAGGCTGAATAAACTTACTCCGTTGCCTTCATGAAATTGATATGAAAAAGATGATTGTAAAAAGATAACGTGCCGTTCCTGCCATTTATCTTTTCGCCTGGCGGTCTCTCTGTAAGATTAAATGTACTTTTCCTGTTTTAATCATAAGTAAGGAGGGAGTAAAATATTTATTTATAACTATATCGTGTTAGTATATTCAGTTCAATCTACATCTACCTACGTTATTTATTGAGAAATTTCATAGACTTAAAAGAAAATAAAATTCTCCTGATGATGCTAGGAAAATATTATATTATTGGTGTTTATGTTAATGGATTAAATATAATGACCACCAAAAATACTATTTGCGCAGCAAAATACGCTTACTAAAATAAACAATAACGAGCACCTTACGCCTCAAATCACAGCATTTCGTCTCGAAAGGGTTAGATTATGTTAGGTTCCTTAACAATATCAAGTTAACATATTTACTCATTTAGCCTGCAGTCATACAATAGATTAAAATGAGTACAATTCACATAAATATTCTGCAAATATAAAAAAGAAAACCGATATTAATAGTCATTGAAATTAAACTACTACACTCGCGTGCAAGTAAATCGACTCAAGTCTCAAGTGCGCATAAAAAGTGATATAACTAAAAAATTACTTATTTTACCTCTATATAATGTTTTACATAATTAAAGCCTAGTAATTAGGCTTTCAAATGGTAGCATAATATCAGTAATTTAAATAAACACTTGTACTTAGAATGCAACTGAACGCAACCTCCCGTAAACTGCTCTGCGCTCTATACACAACTTGCGCGACACAACCCCCTATAAAAACCCTCTGTAATCGTTTTTTCTTATCAGTCGCTCATTAGACGTTGACCTGAACACATCTCTGCAAATTAAAGCCGTCATTTGAAGAAAATTATGGATACAACACCTGAAGAAGCCGCTCAAGTCGTTGCCCTATTGCAAGAAGGGTTGAACCAGCGAGAAGTCGCTCGTCGTTTGAATATGAGTCAGTCCGCTGTCTCGAGAGTATACAGAAGGTTTCAAGAGACTGGTGCCTTCACTCGGAGGCCTAATACCAGCCGACGCCGGTGCACCTCGGAGCGTGACGACCGGTTTTTGGTCTCGACCTCTCTCCGAAATCGACACCTTACCGGCGTAGATGTGCAGCAGGAGCTACGTCAAGTTCGCGGGGTGACTGTCAGTCAGTGGACAGTTAGAAGAAGGTTGAAAGAAGCTAACCTTACTCCGAAAAGACCCGCTACAGGCCCGAAGTTGACCACAGCTCATCGTCAAGCACGCCTTCACTTTGCTCGAGAGCATTTGGATTGGAGCATAGAGCAATGGCAGTTAGTCCTGTTCACAGATGAGACGAGGATGTGTCTCCATGGCAGCGACAGGAGAGGTCGGGTATACCGTCGTCCCGGTGAACGGTTTTCACAGTGCTGCTTTGTGGAAACCGTTGCATATGGTGGCGGATCTTGCATGATGTGGGCCGGAATTTCCTTAGAAGGCAAAACGGAGCTTGTTTTCGTTCCTGGGGGAGGCCGGGGAGGAGGTCTGACCAGTGATCGTTACATTGAAAATGTTCTACTGTATCAAGTTGTCCCTTATCAAGGCTTTATTGGGGAAAATTTCATCTTGATGCATGACAATGCCCGATGTCACACTGCTCGGGCCACACGTGATTTCCTGAACGAAGTTGGAATTCACACTATGCATTGGCCAGCGGTCAGCCCCGATTTAAATCCCATTGAGCACATATGGGACGAGCTCAAAAGGAAAGTTAGAGCGAGGAATCCAGCTCCGACAAACATCAATGAGCTCAAGACTGCGTTGGTAAAAGAGTGGGGTCGAATACCACAATCATCCATTAAAAAGTTGATAAGGTCGATGAAGAATCGCATGAGTGCAGTGATCAGAGCTAGAGGAGGAAATACCAAATATTGACACGAATAAATTTTTTATCTTACGCACATTTTGTTTCATTTAAACACAATAACCCCATACTGTGAAATTGTATGAATTTTCAACATTTTTTACATTATCATTGGCATTAACCTTTTTTACTAAACTACTGAATCGATTTTCATGCAACTTACACCATTTTAAAGCTCAATTACTAGGCTTTAATTATGTAAAACATTATATAGAGGTATAATAAGGCATTTTTAAGTTATATCACTTTTTATGCGCACTTGAGGCTTGAGTCGATTTACTTGCACGCGAGTGTATATACGGATTTTATCGCGTTGTTTATTTAGCACTGTATTACAAAATTTTGAAAATATTACACTACTACTACTATTGATTTTATTTTACTAATTTATAAGCTAATAAAATTATTTAAACTATTAAATCTATTTATTTTTGGTTTACACTTTCCCTGACGTTTCGGTTGCTTTTCAGCAGCCATGGTCACGGGGAGACTAAGATGGTAGTTGTCTCAATGTTCCAGTGTAGTTATTTCAAAGTACCCGAACATAATTTAATTATTGGTGTTTCTATTTTTTAGAAACACCAGTAATTAAATTATTTAATTAATAACATTCGCGTAAACAGAAGACAATGTTACGATATTAATATTTTTATAAAAGAGAGCTCCTTCATTAATATTCGAGGCACAAAGAAGCGGTGTCTTGATATGTGACATGAGACGATTTACGTACCTATAGGAAATTTATCGCGAGCGGTAACAATTTATTGACAGAATCTAGATTAAAGCGAGCAAAGCCGCGGGCAAAATTTAATACATCATAAATAGAAGAATTGGATGTAAACAATATTAACAAATTTGAAACTTAAATTGGAAGAGATATCTTTGCTTAGGCCGTCCTAAGTAACAGTAAATAAAAACCTTGTAAGACGTAAATTCTCTGCTACTTTAAGCATTTATACATCTTATTTAGAGAAGTCATCTTACGTTCCCTGAATAAGCTATATATACCTCCGTGGCGCAGCGGTAGTGAATGGGTTCGAATCCCGGGTCGGGCCAACAATAAGTTATTGGGTTTTCTGTTAAGAAATCTCAATACGAGCCCGGAGTTAGGAATTTGGAGGTGTTAGACACCCCCGTGCCTCGGAAAGCATGTAAAGCCGTTGGCCCTGCGCCTGATCTCTCTCCGGTCGTGTCGGATTATTCGTCCCATCGGATCATAAGAGTTAGAGAACAGAGAGTGCACTTGTATTTGCGCACACACTTGTGCACTATAATATATCCTGCGCCAATGGCCAGTCTCTGTTAAGACTGGCTGCCGGGACCGAAATTCGGTCAGGAGGACATTATTATTATGCTTAATTTCATTAGATAATCTTATAAAAATATTATTAGATCTAATAAAATTAGACCGTTTGGATGGCGCACTGTTTTTAGTCGGTACTACGCTGCGCTATCTGATACCTAGAAGTGCCGAAACTGGATGTCCTTTGTGTAAAGGTTCAATGTATGTAAAGTTCCCCGCGATACAGGTGTTATTAAAACGAGAGATCGTTTTTGTAAAGCAATAATGCAAATAAAGAGTAATAAAACTTATCTTCTCCCATAAAATCAAACGCCTATTCGATTCCTATACGTCTATCATCATTATACGTTCTTCTTAAAAACCATTACTTTCTTATAGCACTTATTAGTTCTCAATTAATACTAAATTACATCAACTTATTAGCGGAATAAATGGCTGCGGATAGCACGCTTATTATGGGAATACGGGTTCAAGTACTGGTTGTGGTACCGTTACAAGCCTTGAGGAACGGGATGCATTCGTAGGAATGAAATAAGAGAACGTTTCAATTATTTATAACTTTATATCACTAAACTCGTACCAATGAAATGAATAATACATTGATGTTACATTCAGGGTTGCCAATTGCCATATAATATATAACATGAGATCCTACTTTATCTTGACTACGATATATATACTTAGTTGAAAAAAATGCAAGCCGAACACTAGGAGTGATACCTGCGGGGAATTTTACAAACATTCAAATAGTTTGAATGATTGTAAAGTCCCTACGGTAAAGAAAACCCAAATTCGAGAAAACTATTTGTGGATAATTTTTTTTTGTCATGTTTTGTTATCAAACTCCGAACACTCAGGGCAGTAGCAGTTGTGAGATGATCACTTAACCCACTACACCTTCCATTCTTACCATACTATATATTTTTGACGCTTTTTCTATTTTTGGTAGCCTAAATGGATATCATCTACCTATATTCCTAAATATATTTCTTGGCAACCCTGGTTACACTTAGCAGCTATAGGAAGGAAGAGTTACTATTGACACATTTGTTACAAGCACGGTTTGGACCACTTTTCGTGTGCCATATTTGGTATGCAGCTCATAAGATATATAACACTACGTTTGTATATATTAGAACTCAACAGGGACAGGTAGACGTTAGCGTCCTAACATTTTCTTCTACGCATTATCCGTGAAACAAGTTTATAGAAATTTTAAACTTTCGCGTTGCATGATATCTATATCACACACATAGGTTTCACAGGCCGTGGTCACAAGCTAACTCTGGTCGAAACGTCAATATACCATAGAAAATCTGAAAGAGAATCCATTTATTTAGAAATTGGATGGATTGTATATTGCTATTCTGCAGATTTACCAATTAACAAATACATATTTTAATCGATAATAATAATGCTTCTCATTAAAGACTTCTTCCCGAGACTGTCTCCCGTTAACATTGTTGTTAAAAAGCGACCGAAATGTCGGGGAAGTTATAAAATTTTATCTAAATAGTTTTGATAATTTAAATAGCTAGAAGTAAACAGTAACAAGTAAAAGTGTTAAACAAATAGTAGTTTAAAGGTTCAAAATTATCTAATAATAATGTTGAATAAACAACGCGATAAAATCCGTACAAAGCGTAAACGTAGAACAATATTATGTAAAAATAATGATTTATAAAGTTATACATGCATCTTCTATGTTTCGTTTACCTATATATACATGGTTAACATATGTAATTATATAGACTCACGCTTTCTTCCCGGAGAAGTAGGTAGATACCTACTACGGATTTCAGTAAGGGGGCTACGATCACTTACATTACATTTATTTTAAGACCGTCATAATTATACAAATTCAACAATAAACAAGAATAAAGCAATATTATAATATCAAAACTAAACTACTGCCAAAACTACATTACTTTCTTATATGTCACAATATATTTTCGCCGTGCCACATTAGTAGCTTTTATAAAATTTTATATCATATTATGTAACTTTAGCGCGACTTGTACAAATACCTTATCGTTGTTAATCTTTATATTGCAATTAACGTCAAACATATGAATGCCTTTTTATTCCTGAATGTTAATTACTGTCCAATGTTTCGCGGAAACGATTTGGAAATGATATTTTCGTTTCCTCGTAATCAATTAATTGCATGGACTTCAGACCATGGCACACGTATGGCGTAGTGGTTTAAATGGTCGCCCTGCCTACACTGAGTGCTGTGGGTGCGAATCTGACTGTTCTTTAGGTTCAATATTTGAATGTTAGTTGGTAAAGGCTCCCGTGATACAGGCATTAATCAGAGCCCGAAAAGTAGGTTCACTTAATTTGTCGGTTAGTTACCACTTTAACCTATTGAGTCGCAACGGCACACCTGCGACCAGATACAAGGGTTTTCAGTTATATCTGGCATTCTAACAATTGCCAGGTTAATCGACTCGACACGAAACGTACATAGATAATACCATGTGGATTATACTAGAATAAGATCCCAATATTCTTGAATAATAATAATAATGTCCTCCTGACCGAATTTTCGGTCACGGCGGCCAATCTTAATGGAGACTGACCATCGTCGCAGGAGATATTATAGTGCACAAGTGTGTGCGCAAACACAAGTGCACTCTCTGTTTACTACCTCTCATGATTCGATGGGATGTATAATCCGATACGACCGGAGAGAGATCAGGCGCAGGACCAACGGCTTTACGTGCTTTCCGAGGCTCGCGAGTATCGTCTAATACCGCCAACTTCTTAGCTCCGGGCTCGTATTGAGATTTCTTAACAGAAAAACCCAATAACTTTTTGTTGGCCCGACCCGGGATTCGAACCCGAGACCTCATGCACAACAATCGCATTCAATACAGCTGCGCCACGGATGCAGTTATTTTTTAATAATAATGTCATTATGAATAACAAATGCTGTGCAGAAACACCAAATAAGGCTATCTTGTATGTGTCTTATTTGGTGTATCTGTCCTCAAATTCTCAACAGCAGCACAGCGTCTGCATGAACACCGTAAAATCGTAAAAAAAGAATGTGGATGTAATACATACATCTACGTTTATCCCTTCGGCGATATAGGCTTATGATTAAACTAGAATTTATTTATTTGAATCAATATAGTACATCAAGTTTATTAGTTAGTGTTTAGTCATGAATTTTAGCGCAAATTAAAGGTTAATCTTATAAATAACTTTTATAAAATTAAATTAATATAAGTACAGGCAGTTAATTGGAATATGGCCTTAAAATATTTAAATAATAATGCGAGTAAGATTTGAGATTTCCGGAGCTGTCTTTAGTAGAAAATTACAAAATTTAGGTATGTGCTTTTAATTAAACATGATCTTGGCTCAGAGCAGACCGCCCACTTGGTTTGTTGATGATGTGGTGCGATAAATCTAAATTAAAAGCTCTGTATAATTAACACAGGCTGCTTATTACATGGACTATTAGCTTATGTTAATTATATTATAACAGTTATACTGTTTTGTTGATCAAGTAAGTGCGTGTGTATTCGATTTGGTTGTATCAAGATCTTACATTATTTTTGTTGAAGTACAGAAATACTTTGGGAACAGGGCATTTTTTCGGATCGGGCATAAATTGTAGTAGGTATCTATGTTACTGAACTATCACTAGAAACAGAAATCGTACATTACCAATGCCACGCCGGTGCGCCAAGTATTGTGGTCACTTTCCCCACACGGCACAAACATTTTTATGAGCCACAAATAGATGTTCCGATTGGAGCCTAGGTGTTCTTTGTGACGTTGTTTGGATATCCCCTCTTTCTACGACTAGTCCAGTTTATGATATTGCGTTCCCCTACACCAACCATCAAGGTGGAGCCGCTGTACCTTCCAGTACCCGAGAGCACCTTCCGGACCAGTTATAAACAGGTCTTGTCCCCAAATCTCGACTCTCCACCCTAACCTCAGAGATCGGGTTCTCGTAAGCGAGCTACCTCGTGCCCAAGTGACACTACCTATTCGCCAAATAGGTACCGGAGCAATACAGCCGCTCACCACTTGCAACTCTGGGAGTTGCTAACGAAAATCTCGCTGAAGCCGACTGAGAAGCCGCCTCCCATATCTGCAGTATGGTACCCGAGCTGTATAAGGCACGCTCACTTCCCGACGTACATCCATACGCCTACCCAAATAGGCCTTGTAGGCTCACCGAACATGAGAATTATTCTTAGTATAAACGTCTTTGAAAGTCATCGAAAGAACGCACCGTTCTACATTCTGCCAATTATTATTTTGGCTATAAGCTTTGAGAAAGATAAAATATAAAATACTGATCTAGTATGTTATATCTTCTCTTTCTTAAATCTTTAATCCTGAAGAACCTGGCTTGCTGATAGTATAACGGTAAACAACGTGATCTCCAACTAACCATGTACTCAATTAGCAGATATGTCTTGTAACAATTAGTCATGTCTAACTTAGTTAGTACTGAAGTGCGCATCCTATTTATCCAAGCATCCGCTTAAGATAAGGCCTGTATTTTATCATACGAGTCTAAGATAAACAGAATCAAGGAAATATTATTGCTGATGATAATTATTATAACTGGAAATGGAACTCTCTCTTAATGTTCTGACTGCGAAATTGCTGAACCGACTTTGATTTATTTTGCATCCCTACTTAAAGTTTCATTACTGTGGTAGAAATCCTGACATGTTGCATTAACGACATTTCACCTATTTATTACGACGATATTATTTTAATTATTGTCTACCAACCCTGTAATTCATATTCATGCTAATTAATAATAGGTATCTAATAATGTTTATTTTGCAGACCAATTTAAACGACAACTATTGACAGTTGGCATTGATAGCCACACTTAAAGACTTAGAATATTTTCGCTACGCGCCACACTAGGCAAAGCCTGTTTTGAGGCTATAAGATAAGATAAACTTAGGACTAACAGGTTTACATTAAACATATTTTAATATTTTTTACCTTTACATTTGACTTTATCAATAAAATTAATAAAAGATAAAATTATTCTTAAAGACATAAATTACTCGGAAAACATATACGCAAACGTAATTGTAGGCAACAACTTACAATCGTTCTCGAGTCATATAATCTATTGAGTCCTGTTAGCAAGTTCGCAGTCGCAACGCGTAGACAGAAACTGTGTCCAGAAGATGAAAATATGGTCGCCCTCGAGGCGTTTCCTTTTGAGGTAGAATCTAATGATAACTACTGAAATATAGTGCTGATGGTGGAGGTATAAATGTATCCTAACTAATATTATAAATGTGAATGTGAGCTTGTTTATTTGTTACACTTTCACTCCTCAACTACTCGACCGATCATCATGAAATTTTGCAGACACGATGTCAGGGAACAGAAAAGCTACGAACCTATATTTACGCGAGCGAAGCCGCGGGCAAAATCTTGTTTGGTATAATTAAATTATTTAATAAATAATCAAATTAATAAATAGAATATTTAATATTCATCACAAATTAGGATTGGTATATTAAAAAACTACTATTTACCACTTCGTGAATATGTTTTCTGAAAAGCAATTGAAACGTTAGGTAACTTATAAATAGTAAATAGCCAAAATATGTGTATTTTTTTAAATCGCGATGAATGGGCTTCTCGTTTTACTCCACGATCGCTGAATCATTGAATATTTGAGACTACGATTCTAACTAAGAACGAATAAATACGCAACATCCATCAAATGTTTTCCCTTTACCTTCAGATCAAAGGAATAGCTAACAACCGCCTAATACACCGCCACAAAATAAAGTCGTATAGAAGGCTGTTTTAATACAACGCGCGAACCAGACAGATGTGCAATAGAGATTTTTAAACCTGTAATGTATAATTGTAAACATTGCTTAGTTTAATCAAAGACAAATTATAATTGTTGGGTAAAGTTATTACCCAAGCTCTCCCACAGATCTCTGTATCCTCCTTTATTTTGCAAGTCCTTCGTGAATTCGAAAATCCAATATTTTTTTATTTGCCAACGATTTCTCATAAAGAAATCACCACACTAGTATAGCTTACATGATACTGCACACGGATTTGAATTCAGGCCCTCAAATTCGCATATAAATATAAGCGTATTCTAATCTCACGGGACCAATGACACACTTGATAATATTACTATTATTATTACGAAGATATTGACATTTAGACAGAATTCTTGATACGAGATTGCTGTATGCACACATAATACTAATGCGTAGCTATACCCGATTGTAAATAAGTGTATCCTTTTTACGAACGACTTCCTTGTACTTGGGGTGTATGCCAAAAATAGTATTTTTCGGATGGTATGAAATTCCGATAGACAAATTATTATTAAAGCCGGTTTTCTGTGCTTGACTATTTTGTGACGCCGATGTGTTCATAAAATATTCTGAAACGAAGTTCCTCTGTGGTTAGCGGCGTAGATAGGCTTTGCAATTTTCAATTTGTTTGATGAATTGTAAATAAGTTTGTTGCTACTGTAGTTTCATTTACGTAAATATTATTACATTAAAATCTGCTATCACAGCAACACCATTTTTTTTACATCTATCAGTACTGTTGGCAGGTTGAAAGGTAACATATGTTCTTTTCTTTACTCCTGTCGACGTGTATGCAAAATTTCATGATGATTAGTCGAGTAGTTTAGGCGAATGTGAAAGTTAACAAACAAACTCCCATTATCTCATTTGGTTGGCAAATATGGCGTATATTTTGTTTAATTTTGTCATCACTTTTTATTAGAAAATTAATATAATCTAAAAACAACAACTAAATTATTTATAATGAATAAAACAAGTAAGAAAAATTGACAATACCTGCCCAGCTGTCCTATAGATAATCGCCATTAGTAGCCAGTAGTGGGTAGTCTACAAACAGAAGACCGGCAAGATGACTGGGCGAAGCCTGTAGAAATTAAAATACAAAAAAATAATGCATTGTCAGTAAACAAAAGGCCCTCCAATCTATAAGGTTTAGTACATCTGTTAACCAAATATGTATAAGTGTACCAATATTGATTCAGTACAAGCCTGAATCAGAGTGATAATAGCACGCGATGTTTCTACGAAGTCAATACATAGTGTTAAAAAGCTCGAACAAAGAATTGTTCTATCGGTTAGCACCTCAGCCAGCCAAAGATAATATACAATGCCTGACCACTGACACATCATTCGGTCAACGACCTTGTAGCCGCAAGTTGGTTACGTGAAATTACGGCAGGATTACTTGACGAGTTCTCAATTACGTTTTGGTATTAGTAATTTTGTGGCCATGGAAGGTAGTCTAAGGCCAGCAAATAAAACATTTCCTACAATTTACTTTAGTGCTTCCGTGAGCTGACCGCCATGCTAAGTTGATTACAATATTCAAGTACACACCTCCCAGCTATAAAATGTTGAGAAAATGTGACACCATCTCGCATCGTAACCAATATTATAAATGCGAATGTGAGTTTGCTTGTTTGTTACACTTTCGCGTCTTAACTACTCGACCGATCATCATGAAATTTCGCATACACGTTGTCAGGAATACAGAAAAGGACATAGGATACCGTTCACCCAGGAAAAATACTGTTCTCGAGGAATAGAAATTGATTAACAAAATCTAAATAAACGCGTGCGAAGACGCGGCCTAAATCTAGTGTTTAATAAAATTGTACAAAATATGGGGTAGATAGTGACCCAAAAGGATTGTAAGAGAGTAATAAATAATCTGAACAATTTAAGCATAGTCATAAATAGTTCAGTTGGCAAAGCAACAGAATGGTGCCCTGTAGCTGCAGGCTACTAACTGCAATTTCTGTTTAATGGACAGTTTTTATTTTCTGTCATTTACTTTAACGATTTGTCTAGCGTTATAATTAAGTACCATTAAAGAGTAGGTAATATAAACACTATCCCTAAATAAAATATTTATTACAAAATAAATAAAAGCTTCATTTAAATTGCTCTTGTTTTCTGAATGAAGGATAAAAATTATGAATAGATTAAAATCCATTGTGGAACAGCGGTAGGTTCTGCTTGCACTACTGTGTACTATAGTTTCAGGTTCAATTCCTGGCTCGAGTACCTAATATCTTATTTCTATAGGATTTCTATAATAAGAAAGTAAGGAATTGGTAGCAGTACAGAGTCTGAAACTGCGCTCCTTACACTGGCTATTATTTTAAAAATTGCTATAAATCTGTTTCCCCTAGAATTGTACAGTTCTGCATGCCTACTAGCATACATTGAACGAAGTATTTTAATAAAACTAAATAATGTTAATTATTATTATAAATGCGAATGTGAGTTTTGTTTCGTTGTTACGCCTTCACTTCTAGCTGCTCGATCGATCATCATGAAATTTCGCAAACACGTTGTCAGTGGTACAGAAAAGTACAAAAGGTACCTATACCTAGAAAAAGATACCTATTGTTCCCGAGGGATATAAACGTATTAACAAAATTTACTGTATTTTTAAACTAAGCAATAACTGTTCAGTTTGTGTAATGAGATACTTCAGAATCAATGATGACTACTTACTAAGGTAGTAAGCGTTTAGCAAGAAACGCCAGACTACTTACTTGTAACAGTTTGTATAAGTGCCACTCAAGCTATGAACGAACAGATTCTGTTAGTAAATATTCTTACTCGACGTTTCTTTAGTTAACTCGGCATTTTATTATTTGAAAAAGATGAAAGGCTGGGAGTAATCTCAACTGACGAGCGTTCGTATCCAATATAATGACAATAATTAGTTTAAGAATAATTATATAGAATTTTGAGAATATACCTCAGCTTTATTATTCCTAGGTTGATTTCCATACATCAAAAAAATAAACCCTTATAGGATCACTTTGTTGTCCGTCTGTCTGTTTATCAAGAACTTTTTCTCAGGAACATGCTTGAAATTTATATCAAATACTCAGATTAAAAATCAAACTTTTAAGTCGTAACGTAATCAAAAATTTTGGCTATTAATGTAGCATATTTTGATACTCGTAAGGAAATAGGGTGTTTCTCTTACCTATGTAGAAGCATGAAATTTGGCAAGAAGCAATAGCGCAAGTAAAGGGGGAAAATAACAAGTATGTACGTCATCCTCGGTGCGCGAGTCCGACTCGCATTTGGTCAGTTTTTGTATTCGGGTTAGACATTCTAGTCTTACTTACTTTTACTTGATTCTATCTATTGCTATTACTATTGCAGCTCTTTATTTTAATAGACCACCATTGAAAATTATAAACATATTATATTCTCAACAAACATAGAATCTTTAAGATACATTATAAGCGAGGAAAAAGTTAACCCATGAAAATTATAAACAAGGTAATACAAAACCAAACAGACTGTTTTTGGTTTTAATATTTCCTTGTTTATAACTTAATTTTACGCTAACCATGCAATAAATATAATAATTTATATGCATATATAATAATACAATGTTATTCAACTTTTCTTAAATTGGCATATAAAATATTACAGAAGCAAAGAGGCTATTCATAACATCTGTATGACTAATTTTTACACCGTCCTAACGAAATACCTTCGACCCCAAACCCAGTTTTACTATCAAACCGAATCGCACCAAAACGCTCTAATAACTAGAGTAGTTGTAGTAAATTATTGTAAATAATAAATAACCAGTTGGAGTAAAAATTCTTGGTAAGTGGCGGTGCGTCACCACCGTCAGTAATCATAGGCCGGCGACCCCACCGGTCGATACTACTTGCACTGTTTTTACCTTTAGTACCCCACTATTGTTCAGACTTGTACATAGCTTCATACTCGTCAAGTAACGGTAATCACCGATCGATTAATAGCGATTAAATCGATGTGACGAATCGAAAATGCGTTTCTTTTTTTAATTTAGTCACAGTGTTAATTGAAGTTGGTGGTACCAAAAAATTACGCTTCGTTCTTTGTTTTTGCTGGCAAGTGTCACATCAATGTTTGTTATGTAGCCCTCTGGCTGTTATCCGATACTCTCGTTTCCTTAAAGTATAATTACTACTATACTTAGACTATAATTACTTCCTTAGAGTATATTAAGACTTAAAAACTTATTCAGTCCCTTGGAACCCCAACTAAACCATACTATTTATACTAATGGATTTTATTAAGCAGCAATAGCTCAGTAGGGAGACCAACAGACTTCAATGCAGAGGGTCTCGGGTTCGAACCCCAAACAGGACAAAAATGGTGTGATATACTAATGATTTTTACGAGTATGGATGTTCTTTGTTTCGGTTTCTTAATGTTTGTAGAGTCTTGCCTGTAAGAAAAACACTACAAACATAGAGATGATTATTTCTGTTTATCGAGCACGTTTCTACAATGATTGCTGCAATTGAAAATTTCCAAAAAGAATAGCTTAATACTGCTTTTTGCTCACCGAAAATCATAACCTAACGATCGCAAACATACGCAATTGTATGCTACGGGACCAACTATAACTTATAAATATTAAGAATAACCAGTAAAAGGTTTCGCTATTTTTCTTATCTAGTTTTACACGAGATCATACTCATAAGTTGTCTACAAATAGCGCATAAAGTATCGGATAGTATCTATTGAAGATGCGTTCAAAAGATTACACCCGTAGGATATTGTCTAGTGTTCTATATGGGATGACATTCCCGCCACGCAGCGAACTTCCTCGTAACGCACATTTAGTGTAATCATATTACCAACACTACTTGCAATATATCCCTTTTAAACTTTATATACATACATATTCTCTTACATATGTGTAGGCGAAGGGATAAGCAAAGGTGTATTACCGTCTTACGTACCAGAGGGTATAGACGATAATAGGCGTCTATCGAACACAGCGCTGAGGCGCTATGAAAAATTTAAAAAAAAAATTAAAATACGTTGCCCGATTTAGAAATCGGACCCGAAACCTTCAGCAGGGGCGTTCACTACAACTGCACCATTGAGGTAGTCTTTCACTATTTATTGTATAGAAATACACGATAAAGGAAGGATGCCGAAAGTGCACCAAACATTACCCGAGCGTGTATTACAAAAGTGTGTATAGTAAATGAGAATAGCCTAACACAGTAATGCAATAACACTGCTCGAATGCAATCCTGGATCAGATGATCGGCCTTAAGCATAGCAGAGATGCGCGTAGCAGGCTGGTTAAATCGAATATGTATGTACTTACATGTAAATATTTCTCAAAAATGCCGCTCAGTCTGACCGCACGTATTCTGTCCGGCATTCATCGACAATACCGTGAGGAATTAACTATGCTGTGTAAGCTATGCCGGCTGGCTAATATGCGTTAAGTACTAGCCTGAGGGCCACGAAATGTACGCTCGAAGTGAATACACCCAGCACATTCCGTTATATGTGTTGCGTTTTGTGTTTTCTTGACGCATATCTCTGCGCTAAGAATGGGGTGCACGGCAGCACCAATAGCATCCTCCGGACGATAATGGACGGACAGGTGGGATAACCCAATACTGTGTAATTGGTCGCGGCTTCATAAGCCTGTGGTATAATTTTATTTATGTTTTTACTTGGTGTTCCTTGTGTCGTAGTAATTACTAACACTAGTTCGTAAGGTTTATGTAATACTAACACAATGGATGTTAGTATGTAATAAAATGTTGAAATTAAACTTTATACGGATTTTGTCGCGTTGTTTATTTTACTTTAAAACACTTTTAAAACACTTGAAATTTTTATTTTATATTGTTTAATCATTTGAAAGGTTTATTTCATGGCCTTTTGGTAACAAAGAACGATGTTTCAATAAACCGGCGCTTTGTCAATCTCGCAAACGAATGACAGCCAAATAAAATTCTTGAAGAAGATCAATCAAAAGCCGTAGTGAGTTGGGTAGCCAGTGTGTTGACGTCGTTAGTTTTGTGTGTCGAAATACCGACAGTGCTATTACTACTATAAATAATATACTATTATAAATAATAGTGACCAAGTGAGGGTAGTTGCCGAAACCCGCACTTCACGAAGGCGTCGTTGAGCTCACATTAGTCAACCTGTGACCACGATCGATGCAGGTCGGTTGCAACGTCGAGCAATCAATATGTATTTATTACCTTTTTAATACTTTATCGCGAGTAAGGCCCGTTGTCCAGCATTATATTAAGTATCAATCAAAAAATTCTTAAAATAGCAAGCGCCAAGTCCTTGGTACAAATTGGTGCCACACACCTAACAAGCCAACCTGATAATACATATAAAATGAAATAATATACAAAACTGTTCGATGTCTGTAAATAGGAGATATTGAAGAAAAATTACGTGAGAGATATTTAAGCGAAAATAAATATTTTTAGTCTTTTTGTCTGTCTGTTTGTATGTTTGTACGCGCACCACACAAAAAGTACTGTATGAAATTAAATAGGTACTGTTTTAACAGTTACATTGCTGGAGGACTGATTTAAATTCTGGCGCATTATTCATCTTGATAAACCTAAGTCAAGTATTATGTGTGTGGATCAGCTTCTTCTTACATGCAAAAAAAAAAAAAAGATACGTACATACTTCCAAATTTCAAGCGTATAGTCGCGGGCGAAGTAAGATAATAAAGCAGTACTAAAACCGGATAAAGTAATGACACAAGTATGTAGTAAAACCACATAATGAGAAAAATCAACTTTATTATACTCGTGAAATATTTAATGAGACACATTTCCATACGCGGTAATGCTTGCGTAAATTTATAATAGACAGCCTACTTATAAACAATGACGTCATTAAATTTTATAAATAGTCCCTTTGTATTTGTATGCGAAATAAAAATAACGGTACGCTTATAGTTTCAGCTTAATTTTTGTCTGCGTGTACGTCCATCTATCTTTGTTTGTTTATTTCAGTAATAATTTTTTAGATAATTCATCATTTTAGTCAGAGGATTACAATTTGTGTTATTAATAGTTACAAAACGGATGACTAGAGTATGTAATCTAGGTTTTTCGAGACAGCAATACCGTACACTGTTATACGCAGTATCTTTTCCTTTTACTACTCTCTTATCATTGGAGGCAATGTCCTGGATTTCTTACTTACTAATGAGCTCAAATAGAGTGTCTTTTTCAGTAGTCAAGCCAAATTCTGTGGCTGGATTGAAGGACAGGTCTTGTTCACCTTGCGTTTCTTGGCATTGTTTCTACAGTGCTAAAGGAACACGACCATGTTCTAGTGGCGGTTATCGCTTACCATATCCACTGGTTTGCCTACCAATAAAACCATCAAAAATCTGATAGAAAAGCGTTCAAAAGTAGAACTTATATTAGTTCAGTAACAACACTCAGGTTCAAATGTACGATAGCGCCACGCGTTAGTCGTCTCCCCGCAAGCATGCAGCTACAGCTAAGCCATTCCTAGCTGTCCGGACAGACGTTGCCCTGTATAGGCGGAAAAAAAAATATCTAAACCATCCTCGAATCCACTTGAACACACACAAAAAAAATCATTCAAATCAGTCCAGCCGTTTAGGAGGAGTTCACTGTCAACACACGTACAGAAGAATTATATATATAAAGATATTACGTGGTAGACCAAAACGTCGATGGCAAGAAGAATTAACTTACTACAGGAGAAACTGGCGCAAACTAGCGCATAATAGGGATATGTGGAAAAGCGGGAGGGAGGCCTTTGCCCTGCAGTGGGACAAAACAGGTTGAAAATAAAAATAAAATAAATAAATAAAAAATATATTAGTCAATATATCCACAAAACACTACTAGTGCCGCTACACTAGTTTAGTGGAGTGATAGTATACGTAACACACCATGCCATGATCTTCATGGTGTTAAATATCAAATCATCTTCAAGTCACATTCTAATAGTACAAAATACGGTAGAAGAAGAACTTGCACTTAGCCGGTTATTTGATGTCACAGAATCTTAATAACAGGGACAAATACTTATTTGCCTTCTTGGATCGAAAGTCCGCGAGCCGAACAGGGCAAACGGGTCCTCTATTTGATCTACATATGCGAGTAAATAACTGGAAAGAGCTGCCATAGAAAGTACACAACATTGTAAGACGTTTATCAGTGGTTCTCAATTACCTTTTTGATGATAGGCGCTTGTATGACATGTATTATTACTGCTGTACTTAATGCAGGAAGGACTACAGGCAGTAACCAAGCAAAAATCCTGTTTTTCCTGTTTTTCCTCCACGCTAGCGCTACTTAGCTGACGTCTTTGGCATCATTTTTGCAATAATAATATATAATATAATAATATCAGCCCTGTATTAAACTGTCCCACTGCTGGGCACGGGCCTCTTCTCGGTGTGAGAAGGGTTAGGCCATAGTCCACCACGCTTGCCCAGTGTGGGTTGGCAGACATCACATATCTTTGAGAACATTATTGAGAACTCTTAGACATGCAGGTTTCATCGCGATGTTTTCCTTCACCGTTAAAACAAGCGATAATTAACTATTTAATACGCACATAACTTCGAAAAGCAGAGATGCGCGCTTTGGGATCGAACTCGAGACCTCTGCGTGGCAGTCCAACGGTTTCCCACTAGGTCATCGCATTGCAATACTAAAGAAATACTGCTTTGTTCATAAGGAGCAGTTACCACTTTCCATTAAGTCAGACCCTGATATCCTGCGTGTGTTTAAACAATAAAAGAAGATTTTTATTTGCCTATTTCTCACAAAAAAGAGCTTTCTCCTGGATTTTATATCACTTTTTAAAAAGGCCATCTCCCAGCGCTTGAAATAATTCCTGTGTCGCGGGACATCCAGACGCGGAACAACCATTTGCGGATCACACAGAGTTTTGTCCCGTATGGGATTCGAACCCACAAAACTCGGCGCAATAGCAGTGACGCGACCACTTTAACCACTACGCCATCTTAGTTGTAATCTTAGCGTAATTGTTATTACCGATAGACATTCCGCCGTGTAGACCCCTTGGTCTAACAACCTCACCCTCGGGGTACACATACCACTATTTGAGAAACTCCGCCAGGTGATATATCGCCGTAACCGGTAACCCGCTTACTTAATGAATAACATGATACTCGCCATCGTGAATATCGTGATAGTCATTTACCGCGTGCCTTATTGTTGGATGGTTATAAACAGGTTTTATGATGATAGATGACGTGATGGTGTCTGTTCAGACGCATTATACTGTCATTTCCTTATCGATTATAGCGGTAAGGGTAGACTGCTCTTTGTTATATTGATAATGTGAACAAATTAAGTAGATGAAGATTGCAAGCCTCGATACAACGTGCAAAATTAGATGCATGAACATATAGCGCGCGTATTTTAGTTCAAGTCATATGCAAGACAATAAAAAAGCCAAAAAAAAAAATAAGAAGCTGAAAATAAGCATTCGAGTGCGTCACGTAGGCAGGCAATAAAAATATCTAACTGCTTGATTAGCCCGTACTTAACCTCATCTGTCAACGATCATTGACAGTCGTTAGCTGACTGTCCGCCGAAATCTATATGGTCGTTAGTTAAAATATATAATAAATCTCACTCTTAGCTTTTTATTTAAGATAAAAAAAATATTTCTCAGAATAAAATAAGACTCTTTCTTATTTTCTTCTAAAAAAATTTAAGTTAACTTTTTACGGTCGATTTTAACTACTGGGCGACCAACTAGTACACTTAACAGTAGATTATTAAAAATCGTAATTATGCACCTTTTATTAAGTATTGTTTATTTAAGAGAAAATTCATATTCATTTCCAAGTATTAAAAATGCATTACCAATAATTTTATAGCGCGACTATTTATTAAAAATGCACTACGTCTGACGAGCACATCTATTTAAACGGTATAAAATAAATTTACTTTGCCCTCATAAAGTATGAAAATACTTATAAAAATACCACGACGCGATAAAACAGAGCCCCGCGTATAAAGCCATCAAAATATAATATTATTTTTACAGTTACTTACATTAAAAGCGGAACCAGTTTGGTTCCAATTAAAATGCATGAAATAATTGCGATATCCCGTTTTACGATTTTATAAGAGGACGCAAATAATATCAAGAGCTGTCAGGTTTATTCTCTTGTTTGATTTAATTTCAAATAATTTTTAATTAATCGAGTGATTTGCCAAAAAATTGTAAGATAAATGTTTACAAAAATTACAATCTTACCAAAAGTATGTTACAATTATCGATTAAACGTTCGAATATTCAAGTTGTAATCGTTATTTCAAAATATTAATCATTGATTGGTTATGTTAATAATACGTAAACTAGTGCTTATTCTAATGTTTCAAGACCTCCAATACTACTTTCAACCTAAGCACAGCTAATCTAAAAATACAATGACACTATAAGCCCACAAGCCACCACGGTACCTAAAGCCATATGGGCCGCTTTGCTGAAGACACTTTCCAAATTTTATAGAAACACTATGTACCTCATTAGACCTGTAAATATTTTCTCTATCTAGAAATTCTCAGTGGAAACACAGTCTGGAAACATGCCCTGTAAATAAAGATAGATTCGCCTCAGATGTGCCCTAAAACAAACACAAAAACAATAAACATAGGTAATGGGTATAATGCGTATATACATACATACATGAGGTAGGCGGGATTATACAGGGTTCTATGTATGTATATATAAAACACACTACAGTAAAAAGCGCTACAATTATGTAGACGACGCTCACCAAAAGCTCGTATAAGGCACCGACAATTTCCTACACATTGCCATAATTCAGTAAGGCAACTCCTTCGCATTATAGTAAGGAAATGAGAGAGTAAATCAAGTAGAAACTTTGTCTCCAAGATCGTTACGTATCGCGTCCACAGGAAACGTCCCTATTCATCAAACGCACACGTGAGCCGGTTAAATCTAGAGAGATTTTACCACGCACGACACATACCAGACGTGCTACTTTTTTGTTGCGAAAACCTGCGATTTCACGATTATTTCTTTGCAAAGATATTTGCTTTCGTCGAATTGTTTCTTATGAAGTTACTTGATTAACGCTCATTTGTAAATAGTTAGTAGTTTTTATGGTCGTTTGTAGCTTACGAGCGTGCATACCTGAAGGTATGCGGAAACGGGCTTCAAGACTTCAAACGTTTTATATATACATACGTACGTATATAATAGAACCAAGATTATTTAATGCATTTAAATTATTATTTAATGATAAATTGAGCATTCTTAACACATGGCAAACTGAAGCTCTATAGCACGTTTCATCCAGAGGATTTAGCTAATCGTGCAATCGTATCAAAAAAACAAAGACAATTTTCTGTTTATATTATAAAGCTATAGAATATTACTGTAAACGCAAAAGAATAGCGTAAATAGTGACAATAGATATCATATCCATAGTAAATCCCATTTGACAATGTCTGCACTGCGCGTTTTCTGTTCAAAAATTCTTCTCTTTACGCTCACGGGAGATTATCTAGTCTGTGCGCGGCTTACCTAAATCTCTTTCCATCCGTGCCACTGCTTTATACGTTACGTATAAAAGTGCGTGAGCAGCCTAACAAACGACTCTGTATTTTAAAAGTGAAAAAGTGTTCTATAACAAACAGTTTGAATGTGTGCCGTTAAAATCCCTGATACTAGACAGCGCTCCATTCATTCTGTAGCGTGTTTGAAACGCTCTATTTTTAAATTGTTACTTTTTTGTATGGAACTTGTGTGTGCAAGTTATTATGATGAGTTTTTTATGTAGTAAAATAGTAGTCGAATGTGGAATAGAGTTTGTTGGTTGAATAATAAATAGGAAAAGATTTTTGGGGAATAATGAAGTCGTGCCGCCATATTTTTAAAGCTTTGTTATTGCATGCAAATGTCATTTATAAGGTACCAGAAAACTGCCTCTGGTTGAGCGTTTTGAATAACAGTACGTGACCGAGGCTATAACGATCTATAGAATGAACGGGTGATTTTAACATAGCTGATCAAATGTGAGTGTCATAAAACAAATTCTGCTGATTAGAGAACCCGTTGTTGTCACTTTTAGTCAGTCTACGCATCAGCTGCTCTACTCAGATATATTATATACCTTTGAATTAGAAATAGAGGTGACAATAGTAACTCTGTTTTAGCACCACTAACTTGTCCAAAAAACAGGAGATCCGGTTTCTTTGTATCTTTTCTGTACCTTGCTTTCATCGCATCTTTAATTCCTCTTAATACGTAACCCGAATGTTACAAATGAACATAAGCCACGTCAATTACTTACTATCAGACGAGCCGTACGTCTGCTTGCTACTTTTATAGAAGCTAAAAGCGTAATAAGTAGTACCTACTTAGAATTTGAACCCCTATCATTGTATTATCGTAAAGTTGAATGACCAGGATCGGTAAGGCATTTAATTTAGTTTGTTCAATATTGCGAAGAAACCTTTTGAATAAATAAACAAAAGCTTCTACTTAGGATTGCTATTGTTACTGTCCATAGGCTATAAAATTCTTTAATTAAAACGAGCCCATTGTCATTAGTACCTCAAACGTTTATTGTTATCTTGAACAATTAAGGCTGTGCTCTCCATCGGTACAGGTCCCTAGTAATGAACAATAACGTGGACTATCTTCTGGTTTTAGACGCAGCTTGTCCCGTGGTTTATGGGAAAAATAATGGACGTATTACGTTCCAGATATATCCTACAGAAACGGTGCATTTTTTGGAACAAATTGCCCATAGTACTCGCAAGCCCACAAACAGTCTCTATGCAAAAAGTCACATCGAACCATTACCCTGCTTTTGAGTGACGGTAGCAAAAACCATCACTTTTGCATCTGGCTTTTTGCGCGCGTCTTCCCCCGATTATTTTAATGATCTATTCTAAAAAATCTGTACTTTTTCTTCTTCAGATATAATGCAGACTATTTCATTGTCCAATTCACAAACGTTTTACTACAACCAGCACCGGACAGGAGTGAATTTTTGCAAAACGCTTTGTTGCTGGATCAATGAAAGATAAATTATTAGAAGTACATTTGCTCGTTTAGTGAGGTTTAAATAATATAACAATCTGAATGTCAGACGTGAATTTGACTGAATTTTTGTAGCCATTACAAAGCCTTATTGTAGCCACAAAGAAACAGACTAACTCATAATTAATATATATTCAATATCAGTGAGTATCAACAGTGAAATATCGTAATTTCGAGAAAATCTTTTTCCAATTTGCTTTTGTTTCAACTGGCAACGCATTAATAAAATATTGTTTACCTGTTTTCTGACGAGTTGATACCGTATAAGGAAACATGAGCGTTATCTATGTATATCATAACTGTGCCTTTTGTTTTCTTTTTCGAATCCCACGAGAGCTTTAGTTCCTGAATGTTGTTTAAGTATTTTTATATACTTCCATCTGTCTATCTTTAGCTCCGCTTTCTTTCGTGTCAGGGAGTAGAATGAGGATGCTTTGGCGATTATCTGTTTTCTAGTTCTCTGTTTTCTTACGTGTGTAACGTCTTTTAATATAATAATAATTTTTTACTTCAAATATATAATTATAATACTGAATTTACTATTGTAAAAAACGTGATACAAAGTTCATTTCTATTTTGCTCTGATGAAAGTTTACTAGTTTACTAGTCGGTGTCGATGTCGATGTTTTTGTAGAATTAGGAACTTATTTTAATAATATGACATTATCACAATTTTGTTACTCTCTAAATTGAGTAATAATATAGTACATAAAGTAATACATAAATACGTAGACTTACGTCTATATATACGCGTAGAGTTAAACAGAAGTGATTTACACCCAAATGTCGTCTGCTATGTTTTTGGATACCTCAATAGGGGACAAGCCAAATTTCCTCTATCAGGTAATTCAGGTACATCTGCGTTCTGTTACCGAGAATTTCCAAACAGAAAACCTATTATCACTTTGACCAATCTGGAAATCGAACCCAAAACCAAACGATCGCACACAAAGGCATATAATTGAAGATACCTATGGACAATAAATTCACATTAACAGTTATAATAGTAAAGACATTCTTTAATGACTTCACATAGTCTCCGAATACGATATTGCGAACCATTGCCAATAGGTCTATATCCGCATTTGCCACCCACAGCAAAGTAAATAACACTCCATCGGTCTATTATACTTTTTTACCATCGATATACTGAACCGAAGCTCGAGGCCGTATTAAAACACATCCGAATGACATGGCTTAGCCATTAAGGGCGCACATAACATATTAAACGTATATAAAAACATGTACAAAATTTTGAAATAAAATAAAACGCTTCAATAAAAGTTTAATACCGAAATGAAATCGTTTATCCTTGGCAGAATAACACACGGCGAGTGCTCCGTTGCATGCAGATTAGTCTGATATTTCTTTTTATTTGACTACCCTCGGAACTGTCTTCCGAACACATGTGAGGGTGGCAAAATGATATTAAATTTCTTTGTATTGTAACTCTGGTTTGGATGAAGAAACGTAGAAAAGGATGGTTTAATAATAATAATAAATAAATTATTGGGAATTATTAAATATTGAATTTAAATGAACCAACATTTAAGGCCACCTAACTGCGTAACTTGCATTCTTATTTATAAAAACTACATCTCAAAATAAAACACATATCAAAATATAAAACATATTATTACAGCAACTCCAGGTAACAGTTATCTGTGATATTAGAGAGTAGTTTAGCCTGTGTTTTAGAGATAATTTACTCATTTTACCATTGATGTCTCATGTATATATTTTACCATTGATGTCGCATGTATTAAGGCCTCGTTCACGGAGAAGCGGCGCGTGAAACGGCAGGCAGGGCTCGCGGCGTTTCTCGCACAAAGACAAACACAAGGCAACGTGTAGTTGCGTTTAAGGAGACGCGGGGCGTTGTGTGGCGCGTGGTGCCGGGCGGGCAGAATGACGGTGTCCGCCGCGGGTACCGCAGCTACCACTTTTGACAGTCTTCTTCGAACTTCTCACAACGCAGACGTGTCGTTACAATGAACTACGATTTCATCGATATATTACTAGAAGATAATAGTTACTTCAAGCATGAGTGTTTTGTTTACTGCTAGAGGAGAATCAACAAACTGATTGACAGACGAGCGATGCGACGCGGCGGCGGGCGAGGCGTGAACCGCCGCGAGCAGCGCTCAATATCAAACAAAACGTGCGTGATCACGCTTGTGCCGAACGCTCTCATACATTTCCATATGTTTGAATTGATCGCGCGACGCGACGTATGACGCGCCGCGCAGCGCCCCGCGTCTCCCTAAACGAGGCCTAAGCCACGTTTATTATATTTTATAGGGTTTTGATACGAATTGGTTTTACGACCTTAACTCAATAGTTATTTGCTGATGCTCGATACTAGATGTTTTTCATATGAATTATCGTAGCTCACAGCTAAGCGCTTATTAAATATCTATAAATCTACATACATATATACATAGTCTCACGCCTATATGCACTATAGGGTAGTCAGAAGTGTATCGCAAGCAGATTTTGCAAACTATTAGTTATTAGGTCCCACGTAATACGAGCGAATCAGCTGTCTATAGGCATAGTTCCAGACTCCGTACCGCCACTAAGGATTTCTTAACAGGTAGACTCAATAACACTACCCGCCCCGACAATCGAAGTCGCGGCAATTATAGATCCGTTTATACTTATTCCGAAATGAAAATCTTAATCTTACCTATGTTAGCGTTAACAGACTTTTGATTAATAACGGTCTTAAAACAGAATTTTTAAAGTGGAACAGGTCCCTGTATGCATTGTCTGTCTTCAGGTGGTAGGATTATGTCATGAATTGAAGTGCCTTATTTATCTATTTACGTTCTTAACATGCAGATCAATAAAAATCGGTCTGGTGACTAAGACTTCATAATTTATTTAGTTCAGCGTATACTTACATATAGGGATTAGTATTTTAGGCTTTTAACAATATTGTGGTAAACGACGAAGAAATAAAGAATAATATTCAACAATATTGCGATCATTGCTTGTCTTTACTATTACTTTTACAGCCAAAGCATGTCTGCGTAAAAGTATTTTCTTCACTCCATTGTACATATATAAGAAAAAGTGCTAAAATGTGTAATACATGTCTTGTAACAGTATTCATAAAACTTGTTTCATGTTTCTTCGTCTACGCAAAACATTGAGCCTTTACTTTTATTATAGATTTTTACGTCGCCTATTTACTAGGAACAATCTTTATATCATAGGAGACTGTAAAAATATTGGATCTATGTAAACAAAGAATACTCTATAGAAGTTTAACACGCTATAGATCACGTTATAGATACACACATTGCCACTGACAAGATGTCTACCTAAAGCACTGCGCTACAGCTATAAAATTCTAACACGTACACACAACACCATCTAGCCCAAACTAAGCAGAGCTTGTACTATGGGTACTAGACAATGGATAAACATACATATATACTTTTTTTTGTAAATACCTACATATTATACATAGAAACATCCAGTCCAAGACAAACATACATGTTCATGCACACAAATGTTTGACTTGTGCGGGAATCGAACCCACGAGCCGTGGCATTTGGTTACACTAACCACTACGCCATCGAGGCCGACAATAATAATTTTTGCTTACTTGTAAGTATTTAAAATACTATAAAAAGGGAAGGTAAAATAATAAATATTTATAAATTCATTTAGTTATTGCAAACTATACTACGTTTTGCATAAATGGAGATGACTAAAAAATAAAGTTCACTAAGCGCTATGACATTTCCTTCTTTAAAAGAGGTTCAAATAGAGTATTGATGTCTGGCTATGTGTATGTGGACATTGCAAAAAAAAACATGCGGGCAGTCTTTGGAGACTGCCGAGAGAAGTGAAACCTAAGTAACTAGCGAGCGGTGACGATGACGCGAGTTCAATGATTTTTGTTCACCCAAAAAGTGCTCAACGCGCCTAAAGAAGTTTTCACTTCAAAAATATGCAGTTGAGAGATAAAATACATATATGGGTCTCTGAGTATTGTCTCTAGTAACCAGTATGTCATATTTATTTACTAAATAAGACAGAAAAGAAAATGGACTATACGTGTTATGACATTTAAAATAATTAAAAAAAGATTTCATTATTTCTCATCATCATTGGATGTCAAATTATTACATCTTTTGCTAAATTGTTACGTTAGTTGTATGTCTTCCACAATAAATAAATAAATCATCCTAAAACCATCTAATATGTTAAATGAACACGTAAAGAATATGACCTCGTCACAAAGAAACAAAACGTTAATTAATCAAGATCCATCTCTCTCCGCCGATTGAACAATTCATCTATTCATCCACTTCCTCAGTTGTCAAAATTACTAACCTTTGTACGTCGCACAATTATTTTCATGACTTCCAATTAATGAAAATGTAAGTTCAGAAACCTTGGCTCATCTGCCGAGATTTCAAAAGATGACTTTAATTTTGTTTTTTTGTTGTTACAGATGACACTCGGATGAAAAGGAAAATATCTCAGACAATATAAAAGGTACGTTACCGCTCCGATATCATAAAAGGCTTTATGGCACCACTTAAAAAGTTATCGTCGATAGTTTTTGGTTGATAATCCGGTAGTAAAGCGTAACATTGACGTGAATTTTGAACACTTACATTTAATCTGATGCATTCAAAAGATGCATGGAAGAAACTTGGATATGAAACCAGTAGCTAACAATTAAAACGATATAGAATCATGTTACGTATGTTAGTGTGAGTGTGTGTGCGTAGCCTGTTACTCCATTTATAATACCAATTTGAAGTTAGAACAGTGACGTATGAAGTTCTATTGATTATACTGCCGCCCGACTCCCCTATCATCGGCATCAGGCTAACTACGGAGCTTTCAATATACATATCGAGTGATGGACGCAATCTACGACAAAAGACGATCGCAATCAGTTCAACAATTTTAGGTTATGTTTCACATTGGCGAAGTAGCATTTATCTAAAAGATAAATATAATGCAGTCACTCTTCTTTAAACCAGCAAGAGAAATACAGCATCCAATTTATATTGAAGTAACTATTATTTTATTATTTTGAAACAAGCCATAACTGTCATACTTGTATCGTCTGTGTAGTTGTCGCTAAATGGATTAGAACACTAGCTATCTGCGTGGTCCCAGCCACGTTAATAATTTGCTACCAGTCACGTGTTATATAGCTTCTGTTACTTCTGCATAAAGCAGCTATCTGATGGAGAAATCATTTTTAAAATCTGTCCAGTTGTTTTTCAGTTTATTCATTACAAAAATACAAATATTTCCTCTTTGTTATATGACTAGCTATCCTCCGGAAAGAGCCTTTTTCTGGATAAAATGGACCTCATATACTTCTCCGCTCTCCTGACAACGTGTATGCGAAATTTCATGATTATCAGTCTAGTAGTTAAGGCATAACAGCTTAACACACAAACTCACATTCGCATTTATAATATTATAGTTAGGATTATAGACTAGGATAGATGAAAAGTATAAATTATAGACTAGCATAGATGTCTCTCGTAAAAAGCCAGCTTGTTCTGTACTCTGTGAGTTTAACTATTTATAATTACGGATATATCAGGAATGAAATATGTATATCACCGAGTTTTTATGACTGAATGCACTTTAATATACATGAACTTGTGTTTTATTATTAGTTAAATTCTAAGAGGCTAATTAGAGGAGAAAGATCACCCTTTTATGTATCATCATTTTATAAGTGTGATCTTTTTATAAGATTATATTATATGGGCTTAATGGTTTCCCAGGCTCAAGGTTTAATTAGACACTTAGATTAATATCGATCCATAAGTTATAGAAAACTTGCCGAGACACCACGAAAGGATATCGATATGATGGGAACTATTTTATCAAACTATTTAGTACAATCACTCATAGAATTCTATTTTTATCGGATACTTTTGATTACACTATATCTCGAATGATTTATCATAAAGTTTGTCATAAAATGAATGCAGGCGCGCATACCTTTGCATTAATTTTGATAAGTAACGACTGTCATCTGATGAATTGGCATAAGAAAGGTCCAAAGTGATATTCCGAGATCTGTAGTTAACATGAGAAGACTAAGAACTACTACATATGTATATACTCATTATACCTATAAATTTAATACAAGGAAAGTACTATGTGTCTTACATACTATATGTCTGTTCCCCAGGTGGCTAGACAGAGAGTATAGGTGTACACACGCTATAATACCAGAGTATCTATTTCTTAATTTATTCATTGCCATTACTGTTTTCCTACACGCGTGGCGGTTTAAAGCCTTTCGCAACAATATTCCAGATCTGGTCAGAGAATGTTACCCTTATGACTAGTCTGTTAAACGTACGTATATACTTAGAAAAATAGTTCAATTAAATTCAGCCCCGTTTTATATAAACTACTGTTCGCCCAAAGATCGAAATTCGACCATAATAATTACTGAAAATTCTCGGAATACGTATATGAATTTATATATTTTCTACAGTTGTTCATACCAGCTACTAAACAAAAATAAAATATCTTTTAACCAACAGAGGAGACTGGTACTAAATTGTTACATTTTTAGCTGGTTTTTATTGGTGATTCTAAAGCTCGTCAATAGCCACTAAACGAAAAAGAAGAAAATTGTTTGACAATCAGAGGAACATGGTACTTTTTGTCTTTGTCTATTTATTATGTATAGATTCTATAGTCAAGGTCCGGTTGACTACCTTCTAAAACGTTACTGAGCAAAATTCCCTTTCATACATAATGACATTAAAACATAGAATGAAACCTTATATTTCTCTACCGATAAAGGGAATAAACTAAAGCGTTCAGCCAAAACAGCATAATCCCACGTATATTTAGGTACTATAGTACAGAGGGGACCAAATCGAATGACCGAAAGGGATCGAGATGGGAATCGAATCGGCTATTCGTGGCACGTTTAATTGATAGTGCCATTAGCACTACGGTGTCTACGATGCTGTGCGAAAGTCGGACAGAGATAGTTATATAAATTTGACTACACAGATGGCGTAGTGATATAAGTGGTCGCCTCGCCGTTGCGTCTGCGCCGAGTGTAGTCGGTTCGATACCCACACGAGGCAAACATTTGTGTATTCCAGAAATAGTGAGATAGCTCAGGGATAAATATCCGGGCCGACACAAAAGATACCACTGGGTCGAAGTGTCGCCGGTCTACACTGACTGGCCCCCGTATACGATAAGATAAGATAGTTTCTGAGTATATTTTAATATATTACTTTAGATTATTTTTATCATACATTGCCTCTGTTGTATGTAGGTACATATATCACTGTCTAAAGACAACAGCTTAAAAATTTATAAATATACAATGCTGCTATCTTATTAACTAAATCTTTTCCAAAGAGTATAAACAGAAGCCTGTCGAATTTTCTAGGAGCACACCAACGTCACCCTACTCATCTTTGTCCCCACACACCTACACCGAGGGACTAGTTGCACGTTTCAGACAAACTACATACCTATGAGTCATTCGTCGAGCATAGACCCCAAACAAAGAAAACACACTTTATTTTTATGTCCTGCGGTCAGTTAAAGCGTGTGCAGTTCAAACAACGAGCTTTTACGTAAATGGTTCTAGGTGAATGGAGCTTTATTACATGTTTTCGTAGATATACCTACATATTTTATACCAAGCACTTGTTTGTAATTGAAAATAGCTCAGTGCCCACTGCGGCATGTACAATTATTGTAGAGTATTTTTATTAAGGCCGCAATTATATGCTTGCTATGTGTATTTTGTATTCTGGCATTGACATGTAGGTACTATGGTAAATGAAATAATATAGTGAAGAGACTAAAGATATACCTTTATTGGTACCTTTATTGGTATAGATAGCTTTATTGGTCGTAATTACAGTAACGGTACTGGCGTGTTCAAAATATGTAAGGTGCGGTGACACCTTACGTATATGAGTATATCTTCTGTAGATAAAAGGAAAATTTTGTCTTGTAAATAATTAATGCTTATGCCGTTGTTCGATGCAATACGATCGAACAGTCGGTACTGGCTGAATTACGTTGGGAAGTACAGTCAGTGACATAAGTAGCTTAACATTTAAAAACATTTCATAATTTGTGTTTTTGAACTATGATTATATGTATATTTTATCTATTACTGCAAATTATAAAAATGAAACGATTTTAAAACATAGAGGCAATCTAAACGTTGCAATTATGTATCGACTAAGCTAGAATGCTTGTGTTAAGAGTGGGTTCACGTCGATATCACAATGGGTAGTATGATTATTTTAACCTATTGTGTTGCAGCGGCACACGGTATAGGTCTTTAATTTTGCCTGGCATTCCAGGACTTGACAGGTTAAGTTAAGAAAGTCTATTGTATAATACTAACACAGTTGTAACTCATGTCAACTACTGAGATTTTTTACGAATCTTTCTCCGTCATTTACCATTGTCGTTGTCACACATGCTACCATCACTTTTATGACATAATATGACACTTAGTTATACATAACTGTATTATTGCTAAACAGTCAAAGGTACAATCCATGACAGACGAAATCAAAGATACAATCCATGGCAGGAATCGAATAAGGAAGAGAGGAATTTGGAATTTGTATGGGAACAAAGAGGGGACCCGCATACCTTTCTGTGAACCTTTTAATATCTGTGTTGCAAATCGCTCTATATTTCAACGTATTCGTCCGAATTTTGTGCGAATAGAATCCAGCTCGAGATACATATACCATACATTGATTTATGTGTATATATCGCCGTGGGTGTAGGCAGGCCTATATTGTAACTACTGTACGGATGGCGTATAGTTTAACTGGACAACCACTATGTTAGTGTTGTGGTTTCGAATCCCACAGGGGACTAAAACTTGTGTATTCCACAAATGGTTGTTCTGAGTCTGAGTGTTCTTTGACACAGGAATTAAATCTAGTTCGGGAGTTAGATTTAAAATAAAAAACTGCTCTTCGGCAGCTATATTTGGCTAATCACGTAATAGGGGTACAGTACACAGGAAACTTAGAATATGAGATATTTTTTTTAAATTTAAGCTAGGCTAAGGCCGTCGCTTGAGGTGACTTTTCGTTTGCCACAGTACTTTTAAAATGTTACCTGTATATATCTATGTGTTTTAATCCAGATCAAGATCTGTCTATGTGCCAAAATTTTATCTAAAACAGTTTAACAGTTTACGCGTGATGATTGAATAACAAACACAAACTTATACAATTTATTATTAATAGACTGAAAACTTATAGATACTTATTGGCTTTATATTGTCGCACATGTCAAATAAGTTTGATTACTCCAAACAAAGATCTTTGACTCCAAAGCGCTTTGTCCATAAACGAGATATAGATTTGTACGTATATATAGGTATACCTAAACAAATAGGTAAATGTATAGGATCGAAATTACTCTGTCTTCACTGCAATCTACCGAACTCGATAGTTGAAATCTCAACTGTTCTCGAAACTCTCCAGTATCATTAAGGACGAAATTGTCAAAAATAAATGAGGTAGGCAAAGATTGAACTCCTATGATTTAAATATTTGCCTACGTCATATTACAGAACGAGTCTATACCCGTTCTAATATGGTCACCTTTCTAGACGTTAAGTTTTCATCTGTAACATAAGCTAATATGACACAGACGTCAATTTATTAAATTAGTAATTTAGGTATTATAAATATATGTGTTATCACGCTCTAGCATACTGAAAATTAAACACTTTCGCTCTCTATCCAACGTGTGTGTCCACCCTTCTTTGTTTGGGTACATTTTCGTGCGAAGTATCTATATTTAAAATCTTCAGACGTAGGTACTTCATTCCTTTTTGGTAACAATTTTGGTCAACACAATATATCATGTTGCGTGCATTTATCCCTTGTATTAATTAAAGACTCAACATTATCGAAAATATGGGGCCCCAGGTGTAAAATGATCTTCTCCCTCGTGGAAAATTGGAAAATGCGGATATTGGCGGCACACGAGTCCGGCGCCATTAATTGATGCCATTTATCTTTTGACCGTAACCGTAACCTGTACACGACCTGTCACGGAAACACCCGAACGACGCCGAAGTTCACTGAACATAGATAATAGTAACATATCTAATACAGAATCATGTCGATAGATGGCGCGTTCTTAGTACAAGATTAGAAATGTTTGTTTAGGGCAGTTTGCTGTTTATTTTGTTACATAGGATTAAATAGTTATTAGGCTTTGTTTAAATGTTAATTTGTGTTTAAGAATGTAGTACTTAATCTTCCTTTGCCACTTTATTATCCAGGTAAAATCATATTTAGACCGTTTCTTTTTTAAATAATTTATTATTATATTATTTTGTAATCACATTGAAACAGGACATTATGAGGTTAAAAGTTATATTTTTTAATATTAACTAGCATTGGCATAATCTTTGCCCTGTAGTATGATTACCTATAGGCTCATTTCTACAATAATTGCTATCATTATGGGTTGTTTAATATTGTGACCAGCAGAAACTTAGATAAAAGACCTTGGACTACGATGCTGTGGATATTATAATATAATTTACCCAAAGTAATAAACATGGAAAATAATAAAATATTGTACTTAATAGATTTGCAGTATTAGAACAATGATTTATAATATTTTAGGTATAAGTTAGTTTTAAAGAATTGTGTTTATATTATGTATATAATTAAGGCGTGCAAATATTCAATACTAATATGATAGGTAATATTCAAATCAAATCAAATCATTTATTTCGGGCTGCATATCCATAGATATATACCATAACTAGATTTACATATTATAACATTTTATAATACATACACACAACACCATCTAGCCCAAACTAAGCAGAGCTTGTATTATGGGTACTAGACAATGGATAAACATACATAGATACTTATTTTTTTTTTTTATAAATAAGTACATACATATTATACATAGAAATACCCAGACCAAGACAAACATTCATGTTCATGCACACAAATGTTTGACTTGTGCGGGAATCGAACCCGCGACCTCAGGCGTGGCAGTCGGTTACATTAACCACTACGCCATCGAGGCCAATTTGATGTTAGTAAATACACCTTAATACTATGTTAGTGTAACTTCACTTCGCACACTTAATACTAGTGCGCTCGGCTGGTACTTGTCCGCGGGAGCGACGGAATACCACGTCTTGCGGCCAAAAGCTTTCGTTCAACACCTTGTGCAGGTAACAGTCAGGTACACGCACGACGAACGCTTTAAAGTTGACGTTGCGGCGCGACTCCAGCAACTGCACTCTCGGCACGTACTTCAGCTTTTGGAACACGTACTTCGCGATGTCCTCCGCCTCAGTGGTGTAGTGCAGGCGCGAGATGTACACCGGCGTGTTCGGGGACGCGGCACGCACCTTCAGGATAAGATCCACAGGTGCTTTGCCACAACCGTTCTTAATGTTTCGCGAACGGCTTTTCCTCCGTTGCACCGTCAAGAAACCATCCTCGATAGCCCGGTTCGTTGCTTTTGTAGGCAAGGGCTTAGCAGGGGCGCTCGAAGAGACCGTGGGGTCAGCTGTTCTTAAAATTCGCGTAGAACAGCGGGGAAGAGCTGCGGGTGCGGGAGCGGGGCTGCTTGATGCGCTTGCGACGCATAACGCAGGTTCAGCAGTCGGCGCCGGCGACAAAACCGCTGACGCATAACTCGTCGCCGATGTGTTGAGGCATGCATCTCGACGCGTGTTCACACTGTTTACACGCGTCGGTGACCCAGTTATTGGCGCAGACTTGCGCAACGCCTCTAGTTCGATGCGCAAATCTGCAACAGTGACCTCCGATGCACTCAACTTCATCTGCACTTCTGCTAAACTTGCCTTTAAAGAGACAATGTCTTTTAAAAGGCTAGAGACGTCGACGTGATCGAAAGTGACGGCAGGTAACTTGTGTAAGTCTCTCGCCGCAAATGTCGGCACGTCATCTGGATCGGTCTCCTTAAGCAGCGTTATGACGTCCTGTAGATTCTTCCTTGTCCCGTCACATCGACGAGACACCATCTGGTCGCTCTTGTTCAGCAACCGGAACACCAGCTGCTTAGCAGCTACAATCTCCTCCTGGCTAAAGTTCAAAGCGCAGATCTGGATGACGGACACCTCGTCCATCACGTCCAGCTTCTGCTGCATGAACGCCAGCAATTCATTTGCCACGAGTGTGTCACTCATGGTAACAGAAATAGCGCTATAATCTTTTTCTATCATTCAGATTTGAAAATTCTTTTTGCATTTAATAGCCTAATTCTTGAGGAAGATTACAGGATACGTAACATCGCGCTATAAGCCATGTTAGCGTAGCGGTTATTATAAATGAACATAAAACCACGAAGGACGGTTAGTAATATGTTAATAGCCTGTTTTTCTATAAAAGAATCGATGAATCAGCCCTGTTTATAAATGCGTATATGTATTATATATTCTTTATTTATCTTCTTTTTTAAAAGACAACTCCCGCACAAAGAATAATTCCTGTTCCTCTTGTAACGTTATAGTTAATCAACCAGCTTTAGAGGCGTAGTTGACTTAGGAAGTGAACTAAGCGGAGATAATTCAAACAATATTCTACAGGATCTAAAGATTTTTATATTTGATAACAATTTGTATTAGTATACAAACACTTTTATAGCAAACAATAAAGACTAGAAGTTAGATAGAAAAACAGGGCGTGGTTCTAAGAGGCTTGTTGCGTGGTCTTTAATAATAAAAACCACTTGTCTTAACTTCACACGCACAGCGGAAGAGGCGCATCTCGGCGCGGTCTTGATTGTATAGGACGGCTACCACTGGCGGGAGGCAAAGAGAGGACAGCCACCACCACTCGACCTGCGCGCGGCCGCCATGCCGCGAACGGTCAACGTGACACTCTTTACGAACATTCAAACAACGGACACAAAGAAAACCGAAACTCGACACAAATATTTGTGGATTACACTATTTTTTTCATGTGGGATTCGGACCCACAACATTCGCCGTAGTGGCAATGGCAAGGCAATCATTTAAACGACTACGTCATTGGTGCAGTCACGCTGTATATTGTAAAGAACTAAAAATTAAATCTTAATACCAGATTTCCGACGATGTTAACACTGTCAAAATTATTCATACGTCACAGTCACTTTATATGACCACACTTAACTGTAACACGTATGATGTTTGTAGATATGCCAACACAGTTTATAAAAACAAAGCCTTTTAATCCACGACGTAAGTAGTTGGACCCAAATCCTATTGTCTCGATGCGCAGGTGTTTGTATTTTCTTTCAATTTCCTCCCTAGTAAACAAAACATGTTGAACTTGCGCTATTTCCGAACGATTTAACCCACGTTTCGGAACGTTTTCACCAAAAACCTTAGTGTTACAGAACTTTTATACGAATCGCTATATTTCCCAATAAAGTTTTCACGACAAAGTGAATTGATCTCAGTCTTTCTATTATGTGAAGAAGTGTTCAATAAAGTGATAGTTCTTTTGTTTTATTTGTCTCTTAGGGTTATGTGAGACTGTTATAAACATATAATCTAGTTACTTAGCTTAATATGAAAGCTTATAGATTAATACTCATTGTCTGTTGTGTTTTAAATGGCTAAGATAATGCTTATATTTCTATTATATACCTACTTGATTTTGCCTGTGGCTTCGCTCATGTAAATGTAATGTGCCCTTTTCTGTACCCCTGACAACGTGTATGGGAAATTTCATGATGATCGGTCATGTAGTTAAGGCTTGAAAGCGTAGCAAACAAACACACATTCGCATTTCTAATATTAGTTAGGATATACTTGCAGATCAGTTTGGTATTATTATCGTATTCTCCCATAACATAGGTAATATTGTATGAAACTTAGTTACGTTATAGGTTGGTTTCTTTTGCCATTCTGGAAACGTGAAGACACAATTAATAGTCGAATTAAAACCAGACTAGTTATAATTAGGCTATTGATCGTGTCTACAGAGATTCCATTGTACTGGTATACCCACACTTTCTCGTGCAAGCATTTCTGATGGTATGATACAACAGAATTCATCACAATAGCGGTTGGTCGTCTAGATTGGAATTAGATAGTTTGAATAAGATATTACTCACAGACAGTTAATCCTCGTCTGCTATTACGCAAGTGTTACTATTATTTGGGACCTAAAAACGTAACTGGTTTAATCTTCTCTGCCTACCTCCTCACGGGTTCGGGGCGTAAATCTATGTAGAGTTGCAAATAGATACGTATTGTACAAATTACGGCTTTATTATTGAATGACCAATGACATGATTTAGGTAATGTGACTCCTAAAATTTATTTTATTTGAAATGTCTTGTTTTATAGACCGTTATCGTTATCTTACACCAAGGTGTGATTTTAAATATATGCCTAACCTTAAAATTGTTCTACTTACGTTATATCTATTACCTTTGTGACATATGTATATGTTAAAAAGTCCGTAGTAGTCAAGATTATTAAGTTAGGATCTCACAGAAATTCCTCTACATGTGTTTTTCTAATGCTAGTTATTTGTTGCAGATGGAGAACCAAACCGGTTGGTGGACGCGGCGGCACCGTTGTAGGTGAAGCTGTGACAAGATGGCGCGGGCGTGGGTGCACGCGGTGGTCGCGGCCCTCGCGCTGGCGACCGCGCGCGCTTACCTCATCCTCGTCCCTGACACTGCACCCCCCGGCCACGTCGTTCTCGACGCTGCCGTCTACAAGCTCGGCTCCGAACGATCCTATAACATCGACGTCCATCGAACGGCCAACTTTGTTCATCACATACTTCGAGTCAACAGAACCACCGGTCTCGTCACCTTACGCAAAAGACTCAGATGCGATGGCGTCCTCTATCCTAATCTTTTCACTTTCTACGTTGACTCCACTTCAGAACGCATCCGCGATATTGACTACTACAGCCTGCCTATACGTGTGCTGGTCACCGGTGAAGACTGTAGTAGGAGACACGCAGATTTATATGATATAGACTTCGACCGCGTGTACGATCAAAACGATGCTGCTTTACAGTATGATGAGGAGCCGGTCCCTGTCAGGGATAAAAGGGAAGTGATATATCAAGAGAGTATAGACTGGAGGTTACTAGAAGCCGACGAATTAGTCTCTAGTCAATATAATGTGTTGTCCACGGCGTACCCGTGGTCGAATGCGATGTTCGAGGACTTCGTGGCGAGAAACAAGAGTAGGAGAAAGCGATCTCACAACCTAATACCATTCGATATGGCCATAGATGTAAAAATTGCTGAAGCGAAGCAATGGATATCGGAAACATACGCTAGCTTCGCTATACCGACTACGGATCGATGGCAAGGGATTTGTTTGAAACAATCTCAATTTGTGAATTCCCTTACTGCTTTCCTGCCTAGAACCGTTCAGAAAAAATGTAAAGTGCAATTTTTGGATGTGAGTGATCCGAGGTTTGTTATTGAGACGAGTCAAGGTGATTTAGTAGCAAGCGGAGATCTATGTATCCAGGAGCCGATGTGGAAAGTGTCGATACTTTTCACGTTTAACTGTGACAAGGTGAATATTGTGGATTCGGATCATCGCCTAAAGATAGTGTACCATCATCAGGAACTGAACGACACTGATATAGCAAGGAGAGTAAAGAGAGAATTGAGGAATCAGTCGCCGTATTTTGAGCAGGCATTGTACGTGGCTTCTGTGGCTGAGGAGCAGACGTCTGGCGTCGTTGTTACTACTGTTAGAGCCCGGTAAGTATATTTATATATTTAATCTTTACTGCTCCATTGTGGAGGAAGGTTTCCCTACTCCTCATTTCTTTAAAGTCCATAGCTCGAATTAAGTGGTAGGCCAATTCCAAACTTCGTTCTGATATTTTCTAATTCCTTAAATGAGTAAGTCGGTAATATTGCATGACCTATGACTTAAAACTCGGCAGTTCGGATGATTGACAGTTACTCTTTTACCTCAGAACTTATAATACAGTTACTTTGTGATTCTTTGGGCCAAGACGACGCGCTTCTTACATGGTTTTTTATTATTTAGGCACGGGCCAAAATCAAAACCGTTAGAAAAATAGATCACGTCCTACAATTGAAAGGAGGTGCAAACGCTTACTAATCTATAATATTATCTATATTGCCTTGCCGAAGAATGCTAGAATGACAAACAAAAACAGTAATTTAACGTCACCAGGTCAACTTACAAAACGCAATCCTAGGTACAATTAATGATGACGAATCACTTC
Organism: Catocala nupta; assembly: GCA_963675205.1. NCBI lineage: Eukaryota > Metazoa > Arthropoda > Insecta > Lepidoptera > Erebidae > Catocala > Catocala nupta. Next base: position 6,575,706 of record OY776085.1, on the reverse strand, counting down.
TAAATCTCTCAATTGGAGTTCCTTCCACACAGACAAACAGGATGCGGACATTGTACTAATGATCATCACGTGAACTCTTGAACATGACACCTAGTTTTGAACCATCTGTTTTAATTGACTTTAAGCTCCGAGTTTTATGGTCTCATCTATTTTATGTGATCCGGAACCATTATCATGGGGCCAATAGGCGGTTGAACGCGAGCCTCGTATTATTATTACAATTTACAATGATGACGTGGACATTTCATAAGATTGTCAGACACTACTGCGCGCCTATTAGGTACTTTTCTCTTTGACTGCATGCCACCTCATGATATAAGTATACGGCGACAAATAATCTTAAAATCCAAAATGGTTAGTACTATACTCTATACCTATCGATATTATTCAAAAAGTTTAGCGTTATATTTTCTAAAGCATAATGCAAAATCAACACAGTCTGGCCATAAATTCCTCAACAAAAAAAGTAACCCCAATTCGAATTTGAAATTTGACATTCTAAAAGAATTAATATTATTAGCAAATTTTGGCGCCAATTAGCATTTTAGTAAGTTTTGCAATCGTATTAAAAAGTTAAAAAGAAACCGTAAATAAGTAATAACTTTCATTACTCATTCAGGACCGATTTAGACTATACAATGGAGATATTATCTTTATTAATATTGTCTTTTTTGAATAAAATGACTAACATCGTTTCACGTGGCTCCCATATTTATTAAGAAGTATCTAATAACAATTTATAATATATAATTTATGCATCTAATATCTCGTCGGTGTATCTGATGAGAATAAACGTGATTTATTCACCTATTGTTTTGAACTAAAAGACATTCAAAGGCAACCGTTCAATAGCACCGTTAAATAATATTCTACACAAAACCGAATTGAACTTACCCTGTGCAGTGATAAGTTTCATTTTTCCTATGTATATATTAACAGGTTTCATGTCCGAGAAATCACATATTGATATAAGAATAGATTTTCTATTGTGTCTATGACAGGATAGCTAAAGGGTTTCAAAAATAGAAACGCCTACATTAGGGACAAAAATATTCAAACAAAGAACAAAAAATATATACTATCTTACTTTATTACAAACCAGGACATAGCGAGATCATTGCTTAAACCTTGCATTTAGAACAAACTCTAGGCAGTTAATAGGAAATGCCCATAACACTATCCAATCCGGAAACCGAACCCGAGTCCTCTTCTCAGTACTTACATTCACTGCTCCACCGAGGCATTAGATACATAAATATGGCATTTTTTTAAATAGAAGCTTCGCCCGCTCTAGTTGTAAATCCTGTCGCTTGGAATATTACAAATATTCAAATAACGGACACAAAGAACGCCCAGACTCAGCGAATCACACAAATTTTTGTCCCGTGTTAGAGGTACTAGCGAGGCGACCATTTAAACCACAACATATTGTTTTTATACAACTTGTGTGGCAATCAGGCATATGGCGCATCTGATGGTAACCACTTACCATCAGGTGGGCCGTATGCCTATGGACGCCTGCAACACCAGAGGCATCACTTGCGCGTTGCCGACCCTTCAGGAAAGGAAGTAGGAAGGAGAAGGAACGGGAAGGGGGAAAGAGGGTGACTGGGCCTCCGGCACTCTCATTCACCGAACGAAACAACAGCAGGTATACCTACTGCTATTTCACGTCGATATTCTGTGAAAGGGTAGTCCCGATCAAGCCAGCCCGGCCCATTCATGCTGAAATCAGCGAAGCTCTACTACTCTTGACTCTCCATCCGTGCAGTCACTTTAACTTGCCAGTAGCGTTATCAATAATATTAGTGAAGTTTATCACGTATTTTAAATCGCCAGTTATAGCGCGTAATTCAGAATCAGGCGTTCGAGCTCCGAGGTTTTAAATTACGGCTATCCTCATTTATTTCTCGCTCACAAGCAGATTACGTGCCGTAATAAGCTTATTAAGCGAACTTACTGTTTGGATAACATTTTTTTTTCTTACACTCACTTACGACTTTATTCTGTTCGATATTATTTTTATAAAATTTATGAACTAATTCTTGTAGAGGAGTGGCTATACTGCTATATCTATACATACGTAATATATGTATTGATAAATATAATTAAAATGACTGAAAGTATCTCGCTCTTCTACAAGCAATAATATAATAGTATTGCTCTATCAGATAGTGGGGTAACACTAGTAGGTATTCGTTTATCTCTAACTTTTCCGCTCTATGTTATTACAATTTAAGTATTATATATGTTATTGTTATTATTTATTTATGTTATTATATATATATATATATATATATAATTCAAATTACCTGTTTTTATGTCTACGTCAACTGTTAGATACAATATCTCACTGTTTTAAGTACGACTTTTCCGTGGAATGGAAGCCTGGTTATCCATAACACAGGTTTTTACCTAGCTTGGAAACCAGTCTCCCAGTACCTTTTATTGATAAAATTTTACCTTTGTGTTTAACTGTAATAATAGGGGGGGAAAAAAATATTATTATTATTATTATAATCCTTTAACTCATATTTCTCTAATTTTTGTGGTAGCTTTATCTGAACATAAGTTGTATGTAGTATATTCTTTCAGCCTTGGCTACCACTAACATTCTAATATGTCGGTATTTTGCATTCTTTCTGAAATCATTTGACCCCATTTCGAGTATTCAAAGCGTCAACCTGGGGCTTCGCTGTCTAAATCTCACAAGGACGCGATAAAATTTATATGTTTTAATCCTGCATATAGTCTATTTATATGCGTTAAATTAGTTCCAAATCCATTTAACGGTAACATCTTCATAAACGACTAGTAGAATACTTTTAGGCCATATCGTAAACATAGTAAGACATCCATTAACGACGTCTGCGTAACAACAGTCCTACCGAAACAAAAAGGCAACAATAATTTTATAATCCCTGTCTAATACAACTTAAAATAACGAGTCACTCTCATCTAACCCTCTCATTGAACCCGTATTAAATAAATGAGTCGTATAAAAGCGCAGCTGCCGTGAGCAACCATAAGTCCAAAACAAGCCCTGTTTTTTCTTAAAATGTTTTGAAGGAACGTACCGCGGCGAACGCTTAGGAACACCTGTCCCAAAATAAAAAAAGAAATCGTAAATCATGACTCAAAAAGTTGCGATTTATGTTCTACTTGATGATTTACTATTCAGAGTTGCTGTGATTTTAGTCTTGGCTGCCATCTTAGAAATGTATAAAAGAATTTGGATATTCAAGACAGAAAATATCTAGGTAATCGGCGTAACTGGTACTTATTAAATGGATTATGAAGAAGACGTTGTCGTATACTACTTTAATATAGACGCTATAGCACCCTAGCCCTATATTTGAATTTAAATTAATTATATAACTAACATATTTTTTATATTTAAAAGCTTTTAATGTACGCGATAATATGTCTTAAAACAGTTACCATTAGTTACTTGCAGGTATATTTTGATAGGCCATAACCCATTGGCTAAACGTAGCAACTAACATAAGTAATTGTTATTTTAGTTTAATAAAGTCACTAACCAATAAAATCTGATGTTCAAAGTGACCAAAATAAATAAATATTTTTCACCTTTGTCTCATAACATAACCAAATAATTATCAAGAATCGAAGATCAGGAAAAATCCTTCATGGATGCACTATTATGATTTAGTTATCTCGCACTATACTGATACTCTTTATAATAACATTATCTAAGATAAACTTACTAGCCAATATTCAACAGGGATCCAGAAAACAGTCCAGTAACATACTCGATGTCGAGCTTGTTGGACTCGCGGTCGGCCGGCATGTTCGCGGTGGACACGAGGACCGGAGTAGTGACGACACAAGCGAGGCTGGACCGGGAGAGACTTGACGTACACTACTTCAGGGTGGTGGCACAAGATGATACCTTCCCGCCGAGGAGTGGCACTACCACTTTACAGGTAATATATAATAACTAGCGGTCGCCAAGTAGTCGAAATTCGCCCATAATTTATTTAAATTTAAAATTTTGTCGTTATTAAGTTTTTATTGTCTATAACTATGTCCTTATAATCACATTTCATTTAGTCACCTACTCCACATACATATGTATGTTACCATTGTTACGAAGCATTCTACGAAGTCAACCGAACAATGCCGAAATACTACGAACGCGATTCGACTGCTTGTGTCGAATGCATGGTTGTGTGCGTCTAGTGTTGTTTTATTAATTTAATGTATTTCTAATGTATATTTTCATAAACATACTAGGATTCGCCCCTTCTTCTCCATATAAACTTTAACTGTGCCAAATTTCATACTCCTACCAACCACCCAATTTTCGTAAAAAGAGGTACAAAGTTTTTGCTTCACGTATTAATATATAGATATCAGCCCAGTATATAACCCGTCCCACTGCTGGGCACGGACTTGTTTTTATTATGAGATCATAGTCCACTACACTGGCCCCGTGCGGGTTGGCGATCTTCACATATCTTCGTGCACTTTATCGAGGACTCTCAGACATATGCAAATTGCTGAATGATGTTTTTCTTCACCGTAAAGCCAGCAATAATTAACTATTTTAACGCACATAACTTCGGAAACTCAAATACTTATATTCTATTAAATTGCCATTTAAAAATATTGTTGTATATAAACAACCGAATTTGCCATCATATGTCCTGTCTCATAGTAAGCTATACTATTGATGCAACACTAAGATATAATTACTGGCTAAGTATTACCATCTTTTGAAAAAAGTTGTCAGTTTACTGCAAGGGTCAATGACTACTAATGGCTCCATGCTAATAGCCCCTGACCTCTTCAAAGAGCCTGGCCACTCTACTTATCGCAGGAACACAACACTAAGTTGTTTCACGGCGACCTTCTTTAGAGTGGAAGTACTTTCCATGTCAAGTTTAAACTGGCCTACTTTACTCTTCCTCTACTATAATTCAGATATTCCCTTAAAATTAAATATTTACTATTTCACCTAAGGTTATTTATGCCGACTAAGTGACTAACCTCAAGTAAACTCTAAACAAAATTCTGAAGAATTGCCACATGGGTTTTCTGTCCTACACCTATTAGTAAATTAACATTCGACTTCTCAATGTAACGCTATCCTTAGCTATCATATTCAGCCTTAGCTTTGTATTTGTTTTATATATTTGAAAGCTAAATCATACGTGCCTCAATATGAATATACATGAACAATACAGTGTATTAATGTTGGAGTTGTCTTTCATTTATTATTTTCTTCGAATATATGCACTATAAGTATTGTTTTACGTTTAAAAACTTCTGAATACAGAAACGTATGTAGTTCTACTTTTTTCGTCATTATTGTTAAGTTTTATAACCTGTTATATATTCGTATATAAACACTATATACTTGTTTTACGTTTTACAATTTCCAAATAAAGAAGCGTATCTACATACGTTTCTGTATTTGGAAATTGTAAAACATTGAAACACAAACATAAAAATTGTAGAACTACTTCTACTTCTTTCAAAATAGTTGTTAAGTTTTATAACTTGTTATATATTTTCAAGATCAACGTTTTGGACTGCAATGATCACTCGCCAGTCCTCGAGATGCAGCAGTACGAATCATCAGTTCGTGAAGGCGCCAGCCAGGGTACCACAGTACTCACACTCAAAGCTACAGATCAGGACATTGGGAAGAACGCTGAGGCAAGTAGCATACACAAAACTATGTAACAAGTCGCAGTTAAACCGCCGCTTGCACGCCTGCGTAAATTACTTTTCATTGTTAACTTCATTATATTTTTATTTTTTCATTTTAAAAGGCATCTCACGCACTAAGAATAATTCACGTGTTGCGGTAACTTTACAAACATTCAAACAACGGACACAAAGAACACCCAGACTCGGATACACCATTTGTGGATCACACAAATTATTTTCCCGTGTGGGATTCGAACCCACAACAGTCGACGCAATGGCAGTGGCGAGGCGACCACTACGCCATCCGTTTAGGAATCTATAGGAAGTATACCGGATTATAAAGGACTTGGTGTATATACAATTATATGTACTTACATGCCAAGTTGCAATCTGTTCACGTTTGAGTTACGCGCGATTTAGTAACTTTGTATGTATAGCATAGATGGTGTAGATGTTTACGTGGTTCGAGTGTTATAGGTTCGACTCCTACACGGGATACAAATTGTGTGATCCACCAACACTTCTTCCGAGTCTGAATGCTCTTTGCGTGTGTTGTTTGAATGTTTGTAAAGTCCCCCGTGACTCAGGAATTAAACCTAGTGTGTGGGTTGTCTTATTTAAACAATTAAGAAATAAGTCCAAACATCTTCATTATTACATGTATAATTTAAGTAAAATAGTTTGAGATTATCTATATAAATGCGAAAGCACCTCTGTTGGTAAGGTTTATGGTGAATCCACTTTTTCTTACATCAATCTTTGGTAGCAGTTGCTCTGCATAGCAAGGATATAATTGTACGATGTTAGTGCAAAGCGAGATGGTAAGAAAGGATAAAAATATATAATAGCGTTATATATTGTAATGTATAATACAACAGTATTACTTATATAATATTATATCTAAGAGGTAATCAGTAAACTGTACTTCCAATATACTTCGATATATCGTATATTTAGGGCAATATGGAAGCACAAAAAATACAATACTGTCCAAATAGAATGGCGTCGTGCCAGAACACCTGTCTTCCGTGTAAGGAACAAACATTTTTATTTGGACTACAGATTCAGCGCTTAAATATACTTACGTAACTGTATTTATTTATTCAAAAAGTGAATAAAAAGATTTTCTTTTTTTAGTATTTTATTAATAATAGGCTTTTTACAATTAAATGAGTACAAAGATCTCGTAAAGACTTAATTTAAATTTGAAGATAACTGTCATAAATCATATTTTGGGCACGCTGGTTTACTTTGAAGCATATGACGTTTAATGGCCTGGCGACCTCTTAGTTCGTTTCACTATTTCGTGGTAAATCCAATACTGAATAAATATTAGGTATTTCATTGTACAATACGTCTTCACCTTTTTCACTGTCTAAGTTCCGCTTGTTGCTTTGTGTGCTCTTTAGCGTCAATTAAATTAAAGAAACCAAGAGAAAAGCTAACTATTTAAACATTAGCAAAATATTGAGTAGGTAACTACGAAGTTTATTCGAGAATTGATACCACAATTTTTATTAGAATAATTTCAACAACAAACTCAAATATTTTATTCAACAAAAACAGAACGGGCGGTCACATCTGTGCAACAAATAATATGAAATTCTATCTGTTTATCGACCACAATGGCTGAATGAAATATGTGCAGTTGCAATAGGACGTCGCACTAAAACAATAAATAAACGTTGGCTTTCTCAAACTATTTCAATAACGATTTATAGCGATACAAAAATTTTGAACACGTCTGGTGTTACTGGTACGCCCTAGGAAGATTGCCAACACTGGAAAAATATTGCCTTATTGGACACCGGTCTAAAAATATTTCGAGTTAGGTTTGAAATATTCGATTTAATTTCATTTCTAGTCAGACGGCTCATAATTTTTTAGGTCTGAGTTGCAATAACATAATTAGTTCGTTTTACTTTTGCCTACCAAATATTCCCCAACGCCTGATAGTAAGGAGTTACTGAAAGTTATCATGTCGGTGCTTAAATAAGGAAAATACCTTGACAATCGCCATGTTGACATTACGAGATAGTTTTCCAGAACCCAGGATTGAAAGAGTAAAGAAACGTGTACTCTGGTACATAATTATTTATGGAACTAGTTTTCCCCCGCGGTTTCACCCGCGTAAGTCCAGTTCCCGTGGAAATATCGGGATAAAAAGTAGTGAATAGTGTAAGTGTAGCCTATGTGTGAATCCAGGATTCCAGTTATCTACCTACCAAGTTTCATAGCAATCGGTCTAGTAGTTTTTGCGTGAAAGACTGAAAGAGTAACAAACATCCATACATCTATACATCCAAAACATCCTCACAAACATTCACATTTATAATATTAGTAAGGATTAGTAAGTATACACTGTAAAGAAGAGGTATCTGTACTATAAAGTTTGAAAAAATAAGCACGTAATTCCAAATTAGATCCGCAAGCAGCTTAGCGCACGGGAGAATATTGCTAACATTTAATATAGGTATTTAATTATGGCCACAAACTCAGTTTATATCCTTTGGTTTAAGATAAGTCTCCAAACATGCAGTATTACGAAAAAGCTTTCTAAATAAACAAAATGATGATGTTTCATTTTGAGCACAGTAACAAAAACTTCTCATGCTTGGTGCTCAGTGCAATAATTTGCGACTGTGTGCATTCTATGTTTATGTATACGCTAAAGTCTGTACTTTAGAGATACATATTTAAAAAAGGTATGTCTTGTCATCACATTATGTATTTTTGAGCATAACGCAAATCCTACTTAACAGTTTTAAACAGTTTATCAGTTTGGTAACTTCAAGTTCAACGTAAAAGCTAGGTTTCATGTACTTAATTCCATTCAGTAGAACAAAGTCTATGATCACGGTAATGTTTTCTAACAGTATTCTATCTTCATACAAACGGTTGGCACGCGAGTCATACCTACGCACCTCGAGGTTGATAATTTGGTATACACTCGGTCAGTGTTCCCAACTACACTATAATAGTGGTAAAAACACTGTATTTTCAGACAATTTACCACCTACTGTAGACACATCACTATTACACTGTAATTTGACGCCAGCAGATTCATATTTTAAATTAGATGAAAATTTTACAATAGATATGATTTTACGAATAATAACGTTTATAAAATAAATTATATCAATGTTTTATATTACGTCTGGTAACATTATCTTAACGGGAAATCCTCTTTGTTTATAACCTGAACTTTGCAATGATCGGCAAATGGAAATAAGGCTAAATAATATAGATATGCATAGTGTAATGTTACGATAGAAATTGTGATATATTAATTTGGTTAGGCTACCACAGTATTTTGTTATAATGCATGTAACGTTTTCTTGGTTATATCTAAGTAAATGACATCAAAAGCAAGAAGCGCAATAAGTTATTGACAAAATCAATAAAAGGGAATCTTTTAAGTGAGCAGGCTGTTCGCAGAAACGGGACAACGTGTATCAATTTTGAACCCACACAAAAATGCTGGATGGTTTTAATACTTCTATATATCAAAATTAAAATGAAATTGTTACATTATCTGATTCTGAATAAATATTTTCGTTATTAAAAGTATTTGTTCAATTATTTCACACTGTAATTTTACCACATTTTCTATAAAGCTAACCACACATTTTGTATAAATCTACTGTATTTTTAACATAGAAACACTGTAACTATATTTTTGAAGTTGGGAACACTGCACTCGGTACACAACCAGTCGCGAATGCGCCGCAGTGACGAACGGACGGTGTGATGGTTTCGTCAGCAGTAAGTGTGCGATTTGTGAATATTTGATTGAAATAAGTACAAGTACTTACATAATAATTATGGCAAAGTGCAATTGCAAACAAAAGTATTTTTAATTAAACTTTTTATTCGAATGCGGCTTTTTTATACTTTTAAATTAAACAATAAAGATTTTCATACGTCTCAGTCGAGGCGCAATTATTTTTCAGTCTCAAATATATAAGGTTGATTTTTAATAAATCTACAAATCAAAAAACACAACATGATATTTATTGAACACTTCCTATTTCATTCACAACAAATTTATTTCTTAAATAAAATATATAATATATACAATCACTTAACTAGAAAGAAACTCAAGTGGGTAGATAAAATTAAAATAATGTAGGTGGGCAGCCCTCTCGCGTGTTTGCGTACCGCTCGGCTGTAGGTAATTATTTTAAGAACAGAGCCGAGTTACAATACTGTTAGATAACATTACCGTGCTATGATGCTTTGTTCTTACCGCGTAAATGACGTTGCAAGAAAATTTTATCACGGGGGCAAAGTCGTTGACATTGCCTAGTACACCCAGAAGATCCTAAATAAATATGTAATGTCATTTCAATCTACTTGAATCTTGCCAACAACTGTTCAGATTGTAATAATATATTCATTTTGACGAAGCGCTGTAAACTCTACTTGAAAGATGAAGTTAGAGTTGCAGCTTACACCTGTAACTCTGTACTAAGTAGAAAACTAGAGCAACAAAATTTATGTTGTTTGATCCATTGTACTCCTGTTTCGAAAAGGAAACTTTTTAATTTAATTTAGAGTTTATGATTTGTCTGTAATTGTTTCTGATATTTAATCATTTTTGTTTATTGATTGTAGTAGTTGTCACAAACTAACTTTAGAGTTATATTTAATATATTTCACCTTCTGAAAGCAACAACATATTTCTTGTATTAGACGAATGTAGCAATTTCAATAGCAATATCTTAATTACAGGCGAGCCTAAGTTGCCTGTTTGTCACCTGGCTCGAGTAAATGCGTCGATGGGTTCATTCTTAGTAACAGCACGAAGCCAAATAAACGGCATTAGGCCCGCCTCCTATTTCTAGCGAGATATGTGTGATACACGTTTTTGTATGGCTAGCTTTTTTATATAAAAGCATTGTCGCAAAAGACTATACAAATATTAAAATAACGGACACAAAGATCACGCAGACTGAGAACAAATATTTGTCGCCAAACTCATTCTTAATATTGTCTTCTGTTTACGCGAATGTTATTCATTGAAATTAAACTACTATATACGGATTTTATCGCGTTGTGTATTTATCACTGTATTACAAAATTTTGAAAATATTACACTACTACTACTATTGATTTTATTTTACTAATTTATAAGCAAGCCGCCAACGAAGATAAGTCAATTTTTACCATCCGTCAAGTGCCAATTACCTTTACAAGATGCAGGGGTCTATAAAATAGATTGTGACTGCGGACTCTCAAACATTGGTGAAACCAAGAGAAGCATAGGCACCCGCATAAAAGAACACATAGCTGACGTAAAACACAAACGCTCGTTGAAGTCTGCTGTGTGTGAACATGTAGAACAACCACAGATTCTCGCTAAAGAATACCGATTCCTACCAAGGATGCTTCGCGAGGCTATTGAAATCAAAAAACATTCCAATTTCAATAGAGAAGATGGTTGGAATGTACCACCAGCTTGGGATCCAGTACTTCAAATAGTCAAACCCAAGAAGAAACAAACCACAGCTAGACTTCATGATACTTTGAGCTCATTCTGCGTAAATAGAAACACCCATGATTAAATTATGTTCGGGTACTTTGAAATAACTACACTGGAACATTGAGACAACTACCATCTTAGTCTCCCCGTGACCATGGCTGCTGAAAAGCAACCGAAACGTCGGGGAAAGTGTAAACCAAAAATAAATAGATTTAATAGTTTAAATAATTTTATTAGCTTATAAATTAGTAAAATAAAATCAATAGTAGTAGTAGTGTAATATTTTCAAAATTTTGTAATACAGTGATAAATACACAACGCGATAAAATCCGTATATAGTAGTTTAATTTCAATAAACTCATTCTTGTTTAATTGTTCATTCGTAGTAGCAAGCTTACTAGCAGTGGCTAAGCGACTAGAAGAAGAATAAGCAACTAAATTATATTACTTGTTACAGGTGGAATATTCAATAGAATCAGTAGTAGCAGAGACGCTGAACCCTGAAGATACGAACGAATCCATCGACACAGAACAGGTGGATACACAAGACGTGTTCAGGATAGATGGGCGGAGCGGAGCGTTGCTAACGAGGGCGCCACTGGACCGGGAGAAGGTTGCGCGGTATACTGTCATCGTGAAGGCGACGGATCAAGCCAGCCCTGTGTCTGACAGATTGTCGAGCACGTAAGTATTATTTGGCATTGCTGACATGGTAACATGTAGCATGGTAGTAATCATTATTTATGATAGGTTTCCCTTTAAAGGCTATTGAAAGAGGACCACGTCAGTGGCAGTAGTAGTGAATGCGACTACGATGTTTGAAGTCTCGGGTTAGATCCGAAACGGGCAAAGTGTTGTTGCGATTAGAAAAATACTGCGCTGCGAATGACAGGTGTCAATAAATTTCAATAGCAACACGGAGCTTGTAATTCTGACCGTTAGTCAGCAGAATTGGGTCGCCTCTATTTAACGTGGGACATAAAATCGCAGCAGGTAGCAAGTGAGTTTAATACACCTTCAACCCCTTCGGAATGTCGCCAAATAAACCTAATATTACCAGATTAGTCAATTGAAAACAGGACTAAATGTTTGGACTCTTGAAATTTCTGTATTTTGTATCACGAATTCAATCTACCCCGTTATACCTGAAAGACTAACAAATCATTTACTGCAACCGGAAAGTACTTCAGTCTACCACGAATGATTCAAACAATTTGAACAAAACCGTGAAGCTACGTACATATTACATATAATATTCCTGACAGCACACCATAATAATTGCTTGTAGACTGCCTCTATAGTCCTAAATACATAGGCGTTAAATGACCTTTGATATTAAAAAGGATGGCGGCGACCTTGCATTAATCCGACCGCTCATTACCATTATCATATAAAAGCTTGTAAAATAAATGTTCTCTGCGGAATATAGGCCAATAAAGGTTAAGGTAGATGACCCTTTAAATAATTATTCTTGTTTCCTTACAGTAAGAATTTCTTTTAATATATTTTCACTAAGATGGTTCATTGCTAGCGTGGCTTAGACAGTTGCACCATTGTGGTATTAGTTGCATGTTGCCAACCTATATATAGAACAGATTTGGTACTTCGTCAACACATCCTTTGTGTAAAAACTATTTGACCATCATCGTAACAGCTACTTATGGGTGGAACGCATTACAAGGTTTTTTGGTAGCGATTTTCTAGAATAGAATTATTAGTAGAGATCAGTATTGTTTCTTTTTTCTAAATTTACTGCGTTTAATAACATTTTAATATTCTAGACTTCTCAAAAATGTTGCATCAAATTCATTACTAAATTCTTTACATTTTTGGTATAACATCTTCACAAAATATAATTTAATTAGTACCATCAAAACCTGTATTAGAAAATGTATAAATATTAAACTAAAAATCTCATAAAATTACAATATTTCATATAAAGCAGACACAGATTAGAATAAAATAATAATGTCAATATTAATTAAGATGCACATAAAACTATAGTGAACTTTCAACAACAAAATAATTTCAAATATTATGAAATGATATGTTACAGTATAATAAAATGTCAGTATGTAAAATAGTGACGCATATTTATTGAATAAGTTATTAAACATAACACGTATCCTTATTAACCTATGCTTAAGTACACAAACATTCACAAGAGATCACAATAGCGATGTATATATGAACACTTGGGCTGTTAGCGCGTTGTATACAACGACCCGGTAATAACATCTTACATATGTAATTATGTACACAGGCCTAGACCCCAATACTGTTTGTTGTTGGGACTACTCAGTAAACTATAACTAATTAAGCAATAAAATAGCTTTGGGTAGGATTTCAGTATAGACGTTATGTATTAAATGTTTCCTTTGGATACTGAGATTGTGTTCGTATATGTAAGGTTCCCTTATTGCATCTTTAGCCTATTGTTTTTCAACTAATCCCGCACTCGGAGTAATACCTGTGTCGTGGGTGAACAAATCTTCAAACAGCGGACACAGAGAACACCCAGACTCGGCACAATTATTAGTGGACTACACAATTTTTCGTCCCGTGGAACGATGGATATCAACACTTAGCGCCGTGGCAGTGGCGAAGCACCAAACCACTACACCGTCCTTGTAGTCAAATTGGTGTCGAATAATTTTGATGTTTGGTTTTTTATACCTGTAATAGGTACCTAAGATGTTAGTCAAAGTTATGGCCTGCCTTATGATGAACAGTTACAGTTATAGGCGTTTGCAATAGGTACTAGGAATATTACTTGGATGTTGCCGATCCTTCAACTATCTCCTCTATTCCTATGGCATTTTTATGGTACTGGCCAGTCCCGGATTTAGTGGGGTACAAACTGGGGTGTCTGTCCTCGGCGGTAATAACAGGAGGCGCCAAATTGGTATGCAAGTAAATAGAGTTATTATAATTATTAGCGCAGCTAAGCTCAATTATTTGTTTTAAACGCTGGACAAAGGGCGCTACTGTCATGTTTTTGCCCTAATTCGATAAATTCTCCTAGTTTAGGCTAGTATTGGTTACGCGATCGTCCGCAAACATAAGCGCAAACTATGCCACATTGATGGGGCAATTAACGAAGAAATACTTGTTAATAATCTTACCTTTTTCATCAACAGTGCCACAGTCCACGTGAACATCTTGGATGACAACGACAACTACCCTCAGTTCAGCGAGAAAACCTACACAGTCACCGTGGACGAAGACATCAGCGTGGCAGAGAACCCAGTCGTGGCACGAATCAAGTAAGTTATCATATTATTTCTATCATACTGGCAGTATAAATACGACTACTTAATTTTTGTAAAAACGTTATATATTTACCTATGCTGTCAACGACGTTTAAAATAGCTATGGCTCTATGAAATTTATTTACCCTCAAATAAGATAATATATTTTTCATAAGGGATGAATAGGCTTTTTAACATTCATATGTTACACACAAAAACCCTTTTGTAATATTTGTCAGATATATAACTAAATATAAACTTACTAAATATTCTGCACTAAAATTGTTAACATTTTAAATGCCTTGGGGCATTAGTCGTGTTAACATTAGTTTTATTTGCAAGTCACAAGTACAGCATTAAATTAAACAAATTACGGAATAATTCAGCTAAATACTAACGAACATCGTATTTAAATCTACAATGCCTGAACAATGCAAATTAATGTCATTCAGCGAAGAATTAAATTAAAAAGTACTCCAAAATAGCAAGATGCAACGTTAAAGGCGGGATTAGCGCCATCTATCGAGCATTTCAGAAACTATACAACTTGCACTATTTACGACAAAGGTATATTCAACTTTTCCTTACTAGTCTTTTACCGTATAATCTGTTCCGTTTTTGTTCTTTCGGTGTGTTTTAGTAATAACACAATTATACAACACTTAAGGCACATAAATGATTACATATTTGCTTTAAGTGTTGTTTACATTGTAGGTCTTAAAATGAACAAAATTATAACAGTAGAAATGTACTTAATTTATAAGTTGTTGTTTACCAAATAAGGCAAGTTAAAAAAAATCTATAATAGTCCTGAAATATTAAATATTGTAGTCGATGTGGTCACTTTGTATCAATTATAATTTAGCTATTACTTCACTTCAGAATTAATTTCAGTAAACAGCAATTTTTATTTGTGTTTTCAACGGCTGGCGGCCCAGTTCACTTTGTATTCGCATTACCAAAGCTCTTTGAACGCATGCAAATGCCACAAAACAACCAAATAACTATAATCCCGTTACAAACATAAGCCGGTATGCATTCGCCATTCTGTTTTTGGCTGGTAGTTATAAACTGCTTTGCCTTACCTACAAAAATATATAATGAGAATACACTGTGTATAATAAACCCTGTCCGATCAATTAAGGGCTTGTTTCTCTCTTAACAAACATGTTAAGAAAAATAACAAATAAATTTATATCATCGTAAAACCTCTTCATAATATTTTTAAGTACAGTATTGATCAGCATGTTTACCCTTAAATTACTGAAATTTCGCACAGTCTAGCAACACTCCACTAAACTTGACAAGGACGCGGAGTGGAGCGTGGCAATTGCATACTTTTGCTGGCATTTTTCTAAGGCGTAGGTAGGTAGGCGCGGCGTAGCGCGGCACAGCATCGGTAAACCTTTATGAACTTTAGTGATACCTAGGTGTTATGATTAATAAGTTATCGGTGTTGCCATGGGTAATCTATTAACATATTATTTTAAATAAATTAAAATATTCTGGGTAATTTCTTTGATCGATTTTTATTAAAGGTAGTCACTTACGTACTCATAATAATCTACTGTATATCACCGTTATGGATCGGACAAGGTTTATTATACATACTGTATGTAAGTAGTTTAGAATTACCATTTTTTGTACGAATATTCAATTTATTAAGACGTAGTTTGGCCTTCTAAAACGGAACTGACTGACACGGTGGCGCAGCGGTAGTGTATGCGACTACTGTGTGTGCGGTCTTGGGTTCGAAACCCGGGCCGGGCATCATACTGAGCATTTCTTTTATGTACATATGAGCATAACCGGGAACTGGCTCGCCCTTTATTATATGGACGTAAAACCATATCTAGCGAAATATGGGTATAATACACTCCTGTCATTACCTTTGGGGATGTGTGAGACTATGTGTGTAGTAATAATAAGATCTGTAGCCTTTTGCGCGCGCGTGTCTGTGTGTGTGTGGGTGTGTGTGTGTGCGTGCGTGCGTGTATGCGTGCGTCCGTGCGTGCGTGTGTGCGTGCGTGTGTGTGTGCGTATGTGTGTGTGTGTGTGTGCGTGCATGCGCAATTTATAATTGTAGTAGTCTAAACTCAAAAAGGATAATAGTGGCAGCACAAAATCTGACACTATTATCTGGTTCAAGAACAATAGGATCCTTTCTGTCACTTGGTAATTAAACACAACTGACGAATTATTGGTGTTATGCACTATTTTTCTTCAGTAAGCAAAGCTATTTTTCTGAAACTTCGATCAACCGTGCCTCGCTGACCGAATTGCTGAGAAGTAGAAAGAGTTATCACTTTTATAACTTAATTTAGTACTCACTACCATAGATATGTACCAGAGTACACGTTTCTTCACTCTTTCCTTCCTGGGTTCTGAAAACTACCTCGTAAAGTCAACATAGCGATTGTCAAGCTATTTTCCTTATTTAAGCACCGACATGATTACTTTCAGTAACTCCTTACTATCAGGCGTTATGGAATATTTGGTAGGCAAAAGTAAAACGAACTATTTATAATATTGCAACTCAGACTTAAAAATTATGAGCCGTCTGACTAGAAATATAAAATAAACCGAACATTTCAAACCTACCCTATTTTAGACCGGCGCGAATAAGGCATTATTTTTCCAGTGTTGGCAATCTTCCTAGCGCGTACCGTCTGGTGTTCAAAATTTGTATCGCTATAAATCGTTATTGAAATAGTTTGAGAAAGCCAACCTTTATTTATTGTTTTAGTGCGACGTCCTATTGCAACTGCACATATTTTATTCGGCCATTGTGGTCGATAAACAGATATAATTTCATATTATTTGTTGCACAGATGTGACCGCCCTTTCTGTTTTTGTTGAATAAAATGTTTGAGTTTGTTGTTGAAATTATTCTAATGAAAATTGTGGTTTCAATTCTCGAATAAATTTCGTAGTTACTCAATATTTTGCTAGTGTTTAAATAGTGAGCTTTCCTCTTAGTTTCTTTAATTTAACTGACTTTAAAGAGCATACAATACAACAAGCGGAACTTAGACAGCTAAAAAGGTGAAGACGTATTGTGAAATGAAATACCGTATAATATATCAGTTTCAGATACTGACATCTTAAAGTCATCTTTAGGTTAGATATTACGGATTGCCAAGTTCCCAAGCATGTGCTGAGTTATTCCTTAAGGACGCAAAAATATGTGTGCAGAAGGATTGGCCAATTAATTTTTTAATATTGCTTCGACAATGCAAAATAAACACAGCCTTGTCCATAAGCCTCGGTTACCGTTTAATCTCTGGAAAGCACCGGGTTCATCTGCCTGTTAAAGCAATTAAAAAAATCCAGTCTAGGTTTGGTTGCATACAAAAAGCCTGAAGAACATTTAAAGATAAATTTAATTTCGCAGTTCGTTAAATTATTTTCTTAATAAGCTGTTTCATAAGAACAGAATAAATAATAAGTTACGAAACTCACAAAAGGATTGATTAAAAATACCTACCCGTTGCGCATATATATTTATTTACATATATAACGAACCTACTCATGTGATAAACACATATTCCAATATTTGTTGATGGAAAATTTAATTAGTTAAATGTATATTTCAGTAATGTGCCTGTTAAATATTTTACTGAGGTTCATATATAGTGTGTCCAGTCATGGACTAGCGATATTCTAAATACTTATATAAAAACTATTTTAATACACAAATATTGGGCGCAATACACTTTCCCAGCTATGTGGCAGCCATTTTGTTTCTTAGTTGCAAAATTCCCTACAGGTGTACAAAAAAAAATATATCTCTCAAAGTTTTGATCTTATTGAGATAAAAATATAAATTCAAGGTATTGCGATTTTTTAAAGTTAGCTCCGATATAACAATATTTTAGGATGTTATGAATTAATGAATGAATGAAATGAATTATACTCAGCGTCAGAATAATAAGAAATAATTCTTATTATTCTGACGCTGACTGAACACATGATGTAACGCCATAATGCTAATCCATTGCGGGTTTTACAGGGCGACAGATGCAGATGTAGGTTCCAATGCGGCAATACGTTATGCGATCATCGGTGGTAACACGCAGATGCAGTTCTCCATTGACAGTTTGAGTGGGGACGTGTCGTTAGTCAAGCCGCTGGATTACGAGCAAGTCCGGAGCTACAGACTTGTGATTAGAGCTCAAGGTAAGTTTATGTTTATTTTTCTTTATAAACTACGTCTGCACTAGAAAATATTGCTGTATATATGAAGCTTCAAATAAACAAAACAAATAAAATATTTCAGCTGTTGCACAGTCACGCATTCGAATGTCGATTTATTCATATGCAGTGTGTATCGTACGGCACATGGGTACTTTGTGGATTAGTGTTGAAACTTAATTCAAGCAGCGGTAGCCCAATGGATAAAGCATTGGACTTCTGATCGAGAGGTCGCGTCAATTCGCATCCATTGCATTACTGACTTGAAACTCCAAACACAAGCATTCTAGCTTAGCCAGAGGGATTAACAAGAATACCATTAATTAGGAAACCTATAAGCAAGTAATAAAAAAAAAATTCTAGTCATTTAAAAGTTTTCTTTATTATGAGCTTATTCATAGTGGCTATTGTAGGTAAGTACCTAGGTAGCATTAATACACAGAGCCAGTTCTAGTAACAAACATTAGGTAGTATTCTCATTCGTTAAGAGTTTGAAAACTTCATATTGACAGGATCATTTACAAAGTTTCTTGGAGCTTATTATGTAGGTAAGTATAGAAGTTTTATTCTGACTACTACTTATGTTTCAATATTAGCCAAACGGCTACCTCGTTGGTCCCATCACACAAAGTTGCACTTATGACACACGATTGTGATGTCCGATTTGATTCGTGGGTTAGACAAAGTGCTGTTGTAGTTTTCGTTTAGGAAACTCAGTAACACCACAGAATCTGTCAATATGTAGATGGCTATATATTTGCTTCTTATTGAAAACATGAAATTTGAAAATATTGGAGGCGAGATGTAGCTGTTATTACCCAATGCTTCCCTGCCTACACTTTCGAGGTAAAACAACCGTGAGTCAATATATGTAGGTACATAATATGTATAAACTAATCGTTTATTTGCAGACGGCGGCAGTCCCTCCCGTTCGAATACGACGCAGCTACTGGTCAACGTGAAGGACGTGAATGACAACGCGCCGAGGTTCTACACCAGCTTGTTCCAGGAGTCTGTCAGTGAGAACGTGCCGGCAGGATACAGTATTGTTAGAGTGAGTACTGATAACATTTATAGTAATAGAGCCTTAATGGCTTTAGCATTGCCATACATACGGCACAACAGGAGGTAGCACTTTTCGTCTCCTAGAATATCGACGTCAGGTAACAGTAGCTATATATATATATACCTACCGTTGCGTTTCTTTCAGTGAGAGACACAGGGGACTAAAATCGCCTTCGCGTTTCCTTCATGTACTTACACGTCGTTCGTCGTCACGTCGTTCGTCGTCACGTCGTCGACGCGTCGTCCCTGTTCCATAGACTACTGTACTAGTGTACTTTCAGGCTACAGTGTACTTCGTTGTCAACTATGTTGTTTATGGTAGCAACTGCCTCCTTACCTCCTCCGTAGTTAAAGTGCACATGCAAAACAGTCGCGTGACCAACGGGTAGGGCCAACAAAATGTTATTGGCATGCCATTTTTCTGGCATGAATTCTCAATAGCAGCTTGGCGTTAGTAAGTTGGTGGTGTTAGACGACTCCGTATTAAAAATAATGCAAAGTCGATGGTCCAGCGCTTGATCTCGTTCTAATGGTGCCGGATGACCGTGCCGTTGAATTATAAGAGTTTGGCACATAGAGTGCACTTGTGTTTGCGCACATACTGTGCACTATAATATCTCCTGCACCACTCTTTGTTAGGATTAGCCGCCGTGACCGAAATCGGTCTAGAGCACATCATGTTATAAAAAGCAGCAGCTTAGTTATTTTCTTGAAATAGTTTCTATTTCTATTCAACTTGTGTTGACGGTCTTTATTGGGAGAGACTGACGTCATTAGTAGCGATCGATTGACCACACAACCTTAAAAGCGAAGTTCTAATTTTAAATAGTTATATTCGGCAGACTGCACTATTATTAACTTAGTTATGGCTTTTACACAAGATACGGGTAGCATCGCCTCTCGTATAACTAGATGGAAACACGTATGTATAACTTAAAGGTCGATATAGTAACTTATAAAATTATAAGGTTGTAAAAATATACACTTGTTATTTCAAAATACATATATTATATGGGTGCGCCAAAGTTCACCTAAAATTTCAACTCCGATAATTGGAAATCCGAAAATTTTCTTCCTAACATTTTTCATCCTAACAATCACAATTCCTAATTACTTTGTCTCTAATGTTAATAATTCCGGAGCATTCAACTTCATAATGTCAGTAGCAATAAACATCTATTATACTTTTATTTGTTTTCCTATATTTTCTCAACATAACCATCGTTCATACTATTATTCAAAGTCATATCTTTTTGTTTAGATTTCTTTTTATTCATAATAATCAATATTATATACATTAATTTTGCGTAACTTTGTTTTCACATAACATGTAGGTATAACATATAACAATAATAGTACCATGGTACAAGTAGTTAAATACATGTTTTCATATATACATTTCAATTAAATAAGTTTAATATTAATCGAATCGGTCCTATTCCTAATTATTGGTTTAGGTTAGGTTAGAACTGTGACCCCAACCACAGTATAAACATAGAAACTGTGCCCCAACGCACGAGCCGAACGAGCGTAGCGAGCGTGCCGCGGCAGCGGCCGGCGAAGTGCCAGAACCGAATTGGTCCTTTAGTTATTGGTTAAGTTACGGTTACGGTAAACTCCCAGGCCATAAGCATAACCGTAAACGAGTCGTGTTTTATGAATTTCATTCATTTAAGACTATAAATAATAATCATTAAAACTATAAATATCATCTTCTACCCACATATATTTTTTATTACACTTGGTAAATGTTTCTTTCTGAGTATGAGTGAAAATATTATGGTGAGTATGTTTAGGGATAAAAGCGTTATGATAAAAAACAGTAGGAGTTTAAATATATTTACATTAATGATGTTATTAATTACAATTTTCGGAAACAACAGTGTTATGAGCATCGCCGGTAGCACTACAAATAGTATGAAAGAAAACTTAAGGATGAAAATTTTTAGGAAGAATGATCATTCGGATTACAAATAGTTAGGAAGAACAATTTCGGGTAAAGAACTTTAAGTGAGCCAATATGGACCCATATTATATTGTGAACTTGCTGATACCCGCGACTTCACCCGCGTGGATATTTTATTTGCGGAAGGCTAATTTTTTGAAATAAATGCAGCCTAAGTTACTCCTTACAATATCAGCTATCTGCCAGTGAAAGGCCTATCAAAATCGGTCCAGTCTTTACAGAGATTACCCGGAATACAATAACAGGCAGGCGGAAACAAAAAATAATAAATATTTTTGATATACATATGTGCTGTATATACTTTCATATGCATTCAGTGAAAAGCACATTCTGACATTACAAACAGATACTTCAATTTTATTTATTTGTATGTATAGTATCTGACTGAGTACTAGTGGCCTGAACACATATTTTGTTCTCGTAACTAAGCAATATAATAAAATCTTCTCCCACTCATCAAGATATCCACTTGAAACTGAGAGAGGCAATGTAAATGCGACTAATTGTAAATGTGGAAATGAGACTAATTATTAATTAATTTAATCGATGCATAAATCGGCAAAATGCCAGGAGATTGGAAGGGTGTTCAGTAGTCTAAATCCTTGCTATACAAAACCAATACCATACTTATTGCCTCCGTGGCGCAGCGGTAGTGAATGCGAGTGCTGTGCATTAGGTCTCGGGTTCGAGTCCCGGGTCGGGTTAAGAAAAAGTTATTTTTCTAATAAAAAATCTCAATAGCAGCCCGGAATTAGGAAGTTGGCGGTATTAGACACCCCCGTGCCTCGGCAAGCACGTAAAACCGTTGGTCCTGCGCCTGATCTCTCTCCGGTCGTGTCGGATTTTCGTCCAATCGTATCATGTTAAGGAACAGAAAGTGCAATTGTGTTTGCGCACACACTTGTGCATTATAATATCTCCTGCGCAGATGGCCAGTCTCCGTTATGGCTGGCCGCCGTGACCGAAATTCAGTCTGGAGGACATTATTATTATTGAGATGTCCATTTTATACACAACGACGCAATATTCATAAACACCATAATGTCCTTTTTATCAAATATTGAAGACGAAGTTATTATAATATCTACTATATAATGGCTCTTACTCACTATTAAGTATTTAAAAGGTAATAAATACCTATTGATTGCCCAACTTTTCGACCGACTTGCATCGAGATCACGGTTGACAGCGCAAATATAAATAATAATGACCAAGTGAGGGTAGTTGTTGAGAACCGCACTTCACGAAGGCGCCGCTATGCTCACACCCGTCAACCTGTGACCACGATCGATGCAAGTCGATCGAAACGTCGAGCAACCAATAGGTATTACTATATATACTATTTATTACCTTTTAAAGACTTCATCGCGAGTAAGACCCGTTAAATAGCATCTAAAAACGTTTAATGAAGACAAAAGTGTCATAAATATGTCATCCGTCACACAACAACTAAAATACAATGTATGTCATTATAAAATTGTTATTGGGGTTGTATAATGCGATAGTTATTGTCGTGTGCGGGCTACGGGTCGCTACATTGTAATATAATGTTTACTGGTTTAACACCTAGTTTATGACTTGAATTTGTGCAAAATTTAAAAGTTTCAACATGTTGTAAATTGAGATGTAAATAAGGATACGAATGATACAATAGTAATGGAGTACTAACTCGTAAAAGTATTCGGCGGTTTTTAGTTATTGTCTATATATTAATTATTTTCAGGCTGTCTCTTGGTTCTCTCAGTTTTCTGACACAATATTGCGCTGAGTTTTGTGTGCGATAGTGAGCTCTTGGAATTGATTCTCGAGTAAAGTCTAACAGCCATATTCACAAAACTTACAAGAGGGTTAACGTCGTTATAAGTAAAAAATCTTAAAAGTATTGTTTACAATTACAATAATGCATAAGAGTGCTAGCTGACCTAATAACGCTGTTGTATATAATAAAAACTTACAGAAAATTACTGTATATTAATAATAATTATTCTACACATACACACAACACCATCTAGCCCAAACTAAGCAGAGCTTGTACTATGGATTCTAGACAATGGATAAACATACATATATACTTTTTTTTATGTAAATATATACATATTATACATGGAAACACCCAGACCAAGACAAACATCCATGTTCATGCACACAAATGTTTGACTTGTGCGGGAATCGAACCCGCGACTTTAGGCGTGGCAGTCGATTACACTAACTACTACGCCATACTAATTATTTTACCTACCTACATACAGTATTAAGCTTTTAGTAAGATGTTTTTTATTAATTCTTATTCGCAAAAAATATCTTACTAAAGGCTTGTTATGCCATATGTGTTATTGGGATTCTCTCTCCTCCTACAGCTTAGGACGTAGAAACTTAGTTGAAATCTGGGTGCAATAGGCCTTTGCCAATCCCTTCTAGGATATACATGTGTGAGTTTATGTATTTATGATTTATACATCTGCCTTCCATGTGGTCAGTCCCTTACTTGTTCTAATATTTCGATATGTATGTTATGGTTCTATCTAAAAGGCAGTCTAGTTCATGGTTAACATATGCGGGTTTTATGTCTGAATCTTCGCTCGCCAACATCGCGAGAAAGCCTTCATGTCTGAAAGTTCTCTAGAATATTTTCGAGGATGTGTCAAGTTTATAGCCTGCGGATTTTTAGGGATTTTTCGAAGGACTACATAATATGCTCTCCTTATATAGCGAGAGAAGGCTCAGCTGATTAATCGTTTTGTTTGTGTAGTTAAAGTTGTCACCACAAATTATAAAACAATGTCCCCTGCCGCGTCTGCCTGTCTGTTCGCGATAAACTCGAAAACTACTGAACGGATTTTCATGTGGTTTATCACCAATAGACAGAGTGATTCATGAGGAAGGTTTAGGTGTATAATTTGTTAAGGTTTTGTACTACACGTGCGAAATCGTCACGGGTCGCTAGTTGTTTATAAACAAGGCTGATATTTTAACATGAATGTCTTCTAAGACTACTTAATTTAGATTTTATTTTATCGTTGACATTTCTTTTTCCATAGGTCCAAGCTTACGATGCAGACGAAGGCACGAACGCTGAGATAACATACACGTTAACAGACAAGGAGTACAATAACAACAACGATATGCCCATCAGCATTGACCCTAGATCTGGATGGGTGTACACGTCTGGACAGCTGGATAGAGAAGTGCAAGCGAAGTATCAGCTAATGGTAAGTGTCATATAAACGATAATTATTATCCTTTGGGTAGACAGACAACACCCCTAATGGTTTATTAGCCGCTGGTATACATATATTTATTTATTTATGTATATTTTAGTTCTTGAATAGGTATATACAATGAGAATTTAATTTTAAAAATTGATAATCTTCTTACAGTAATGAACATAGATAGAATGGAGTAAATTTTTTTATATATATATATAATATTTCGAGAATTTTCCAAAACGTTTTTATTCACTATTTGTATTGCTGATGTGGCAACCTTTAATATTCAATAAAATATAAAAAACAGTGTTAAAAAATAAGAAAATACAACGAATATTATATATTTTAAAGATTTATATTAATTCTAGTTTCTAATTGCGGCCACGTCGGATTAGAAAAATAATCTATGCTAATAGGTGTAGATATATAGGAAAGAGATAATTCAAGGATGCAGGATCCTTTATTCCCATGTGCAAAAATTTTAGAAAATACTTCAAAGAAAATAGTAGTATACAGTAGGGTACCATTATACATTATGGCCTGGTTCTTAAAGAAACGAGTCAGTTTAGCTACGGACAGTTACATTTTGACATTCGGCGGGTCGTGATTCGCATATGAAAACGATTTACGCGGCCCTGCCGACTCTGGTAATGTTGAGGAACACCGTGGCGGGTTTAGTCGGTAGGACCGGGACGTCGTATCTTTCCCTGATTGAGTCTGACATAACTTTTTCGTTGCCCCGCAGAGAGGTGTGCGTCAATACATAGCCATATTATTCATAAAATATGTGTTAAAAATTTACTGTCCGTAGGTAAAACGACTCGTTACTTGATGTAGGAACCGGGCCTAAATCTTGAATTCCAACAGGTAACAGCGACAGACGGCGGCTCCCCACCCAGGTCAGCGACGGCGTCAGTAGTGGTGGTGGTGCAGGACGTGAACGACAACGACCCGGTGTTCTCGCCGCCGCAGTACGAGGTGGAGCTGGCGGAGGACGAGCCGCCCGGCACGCCCGTCGTCACGCTCACCGCTACCGACGCCGATGAGGACAACAGGTACACTCAACATGACCATTAACCTGTTGAGTCCCAATTGACGTTAATATAAAATTAATTTTAATTTTAGAATACATGCTGCAGTTTTCCCATGCTCGCTTCATTTAACCTATTGAGTCCCAATTAAAGTTAATTTAAAGATAAGTTTTAAATTTAGAATAAATGCCATAGTTTGTCTGTGCTCGCTTTAATTAATCTATTCAGTCCCAATGGAAGTTTAATATGAAAATACAATTTAAATTTAGAATAAATGCCATGGTTTGTTTATGCTCGCTTTATTTAACCTATTGAGTCGCAGCGGCACACTGGCTGCCAGACACAATAGGTTTTCGATTATGTAAGACAAAATTTTAAACACTTCAAATTAGGTCCTTGAAACTAATGTAAAGATAACTACAGAAAGTGATTTTAAATACTACGAAACCAAAACAGCACTGGAAATGTGGGTATATAATACACTTCTACCTCCCCTTTCGGGAATATAAGGACGTGAATCTACGTATATGCAGAAATGTAGTAAAAGTCGTGGTCTTGATCCCGACGCAAACCGGTTACAAAAGTACTTAAGTAACAAAGTAATTCTTAAGAACGTTAAATTTTAACATTATTACTTTACTATCCCATTCACCAAGAACAAGACCGGTCTGTGTGAAAAATCTTGGAAGAGGCCTATGTCCAGCAGTGGACATGTTCAGGCTGAAATGATGACCCCTTTTTTATTCACATTAATCCTTTAATGTTTAATATTTGTCCAGTATATTTATACCACAGGGCCAGACCACCTCAACACACCTTAAGATAATTAATTCTATGTATTGACCCTTTAGAGGGTTAATGAGCTCAACCAAATCCGCTTAAATCGGTTCGGTAATAGGAACAATATTGCATTAATAATTCTAATTAAATTTTGCTTCTCTATAGTCGTGTTTACCGACGGCTCTAGTTGTACGAGAGACTATCAAGTTATGTAACAGTTTGGATAATATTGAATAGTTCTGTTTAGTAATTTGTATTAGTTAATATCAATGTTTGATTACTATTCGATATCATATTAGCCTATTGAGCGTCTGCGGCACACCAGAGATGAGACACACTAGTTTTCCATGATGTCAAACCACATCATTGAAAAACTAGTGATGAAGCCTCATACAACTGATAGGTTAAACTTATACAACTATGATAGCAAAAAATTGGGCAGGTGTATCGCTTAATAGTAATAGTAGGTTTTGGTCACTTAGAGCTCCCAACTGGTCCCCCCCATTGGGTGAGAGAGGGAACACCCCAGGTTTCTTTGGTGGGTATAGCAGCACTTCATCCTGAGAGTCCCGTCCCACACACGCCGCCGGTGCCGTCCCCTAGCCGAAGGACAGTGCATAAAGAATTTTTCCTAAGAAAAAAAAAAAGACTGGTCACTTGCAATAATATAATAATAATATTCTATCACATACACACTACACCATCTAGCCAAAACTAAGCAGAGCTGGTACTATATAGAATACCCGGCATATCCTTCACGCGATGCAAATCTTAAAAAAAGCTAACTTATTAGCACACACACATAGTTCTTTGCTGACAGCACTGTGCGTCCTATAGCCTATTATATCGCAACAGGACACCATTTATCTCTGTATTCCATAGCAGGTTAGGAAGTCAAGAAACCCTGCTTACTGCAGGGATAGCACGCAAAGTTATTTGGTTACGATCTATTATAGCTTCAAATAGTATAAAACTCTGGTTGACGGATATAGGTCTCTATCTATTACGTGGGATCTAAAATTGGTGAAATGTGTGTGTACAGCTTACTCCTTCTAGCATAGATAGACATAAGTTAACGAACTCGCTGTTCCAGTTAAGATAATCCAACAAAAGCCTTTTTTATCATACACCTTGAATCTATCTACATTTGAATGTTTCTTCCAGACTGCACTACGAAATTACTGGCGGCAATACCCGCGGTAGATTCTCCATCACCTCACAAAATGGTAGAGGCCTGGTCACCGTGGCTCAACCGCTGGATTTTAAGCAAGAACGGCGATATGTGCTCACGGTCACCGCGACTGACAGCGGCGGGAGATCGGATACTGCCATGGTGCACATCAATATCACTGATGCGAATAACTACGCGCCAGTATTTGAGAATGCGCCGTATACAGCTTCTGTAAGTTATCGTCAGATTTATGATGATTATTTTCAGATCCACTAGAAATTAATATTGAAAAATTATACTAAAACATTGACAGAAAACCTAACGTAAATTTACAATACCTTTATCTTATTGAGTGGCAGCGACACACCGGCGCCCAAACACGATCGGTTTTATGTCTGGCATTCCAAGAATTGATAGGTTAAAAATAAGATCGATTTATGGAATTCCACTTCTCCCAGGTATTCGAAGACGCTCCGGTAGGCACCACAGTCCTGGTGGTGTCAGCGACAGACAGCGACGTGGGGATCAACGCGCAGATCACGTACAGCCTCAGCTCCGAGATATCTAACGAGGCAGTCACGCATCACGATCAGGAGTTCGTCATCAACCCTCAGACGGGAGCTATTACAACTAACAAGTTGTTGGACCGAGAGAGTATGAGTGGTAAGTTTGTCTATTCTTTGCTTCCACATTCATTAAACGTAGATACTGCCAAGAAGCGTAAGTCTTTGCTTGTCTGACTCGCTTTTTGAGTACAATCTGGTCGTTTTCAATACGCGTGTGTATACCTATGTATATACTTTTTAAACAAGCGTGTCTCTTCAACAATCATACAAGCTTAACTTCAGGTGAGATCTCGTACACCGCTATCATATATATCTCTTCCTTCATCCCATTTTTAATTCCTTCTTTCTCTGGCCGGCATCGGACGACTGATACACATATTATTGCAACTAGTTATCCTAACCCTTAATACGTCATTAAAAGTTATGATAACCACGGTAGTAGTTCTTCTCTGAAGATGACCAAGGTTTTTTAATAAGGAAGCCGCAAGTAAAGCGCATTTAAAGAAATCCAGTTACAACACTTTTAACGACATTAGAAAGAACTCTTTTTCTCTTTGCTAAAATGACATTAAAATATAACTGGTGGAGTAGTAGCTTAAAATATCTGGAAGCGTATGTAGAACGACCACGGGATTGGTGTATGGTTATTAAGACTGGATATATCTTTCAGAGTTATAAGCCCCGGGCTTGCGACTTCACGTTTACCAAAAACTTTGCGGGTTGGGTTGAAGGCGATCCTAGTATAGGCAATCTATAATTTTAGCTCATTTTCATTAAGAACAGAAAATACATCAGTCAGCCTTGTCTGTCTCATAATTGCTGGGAACAAATATTCTATACTAAAACATTTTGAGAAAACACCTGTTGCTAAACACGAACACGACACAGTTTCGTATTCATATCTCATTGTCGAGAACTGCAACATGATAAAAATGTGCTGTCGTACGAATACATCATGAATATAGTTTGAATTTTACATTTTTAGATAGCTTTATATAGCAGAACAGCTCGCACTGAAACGCATTTATCATATTTTAAAATGCTGCCATGTTTTCCAGTAACTAAAATGCAACCTGCGAAAATAGTGAACTATGAATTATTCAAATAATACAAAGTGTGAGCATTTGGGTAAGTGTTCATAGTATGTCAGGAAGTTTATAATACCAGTCTGGGTTGGACGTCAATGTGTTTAAGTCCTATTACGGTGAAAACGTCGTTTGAGAAATCTGAGTGTTAGAAATATATATAGATATCATTCTAGAATATGTTTATGGTAATAATGATGTTATTAGTTCAGTGAGAATAATATAGGTTTGTCATTTCCTTGAATTTTTGGAAACGAAACGAATATGCTAATCACTCCATTAGTGTTTTACCTTTTACTAGTTGATAAATATGACTGCAAAAAAATACAACCTTAGGTTCTTTCCTAGAACACGAGATACGTCCGATATTTTATCAAAATAGGTAGGTACATGGCACAGCTTTGCTGGCTTTAATCTAGATTTCATCTATTAATTTTTATCCCTCGAGCACATGTTTTTTCTAGATGATATTAGATGATTTTAGATCAGTCAAGTAGTTAAGGAGTGAAAACTTAACAAACTCACATACTCATTTATAATATTATAGTTATGATTGATAGTTGTGATTTTAAAATATACTTTTTATTTGTAGGCTACCTACTAACAGTGACGGCTCGCGACGGTGGAGTACCATCCCTGTCTGACACAACAGACGTGGAGATATCAGTAGTGGACGTGAACGACAACGCGCCTGTGTTCAAACAACAGCTCTATACTGCGAACATTGTTGAAGACGCTTTAGTTGGTGAGTACAGTGTTTTACTAAAGGTTATCGCCGCAATAGATACTTATCTATGTCGTTAGCATTAAGCTAGTAAGCTAGGACTAAGCGCCACAATGCATATCCACTAATCTTTGTCGTTGTGATCTTTATTAGTCAATATAAACAGCAAGAAATTAATCGTGAATATATCAATCAAGACACGGGACGAGTGTCTAAGAGTTGCTTGTCAAATACTTATTTGAACTCGTACGTTTATTAAATGTATATACAAATAACTTCGCCCAACATTAATTGGAATAATCCCTAAATCTGCAGTGATTTACAAACACTCAATTAACAGAAGCTAAAACATCCAAATTCAACACAACCATTTATGAACCACAAATTGGAACCTGTGTATGTATGGACGGTATCCATAAGATTCGACTGTTTTAAATTAACACAATTACACTACTTCGCCAATTATGCAGTGCAAATGCATATTACGATATTTAAAAAAACGAAGGTTAGCTTAGTAAGCAATTAGTGTTCGTTGTTTAATTGAAATTAAACTACTATATACGGATTTTATCGCGTTGATTATTTGACACTTTATTACATAATTTATATATGTAAATAACAAACACCAATGATTAAATTATGTTCGGGTACTTAGAAATAACTATACTGGAACATTGAGGCGACTGCCATCGTAGTCTCCCCGTGAGCTTGGCTGCTGAAAAGTAACCGGAACGTCGGGGCAAGTGTAAACTTAAATATAAATAGCTTTAATAATTTAATTAGCTAAAAATTTGGAAAATTTAATTGTATTAGTAGTGTAACAGTTTCTAAATTATGTAATAAAGTGTCAAATGAAGAACGCGGTAAAATCCGTATATAGTAGTTTAATTTCAATGAATAACATTCGCGTAAACAAAAGACAATATTATGTAGGTAATTCGTTGTTTAATGTTTATAAAGTCCTCTACAACAAAAAGTTCATGCCAAAATTAAATAATGCATGTAATCTATTAATAAGTGAATGACATTCACTTAATATAACTTTAATTAAACAATTTTTTTTCCGTCCATCAGGTACATCAGTGACCCAAATAAGCGCTACCGATGCAGACGTGGGTCTCAACGGGCGCGTGCACTACGAACTGGACCCCAGAGACCGCGAGGAGGGGTCGTTCGTCGTGGACCCCGCGTCGGGGGTCATTAGGACCAACAAAGCATTGGATAGAGAATCTGTGGCTACACATGACTTGAAGGCGCTTGCGATTGATGGTGGCACTCCGCCATTGAGTTCTACTGTAAGTATTATAATTATACTGTTCGCATATTATATTTATTTAGACTACCTAAATAACCTTAAAAGAGTGGCCTTAAGTTTCTTGCAGGTATCTTCAACTTAACAAACATAAATGTACATTTAGTTTTAATAACTTACTAAGCTATTCGACATTCATAAGTGTTACTTTGTGACCTAAATGAATAAATGATTTTTGACTCTGACTTTCCACGTAGATGGTAAGCATACTACATACGGCATACTGCCCGCCTGATGATAATAAGTGGTCACAATAGTCTATGCTTTTTCATGATGACCATTCTTTAAGGCCTGGTTTTTATATAAAGAATCTATGCGTTTTAGCTACGGACAGTGAAACTTTAACTTATTTTACATAGAATATAGGACAAAAATTAATTGTCCGTAGGTAAAACGACTAAAATAAGTCGTTGTGCTGCAGTGCAAGTTATAAAAATGTAATGTCTTTATTAATAGTCGGGTATGATTAGAACCCACCGCTGCAGAGGCTAAACTGCTGTTTTGAACTATTTTAATGATGAGTATCATGATGCTGATCCATATTATATTATCAATCAAGTTAATCAGAACATGTTTACGTTAAAGCTATAGAACTTAATGACTAAACAAGATTTCTAAGAAATGAGATCATCAATGGGAACTATAATTTCAGGTGATAGTCCACATAAAGGTTGAAGATATAAACGATTCCCCGCCGGTATTCGAGAGCGACTGCCTCACGTTCTACATCGCCGAGAACAGTCCTATCGGCACCACTGTGGGCGAGGTATACGCACACGACCCTGACGAGGGACCTCATGCTGTGGTACATTATTCTATCAAAGGTAAGAAACAAACTAGAAAATTAT
Source organism: Catocala nupta (assembly GCA_963675205.1). NCBI lineage: Eukaryota > Metazoa > Arthropoda > Insecta > Lepidoptera > Erebidae > Catocala > Catocala nupta. The sequence continues at coordinate 6,543,343 of OY776085.1, read as the reverse complement.
ATAAGAGTTGCTCGAGCTTGTTTCATCAATTTTAATTTTTTATTTGAAATCGACCTGTTGTTCATTGATATTACGTTCTTTCTTTCACAAACGCAATTTTAATTTTAATTAGAAGATTCCATACTTTTAATTTGCATTAAGAGTTGGTATGACTTATTGACTGCACGAATGGTGTAGTGGTTAGGCGCCTTGCCTCTACCATTGCATCGAGTGTTGTGGGTTTGAATCCCACACGGGACAAAACTTTGTGTGATTCACAAATAGTTGTTCCGGGTTGGATGTTCTTTGTGTCCGTTGTTTGAATGCTTGTAAAGTCGCCCGCTACACAGGATTTATTCCAAAAGCGAAAATTTAGATTTTAAATTAAAATTAAAAAAGTTGGTAGCTACGGGCACTTCTAAAAATCACAAAGGGGATGGCTACGTCACAGTTAGATTTCGTAAATTACAAATTTTTCATGATTTCATTAAAATATACAATAACAATATTTCACAATTAATATCACAGCATCATAACTCCTTCTTAGACACTTTCATTACTTTTATTTAAATTTATTGTCATAATTTTAATAAGTTAATTTTTATGCAATTAAGGTGGCATACTTACATACGGCCCGTTTGATGGTAAGCAATTACCATAGCTTCCACTATCAAAACTAAGATATGCTTAATTATTACAATACTTTACTATAACATCTCACACAGCTAAGTACTTACTTGTAGGCGGAGACGACTCAAACAGCTTTTCACTGGAAACCCGTCAAGGATCTGACAAAGCGGAACTTGTTACTATGGTGGATCTTGACTATGAGAGTCCTCGGAAGAAATACGAGCTGATAATCCGAGCAGCCAGCCCGCCGTTATGGAATGACGTCAGAGTGGAAATAATGGTCACTGATGTGAACGATAATGCTCCAATGATGAAGGACTTTCAGATCATCTTCAATAACTACAAGGATTGCTTTCCCGTGGGACCTTTTGGACGAGTGCCGGCGTATGATGCTGATGTTACTGACAAGGTAATATACCTGACAAATGATTTACTATTTTATTTACCATATCTAAAGCCATATTGAACACCCACAGTGTAGTTGAATCAATTTGTAAATTACACAGTGAATTATAAACTGATGCAATTGGTATTACGTTTACGTTTTTCTAGTAATAATAAAACATTCGTTTTTGGTGTAATTGTTGAATTTGTTACCACTGGTGCCCAAATGTTTAATTACTTTTATTTTGCAGCTGCAATACCGCATACTATCAGGCAACAACGCGAATCTAGTTCTTCTGAATGAGACGTCAGGCGAGATGACGTTGTCCCCGCAACTGAACACCAATGTACCGAAACTGGCCACTATGGAGATATCTGTTACAGGTAACCGTTTTAGTAACTGTTATTTGATATTAAATAATTCTTTTACATAGAAATATTTTTCTTCTCTCTTTCTACTTAGACGTTAGATAGATACATGAGCAAGCTACGGAACAATTTTAAAAATATATAATTGTTCCTATATACCTACATACGTGTAACGAGAAAGTTTACTGTTGCCGAACAACTATAAAAATTAAGATGTTCTTTTAAAAAAAGTGGCTATAAACTATAGACCATGTTAGACTCATTGATTACCTACATATATTTACTATTTTTTTAAGTACACACGGCTACACATTAAGTTAGACATCCTATATACGCATAACTACGCTACATACAAAATAGAGAATTGTCGGAAAGGGACAGTGCATAGTAGTGTCGATGTAATGGTAAGGATAGAGTGTAATAAAAATATAACGCACTCTCTCGCACGATTTGCAGCGTTCAACTTCTAATAGTTGTTCAAAGTCCAAACAGTCTAGGTTGATGCATCGCTGTGTGTACATATAATTAAGAAGTTAGTTAGTTGGTTAGTTTATGTACAAAGAAAATGTCAAAAATATTGACACCAAACTAGGCAAGCCTGTAACTTGGGAGCCAAAATAAAAAGTTAAATCAATATTATTCTAAAATTAAACATAATTGAACAGAAACTTAACACTTAATAAAGTAAAAAAGTAACAAAACTAAACTAAGAAATGTATAAAATTAAAATAATAAGTAGAATTACTTATTAATTTTAAAAAGAAATATTTACGTTGAAATGCCTAATTTTCTAACCTATCTACCTATTAAGTATACCAAAAGTACTAACCGCTATCAGGGCGACATTAGTAAAGTCCAGATTTAGCTTCAGTTTATACTTCTTGCACTTAGATTTATAGTTGGAAGTTTCTGGCAACTAAACCGACCATGTGTAACTGGATTAGACATTGACTAACGACACCTTGAGTTCAAGTCCTGCTCAGCTGAATTAAGTTTAAAGTTATCTTCATGACACTTGTACACATACATATGTGTTAACGAGGTATTCATAGCAAAGTAAATGAAATCGCCGCAAGGTGAATAACATTTTAATTAATAAAATTAATCATTATTTACACTTAACGTTGCTAACTAGTCAACTAACTGACTTTATTAAAACGACAATTGCTGATAGTTTGGCATACTCCAATAACTAGATATGCCTAGATGAACTACGAGTATTAGGGAAAATATGTTTTGAATTTATTTAAATAAATAAATCTTCATGGCCTTCTTCGCTTCGCTAGGTTAGGATTCTGGTCGATGATTAACAGTTATTAACCAGAGCACAGTTAATTATCCACTCAAATTGCAAATATGTAACAATCAATCAATGATTAATATATTCGAATAACGAACAATATTATTTAAATACATTCGAATAACTTTTGTATTAGAATGATTCGAATTTTAATCGATAATCTCACTGACCGCTTTTTGTCACAACAAGACCTTCAATATTGTCGTGAGCAAATTCAGTATTGTTACTACTTACTAATAGGGATTTTAAAATATAATTTGTCCGTATAGAAGCAGGTAGAAATCTCATGTTTAAGTGTGCGAATGATTGACCGTTTGTAGTGATCCTGTGCACCTAAAAATGTCTGAGTTCACAGAGACCATCTTAGTGAGTGTTATTATTGATTAGTCAATAAGAAAGAAAATATATCTTATTCAAACTAATGTTTACAGATTTAATCCATATATACAACTATATAGTACATGTATACGAAATATGCATGCTGTATATACTCGATATTGGATCTTGTTCTGTTTTAACAGACGGTGTAAACGAAGTTAAAGCGATGATGCAGCTATCCGTCCGCCTGATCACCGAACAGATGTTGTTTAACTCGATCACCGTAAGACTCAACGACATGACGGCAGAACAGTTCTTATCTCCACTCCTGGGATTCTTCGTCGATGGATTGGCAGCTATCATACCGTGTCCTAAGGAGAATATCTATGTGTTCAGTGTTCAGGTACGTGAACACGTATTTGAATATTATTAAGCCTTTTTTTTGAAGACCTAACAAAATAATCACAATCACAAGCACGTAACGTGGCGTTGTTGAAACTGGAAGAAACCTCTTCCAATTTCAACAACGCCACCATGGTCTATGATCTAGACATAATTGCGCCATACCATAGGTCTTCCTCTTCACGAAGTCGTCTATACAACCACTTCCTTACTGTCAGTTTACCTACAAGCAACAATGATGGTGCTATAGCTTAAATGATCAATACAAGCACTAATCCCTGCACCAATATGCATGTGATACTGCCATATTTCAATTCGTTCTTTGGCGTATAGACGCCGGCGTCGAGACACAATGCTTTTACCATTATGTTTTGGTAGAGTTAAGCTGATATGTTAATAAAAATATTTTTACCCCTAGGATGACACGGATGTAACAGGCAATATCTTAAACGTATCGTTTTCGGCCCGGCGACCGGATGCTGAGATCGGTTTCGGCGGCGACACATCGCAGTACTACTCGCCCACACACCTTCGTGAGCGAGTATACCTGCACCGCGCCACGCTCGCCAGGCTCGCTACTGTGCAGGTTTGTTTATACCATCCACTAATTCAGCTGTTATGCTATAAGTTCGGTACTAAAATATAAGTAACTAGCAACCCGCCCCGATTTACAAAATCTTAACAAATAATAAACCTCAACCTTTCTCATGAATCACTTTGTCTTGTAGAAACCTCATGAAAATCCGTTCAGTAGTTTTTGAGTTTATCGCAAACAGACAGACAGACGTGGCGGGAGACTTTGTTCTATAATATGTAGTGATAGTAAAGTGTGTTATCTCTCTTACAAGAATAGTGATAACACACTTTATTTAAGAAGACCAAACCGTCTGCAGTAGCTCGACTTGGTAAGGGTCACGGAAAGCAGTTGCATGTGGGTGGCCCAAGACCCGTCTGTGTGGAAAACCTTGGAGGAAGCCTAGGTCCAGCAGTGGACGTCTTTCGGCTCAGATGATGATGTGTGATAATGATGATGCAAACTTCTAAAATCTATAATCTGTTATTCTTCCACGCAGGTGTTACCATTCGACGATAACATCTGCGTACACGAGCCCTGTCTGAACTACGAGGAGTGCCTCACAGTACTGAAGTTCGGCAACGCATCCGGCTTCATCAACAGCGACTCTGTACTCTTCAGGCCGATATACCCCGTCACTACCTTTACCTGCCAATGCCCTCATGGTTTCACAGGTAAAAGATTAATGATTAAAGTCTGCCAACCCGTACTGGGCCAGCGTGGTGGACTATAGCCCAACCCCACAGAGAAGCGGCTCGTGCCTAGCAGTTAATATACCTACATATGGTTGATATTGTAATATTATTGTTATAATTGTAAAAGGACTTCATAATGTCATACGCCTTAGGGATAGCCCTAAGGCATAAGTATTCGCCATTGACTGAATAATAGATTCTTATGTATCTGAAGTCCTTAAATCTTATTAACAAGTATTTGACAATGCCTGGTAGTCGTCAATACCTTTCCACCTTATAACATGGAACGTAAACATAAAAGAGATTAAATGTCTTCAGGAAGTAAACATATATTGTCTTCGGGAAGTAAACATATATGTATGTTGGTTGTAGGTTCTCGAGAGCATTATATGTGTGACACGGAAGTGGACCTGTGTTACTCTTCGCCGTGCATCAACAACGGCACGTGCTTACGTCGGGAGGGCGGCTATAGCTGTGTCTGTCCTGCTGAATATACTGGTAAATATTATACAAAGCTTATATTATGTTGAGGAGCTTGTAACGTATTGGTGATTGCGTAGACCACATTTTTTGATAGGTTAACTAATAGATTAATATTTCATGCTCTATAGGCATTAATAATGCTATTCATAAAAGTATTTATTATATCATCATAGAGCAACAACATGGGTTCGTAAAAAGAAAATCGACGACGACAAATTTATTAGTGTTCACAGATTATTTATTCAATAGTATGGATCGTCAAACGCAAGTGGATACCGTATATACCGACTTTCGAAAAGCCTTTGACAAGGTTGACCATAAGCTACTGCTATCGAAAATCGCCTACAATGGAATAAGGGGTGATTTGCTCCGTTGGTTAACTTCCTATGTTTCAAATAAATCACAAATGGTTGTCATTAAGGGATTCCACTCAGCTACTGTAACTGCTGCGTCCGGCGTGCCCCAAGGTTCAATTTTAGGCCCACTTTTATATAATATAGGAGAGTGTTTCAGACACTAAGTTTTTATATATAAGTTTTTATATTAATAATTTATCTGACTGTAGTTTATTACAGGAAGATTTAGATCGCCTCTCTAATTATTGTTTAATAATAAATTACAATTAAATATTTCTAATTCTCGTTTACAAAAAACAAAAGCAATATTGTTGAGAATTACAATATTAATAAATCTATTTTGTCAAAAATGTCTGTTGTCCTTGTGTTGCTGCTGGATAGTAAACTTCATCTAGATCAACATATTGACGCTATATAACAGTATTTGCTTTTGCTTTGGCTTTCTGATGCGATCTTCGATTGACTTTAAGCATGCAAGTACATACATTTATTTGTACAAAATTTTGGTCAGATCACAACTGGAGTATGCTGTAGTCATATGGAACCCTTATTACAACAAATATGTTGAGAGTCTGAAGATGGTTCAACGCAAATTTTTCAAATCCACGTATTACCGGTGTTTCCACAATTCCTCTTCATATGACTACTTACTTAATAAATTTAAAATAATGAGCCTGAAGTCTAGACGACTGTTTTTAGAAGCTACTTTTCTTTTTGAATTATGCCGTAACAGATATGACTGTAGCGACCTGATAAACAAGATATGTTATCTTGTACCAAGAACTGTTGCTACACGAGAGGTGCGATATCGGCCCTTTTTTGCTGTATCATCGTGTAAAACTAATGCTAGATTCCGCGCACCTATAAGACGTATATGTAGAAAATACAATGAGCTTTTGACTAAACTGGATGTATTTAGTAGGCCTGCTAGTAAATTACGCTATACATTAAAAAGAGCCATTGAAGAAACTGAGTTAAAAATATAAGAAACATTTTGTAAAATTCAAAATTTTATTTCATATTTTGTTTGAATTTTGGAAAATTGTCATAAATTTATAATTATGTAAACTGTGAATAACGGTGCGCGTTGCACATTTAATCAAACTTTATTTAAAATGTACATATTAGTAATAAGGACATAATGTGTAACTGTTTATTATTCCAAATAAATATTTATTATAAGTAATTTTGAAGGATTGAAAGCTGTCTGTAAACTTTCAGAAATTATGTATATTTCTGGGCGTTTACAGACAGCTTTTAATCCTTCAAAATTACTTATAATAAATATTCATACCTATAGAGCATGAAATATTAATATTGGGTGTTCTTAGATGTTCCGAAATTTGGTCTAGTGTTAAAATGACTTTACTCATTTAGATAGCAGAATTTATAAGAACATTTTGATAATTATAGTATTGTTTTTCTTGGATAGGTGTACGGACAAATATGATAAATGGTCCATTCAGGTGTCGGCATAATGCTGACACTGCGATGTACGGGTGATTTGCCCGTACATGCTCCCGCCCGCGAGAGGAATATGCTAATAGAATAAATAAATGAATTGTGATTGACGTGCGACAGGGATGATCGATACATTTGCTACTTAAAGATAATGCATGAAAACAGAAATTAGAATAATGAAGAGAACTTAAAGTCTCTACACAAGATTTTCAGTAACTGTAAACACGGACTTACGCACTACTGGGGACGCTTGATTGTCTCTTTTATACGCACGTTTTGATTTTTCACTTACACTAATTGATTGTAACTCTACACTCTCACTTTTACACTTACACTTAACACTACGGGTGCGGGGGAATCTCGGGGGATGCCACCTCCAGCGCAGGCGACGGGGAATACGCGGGCGTCACCAGGGCTCCTGCCCCAGGACGGCCCGCGCGCTGCTTGATGCACCGATACACGCATTTTGCTGCTACAAGTACGGCTATTAGCAAGACGTATATAGCAGAATAGTGATGAATGCTATGATACGTCATGTTCCTGTCGATGAAGTCCTGGTTTTCCTTGATGTTCTATATTTTCTTATGTATATCTGCTAGCAATTCCTGATTTTCTAAGGTGTTTGATTTGTTGACGATACTTTCATTGGGAAAAGTGATGTTCAACAAGTGGTTTATTGGGGCTATTAGAGAAATATATACTTCAGGTCTAATTTTAATATTACTGGTTTCAAAACTGTGTGCATAAATGATGGAGTGTTCAGTTTTTATTATACATCCTTGATCGATGCTAATAATTCCTGAAAGCGATAATGTCTGTGCCGAGGCTTGGTCTTCGCACAGGATATGTGGTGTACAGTAGTCGCAACAAAAATATAAGTACTTGTTTACCTGGCGATACTTGTGTTTCCTGTTTAATTTTAATAACAGTGCTGCCTGTTCAGTGATTAGGGAAAGTTGCGAACTTGAGTATAAGGGCCCGCATGTCTATGTAGGTACCATCTCTTGCTTGGACCTTGATCGTAGCTGTTGCTAAGAGAGTTTCCGGGTTGTTTAGTCGTTGCGACACGTGTGCGCTAGATTCATGTTCGACTTTTAATCTTGCTGATGCTGAACCCGCGTACTCCTCGTGTAAGATAGAATTGTGAAATTCGCCGCAATGCCGACATCGTTTATACGATTTGCAAGGTTTTCCGTTATGGCTGAACAAGCAGTTTTTACAAATGTTGTAGCATTGGAATTTCTCATGGTTGTTTAAGAGATGCCAAATGATCGCTGTGCGTTTCAGGATCTAGTTTTTGGGATAAAATATAGACCAGAAGTGGATCCCAAGTACTTACATCGACACCTAAATACTTGATAGCATCTAGGCATTCGCGTGTTGTATCGTGAATACGCTTGATAATATTCACCGATGCTGATTGCTTTACAGGCAGAGACATAAAAATATTCATGTGGGAAGTGAATATTAATTTTTTGTTGTTATATCTGTGGTTTAAAATCTCCCAACAGACATTGTAATTTTCTGAATTTATCGGTAAATGCTGAATAAGATACTCTGCCTCACCCCTTAACTTGTTCTTGAGGAACTGCATTTTCTAGGCATATGATAGAGACGGATTGCCATGAATCGTTTCAGTAAACAAATCTTTGAAAGACATCTATTGATAGTAATTACCGTGGAATATTGGAATTTCCATTTGCGGTGTTGACTTTTCCCTATGTGATACGGACCATAATTTGCTGTTACTGGTCTTTTTCACGAAATTGTATTTTCGTTCGTGACCTGTAAAACACTGCTCATACTGTTGATATTCCTCTGTGCTGTTAATTACGCTATCAAGCTCCCAATGTAAGGATAAAAACAAATCGATAACAGACCACCTTGATTCTAACTGACGCAACAGATCTTGATATTCCCACCTCTACGTAACTGCTTCCAGGTCGATGTTAGAAATTGTTCTAGAAAAGGCTCTAATTCCTGTTTTCTCAACAAGTCCGTCGTCTAGCTGTCGACTCCTTGTGATCTGGTACTCGGCCCGGCGATGGATACAACTGGCCGATCCGAGGCTAAAGTCTCGGTTTGTCAGTTTCCATTTTCGACGATGGTCTCGGCGTTTTTGCTAGATACTGCTTGAAGTACGTTTTTACCTTATTGTAAACGTCTACGGCACTTTCGTAATAGCTGTGTTCGAAATAAGGGGATTCGTCTAAGTCGTACTTACACAACCGCTCGTGATTACCTTGGAATTCATTCAAATAGTCCTCTAAAGCGTCCAGCTTTCTCTTGATATAGTCCGCTGTCCGCTTTTCTAGCCCAGATTTCTTGAAGGACGTCAGGAGACGTTCCATCTCCCCGACGAGTTGCTCTTGGTTAGCAACGACGGCTTCGATTTGCGCCATCTTGATATGCTAGATAAATTGGAAAGATCTTACTTGATACAACTGCAAACCCTTGCTCGTTTGAAGTTCTGCTCACGGAGCTCTGTTGTCCGCCAAGGAAGAATTTGCGGATCTATTCACTTGTTAGAATATCCCGCTACTAGCACACACTATGTTCAAAATTGTTTGATATTGTTAAATTGATCACTCCCGATACGCGAAGGTCCTGCTTGAAACTAAACCGCGCTTTAGGTAAAAGCTCGAAGGACCAAAAATTGCGATGGGATCCGCCTCGAAGGACCAAAATTGATGTACGGACAAATATGATAAATGGTCCATACACCAAGGAAGATGAAATGATAGAGATAAGTTAACTTGTTATAAATTTTATTATCTTTACCAAAGTAATGTTAAAATATAATATTATCTAATACTATATTATTGCTATATGATATGTGTTACGGTCAATGACACACTTGTTAGGTCAACCGATTGAGTACGATGCTTGTTAGGTACTAATTAACTATATATAATTATGTACAAAGAAAACAAATGGCAGGTGTCGGCAAAATAAGACGATTTGGAAGTGCCCTGAGTGCAAGTCGCGTCCTAAAATAAGAGAAGAGACACCTATAAAAACAGCAGAAGTTGTTGAGGATGAGGTATTGATGCATTCTCCTGATAACCTGGCAATACGTTTTACGCAGTTGGAAACCTCACTAGTTAATAGAATTTCAAGTCTAATCAAGTCTCAACTGAATGAAGAGCTCGAGCCGATCAGAAAAGAAATCGCATGCTTACCGCAGCTGATGAGGTCTATGGAGTTTATGTCAAGCAAGTTCGATGAATTGAACAAAGAAGTGACCCTATTGCGTTCTGAAAATAAAAATCTATGTACGGAAACGAGAAACTTCGAGAAGAACTAAAGAATATGGATTATAGATTGTCTTCAATTGAGCAACGAGCGAGAGATTGTAATATAGATCTTCAATGTCTTCCTGAGCATCCTAAAGAAAATGTAGCGTCGGTTGTTATGCAATTGGCCAAAGTTGTGTCTTGTCCTCTCCAGGAAAAATATATACTTTCGTGTTCTAGAGTGGCTAAGTCGAATCCGTCATTGACGAGACCTAGATCTGTAATTATCAAGATGGCTTCTCCTCGTATGCGCGCTGCTGTTCTTGCACCTTGCTGGAATTATAACAAAGCTAATAAAAACAATAAGCTCAACAGCTGCGATTTAGGATTAGGGGGAGATAAGACGCCAATTTATGTTTCAGTGCACTTTTCTCCTACAAATCGAGCGCTGCATGCCGAAGCTCGAATGGATACGTAATGGTAGAATCCTGCTTAAGAAGGACGACTATTCTCCTACATTGTGGGTTAAAAATAACGACACATTTGAGGCTCTTAGGAATAACAATAATTAATCTTTAGTATTTTTTTTTGCATGCTCATTATAAATTTAATTACTAAAATTTAATAACCTAAACATTTATTATCAAAATGTTCGTAGTATTCGTGGTAAGTTAAAAGAGTTGTATTTATCGAGCCTGAACTGTAATCATGATGTTATTGTCATGACTGAAACGTGGTTAGCCGATAATGTCAATGACCGTGAAGTTTTAAATGATAATTATATAATTTATCGTAGAGACCGTTGTACTACTAGTAACCCTAAGTCTGACAGAGGTGGAGTTATGATAGCAGTAACTAAAAAAATTATTTCCGATAGAAATTCTTCGTTGGATACTTATTATGAAGATCTGTGGGTTACTCTAAAAGTTCAAGTTAATAACAACACAAAATATTTAACGATATGTGCACTTTATATACCTCCACCAATGTCTGCATCTAAGCTGGAATCATACCTTGAATCCATTACCAACTCTGCTTCAAAGTTGCATAACCATGATTTGTTGATTTTGGGAGATTTTAATTTGGATAGATTACAATGACAATCATTAATATCTAACGCTGCAAATTTATTTAATAATAGCTTCACTGTGCACGATTCTTTTAAGTCGGAAATATGTAGACATATGTTGGAGTTTATGGAGATTCTGGATCTGCAACAGTATAACTTAATAAGTAATACTGATAATAAAATGCTTGACTTAGTTTTCTCGTCTCACTAAAATGTAACAGTCCAATTGCAATTAGATACTCTTATTAAAATTGATGATTAACACCCGCCGTTGTCAGTTACTCTCGATTATCCATTAATGCGATTTTTGAACAATAATAAAGTAAATAAATTTAATTTCTATAAAGCTAATTACGATTTAATAAACAATGAGCTTGATCAATTAAACTGGTATGAAATATTATGTCAGGGGGATATAGAAGATATGGTGGAAGCTTTTAATGATATTCTATGGAATATCATAGCAAGATATGTTCCTGTTTCAACATTCACCAAAAGGAGCTATCCTGTGTGGTATACACGGCAACTTATATATCTAATTAAGGAAAAAGACAAATACCGTCAGAGGTTTAAGCGTTTTAGGAATCCTATGGATGAGATTGATTACCGCTTGGCTAGAACTAGAGTTCACAGCCTCGTGTCGTCTTGTTATGCCAAATATTTAAAAGATATTGAGGTAGAAATTTCTAATAATAATATTAATCGGTTTTGGTCTTACATACATAACAATCGTACAGGTGATTCCTCTATTCCTAGTGAAATGACGCTAGGTGCCGAAACGTTTTCTACGCCACAGTTTGTAATGCATTTGCCAGAAATTTTTCATCAGTATATATAACTAATAACGATGGTCAATCTACATCTGCTTGCACTTTGCAGCAAAATCCAAGTATTATGGTTCACAGTACTTTAGGGTCAATTACAATTGATAAGTCACAAATTGAAAAGGCCCTAACAAAACTGAAAACTACACTTGGAGCGGGTCCAGATCAGATCCCAGCTATATTTATTAAGAAATGTTTAACTGCTCTCGTAATCCCTCTTCAAATAATATTTAATTTTTCTCTTTCAACCTTTCCTTCTAAGTGCAAATCGGCTAGTGTTGTCCCTATACCAAAAGATGGTCATGCAGATGATATTACGAATTATCGACCTATCTCATTGTTATCAGTATTTAGCAAAATTTTTGAATCTCTCATTTGCCCTTTTGTAAGTAATCACATCAAGCCTATATTGTTACAAGAACAGCACAGATTTCGTAGTAAAATGTCTACTTGTTCGAACATTGGGAGTTATGTGAGTGAATTATCTGATTCATTAGATAAGTCTTTCCATGTCGACGCTGTTTCTACCGATATAAGTAAAGCGTTCGACAGAGTGGATCACAAATTGCTACTTACTAAGATGTCGAATGTTGGTATCTATGGATCATTACTTACATGGTTTTCATTTTATTTAACTGACAGATAAGCTAGTAGTAAATATATCTGATAGTTAAGTAGCTTCATCGGGCGTCCCCAAAGGTTCTCATTTGGGACCGATATTATTTTCTATTTTCATAAATGATCTGGGTTGCGTGATCAAGTATTCTAAATTTTCATTTTTTGCAGATGATCTTAAAATTTTCCAAATTATTAATGATGTTGGGGACTCTTCGCAGTTGCAGGAAGATTTTATCGACATATCTAATTGGACTAAAATAAAAAACTCCCACTAAATTTAAATAAATGTAAACATATAAAATTTTCTTCGTAAACGAAATGTTTTACAAACTTTTTACATTATTGATAACATCATGCTCGATGAAGTTGATCAGATTAAGAATCTCGGTGTAATTATTGACTCCAAACTTTCCTTTATACCGCATATTGATAATATTGTCACCAGGTCATTTAAAATGTAAGGTTTCATTTGGCGTAACTGCAAATCTTTTAAAGATGCACTTGTTACTGTTTATAATGCTCTTGTGCGGACTATATTGGAATATTGCTGTAGTGCTTGGAATCCTCAAAAAGAGAAAGACTAAATTTTTCAAGATTAATTCTTTAGAGGATCGTCGGTGGGTTGTGGATCAAATAATTCTATTTAAAATTTTAACTGGTGATCTCGACTGTCCACTATTATTACAAAAAATTCACTTCACTATACCACATCGTGGCCAAAGATTACAAAATTACCGTCCATTTGCCTCGAAGTTCTTTAAAACAAATATTGGATTTCATAGTATGATTCCCTGATTATGTCGTGAGCACAACCGTCTGTTTAAACATAAAAAGGTTTGACATTCACGCCGTGTCTTTGCAGGTTTTCAAAAAAGAATTGTACAGTTTTAAGTCAATCAGTAAATGATGATTCTTTTGTTTTCGTTTAAGCGATTTCCTTTTACTCATTTGTAATTAGTATTATTTTTTTACATTTAAGTATTTTGTGATGCCGCTGATGAGTATGTATAGTATCACGTGAGTAGCCGAGTGATATACTCAGTAAATGTTTTGTGTGCCTAGCATTGGATTTACATTCTGTAAAAATTTTTGTTTACATTTATTGGAAATTCACGTAAATGATGTGAAATCTGTTGGCAAACAATGTATTAAATAAATAAATAAAATAAATAAATAAATAATGCTGACACTGCGATGTACGGGTGATTTGCCCGTACAATAGGTATTAATGTTAAGCATCGAAAATGTATGTTATGTGCTCATAATCGTGATTGATATTTATAGTTTTTGTCGTATACCAATGTTACATATCGAAAGTAATATCATATTATCATATAATGCAATCGAAAGTATTTTATGCAGATTTCGTTAGCAAATTTTAGTATTGTGTTTCTTGCTTATTCGTGCACATTGAAATACACAACACTTTTTATTGTCTTACGTATCCTAAGGCGTGAACTGCGAGACGCAGCTGCAGTCGGCAACGTGCACGCAGGCGACGGCGGCGGTGTGCCGCAGCGGCGCCGCGTGCGTGGCGGCGCGCGCGGGCGGCGTGCTGTGCGCGCCGTGTGCGCTGGACGCGCGCCACACCACGCCGCTGTGCGAGCTGCGCGCGCGCAGCTTCCCCGCCACGTCCTTCCTCACGTTCCCCGGCATGAAGCGCAGGAACAGACTGCACCTCAAGCTCAAGTAAGCTATACACTTCTAATGTCATTCACCTTTACCCCTAGCATACCAAAATACATATCTACACTTGACATACACTGCTTCAGTATGTCTAAGATGCCGACTATTATATATATATATATGTATATATATATACTATAACACAGTAGTATGACTATGATGCCTATTGTATAAGGCACAAGTGTGCCCTTGCGTGAAGTACTGTTCTCATCTTTGGGATGGCTCCGCGCAGTACTTGCTAGACGCTCTTGACAGGTTACAGCGGCGGGCTGTCCGTATCATCGGAGATCCAGAGGTCACGAGTTCACTGGAACCTCTGCATCTTCGTAGGGATATTGCCTCTTTGGCATGTTTCTACAGAATAAACCACGGGGAGTGCTCTGAAGAGTTAGTCCACCTTATCCCGCCCTCCCCTTTCCTATCCAGAACAACGCGTGCTGGGCTCAAATGCCATCCTTACACGGTGGAGTTGACTAGAGTGCGTACCAACAAGTTTGGGTTCTCATACCTCTGTTGAACGATCAAGGCATGGAATTCTCTGCCAAGGCATGTGTTTCCTTCTTCCTTCAATCCTGGGTCCTTTAAGCGGGGCGTGAAAAAGCACCTTCTCTGGCCGTCAAAGTAGAGACCTCAACATCGCCTCGGCTGCTATGAGGACAATGTGGAGGCCACTGCTCTTAGACCACACGACTGCTTACCATCAGGCGGAGTGTGGTCAATTTGACGAGCAGAATATCACTTTTAATAAAATGGTAAATATTTGACAAACATTACTAGGATTTTTGTTGTATTTTAAAATCCATGTTAACACTTAGAATAAATCAACAAAAACGAAACAAAAAAACTTTAGTAATATCGCTGAATCAGCAAAAGAGTAAAAAAATACGAGATGCCGATTTGATCACTTGCAATACTTTAGTAGAAAATAAGCGTATCTCATACATTATCAAAAATAACTATGTATCAGAAAATGTATAGATATTTTAATATAAATTAAAATACCTACTTGTTTTTTGCTGATATCGGTAGTAAACGCTAATGTCTTTTACCTCTTTTATTATCGCAGATGATTAAATCAGCACTCCGTTTATTATGATACGCGTAGTACTAATAACACCGAGAAAATACTTCTCAATCAAAATCCCTTACACTCCACCACCCTCTTTACACTAATACTTGTTGTTTTTCCACAGCAAATTGATGAAACGCTTTTTGTGAAGGCCCATTGTTAAGGCCACCTTTTCAATCTTTAACTTTGTAACATAAATACTATGACAGAATGTTCTCAAACGTTCTCGAAATAAATAAGTTTAATTACTATATAAACATTTCATATACTCACAGATTTGCTACTCAAACTCCAAACGGTCTACTCCTATACAACGGGCGTTACAACGAGCGTCACGACTTCCTAGCTCTCGAGACCGTGAGCGAAGGTGCCGGCAAGCACTCCGGTCCGGGGCTGCGCTTCACGTTCGCGTTGGGGGGCAGCAAGGTCGACGTCACTGTCGCCGGGAACGTGGCCGACGGGAACTGGCATACTGTCGAAATTGACTATTATAATAGAGTAAGTACTTATACTTAATCATTATAAATGCGTGAAAAGAACCTCACCTTATGTTTGAAATCAAATCCTTACTTCCTCTCTTTATATTATAAATTCGAAAGTAACTCTGTCTGTCTATTACTTCTGTACGGCTAAACCACTCAACCGATTTAGATGAAATTTGGTACAGATATATGTAGTGTAAAACCTAGCGAAGGACATAGGCTCCTTTTCATTTATGTACCACGCGGGCGGAGCCTCGCGCAAAAGTAGTAATTAATAAAAGAAAGCCAAATGTTATAAATTTTGTCGCAGTTCTATTCATTTATGTTTTATTGTAATAAAATGTGGAAACGAGTGTATCGTGACTTTCAGAAGAGTTCCAAAGTCGTTATTTATAAAAACTTATTACATGGGAACTAAGACAGATATTGCTGTATTAAAAAGCATTATAATAAAATTTTCAACTCAACTCGGATCTCACTTCGAATATCACTTATACTTGAGTAGCTTATGACGTTCATAAAAAAGCTATAGACATTTTGAATTTAACTGTGTAATATTTTGAAACACCCTCAACATACGGAATACCAGATAGATGTCAATGTGTCACTATGCTTTCAGAAGTAATGAGTATTTACAGAAAAGCACTGCTGCTGCCTCTTCATACCTTAAACCTTCTTATTCATAGTGCCATTTTGTTCACAATTCTAATTACTTTGCTGATATACTTTTAACAAAACTATCTATTTCCAGACCGCAACACTAATCCTAGACGATTGCGACAAAGCGTTATCACTGGCAGGCGCGGCAGACTTCGGCACTAAGTACGCATGCGCCAACTACAGCACTAAGGTGCTGCCGCCGCGCTGCGATATACCCACGGAGACTTGTCACAGGTAACATAGCATCTACGTTAAGTCTACAATAAAATGAAAAGCCTCTTTATATGAGTGCTCTTTTTATTAATTATTATTACATTGATTTAATAATATATTATAATAAAATATTAAGATAATATATCTACGTACACACAGCGACACATTGACCAAGACTGTTTGGACTTTGAACTACTAGAAATTGAACGCTGCGAATCGTGCGAGAAAGTGCGTTATATTTTTGTTATTTTGTCTAATTCACGTTGAACCGGACGCGACGCTCTATCCTTACCATTACATCGACACCACTATGCACAGTCCCTTTCCAACAATTCTCTATTTTGTATGTAGCGTAGTTATGCGTATACTATAGGGTGTCTAACTGGATGTGTAGCCGTGTGTACTACTCTGACCATAGTTCACAATATTTCTAGTTATTTATTTATTGAATAGCACAAACACATGCATATTCATATGTCGCAGACAGTTCGGCCACCGGACTCAGTGGGCGCGTATTTTCGTCGTATACCGACATGACGGATAGCCTCGAGCAATAATAGTCACGAAGAACTATTTAACAACATTTATTTAAATAAATTCACAATATAAACACTATCAAATATTCACGAACAAACACGTCCGCTCGATGCGAGCTCCGATTATAGAATGCACGCCCGCTCCAACGGTCGCGTCCAAGCATGATTCGTAGTGACGTCACACTTGCGTTCGGAAACGGATGTTAACTCGTCGACACATAATGACTGCACGGATGGCGGAGTAGTTAAAGTTGTTGCCTCGCCACTGCCACTGCACCGAGTATTGTGGGTTCGAATCCTACACGAGACAAAAATTAGTGTGAAATAGTTGTTCCGAGTCAGAATGTTCTTTGTGTTAATTGTTTGTGAAGTCCCCCACGACATAGGTATTATTCGTAGTGCGGGCGTTGTTAGAGTTCGAAAAACTCATAAGTATACAACCGCTTTGTCCGTCCGTCTGTCTGTTATACAACTTTCAACTCATGAACCGTAAGAGCTAGAGACTCGCGGTCAACGCTATTCGCCTCAGCATAGTCGATATACCCTGAAATGACTATGACCTTTAACCGCTGACCTCAAGGTCATTTCTCACTTGTCTTTTTGGCGGTTTTGTTTCACAGTTATTAATATTTTTAAATATATGTGTGTATCTAAATATTCATACTAATATTATAAATTCAAAAGTAACTTTGTCTGTCTGTTACCTTTTCATGACTAAACTACACAACCGATTTAGATGAAATTTGGTACAGATATAGTTTAAAACCTGGAGAAGCACATAGGCTATTTTTTTATTGATTTAAATACCACGCGGATGGAACCGCGCTCAAAAGCTAGATTCTAATAAAGACTTTAAGCCACATCTTATTTATCTTATTATTTAGTACCTAGTCTATTACTTTCTTAATAATACATATGTAGGAAACGTTAATACTGCAATACATGTATCTCTTTATTCCAGATTCCTAGACCTAACTGGTCCTCTCCAAATCGGAGGTCTACCAAACATCCCGAGCAGTTTCCAAGTAAAAAATAAGGACTTCATCGGCTGTATATCAGACCTGTTCATCGACCATAAGTTCATAGACCTGAACTCGTACGTGTCAGACAACGGCACGATGGCCGGGTGTCCAGAGAAAGGGTCACAGTGTAGCAGTGCTCCGTGTTATAATGGAGCTGAGTGCAAGGATCTGTGGGATACTTATCTATGTGATTGTACTGAAGGTTATACGGGAAAGGATTGTGCTGATTGTAAGTGGTTTTATTAGTCTGTATGAATTTTATTTTTTAAATGCTCAATGCTCATCTTATCGTTTTTTTTAATATTCGCCCAAGGTAGCCATATAACACTGGCTTATAAGAAAAAAAGAATAAAGATATTTCTTAAGCACACATAGTTGTCAATATTTCAATTACTATAGTTAGCTTGCTACATATATTAATCTGTGACTATAGTTGTCATTTACTTTTATGTTCACTGTTTTCAAAAATGTTTCTTGAATAGTATTTGGGAGTTCATTGTAATTATTTATTTTGATTTGGAACAATTTTTATTAACAATAATATTTCTGTGTAGTCAAAATAGTTACTGAATACTATTGCATAATTAGTCATTACAAACGCTAACTACATTATTTAAATATATTGTTAAAGTTTACAACTAGAAAAGTAAAAATAAATGTGGTATCGAATTTTGCCTGGTAAAATTATTTCTCATAGTGGCAATTACTCAGTAGAGTTATTAATAATATAGGTATTTTATTTATCGTTCTACTAATTTGGCGTACCAGTACAGTCAAAGGAATATATAATAAAATCATCAACCCTTTCTTATAGCAACGAATCCACCATGGCGATTCAGTGGAGATGGCATGTTGTCGTTCAACCCTCTCCTGCGCCCCATACAACTGCCGTGGCTCAACGCGCTGTCTCTACGCACGCGAGTGCAGGACGCCTTCCTCATGTCCATACAAGTTGGACAGAACAGCACCATACTGATCACGGTAAGTATCTCTTAACTACGCCCTTTTTAGGATTTGTAGAGGAATTGCGAGATCCGAAAGCAGACTATAAGAGAAAGATTGAATTTATATTCGTGTTCCTGTCCATACTTTCCATTAGGTTCTTTTAATCTAACTTGAAAGTAACTGGCTTAACATGATAGTCGTCTACATAATACTGGTTTTTAATGGGTTAGTTGCACCATTATGCCTCTAGCAAGCAGCCTTGTTTTCCGACTGAAAGGCAAACTAAATTTTTCCTCCTCCTATTCCCACACAATAGGCATTTGCTAGGCTTTGCTTGAATTTCAGCCATTTTCATGAACTACAGTTTCTGTTTACTCTTACTGCCGGTCAAAAGTATACTACACTCGCATTTAAAAAGTACAAATAATTTTCTAATTTCTTGAGCCCTTTTCTCTATTTCCCTTTTCCTCCAATAAAAATATCTACACTCCATACTTACACAACAACTTTTGCAGCTAAAATCTGGCCAGCTCCATTACTCCTACAACGGGGAATCGATGTACCTTCCAACTACCACACTGTCTGACGGCGACTGGCACAGGATAGAGATCAAATGGCTCGGTACTGATATCTCAGTGAGCGTGGACTATGGATTAAGGACGGTGCTACTACCGATGATTGCCAATAAGATACAGGGGCAGTACATTGGCAAGATCTTGATTGGAGGACCGGATACTACGGCTGGATTGCTTGCATCTGAAGTTGGGTACTTCGAAGGTTGTATTCAGGTAAGTGGATATTCGAAAATCATTTATGACAATGGCTCTACAAACATTGAAAACCAATTGTAGGAAAATTTAACTGATAAAGAAAATGTTCAAGTTAGAACAACTAGATATATCTATACTAATATTATAAAGAAAAAGATTTGATTTTTTGTTTGTTTGTAAGGATTTACCATTAGAATGCTATATTAACACCGAGTAACATATGCTATATTTTATTTTAGAAAATACTGTTACTTACATAACCTAACCTACTTTAAGGCGAACGAAACCGCGTGCAAAAGCTAGATTATGATATTTCGAGTAGAAATTGAATCATAAAAACGTGCAATTGTAATAAGACCATCGCTATTTTTAATATAATAGACAAGTTTAGTATCTCATTATCACATAATTACATCATGGCGTGTTGTTTTAGGATATATAGATAGGAATTGGTGTCTGTCCTAAATAAAACTTTTATTACAGACCACCAGGCCACCATATTTATTTAATTTAAATTATTTTCCATTCCTATTTTAGACATAAAGTTAAAAAAATAAAAAAGTTATATTATCAAAAGGAACAATAAAGCTAATATAATGTTTTGTTCAGGATGTGAGAGTGGGTACTGCTCAGTCGCTGCTAAATCGTCCAACAGTGAGAGAAAACGTGAGGGACGGATGTCAGTCCCGAGCCGATTGTATGCTGTCCGTCTGCCCTGCTTACGTAAGTAACATATTCAAATTTATTCCTAGGAAGTAAAGTCAGAATTTAGGAGACCGCATATAAATTTTATTTTTTTTTATTTTATTTTATTTTCGGGATTACAAACAGTAGCATAATCTTATGACTAACAATTGTTTATACAGAAAAATGTACTTATTACACTACCAACATCGTTATCCACCTATTACTAATAAGAAGTAACTGCTACATGCGATAAGAGATAAAAAGTAAACATAAATGTAAACATGACTATAACATATATGTATATGTAATATTATATATATATATATATATATATATATATATATATATATATATATATAATATAAATATGCACTTTTTATCGAAGCCTTGCCTTTATGGATAGATATGTCTGATTGAGGTCGGGACCAACATACTAGGTGGACAGATGGTTACTTACCAAATAGAGGGACTTCTAAGTAGCTCTCATAGGCATCTCCATCGTAAAGGCTGTAAAGGACAAAGCTGGTGTAATCTATCCCTAGACATAAGAAATGTTATAATTCTGATTATACCACAGTAAATCTCGGATAAACGAGGACTTGAGACCTGCAAAATCGGAGGCGTCTTAAGGTATTTTGCTGAACCACAATTAATAAATGTATTTATATGGAGCGGGGCAACGCAAATGCAGACAAACAGCGAATCAGTTACATATTGATTTATTTCTCTAAAGTCGTATAGTAACAATCGTACGCGCCTCACACACGCAGACATCCGCGTCTTACGCACACTACAATAATAACAATTATCCTTCCTCCACATAGCAAAAATGGCTTAACAAATGGAACACGTCGCTTTGATCTGCAATTCTGTGAGTCGGACCGTATATTTTATTATTTTATCATTTTTGGAAACCGTTATAACATTAATAGCTAAATATGGCCAATTATACGTTTTCACGTATACATAATTATATAACTTAACCTTTTGGTAACGTACACACGGCTACACATCAAGTTAGACACCCTACATACGCATAACTACGCTACATACAAAATAGAGGATTGTCAGAAAGGGACAGTGCATAGTCATGTCGATGTAATGGTAAGGATAGAGCGTGTCGTCCCGTTCAGCGTGAATGAGACAAAATAACAAAAATATAACGCACTCTCTCGCACGATTCGCAGCGTTCAACTTCTAATAGTTCAAAGTCCAAACAGTCTACGTTGATGTGTCGCTTTGTATAGGTACAACTTAACAATTAGGAATAAAATTATACATATGTACAGATCAATTATATCAAGCGGTTGCTGCCGCAGTGGTCACCAAAAAATTTATCACTGAGTGTGCGTTTCATTTTCTTAACACTGGTGGTGAAAAGATGGATATCTGCATCCTGGCATGTCATGTTGTACATTCGCCACGCATTTATTAAAATATGAGTTTTGCCTGTAATTTGTTCTTACCGCGGGGATGTGGACAGATGTATCATCACCACAGGTGCGGTCTGCGTAGAAATGCCGATGTAACACGCAATTCGATTTTATTCACAAACTCCGTTATATCAATTGACTTTGAATTGATTGAATGTTAAACAAGAATGATAAATCTGCAATTTTGCGCCTTTCATATAAAGATAGTAAATTATTTTTTTACACGTCTGCTTATATAGCTGGGTAAATAACAATTCGAACGATATTGTATGTACCTTAGAAATTTCTTTTGAATGCTTTCAATTCGATGTATGTAGTCGTCGTAGCGAGGATTCCACACTTGTGAGGCGTACTCGAGGTGACTACGAATCGAGGAACAATACATAATTTTAATAGTCTTAATGCTTTTGAAGTCTGATGATATTTGGCAAATGAAACCTTGTGCTTTCGTGGCTCTTTTGACTACACACTCAATGTGAGGATCGTAAGTGAGTTTCGAGTCAAATATTATTCCTAGGTCCTTTTCATGTCGTCGGCATACAACAATATTTATGAATGTAAGAAGCACGAGCTGATATCATTTATAAATATGTTAAAAAGAAAGGGAACGAGTAATGATCCTTGGGGTACAACTGAAGGCACATTAAATGATCTCGACGCGTAACCATTTAACGCCACAGTCTGACACCTGTTTTCAACGTATGATGTGAATCATCTGAAAAGATTACCTCTGATTAAGAAGATTGAAAATCCGAGATGTTGTTATATTTTTTAAATTTAGAGTGGCATTTAGATATTTCTGTTCTTATTATCTCCTTCTGAATAATGCGGTGCTGGGCGATCGGGATTCATTATTCTGGATAAATCTGGTATAGAAGGTTACGGCAAGGTTGAAAGCTCAATATTTATACCTGCTTCCTTCCCACGATGATCATCTTCTACGGGTTGTGCGGTATCAGCGTTCGCGCCCGCCAACGCATCGCCGTTTGCAGAGCTGACTGCGGTGATGAACTGCTGTCATCGGTTTCTATATCTCCGTGCCATTCATTACTATCACATGCCATGTCATAAATTATTTTTATTTCCAGAGTACATGTGTGTCTTCGTGGGATAACACGGAGTGTTCGTGCGAGCGTGGACGCGTGGGCCCGCAGTGCGTGCAGGCGTGCGACCTGCAGCCCTGCGGCGCACACGCCTCCTGCACTCGCGACGACTCCGCCATGGGCTACCGCTGCACTTGCGACGAAGGATACATGCTTACTGGTTAGTTTTGAAATGGATATCTTTGTTTTGTATTTCTTTCTTATTATTTTGATATTTAACATACAGCGAAAGATTTAACAAAATTAGGAATACAAAGTGCTTTATCTGTGCAACATGAAGCCAAATTTGATAAAAGTACAGAAGATTACAGAAAAATAACCTTTTGTTGTTGTGCGATGAATACAACAGGGGGGCTTGTGGTCACCGACCTTTGCGCTGGTGATAGAGCTATTCTTTTTAATAGAGGCGGCAACCTTCTATATATACTTTTGATATAGAAAGGGTTTATGAATTCTGGTGTCCTCTTATTATTAGGCGAGCCATTGGTGCTCTGCTACCAAAAATTTATAAAAGACATATGAAAAGTCAGCGGAGGTGGTACTAGAGTGGAGACGGTAACGGAGCGGAGGCGGTTTTTATGTATTGTTTGAATCAGCATGAAACATTACACACACGACCCGGCACGGACGCAAGGCTGCACCGCGTCGCCGCGATGTGCCCGCCATACACACAGGTGGCGGCCGCTGTGCGGTGCGGCGCCTAAAATACGATCAATTCCTTTTTAACTTATGAAAGACAAAGACATCACACAGTAATGTCGCGAGGAGGTGCGGAGCAATGTCATGCTAGCAGCGGTTTTCAAGTTGTATTTTTCACAAAACTGTTTAAGTTTCACAATAGATTTTACTGAACATTTAATATCCTTGGATCAACCGTATCGCTGTTAGTATGACTGTTGTAAACAAAGATATGCTGTAGCAGATAATTTCAAAGCAATTGAATGAAACTGTTCACACTGTTTCCTGAAGACACTGTGACGCATACACACGAACAGCTTCGAACCGCGACGGCTACGCCTGGCGCGGCTCCGCACCGCTACCGCGCCTCCGCTATCTATGTGTGGTGGGCTAGTCTAGTATAATTTAATGCTATAAAAACTTTATTGGGCGATAGAGAATAATGTAATTATGTGATATTTTTATTATAGCGTCCGGGTGCGTGGAGGCGCTGGCGCAGGAGTGTCCGGGTGGCTGGTGGGGCGGCGCTGGCGGAGCGTGCGGGCCCTGCGCCTGCGACGCGGCGCGCGGCTACCACCCGCACTGCCACCTCAGCACCGGCCACTGCCACTGCAAGGTAACCGAACCACTCACGTCCGGGTGCGTGGAGGCGCAGGCGCAGGAGTGTCCGGGTGGCTGGTGGGGCGGCGCTGGCGGAGCGTGCGGGCCCTGCGCCTGCGACGCGGCGCGCGGCTACCACCCGCACTGCCACCTCAGCACCGGCCACTGCCACTGCAAGGTAACCGAACCACTCACGTCCGGGTGCGTGGAGGCGCAGGCGCAGGAGTGTCCGGGTGGCTGGTGGGGCGGCGCTGGCGGAGCGTGCGGGCCCTGCGCCTGCGACGCGGCGCGCGGCTACCACCCGCACTGCCACCTCAGCACCGGCCACTGCCACTGCAAGGTAACCGAACCACTCACGTCCGGGTGCGTGGAGGCGCAGGCGCAGGAGTGTCCGGGTGGCTGGTGGGGCGGCGCTGGCGGAGCGTGCGGGCCCTGCGCCTGCGACGCGGCGCGCGGCTACCACCCGCACTGCCACCTCAGCACCGGCCACTGCCACTGCAAGGTAACCGAACCACTCACGTCCGGGTGCGTGGAGGCGCAGGCGCAGGAGTGTCCGGGTGGCTGGTGGGGCGGCGCTGGCGGAGCGTGCGGGCCCTGCGCCTGCGACGCGGCGCGCGGCTACCACCCGCACTGCCACCTCAGCACCGGCCACTGCCACTGCAAGGTAACCGAACCACTCACGTCCGGGTGCGTGGAGGCGCAGGCGCAGGAGTGTCCGGGTGGCTGGTGGGGCGGCGCTGGCGGAGCGTGCGGGCCCTGCGCCTGCGACGCGGCGCGCGGCTACCACCCGCACTGCCACCTCAGCACCGGCCACTGCCACTGCAAGGTAACCGAACCACTCACGTCCGGGTGCGTGGAGGCGCAGGCGCAGGAGTGTCCGGGTGGCTGGTGGGGCGGCGCTGGCGGAGCGTGCGGGCCCTGCGCCTGCGACGCGGCGCGCGGCTACCACCCGCACTGCCACCTCAGCACCGGCCACTGCCACTGCAAGGTAACCGAACCACTCACGTCCGGGTGCGTGGAGGCGCAGGCGCAGGAGTGTCCGGGTGGCTGGTGGGGCGGCGCTGGCGGAGCGTGCGGGCCCTGCGCCTGCGACGCGGCGCGCGGCTACCACCCGCACTGCCACCTCAGCACCGGCCACTGCCACTGCAAGGTAACCGAACCACTCACGTCCGGGTGCGTGGAGGCGCAGGCGCAGGAGTGTCCGGGTGGCTGGTGGGGCGGCGCTGGCGGAGCGTGCGGGCCCTGCGCCTGCGACGCGGCGCGCGGCTCCCACCCGCACTGCCACCTCAGCACCGGCCACTGCCACTGCAAGGTAACCGAACCACTCACGTCCGGGTGCGTGAAGGCGCAGGCGCAGGAGTTCAGAATAAATACAGCTGCTATAATATCCACTTATGCATACCCACAATCGTAACACTAATCCGCACAAATCTTTATAAATCTCGAGTTTTCATTTAATATTTGTACTTATTAGGAAAACCACTACAAGCCGGAAGGCTCAGAAGCGTGCCTGCCGTGCCAGTGCTACGCGGCGGGGTCGCTGAACAGTTCGTGCGCGGCGCGCTCGGGGCAGTGCCACTGCCGCGCCGGGGTCATCGGCCGCGCCTGCGACTCGTGCGCCAACCTCTACGCCGAGGTCGCGCCCAACACTGGCTGCGAAGGTACTGGCAACTTCATACGTTATCCTTATATCCTCCTATAGCTTCGACCAACTACTTGGTTGGACCGAGGCTTGGACTTTTAACAATTGAGTACATACAAAATATTTGTGTTGTTACTATTGACTTGACTGCACGGATAGTGTAGTGGTTAGTGGACGCCTCGCCACTGCTGCCATGCCGTATGTTGTGGGTTTGATCACCGCAGTGAAAAAAATTGTATGACCCACAAATGGTTGTTCCGAGTCAAGATGTTCTTTGTGTCCGTTGTTTGAATATTTATAAAGTAACCCGTAACACAGGAATTAAACGTAGTGCGGCAAAGGTCTTTAAAAAAAAAACAAAGTTGTCAGAGAACATTTTATCTGTTTCACTTGTATACTTCTGCCGTTGAAAGTTGTAATTGGCTTACTAATACTGTCAGGTAATCCTAATAGCTATTACAATATATATTGTATTGATAATAGCTGTGAACTTTCCAAAACCTAAATAAATTAAGTAAAACTATGAATGTCAAAAGAACAATGCCTATTAGTGACCCAATTTTTGAACTCATGGACAGCACAATAGGGTTTAAATTAGTTGCAGAATAATTATTGTATAATATAATATAATTTATAGATATTAAAGGTGAAGATATTAAGGGGTGCCAAGAAACTTATTCATAATTTCTATTAAAAAGATGATTCAACGTCAATTTCTGAACGATGTTCTGTGCCATTTTAATAATGAATATATAGAAGACATCTAGAAGTTGTGTATTATTGCACTTATCCATCATCCACTTACTGTGAATCCCTATCCATTCCTTTTTACTCAAAATACCTAAATAACGCTTTAGTCTAACTTCGATCCTTTATGAAAAGCATGTGCATACCCACGTAACATTGTTTTTTTTTTTGAGTTTATATAAGTACTTTTTCATTTAAATTATGAACGTGGCAGACCTTTAATCAATCTCAGATTATTAATTAAGCACTAATTTATCTAATGCAATAACAACTAGTACAATTTTTGACTGTCCACTTCTAGGCCAGTGGCAATATGAAGGGCCCACCCTACCCATTGTTCTTTGCTAATTGGTGTGTTTTCTAAAGTTACGTTTTTAGTTGCGATTAGTAACTCTTAGCGAATCATCTATGTATTTATGAGGAGGTATATACTACACTATAACTTTCTTAACAGTTGTCTACGACGGATGTCCTCGTTCATTCACGCACGGAGTCTGGTGGCCGCGGACCAAGTTTGGAGTAGAAGCTGTTACAGATTGTCCTGCAGGTAAATTATATGTAACTAATATGTTAGTGCACAAATTTTGGGACACAATTTAAAAGTAAAATTATATTTTTTGTAATTTATTTGGACGTGTTTTCATTTCTCGAAGATAACTTAAAGTATTTTCATGTCAACAGCTTTATGCGTTAATTTTCGGAGCTATTCACAATATAATTATCGTCATGTTCAGGTACAAGTGGTAAAGCAACCCGCATGTGTGACGAAACTCAAGTGGTGCCGTGGCAGGAGCCTGACATGTTCAACTGTACCACGTCAACCTTTTACCTACTTAGGAAACAGGTACGACGATCTTCAATATAATAAAATGTTAGAACACAAGTTGAAATAATGACCCAATGATCAACGTCTAATTGTAAAGACTTTTATACATAGAAAGTAGGTTTGTGTCTACACCTAATTTAACTGTTCCTCAATTTTTTGCCTTTGTTCCACCAAAAATACTAATTGCACAGTAAAATATGCTTACCAAAAATACTAATTGCACACCAAAATATATTTGAAGAGATTAAACTAAGTCGACCGGGGCTCCTATTTTTGGGTGGGTTTAAGAAGGAACCTAACATAACCTAACCCTTCCGAGACGGAATGCAGTGATTTGAGGCGTATAGGTGCTGGTTATGATATATATTAGTGAGCATATTTTGTTGTGCAATTAGTATTTTTGATGGTCATTATATTTAATCCCTTACCTAATTATTTAATCTAAGCAATTTCTTAGTTATATAGTATTTTATCTATGGTCAAGATCTTATTTTCTTTCTTGGCGCAATGTGTTTTGCTGTCCTCAAATCGATATGTTCAGAAGTAGATAGCAACAAGTTTATTTATTTATGGTAATATTGAGTCTATACCAGTTCCATGTTAAATCTTCTATTTGTAATTTTGTGAAAAAGAAAAAGAAAATAATAATAATATAATAAATAATAATATAATATATAATATATATAATAAATAATTGTATATTTATTATTATTATATAAAACGTAATGGCAAGTATTATATTCAGTACATTAAATAAGAAAAAGCATTAATCTTCATTTGAATTACGTGAAACTTTGGTGTGTATAACGCCTTACTATGATTAGATAGTTAGAAGCATTGTAAAGGCAACATATTAACCAGTGCTCCACTTGACAGCTGAGCAAGATCGAGTCAGGCGAGCTCTCCGTGAACACGTTCGTGGGCGTCCGACTGGCGGCCGACGTGACGTCAGCGTGCACGAACACGCCGCGGCTGTACGGCGCCGACGTGCTCGTCGCTGAGGGGATACTCCTGGAACTGCTCAACTATGAGCTGAAGCAGGCTGGGTTGAACCTAACTCATAGCCAGGATAAGGACTATGTGCGGGTAAGTCGTACCAGATTCCTTACCTTTTGGATTGGTTCTTTTTGACTGCACAGATAGCGTTCTGCCGTCATAAGGAAATATACGCATCTGCCATAATTTTTATATCTACAGCCTTGGCCAAAAGTATGGAGCACCCCATGTATTTTTCACGTGCGTAATATTTGCAGTAGAAAACAATACATTTTATTTAAATATGGATTAGGTGGCATCTAAAAAGATATTTAAAACAATAGTGTACCCAGTTAGGGCTAATAAAACATCCGATACAAAGCATCTTATCCGTTTAGTAATTTCCAATCTTTAATTCAGTTTACTATTTTGCGTCGTTGTGTACACATACCGTCATCTAGCGCACTTCTTGTATTATTTTGTGTTCAGTTATATTAATTTTGATATACAACACCTAAAACATCCGAACTATCTCTTGAAATACGTGTGAAAATACAACCTTTTTATGAACAAGGGTAATCCCAAGTTGAGATATCCAGAACTGTTAAGTGGTCGCGCCAAGCGGTGCAATTTACCATTGAGCGATTCGCCGCTACCGGTACGCACAGCGATATGCCCAGAACTGGACGAAAAGGTATTACCAGTGACCGTGAAGATCGAAAATTTGTGAGAGAGTCTTTGAAAAACAGGACAAAAATGTCTTCTGAGTTCGCTGCTGAGTTCTCAGTGGCGAGTAACAACACAATTTCTGCCAAAACGACTCGTCGAATACTTCAGGAAGCTGGTCTCAAAGGGTGTAAAACCAGAAAGAAGCCATTAATCTCAGACAATAATAAAAAGGCTTGCTATGCATGGGCCTTAAAGTACCAACATTACATTAAAAAAGACTGGTCAAATATTGTGTGGTCAGACGAATCAAACTTTGAAGTAAGTTAGATAATATGAATGTCCAAATGGATAAATAAGTATTGTTGAAATTTAAAAAGCTATACTGTTGTCTTTTCATGATTAGTTAATCTCTATTTATTTTGTTTATGTTTGGTCTTTGGAACCCCTGGTGCTACCTTTGTGCGTCGCCGTGGGGGAGAAGAATTTATGCCAGAGTGTGTGGTCCCGACTGTAGAACACGGCGCAGGTACCGGGATGACCTGGGTCTGCATGTCTGATACAGGAGTCAGTGAAATGTTTATGTATGAGGGCCGAAGGGACTCTACAAAATACATGAATGTGTTTGGAATCAGCTTTATTGCCGTCGTTTTTACACTTTTTG
This sequence comes from Catocala nupta, assembly GCA_963675205.1. Taxonomy (NCBI): domain Eukaryota; kingdom Metazoa; phylum Arthropoda; class Insecta; order Lepidoptera; family Erebidae; genus Catocala; species Catocala nupta. The sequence goes on along the minus strand of OY776085.1, from coordinate 6,513,241 downwards.
GTGCCATTTATATGGATGGAGTTAAATTCCAGAAGATAACGCACCATGCCATAAATCGGCCCGCACAATGTCATAGTTTCATGAAAATTCCATTGAGCTCCTGGAATGGCCTGCACAGTCGCCGGACCTTAATCTTATAGAACATTTATGGGGAATCCTAAAGCGTAAGGTCCGGCGCCACACAATAACAACAAAAGAAGAACTAAAAATACGCCTCCGCCAAGAATGGAATACCATAACTGAAGAACAATGTAAAAATCTTGTAGGCTCTATGCCAAGATGAATAGCTACTGTGTTAGCGGCTAAGGGTGGCCGACGAAATATTGATTTAATATCAAAGTAAAGATCATTTAAAATGTACACAAGTTGTTTCATTACATTCTATACAAAACTTTTTACAAAATGCAGTTTTTATAGGGGGTGCTCCATACTTTTGGCAAAGGCTGTATATAAGTAAAAGTCAATTGCCACACGTATGAGGGAGCATTACTTAAGAACGGCTTGACCTATTTGACTGTCTTTTTTTTGTTGTAATTTTAATTGTCAGTAAAATGTTTTAATGAACGAAAATTTGCGAAATACCAACGGTAAATTTTTCGTTCATACAAACTTTGTCCTGACAATCACAAATACAAAAGAAAACAAATAAAATGTGTTTTAAATAAAAAAAAATTATTGACGTTTTGATATAGAATTTATTTTTGCACTGTATTTTTGTATAGATTGACAGGATAACAACTGTCAGGTCAGCTAATTTATATATTAATACGTGAAGCAAAAACGTTGTACCCTTTTTACGAAAATTGCGTGGCCGGAGGAGTATGTAATTTGGCCTAGTTAAAGTCTATATGGAGAAGGAATGGCGAATACTAATATTTAAAAAAAATATGCATTAGATATCCATTAAATTAATGGAAAAATACTACACGCACACAACCATGCATTTGACACATGCAGTCGAATCGCGTTCGTAGTATTTCGGCATTGTTCGGCAGACCATATCTATGTGGAGTAGGTGACTAAATGAAATGTGATTATAATGGTATAATTATAGACAATAACCTAATTTCGACCACTTGATGCACCCTTTTTTACTGATTCAAAATACGTAAAAAACTCAATATCGAAAAAATGTTAGATACGTTTTTTTTCCTTATGACAACAGCGTAGTGTTTTAAGTGGTCGCTACGCCACTGCCCCCTGCGCTAAGTGTTTTGGGTTGGAATCCCACCCACAAAAATTTGTGTGATCTACAAATTGAGTCGGGATAATCTTTGTGTCCGTCGTTTGAATATTTGTAGTGTTCCCAACGACACAGAAATTATACGAAGTCCAGGAGTTCTTTTTAAAAAAGAAGATATAAATATATATTTAATTTAGTAATGAAATAAAATAAGTGACTACCTATTTAGGTATTACACAGGCTTTTTATACAGGGTTGACACAATTCACATGCTTGCGACTTTTCGCAACCCGACATGTACAGACACTACTATACTGGTATCATCACGTCATCCATCAGTATGATTTACAGGTTATTAAATGTTCTATTAACTTATCGAATCGCAGTAGCATACCAGCGGCCAGATACAATAGCTTTTCAATTATGTCTGGCATTCCAATAATTATAGCCATACTATTGTAATAAAAAAGAACTAATAATAATAATAACCATGTCACCATTCCGCATGACGGTAATCTCGCGAAAGCTGAAAAAGATTTCGATTGGATAAATATTTTTTAAATATTTCTAGGGCAATATCACGGACTTCAACTCGCTCCATTTTAGATACAAGGATGGGAACAGAGACCGTGTCGAAAGCTTTTGATAGATCCAGAAAGATACCATAGCATTTGTATCGATCATCCAGCTTACTAACTACTGCCTTGCTGAAGTTGGCAATGGCATCTTCCATGGATACACCCATTCTAAATCCGTATTGGTTTTGGGATAAAATATTATATGAATTGAGGAAACTAATTAGACGTTTATTAAGAATTCGTTCTAAGATCTTAGATAAAGTGCTCAGCACTGAAATAGGTCTGTAGTTAACAACACGTTCTCTATTCCCTCCTTTATATACAGGAGTAACTATAGCTTTTTTAGACTGTTTGGAAATACACCAGTGGATATTGAAGTATTACTATGTGTGTAATCGGCGGCACCAGATTGTTACGTGATAATTTAATTGCTAAAGCAGGTATATTGTCCCATCCAGTGGCACAATTACTTCTAGGTGTAGATATAATAACGTGTACTTCTTGCTCACTAACCGGGGACATTACAAGAAAATTGCCCTTTGGTAAATGGTCGTTCGTCTGACGCTTTAGAAGTGCGAGATCTGGTTGTACTATTTAAGAAGCCAAGTTCTTACCAATGTCGACGAGATATTGGTTGACATTGTTAGCAGATTCTTTTGCACTGACTGACAAAGTCAATAGCTCTGTTGGAGGTTGCGACTGACGTTTCCTACCGGAAATAGAGTTTATAGCATCCCACATTGCTTTTGGATTGTGTTGAGCTTGGATAAACTTATCTTTTTCATAGTTATGTTTTAATTTTCTGAGTAGAGCATTGCAATAATTTCGATACCTTTTATAAGTTGTCTGTAGGATTTTGTTATTGGGGGTTTTTCTTAGGTTAAGATGCATTTTGTCATGGTTTCTTATATACCGCAGCAGCCCATCTGTAATCCATGTTTTTAAGATTCGTTTACGTCTACTAACCTTTTTTTGGAATGTATATTTATCAATAATACCTCGGACTATCGTAATTAATTTATCAGTGGCCAGATTTGCATCATTTGTTTTCATAACCGCGCTGAAGTCACACTTGTCAAGTTCCGTTTGGATGGATGCATAGTCAAGTTGTTTTGTAATTTTTGTAGTAAGATTTTATAGAGCTGTATGTAATTTAAGACATAATTTTATTGGTAGATGGTACGTGACATGTGTCTCCAGTATTACAGCTGTTGCTAAGTACTTCGACCGTAATAAAATATGATCCAGGCAATTACCTGATCTAGTAGGTTGTACTGAGCTGCCAACAAACCTAAGGAGGCTGTGAATAAAAGAAAATCACTACTATTTTTATCTATGTTATTATTTTTGATGTCTACATTTAAGTCTCCGATAACAGCTATATTTTATACGATTTTAATGTACCTATAACTATCTCTAAACTATTGTAAAAGTTAGCTACGTCCTGGTGTGATGGCGATCGGTAAACTAATAGTAGCATCAGTACCTACAGTGCAGACCAGGCAATTAGTATCTTGAAACGCTGGTTCAGTAATAGTAAATCTAATGCCACATTTAATGTACATTACAACGCCGTCATCTTGAAAACTATTGTTTGAGGTAGCGTAGGATGAATAGTTATTGAGCAAAGGCAGTGGGCCTGAACCTTTTAACCAGCATTCCGAAACTATTATTATGTCAAACTCGAATATTATCATAGTTAGCATAGAAATAAACTAATCAACATTTTTATTTATATTTTTATATTCTTATCTTATCTTATCTGTGGGGGCCAGTCAGTACAGGCCGGCGACACTTCGACCCATTGGGATCTTTTGTGTCGGCCCCAAGATTTATCCCTTAGCTATCTCCCAATGAATGTACTGCATCAGCCGCAGCGTACACTTCAGAGGAAGAAGCCTGAAGGCCTCAGAGTTTGGATATGTCAATTCCATCAGACCCATCCTCAATCCAGCCAACGCGTAGCATTCACATAGTAGGTGCGATATGGACTCGTCCTGTTCACCACAGGCTCTACAGATCGAATTGTGTGCTAATCTCAATCGTCAAGTCGTTGGTAATAACATAGCTTTCTAATGGCGAAAGAATTTTTTAAATTGGCTAACTACTTTTTGAGTAATATCCTTACAAACAAACAAACAAAAAATCAAATCTTTTAAAACTCTATCATATTAGTATAGATTACTTAAATATATAGATAGTAAAAATAAAATTGTTTGCTGCGATCTAACAGAGTTTCATGTTGATAAAACCTAAATGCAATGCTAACACATAAATGCAATAAATATTTGAATTTTCAAACAACATAACTCTACAAAGTCACTTTATAATGCTAAAATCTGGAATATAAAATTGATTTGCGACGACTGCAATAAAAAACTTTGGTCAGACGAATCGAAATTTAAAAGTAACATACTAAAGGTAGAACAAGCTGCGTTTAAAAATAATTGTCCAGACACATCACATTTTGCTCATCATTTGGATCATAATTTAAATGATAGCCATATTTGAAGTATTAGGTATATACATGCCAAAAAGTTCTAAAATTATTTAAAAATAGAATCAAAATACATTACTAAACGAACAAACAAACTGTAACACGTCACCATTGCTAAATTTATTTACCTAACCACGAAATAATTCACTTTGTCATTCAAAAGATACAGAGGGTAGTGGAGGATTAGAATGGCAATAAAAACAAGCGAGCACCTTTACGTCTTGCTCATTTATTGCTAAACTGTCCAGAAGATGCCTCGCGTTGAGGCGAAATACGTGTGACGCAAATTTAGTGTTGGAAGTAGAATACTGCAAGTTGGAGTACGCCCGGATCCATGACGCGACTGTCCCTCATAAAGGAGATCATCAGAGGTTTTCGTTAGCAACTCCCAGAGTTGCGAGTGGTGAGCGGCTTTATTGCTCCGGTAGTGTCACTTGGGCGCGAGGTAGCTCGCTTACGAGAACCGGATCTCTTAGGTAAGGGTGGAGAAAGTCGAGATTTGGGGACAAGATGTCTCAATAACTGGTCCCGGAAGGTGCTCTCGGGCACTGGAAGGTACAGCGGCTCCATCTAATATAACCTTGATGATTGGTGTAGGGAAACGCTATATCATAAATTGGACTAAGTAGTCGTAGAGATTGGGGATGTCCCTCATGAGAGAAGTTCAGTATTGTTAATTTTTTTCATTGCATAAATTGTGCGTTGCGGGTTTCTCTTTCTAATTATTTAATGTATCAATATTTTTAGAATACCGGCTTCTAACGTATGTTTTCAAGTTAAAGCCAGCTTCATGTAACCTACTTATAGTACATTTAGAGAGAGAAATGTACGTCTTTTGTAGTAGCACGCAAATTATTTGACCAAATGCGCCAAAAAACAATATCTAATCAGAATCAGTTTCACCTTTAGTTATATTTTGTTAGAATTTGAATTTCAATGAATCCGTTTGGTATTGTTTTGCTATGAACAATGCTATTCCTTCGCAGAATACTACAGGATATATAGTACGTAGTCGTTACGCTGTGAATCCCATGTGTGTATTTTAAGAAATGTTACTTAACAAATATAATGATGCCACATTGATTAAGCCAAACATGACTAATCTAACTACAGTTGTTTGTTTAGAGATCAAGTCGTTGTTGTAATTACTATTTCCATATTAATAAAATCTTTTGTAGAATTTAAACTACTTTTTACAGATTTTATCACGTTGTTTATTCGGAACACCTATTAGGTAATAGACCTACATACATTTTTATGTAGGTATAGCATTCGTGTAAACGTTAGACAATATTATGAAAATCTTTTGTTGTATGATTATATACCTCGTTTTGGAACTTATTTACATAATATTGAGCAGCATGACGTTGACATTAATAATTATCTTTAAGTAGATTTTGTCCGTGGCTTCGCTCGTGTAAATATAGTAGTAGTAGCGGAAGCGTAACAAACAAATAAATAAACTTACATTCGCATTCATAAAATTAGTTACGATATCAAGTTGTTTATTTAAAAACACATTTTTTTGATATATTTCAATGTAAAATATTCGCTTAAAATATAAGACATTGGTGCCAATTCTGTTGTCACAAAATTCTCTTATCTTAGCTAAACATCTCTAAAATTTAGTTTAGTCCTGTCACTTTTAGCGATTTCAGAATATGAAATGTCGTTTGACAGGACTAAAATAAATTTTAGAGATTTTTAGCTAAGATAAGAGAATTTTGTGACAACAGAATTGGCACCAATATTATGAAAATCTTTTGCAATATAATTATTAAACTCATTTTCGAACTTATTTAGATAAAATTGAGCAACATGAACATTGATTACTTTAATACTCCGTTGACATTTAGATAATCATGAAAATTGTTTCAGAATGTGATAAAATCGGCAAATACCATTCTGGATGTCCAGTATGAAAAGGAGTGGCAGCGTATCCGAGAGCTGACCGGTCACGGCATGGAGTTACTGTTACAGCGATTCGATAAGTATATCGCTGTGCTCGCAGAGAGCCAACACGACACCTACACCAGTCCTTTTGAGATCGTCACCAGTGACTTAGGTAAGTAGTTCAGATAACTATGCCTTATTGATCCAAAGATATGATTGATCAATAAAGTATGATGATTATAAATGTAACTATAACAAGGTAGCACTGGCTTCTAAGATACAGGTCCATACCTACCTAGTCTAGAAGTCAGGGTCTCCAGTTTGTTATGTATTCCTAAATTTTGTACCTAGATTAAGTGTTTTTCTTATGGAGTAATAAACTTTATTATTTATATCAAGGTTGAAGTTTTGTGTAGGGTCCGGATTCGAATCTAAGGTTGAGCAAAGTGTTATTGGATTTTATAACTAACTAGACCTGTGGTGTGCGTTGGTTGAGTTAGTAACCGTACTATTTTCTAGATGAAAGTTACCCTATGTCCTTTTCTGTTCCCCTGAGTACGTGTATGCGAAATTTTATGACGATCAGTCGAGTAGTTCAGCCGTGTAAGCGTAACAAATAAACAAACTTACATTTGGATTTATAATATTAGTAAGGATGATATAACGTTCGTAAATTACAGTAATCGTTAACTAAACTAATCATATGCCCTTTTGCCACAACAGTACCTATTATAAATAAATACCTATGTATGATCTGATTCTCACCTAAAACTAAATAAATGTTTTTATTGTATGTTTAACATTGTGTAGGTACCTACATAATTGAGGCAACCACTAAAAGTTCCAAAATACTCGCGACGGAGCTGTCTCGCTTACTTGCTTACATGTATGCTTATGAACGTTAAGTACACTGTATGGTGCGGTGTTGATGGTAAATGAAACCAGTTTAAGTCTGAATAATAATGATAGTATATTTTATAGAAATGTTTATATAAATAGTACAATTGTACATAGATTTAACATAAAACATTGAGTATCCTAGAGATAATTTTTTAAAATTGTTATTATGATATTAATGTCTGTCGTGTAAACGTTCATGCATTTAGTAAAACTGTTATTTTCATACAACAAACAAACACATTGATTTTATTTATTTGTATGGATGTTCAGTCTCGAGTTCGATCCTAAGATGACCATCTCTGACTTTTCGAAGTTATGTGCATATTAAATAGTTACTTATCGCTCGTTTTAATGGTGAAGGAACACATCGTGAAGAAACCTGCATGTCTGAGAGTTCCCCAAAAAGTTATCGAAGATATGTGAAGTCTGTTAACCCGCACTAGGCCAGCGTGGTGGACTATGACTTAACCCTTCTTACACTGAGATGCGCATGCCCATAATATACATATCTTCTTTTTGCAGTGATTGGCGTAGACATAGTCACAGCAGAATCTATATACGGCTTCGAACCGACCCAGCTGAACCGATACAACATCGATACATTCACGACTGAGCGGGTAGTTTTACCTGACACATCATCGTTCATTCACTCACCCATACAGACGCCCGTGTACTACGCTAGTGGGAAAGTGAACAAGCACAGAAAGCCGTCCAGTGCCACTGTCTCCTTCCCTAAGTACAATAACTACGTGAAGAATAAGAACAAGTTTGATAAGTACACGAGAGTGCTGCTGCCCTTGGATTTGCTTGGAATTTCTAACACTAATATACAAGGTGAGACATCAAGGATTCTATTGTTTTTTTATGCAGGCGGATATCTAAACAAACACATCGTATGAACATCATTTTATTATTGCCTTTTTCCTCTCTCACATACCTACGTAATATAATCTCTCATGTAAGAAATTGCATAAAAGAAACCTAATCTAGACATATACATATTAGCAACTATGTGAGAGATCATTCGTTAATCATTGTGTGTAAGATGGAGCGTATTTTTAGGAAGATATGTATGGCTGCGTTAAACATAGTATAGTCAGCAATATAAGTCGATACATACTGATAAGGTTTCGATGGCCTCTTTCGTTTAAAGTTTGTAAATACAGAAATATAATTAGGATTTTAATTAATTAAATTATATGGAAATGTGTTAAGTGCTGCTATAACTTAAAACTGTTTTACATTTTACTTGATATATGATTCAGAGAACAAACTAATTTATACGGTCTTTATCACGTTGTTTATTCATCACTTTTATTACATAATATTGAAACTGTTACATTACTACTATTAAACTTCATTACTTTTTAAGTTACTTAAATTATTAAAACTATTTATAGGTATATAAGTTTACACCGACCCCGACGTTTTGCTTGCGTTTCAGCATGTGAACATGGCTGCTGAAAAGCAACCGAAAGTAACTGTTAAATAAACAACGCAATAAAATCCGTATAAAATTGTATAATTTCAATGTATAATAATCGGGTAAACATAAGATTATATTATGATTCAGAGATGAATGAACAAAATCAGTAGTTTGACCTTGATATTAAAATTATTTACTAGGCGAAAATAATTTAAATAAAATATCATAGAATAAAAATGTCGGCCCTCCTTGAAAATTATTTAATATATTAAGCTGCCAGCGAAAATGTTTGTTTGGTTTTAGGAGTCGGTTTCCTTCTAAAACGCAATTTGAGAGATAAGAAACTATCAATAGTTTGTGGCATTATATTTATTGGAAAACACTGTTTTGTAATTGATTCCCATTTTAGCCCTTTCAATGTTTTCGTTTATATTTCTCTTACGAGTATACAGGGTGTCCGGTAATTATGGATAGTTATAGTAGAACTGAAGGCCGTTTAGAGAAAATAAAAAAGTATATAAAAAAAATAAAAAATAACATCATATTAAAAAGTGCAAGCTATATTAGCATAGCATACTTTTGACTGTCTATCTATTAGCATAATTAGTGTTTAATAATAAAACAACAAAAAACCGATGGATTTCATTAATTTATGGTCGTAATATACAAGAAAGTTATACATGGTAATTAAAAAAAAAACACATCTCAAGTAGTAGTCAGGATAGATTTTCCATATTTTTTTTCTGAACGGCCATCAGTACCACTATAAAACATTTCCAGGTTATCCATTAATTACCGGACACCCTGTATATTATACCTAATTTTTTAACAAAATATTCAATAGGCGTCTTATGAAGTTAAATAAATTTCCTACTCCAAAAAGTATAAACTCAACTAATTTTTCACTTTTTCTCACCAGAAAACCTAGACCTAAACTACGAGTCTCGTGCAGTATTCTCGTACCTCCAATACTCTCGGAACACATCGCAGCTGATGCCGCTGCGCATGGACGAATCCGTGAGCCAGCGCTGGGGCGTCAACATCACGGTGGGCTCGCCCATCATACAGCTGGCGCTCTACGTGCCGGAGTACGTGTGGGTCAAGGAGGCCAGTGACGCAGCCGACGATAACTCGCTCGAGAATAATATGGACGATGTTGAAGGTGCGTATTGCGTTTGTGTTTAGGTAGATATTAAATTGTAGCAGACATCCTCTATAGATTTAAAGGTGTTTATTGGCAATTGGCATATTATTGTAGAAGAAATCACATATATTATAACCAAAACTACTCGCTAAATAATTAAGACCTATAAAAGTTTAGTACGGTACCCACTAACACATTTTTCTTGACTTATGAATATTATTATTATTTTCCACTCTAATACAAACGCAGCGCGATATATTCAGTGCTTTGTACTTTTGGCCATACCGTAACAATACGTAGCATTTTGTTGAGGTAGAAAGCGTTCTGAAAACCTATAGTTACTTATGTAATCTTAACGCCATATTACAACAGGACCATTTATTTTATTGTTGTTTTGTGATAAACTTATTTATTTTTCGAGATAGAGCTGGGCTATTTACTTGTCAGCCCTAATAAAATACATATTTTCTCACAGGTATCATATACGCAAACAAAGGCAATCACCAATCCCACACAAACAATCACTTGAGCCCAGTACCACCGAAAAATACTTGGACATCTACATCGGACGAAAACCAGAATCACGACAATCACGGTCCGATCCTCATACAACCGGCTTTTAAAAAGCAAGACAAGTCTTACACAAGTGATAATTATCAAGAAAACGAATCATCGTATGTGGCTGATAAACTTGAAAGCCACGAGGTACCCAAAGCTATGGCTCTAATCAGCGAAAGTGGTAATTCATCAAGTATCAATAAAAAACTGATGTATAAGAGTCTGAGTGGAATAAGATTGAAGAGACCTATAAGACTACAGATGTGGTTGGATATCGATAAGGACACGTTCGGTTCCAGAACTAACCCACAGTGTGTACACTGGTCTACGATAAGAGGGTGAGTGCAGTTTTTATTCTTATCTATATTAATACAACTCCTAATTACCTTCTTTTTACTCGTAAATTTCAAGCTTACATTTGAATAATGAGATTTTAACTACGATGCCTGGCTGCTATCCTAATCGTTAAAGATCTAAAGATGTATCTTCAGAAACCTACCTTACCTAAGAAAGCTATCTAGGTTTTTAAGTCTGTTTGTAAATTAGTGAAATATCGTTTGATTTTGCCTGAAATCAACAATTAAATGTTGAAATTAATTTACATATTTTCAAGAGAATGTCACTAGTCACATAATATATGTAAGTGCGCACCAGAGCACATCCATGATTTTTGTTACCGTAAGAAAAAGAAACCGCTTACCATTTTTTATTGCCATCATTCAATGATCACAATTTCTGGGTTTTACAAATATCACAAAAAGTTCGTGGATATGTGATACAGCGATTACAGGAAAACTTCCGTCTCACTGTCTATTATGTAATGTACGCTCAGCAAGATGTGACAAAATAATTCTGATTGAACTAAATTTTGAAATGAGTTTTCTTTATAGTTCTGGTGAATGGTCTCGGGTGGGTTGTCACACGGAAATTGACTACGACTGGTCGCCATACTCCAACGAGCCTCTTCTCATCAACTGCACGTGTAACCATCTGTCAACGTTCGCTGTACTCGTCGACGAAGTGGATATTGAGGTAACCATAGAACACTACAATTTAATTAGTATTAACCTAATAACAGTATATCCGTCTATAAATATATCTATACATTGCAATACTAAATACATTAAAAGTATTATTTGGACATACAAAAGTTTTAAATAATATAATTATATAATTTGGTATTTGTCAGCTTGCCAATCCTATATAAAAAGTTATTAGACACGAAAAATTCATTCTTCGATGCAATAAATCGATTTAAATTTGTAGTGTTTTAAGCGTAATCTATTTTTTTTCATAAATAAACAAATAATTTACATGCATATAGGTGATATGTCTGTGTAAAATCAGCAGTCTGTGCAACGTACCAGTGTATTTTTAAAGATTTTCCTGCTTAAAAACACTGCTACTTATTTCTTGATCTTGAGTGATACTAAATTATTAAGTGATAAATAAATAAAGAAAGCTACTTTTCTTTCTAATAGTTTGTCCCGGAGCCATCACTCTTGGAGTCAGTGACATCGTACACGGCGTTCAGCATCTCACTGCCGCTACTCCTGGCTACGTGGACAGCGCTATGTCTCATGAGAGGCGGAGCGTCCACCGTCTCCAATTCCATCCACAAGCATCTTATCTTCTGTGTGTTTATGGCTGAACTACTGTATCTGATTGCACTGAAAGCCAGGTTGACTTTAGTGCAAAATGAGGTTAGTGGATTTATTTTTATCAAAAATACTACATATAAACATACATGTTCCACGCGCGACCAGAGCTGGACATGCGACATGAGTCCTGTCGAAATAGTGGTACCCCAGCAGGAAAGTTTCTCCTACAGTAATATGAGTGAAACGTATAATTAGTGTGTAATCTGCTGTAAATGCGTCGCATAAAAAAAATGCGCGTATCTTGTTTTGAAAAAAAAACCGAAGAAGACACGAGTCTTGCAACAATTTCATAGTGATAGGAAATGTTCCAAGACTCCGTGCTGCTACTGAGAATTTCTTGTGTGACCGACTCGTGTGCAATATATATTAAATATGTTACGACAGCCATATCGCTTTTAGAGCTTTCTCAGTGTTATACAACTCAAGAACCGTAAGAACTAGAGACTTGCGGTCAACGCCATTCGACTCAGCATAGTCAATATACTCCCGAAATGACTATGACCTTTGACCTCTGTCTTCAAAGTCACGTGGTATCACGTGACCTTGGCATATTACTTGAACCATTTTTCGAACTCTAAGATTTATGGTAATACATTGCCGTTTCTCACTTGTTTACATAGGCGTGGTATTATACCTCGTACCTACGTATACTGATGACATGCAATTAAAACGAAATGAAACAATAAAGATGGTCTTTGATTATCACTGATTTATTCGGTATCGGATCGGATCATCACACCGAATGCGTCCGCGCAAACGTCTCCGGCGCTTAAATAACTTCAATATGTCACTGACAGCCATAACCATCATTCCAACTGACACATCGGCTCTGTGGCGACCTCACTTGAGCTCACGGTTGACGTTCCGAAACAAACCAATAGATAACGCTTTATTAAATTTCAATAATGGAAAGAAATTGCATTTAGATGAGTATTTCTTTAGGCTTCGACAAATAAATATAAAATTATTTTTAATTTAAAATTGTGTCACTAGAACTCAGAACTCAAACTGACTCAGATGAAATGCGGTCCTAATGATACCTACGATCCATTAAGCATTAAGTATTATTTTACTTGCGTCGGCTAAAAATAACATATACATATTGTCATTAAAATAGGGTAATTCATGCAAGTTCATTATGTCATTCGTATAGTTTCTTTCATCTGTCACCGCTAGAGCAAGTCGGTTAATTGGTGGTTTTACGTACCACTTGATGGCATGCGGTAATCGCTTACCACCAAATAACTGCTTAATTAAACAATAATTGCTTATTTATCCTCCGGTAATCAATGTGCACGATGATATATCGCTAACCGCTGACCATCGGATAAACACGGTAACTACTTACCATCTTGCGATTTACCTTTGCTAATACCACATAATGAATTCCCATCTAGTAATTACCGTGTACGATCTGACAGAAAACGCTTGCCATGGACAGTACACTCATGTTGGTATTCTCAAATAAAGCATATACAACGTTATTCTTACTTGGTACAAAATCCGAAACACCCCAAACATAATATGTATTATTTCAAGAACAATTAATAAAACTAAAAAAGAATCAGAAATAATAAAACCTCACTAAGCTATCAGCTGATATAATTGCACCGTTGTCCTCGCGGAAATATTGTCACCCAATGCGCCAATGACCGCTCACTGCCCAGGGCCACAGTACATAAATTACAGTATTGTAACTCAGCCGTATCTTTGAAATAAATTCCTATAGCCGCGCGGTACGTAAACATGCGATACCGATGCCCACCTACATCATTTTAATTAAATCTGCCCACTTTGAGTTTCTATCTATTTTTGTGATTGAAAATATTTTTTATTTTATTTAGGGTTGATTTTTCAATGGTCAGATAATTTTTATCTGGGGAATATGTTTCACGTTTTGACAGCTTTTGTATAGAAAATATGTCATACCGCCGTATTTATTCTTCAGATAAAAGTTATCTGACGATTGAAAAACCGGCCCTTAAACAAATAAAATACTTTGTGAATGGAATAGAAAGTGTTCAATAAAAATGCATGTTATTTTTTGATTGGTAGATTTAATTTAAAAAAAACATGTTTATGTTAGATTTAAGACTTAATAACAAATCGGTCTTATAAATTTGCGACTGAAAATATTTGCGCCTCGACTGAGACGTACGGAATGCTTTATTATTATATTTTAAAGTTATCTCTGGGTGCGTTATTGAGGCATTCATGCAACCATAAACAGCACAATATATTCTACTTGTCATAAATAGGCTATACTTGTAATAATTTTTGATAAAAAAAATCGCGCGGTTACTGTTTAAAAAACAACACACCGTCCGTTCGTCACTGCGGCGCATTCGCGACCACAGAGTACACTTTACAGACTGATCTTATGATATTATGATAATGTTAAGATCAATATTATTTTTTATTCGCGACTGGTTACGTGCCGAGCGCATGCCGATGCCGAGGCGCGTAGGTATGACTCGAGTTCCGATCGTTTGTATGAAGATAGGTTACTGTATATTTATGTACTGTGCCAGGGCGGGGGCTGCGGGCGCGGGCGGGACGTCCCGCAGGACGAGACGGGGGTGCGGGTAGCGGTGCAGGGTGCACACCGAAAGGGGAATTCCCAAACTATGAATGATCTAGGCATTTAACCATGTATTGTGGCTTATTCGATAAATGCCTACCGGCCGCCGCCGGCCGGCCGTTTCTTACCTATTAAATAGTGTGTCCTATTTTAACAAATTTTGATAGATATTTGGGATAAAATATAACATGGTTTAGAAACTATTGTAATCGATTCTATGACTGATTCTGAACAAACTATTTCCAGGTTTCGTACTAAGTAAGAATAACGTTGTATAATCATGTAAAGATCTCTACTGATAATACAGTATTACTTTACGATGAGCTGGAATCATTACTTACAGCAGACCAGCATACGTGTTATCCTGGAGGGTAGAACTAGTGGTTAATACGTTCATGAAAGCTAAAAAGCCTGAAATCCTTTACTATAATTAGGGTAACTTTTTATAACTAATCTAGAACTATGGTATTAAGCGTGCGTTGGTCATATGGTTAAGAATGAAATTGGGCTTGCTTCATTCTGAAGCCCTTAGCTGGCCAAACCTGCACTATTGGCGTATGGTTTAGGTAAGTGGTCGTCTCGCCACTGCCACCGCTCGAGTGTTGTGGGTTAAAAAGGTTTTGTGATTCACAAATGGTTGTTCCGCATCTGGGTGTTCTTTGTGTACGTTGTTTGATTGTTTATAAAGTCACCCGCGACACAGGGATTATTGCTAGAGCGAAAAATTCTTTCTAAAAATTATAAAAAAAATGGGTGATTTTACTTTATATTATATCTCTCGCAAGCTATAACTACGACGTGCTTCGAATGTTGCCGTGTGGTTGTATATGTAGTAAGCGGTGTGTGTTGTTGGTATGCGCGCAGTTCGCGTGCAAGCTGGTGGCGATGTCGCTGCACTACTGGTGGGTGTGCGCGCTGGCGTGGGGCGCGTGCGACGCGTGGCACCTGCGCCGCCTCGTGCGCGAGCTGCGTGACGTCAACCACGGCGGCCTCTGCGCGCAGCTCGCCGCCGCCTACGCCGCGCCCGCCGTCGCGCTCGCGCTCGCCGCCTCGCACCACCAGCACCAGTACGGGAACGCGCTCTTGTGAGTACTACAAGCGATACTATTCATCAGTTCAACCACGGCGGCCTCTGCGCGCAGCTCGCCGCCGCCTACGCCGCGCCCGCCGTCGCGCTCGCGCTCGCCGCCTCGCACCACCAGCACCAGTACGGGAACGCGCTCTTGTGAGTACTACAAGCGATACTATTCATCAGTTCAACCACGGCGGCCTCTGCGCGCAGCTCGCCGCCGCCTACGCCGCGCCCGCCGTCGCGCTCGCGCTCGCCGCCTCGCACCACCAGCACCAGTACGGGAACGCGCTCTTGTGAGTACTACAAGCGATACTATTCATCAGTTCAACCACGGCGGCCTCTGCGCGCAGCTCGCCGCCGCCTACGCCGCGCCCGCCGTCGCGCTCGCGCTCGCCGCCTCGCACCACCAGCACCAGTACGGGAACGCGCTCTTGTGAGTACTACAAGCGATACTATTCATCAGTTCAACCACGGCGGCCTCTGCGCGCAGCTCGCCGCCGCCTACGCCGCGCCCGCCGTCGCGCTCGCGCTCGCCGCCTCGCACCACCAGCACCAGTACGGGAACGCGCTCTTGTGAGTACTACAAGCGATACTATTCATCAGTTCAACCACGGCAAACCATTTTAATATGGTGTCTTTACAGAAAAGAAGAGATATCCTTGATACCCTCTTCTTAATTAAAATTATACAGCATAAAATTGATTGTCCCCAATTGCTGAAATATTTAAAACTCCGTGTCCCCACCAGAAGTCCTCGTGCTCCTATCACGCCTTTACATCCTCCACTCCGTAGAACCGTCTTCGGCGCAAATTCGCCGATCCCCCGACTATGCAAATTGTTAAATAGCCTAAGTGATCTAATTGACTGCACGTCATCATTGTAAACTTTAGATACAAAAATTATGCATGCTGTGTTTACCTGTAAGAGATTGTTACGCTAGTAAATGAGTTTTATGAATGTATCACATCTTGTAACAGTGTAATCAATTGTTGGTAAACCAAATAAATAAAAATAAAAAATAAAAATAATAATACAGGAAGAAAACATCTACGTATATGTATATTACATGAAAATTACTTTATATCATAAATAATTTAACAATAAACTAATCATGTGTTTGTTAAATACAGTTGCTGGGTGAGCTGTCATGAGCCGGTGGTGTGGTGGGTGGTGATCCCCGCGGGGCTGTACGCCAGCGCCGCCATCGTGTTCCTCGCAGGAGCCACGCGCGCTGCCTTCACTGTTAGAGACCATGTCATCGGCTTTGGGAACCTCAGGTAAGAAAAATTTACTGACATACTTAATTAGATTAATGTTGAGATAGATGGTAATATTCGATTTGATTCATGATGTGGATGATGATGATTGAAAAATATCACATTTTGTTAATGTAATTTTTATATATACATATTTGCCTATGTTTTGGCAATAGGTATAACGAGACTCAGATGGTGTTATAGTCTGTTTTACTTTAGTAAAAGTAAAGCTTATTATTATACTAGTGTGGCGCGTATATACATTTGCATGCGTGTGCATTTTAACTTATCTCAAGATGTGCTCTATCGGAATACGTGTAATAATGTAATCGCTACATATACACCCCCCTTTAAAAATGAAAAACATTATTACAATTTCTATTTATAGATACAATCTTTAACGTATGCTTAATGACATAATACATTGCTGATTCCGAAAAATAGTCTAGTAAAAATATGTGCTGACGCTTGTTGTGACGGTGCGTAGGCTTATTTTTTTTTTTTTGATACCCAGGAAAAAATGCTTGATGCACTACCCGCCGGCTAGGGGACGGCACCGGCGGGGCGTGTGGGACTCACCAGCCGAGTACTGGTATACCCACTAAAAAAACCTGGGGTGTTCCCTCTCTCACCCAATGGGGGGGGGTCTGTTGGGAGTCTAAAAAGATTCATCCATAGCAGGCCTCCCCGTGTGGGTGCCGGCCGGGTCAATGGGACCCGACCTCCTCTCGTCCCCGGGGGACGGTGCGTAGCCTAGGTCAAGGTACTTCGTGAGTGGTTATCCAATGCACTTATGCTGACTGTTTCTTGCAATTTGTTTCATTCTCTTGTGCATGACCTTGAGCATTCCGTAAATGAGGAAAATACCCAGCGTGATGATGGTTTGTCCTATAGCGATGATTCTTGTCCACCGTAGTTCTTCCAGTACGAGATTTTTTAGTTGGTCGGCTTCCTTCTGGTGCAGGCAACTATTGGAGTTGTATACAATTTGATCTTTGGAGCTTTGGTTGCCCATTGTTTTATCCCGAGGTGCTAACGATGGATGATGATATTTGTTGTGATCTCGCGAGTATTTATATTGATTGAATGCTTGCGTCACGGAATATAGAACCGTACTGTGGGCTTAACTGTCCGTCCTGACTTGGTGATGAACGTGTTTGAATAACTGTGTCTGTTTTCTGAATTCGTCACGTTCATATCTTCATTGTTGATGACAAATGCTGGTTTTAATCTATCTATTGATATTACTGTTTCTTTATCCTTGACCTTAATGACAAATGTTTTATCCATTCTTTTTATCACTGGGAATGGCCCTTCATAGGGTGGTGTCAGACTTCTTTTTACTCTGTCGCATCTTACAAATACTTGAGAACATTCTTTAAGTTCAGGATGAATGAAAATTGTTCGGTTGTGCTTCTTGCGTTTTGGTACTGATGTCATTTTATTGATATTCATTAGAATATTTGTTACGAATTCTTCGTATGTAGAATTCCGATGTGAAGATTCGAAAAATTCTCCGGGAAGACGTATAGGTTCGCCATATACCATCTCTGCTGCACTATATCCTGTGTCCTCGCATAGACAACTCCGCAAACCAAGTAGAAATGAAGGAATTTCTTTCATCCAATTAGCGTTAGATTCTCTTGTCATAAGCGCTGCTTTTAAGGTTCTATGAAATCTCTCTATCATTCCATTTGACTGTGGGTGATATGGCGTTGTCCTAATTTTCTGTACTCTCAAAAATTGTGAAAGTGATTCTAATATTCTTGATTCGAATTGTCGACCTTGATCCGCAGTAATGCGTAACGGGCATCCAAATCTTGTTATCCATCCCTCATATAGTGCACGAGATATTGTTTAGGCTGTGATATCTTCAACCGGATTTACCTCAGGCCATGACGTACAGCGATCTATGATTGTGATTAAATATCTTTTTCCTTGAGAAACAGATAATGGTCCAACAATGTCGATGTGTAAATGCTCAAAACGCTGCGATGGCATAAAACTTTCTACCGGTGATATGGTGTGGCGCTGTACTTTTGACTTCTGACAAGCTATTCATGACTTACACCAGCTATTAATATCTTTGTTCATACCTGACCATAAATACCTTCGAGTTATCATTTTCCTAGTAGTTCGCTTGCCCGGATGACTTGGTCCATGAATGACGTCGAAAACCTGTCTTCGAAATTTCTCTGGTAAATAAGGACGATTCTTCCCAGTCGATATGTCGCAGCTGATGCTTTTTGTGGAACCCAGAAGCATTGTTTTTAATTTTCAAATTCCTATTGTCACAGAGTCTTATCAATTCTTGGTCATTAGATTAGCATCTTGCTAAATCGGCATAATTAATCGGTGATGGCATATCAGTTTGTTCAATACGTGACGGTGCATCTGCAGCAATATTATCACGTCCGCTTATATGTTGAATGTTAGTGCTATATTGTGAAACAAAGTCCAATTGCCGAATTCGCCGTGGCGTATCGTTTGATGATGGTTTTTGGGAGAATGCGTATGTCAAAGGTCGATGATCTGTGAAAATTGAGAATTATCTTCCTTCAATAAACCTTTAAAAAAGGCTTGACTGCCATGTATACTCCAAGTAAGTCTCTATTAAATGTTGAGTATTTTTGTTGAGATTCACTTAATTTTTTTGAGAAAAATCCTAATGGTTCCCAGTTAGGTCCGGATTTTTGTTGTAGAACCGCGCCAACACAGGTAGAACTAGCATCTGTCATAAGTGCCAGTGGGGCAGTGCTCTATCGGAATACGTGTAATAATGTATTTGCTACACATACAATATGTACCTACGAATATACCGAAAATTTGTCGAGAGCGGCTGTGGGATGTCAGAAGATGCTATGAATGTATTGCTTGTTTCGTACAGGGTGGTGCTTGGCGTGAGCGTGGTATGTGTGCCGCTGGTGTGCGTGTCGTGGGCCAGCGCGCTCGTGCTCGCCAGCGAGACTGGCGCGCGGCGCGACGCACTCATTGCCGCGCTCAGCGCCGCTGTCGCCGCGCACGCCGCCGCCGCTGCGCTCGGACACATCGCGCTCAACGTGCGCGTGCGGGACAACCTGTCTAGGTACGTACCTACCCACATACATACATAGAGCCGCGCACGCCGCCGCCGCTGCGCTCGGACACATCGCGCTCAACGTGCGCGTGCGGGACAACCTGTCTAGGTACGTACCTACCCACATACATACATAGAGCCGCGCACGCCGCCGCCGCTGCGCTCGGACACATCGCGCTCAACGTGCGCGTGCGGGACAACCTGTCTAGGTACGTACCTACCCACATACATACATAGAGCCGCGCACGCCGCCGCCACTGCGCTCGGACACATCGCGCTCAACGTGCGCGTGCGGTACAACCTGTCTAGGTACGTACCTACCCACATACATACATAGAGCCGCGCACGCCGCCGCCGCTGCGCTCGGACACATCGCGCTCAACGTGCGCGTGCGGGACAACCTGTCTAGGTACGTACCTACCCACATACATACATAGAGCCGCGCACGCCGCCGCCGCTGCGCTCGGACACATCGCGCTCAACGTGCGCGTGCGGTACAACCTGTCTAGGTACGTACCTACCCACATACATACATAGAGCCGCGCACGCCGCCGCCGCTGCGCTCGGACACATCGCGCTCAACGTGCGCGTGCGGGACAACCTGTCTAGGTACGTACCTACCCACATACATACATAGAGCCGCGCACGCCGCCGCCGCTGCGCTCGGACACATCGCGCTCAACGTGCGCGTGCGGTACAACCTGTCTAGGTACGTACCTACCCACATACATACATAGAGCCGCGCACTCCGCCGCCACCGCGCTCGAACACATCCCGCTTAACGTGCGCGTGCGGGACAACCTGTCATACAAACAACAAACTTTATTTCTTCATAATATTATAAGTATAAAGTATGACTTTAACACAGATTTGCTAAAATAAATGACGAATAGTAAATATTACCTAAACATTTAATACAAGACATAAAATACCTTTCTTCTGTTATAGGACGATACTAAGATGTCTAGGAAAGAAAGTGCCGCTAGTCGACACATCAGTCATAATCAGCAGCAGTGCTCAGAACTTATCACAGGTTAACAGGTAAGCATTTAAATATTTACATATTCCAATTATAAACCTGTATCTATACTGCCCGCGATTGGTAAATGGTTCGAGTCTCTTGTCCAGAAAAAGATTTATTGGCATGTTAAAGAAAAATTACATATAGAACAACATGGTTTTATACCTAGAAAATCAATTTGCACAAATTTAATTTCCTTTACTGATGACATAGCACGACCTTTGGAGAAGGGTGATGAGTTTCACGCTATTTATACCGATTTTAGCAAAGCCTTTGATCATATTGATTACAATACGTTATTAGATAAAATCTCAAGTATGTACATGGTTCTCTATTGCGTTGGTGCGACTCCTATTTAAGAAATAGCTCACAACATGTTATGATTAACGGCTATACTTCTCAAGCTAAAACCGTCCCTTCTGGTATGCCTCAGGGTTCATATATGGGTCCTTTTTCTTCTTAGTACTTATGAATGATTTGGCTAATATTATAAATTGTAAATTTAAGATGTATGCAGATAATTTAAAACTTTATAATATTATTAAAGGTAACAGTGATGTCGATGTACTACAAAATGAGATTAATAAAATGAATAACTGGCGCTCCACAAATAACATGTATTTAAATAATAATAAATGCCCCTATATAAAGTTATCCAGAATAAAGAATTTAACGAACACTATGTATTATCTTATAACACGATTTTGAAACAGGTGACCCAGATTCGTGACTTTTGGATAGTTCTCTAAGTTTTAGAAGTCACTATGATGCTATGATCAGCTAAGCGTCAAAGTTGTCTGGTTTCCTTTCGAGGCAAACCAAATCTAAAAGATTTGATTTGCCTCGGAAGGATAAGATATTGGAATAATGTTGTCTACGTATAAATGTTTAGTACGTAGTGTCATACAGTATTGTAGCGCAGTATGGAATCCCAGCTATAATGTACACTCAGACAGAATAGAACGAATTCAAAAAACATTTTTGTTTCACATTTCGTTCGTTTCATTCGAATAGTTAATGTAAATAGCTTTTATCCTACGAGTCAAGACTGAGTTTTTATAAGATGCAGCAATTATCCAAACGTAGAAAATAGCTATATAATAGTACTGATATAATTATGCTTTTTAAAGTAGCACATGGCTTAGTAGACTGTCCAGCGTTTCTTGCCCAATTTAACTTTGAAGTACCGAGGATTAGCAGTCGTCTTCAAAATAGGAAAACATTTTCCTTGCCTCTTTGTCGAATCAATATAGGGCAGCACGCACCCTCATATCGAATGCTTTCTAGCTATAATGGTATCAGGAAGTCCTTTGATATATTTGCTGGTTCTTTGGCCTCAGCTAAATTTAATATAGCTAAACTGGAATTTTAAAGATTTACCTGAATCATGTTATATTTAATTTTATAAGTTTTTAGTATAAAGATTATAATTTTAACCTTTAATTTCAAGTATTATTTATGTTTACACTCATTAGAAACAAATAAGTTTTTGTAAAGTTACCTTTGTTAACCGTCTAATACCTAAGCATGTGTTCACTGTCACAGGGTGGACAAAGGCAAGTTCTTTTTTCTTAGTTTTGAATTTTTTGTATAGGTATTCTTCTATCGCGTCCAATTCGGGAACCAAAAAAAATTGGTACTATTCTATCCATTTACAACATGCCAAATTTTGCTGAAGTTTGTCAAATTTGTTGTCTATGATTGACTTGAAGCAAGTGTTGTGCTTTCTTTTTCTACAACTTTAGTTCTACAAGCGGACAAAGTTACCGCATAATATTAACTTTAAAAACCTGCCCTCATGTAAATTGCCCTTTACTGTTTGAGCAGATTTTAATGAATATGTTTACTTTACCATATTAAATTAAATCGAATGAAATATAGGCTATATCAAGCACTTAAACGTCAACTTTATTTATCCAGGTCGGCCTTAGCCTACCACAGTAGCACAGAACCTGGTCGTCAATTGAGGAATATTGGCATATCTGCATCATCTACTACATCGAGGTCTACTACGAAGACTAGCTCCAGTCCTTATAGGTAAGTGCTCGCATTATAGTAGTCATTATGTGCCTATGTGTCCATTGTTAGGTGCAGTATTTATTTATATACATTATAACGTGCAAATAATGAACAGTCATATAAGCTTGCAAAAGTAAAATATAAAATTATATTGATTATTTCATATGAAGATGCAAAAGTCTTGTGTGCGACTGACTTTTCAAAGTTATATTCATATTAAAGAGTTTATTATAGCTTGGTTTGGAAAAGAGAAACCTACATGCGTACAATGTCCTTGAAAATGTGTAAAATCTACAATCTCGTAGTCCGTTATCGTAGTAGTTTATAATAACATACATAAACCCTTTTCACATCACGAAGATGTCAAAGTTTATAAACTGGGCTAATATCATATTTATATTTGTTTCATGTTCTTGACATGTCTCTGTACCTGGCGATTGACCATACCCTGCGGTTTAAAGAATGCACTTAATAATTAGTTATATATTTGATCTACCTAAATACATATAATACGTAATTAGTGCCGTTTGTGTATTTATAAAAATTTACTTCAACTATGATAGTGAGCCATCGATGTACTTTTAAATTATACTCTGTGGCGTATATATATACGCACAAGCAACATATAAGTTTATAAGTAACCTGGAATCGAACCGAGCATCATACGTCTAGCCGCACCGAAACCAACTTACAAACTAAGCGAATCGCGAAGGTGATCGAACGGAGCATCATACGTTTAGCCGCAACGAAACCAACTGACGAACCATGCGACGCGCGAAGAGGCCGTCTGTTTTTATACGTGGCACTATTTTTATACGCACGTACATACGCGTAAGGACCACCGCGCCGCACGCACACACGCATAAGGATTTCCAAGAATTCTCTCGTAATTGTTAGAGTTTTGTTTACTTATCGCTGATAGGTGTAAATGATTATTGTACACATTAGTGCTAGCGTTACTTGCATGAACAATAAATGGGATATTAGAAGGCTTAAAAATTGTAAAATTATATTCTCAGTTGAAACAGTCTACGTGTTTCAATATAACCCTAACGATTACCAGCTACGGACCTGCCTTATGCCTGCTGGCTGATCTACAACCTTAGGGTTGTAGAGGGTTAGCCCTATTATTATTATTATTGACTCACATTACATATTTACTTTTCACTCATTCAATTCATTAAAATAAGCAAAATAACAATCAAAATTAAAGCTAGCAATGTACCTACTTCTAAGTAAATTAATTTCGCTTGCTCGGTAAGCGGACAGATTTATGCCTACATGACGATTATAATTAAGTAGTTATCGTTATTATCTTCCTCAAAATTTATATTAAAAAAATAACAGAAACTACAAAATATTCTTCCTTCTAAGCAAGTGTGTTATTCATGTGCATTTTAATATGAAGCACATTCGATCTACTAAATAATTTTCATTTCGCAATGAGATATTACGTGTTACCTATAACAGGCGCTCATAGCCAGTTGCACTCACTGATCGGTCAGTCTATAGATGGGTGACCGCTTAGTTGTATTTCATCTGAGCGTCTCCATGCTTCGGAGGGCACATAAAAACGTTTGTTGCCAAATTGACAGCAGTCGTTAAGCCATGTCAGAGGCCTACGGGCGGCTTGAACAACTCTTGACAACAAGTTGGCCACTAACCACACGAAAGGAAGAAGAAGGAGAAGACCAATAATAGTTATCATTTGCATCACGGGGTATTAATTATCTATGTTTACTTTAATTAAATTTATGATTTGGTATTATTTATTACATCGCTTTATTTATTTCTAGAAATTACCTATCAATAAAATGACACATTAAATGGGATACCTATATCTATATTATATAACGACAACTTCAATTAAATTAAAAACGCTTACACAAAAATAGTCATTTATATTAAGTTCTTTAGAAATACATCGACAGCTTTAATTTTTTTCTGATTTTTTAAATTGATCCCTTAATGAATTGAATGAATGAATAGTAATTATGTAGATAGTAGTAGTAAATATGTAATGAGAGTTGATATAGAACTAATCGCCAAGATAGATTTTATTTTCCTAAGGAGTATAATTTAAAAGTACATCGATGGCTAACTACCATAGATGAAGTAATTTTTTATAAATACATAAACAGAACTGATTTCGTATTGTATGTATTTCGGTAGGTCAAATATAGAACTAATAATTACAACAATAAGTGAAACAGTATCGAAATATTTTCAATACATAAGGGTAAATTCATGTTAATTATCTAAATCTACACCGCCATATTATTATCTAATCGCACCGTAACCCAGCTTTACGGTTTGAGAATAACGTTGGGTTAAGGAGATTTTGTTGTACCCTAACTTCAATTAAAACCTGTCTTTATCCTTTGTTTATGTAGTCGCAGTGATGGACAACTCCGTCACACGAGCACGTCGACATCCAACTACAACACAAGTGCAAGTGACATGCCTGCTTACCTCAGAGGATTCGACTCGTCGTTACATACTAGGAAAGATGGTAAGTATTTAAAATTCTCTCGGTATTTACTTAACCATTTAAACTAATCATATTGGTATACATTTTTACCAATAAAATAAGAACTGACTAATTTATTAATAAACCGTTAAAATAGCTGGGTCGAGAATTTGAAAGACATCGATGTCTTTATTAGAGATAAATTAAGTGTTCATAATGTTAGAAGAAAAATTAAGGCTCGTTCTAATAGGTCAAAATTTCTTACAATAAATAAATAAACATTTTTCTTATACTATAATTAGGTATTTATTTTAAAGTCCACACATATCAAGTGTAGCAAGCAGCGATAGCCTCTATTGGGAGACCGTTGGACACGCAGAGGTCTCTAGTTCGACATTAAAGCTCCGACGTTTTCAAGTTATGTGCGTTAAATATAGCTAGCTTTAACGATGAAGAAAAACATTGTGAAGAAACCTAAGAGTTCCCCTCTCTTTAAGATATCTGAAGTCTACTTAACCTCACTGTGGTAGCGTGGTTGTAAAGGTTGGTATTCGTCTGGTTCTGACAAACACCTTTTTGGTTTTATGATGGGTTTTCGGTTGATATAAATGATACTAGAATAACGACTTTAAATTAATAATGTATTAGAAAAATAAAAAGTAAGTATAAATGGTTTCTAAAGTAAACTGATGGTTTCAATATCAAATTACGTGCAAAAATAAATTTAAGTTAAAAGAAAAAGAAAACAATAAAATTTGTATAATAATAATGCTGCAAAAAGGACAAAAAAATTAGAAAATAAGTTAAAAACCATTTTGCCTTGTACTAATGATATTGTCTTCTGTTTACGCGAATGTTATTCATTGAAATTAAACTACTACGAGTATATACGGATTTTATCGCGTTGTTTATTTAACACTGTATCTATTACATAATTTTGAAAACCGCTACACTTCTACTATTTTTGATTTTTACTATTTTTTATGCTTATAAAATTATTAAATCTATTAACATTTAGGTTTACACTTTCCCCGACGTTTCGGTTGCTTTTCAGCAGCCATGGTCACGGGGAGTTACCATAAATAGTTTTAATAATTTTATTAGCATAAAAATTTGTAAAATTCAATAGTAGTAGTAGTGTAACAGTTTTCAAAATTATGTAATAGATACAGTGTTAAATAAACAACGCGATAAAATCCGTATATAGTAGTTTAATTTGTACTAATGAGTCCTCCACTGTAAAAATCCATTCTTTTCCGGGGACAGGTAAGGTGGCTCTGCCCCGTTTTGCAGCACTTCGCATAACAATGAGCCACCGTCGAGCCAAAACCGAACTTAAACCTTTATGCTCACTTTCACTTAGCTGACGGTCAGCTGTACTCTGCTTTCGCGGTGGCACTTCACTATACACTACTTCACTGGTCGATGTCGGTGACGTCGTCAGAGACTCCTGTCTATGGTGCGCCTCTCCACGCTTGGTTGCAGTACGCTGCAAACATCTCGTTCTCCTCCCAACCCAAACTATTGTTGCACATATAGCTAATCCTAGCAATAAATAGCATATGGTGTAATGATGAATATCATAAAATGATAAATCGGCCTTGCTTTCTTTATGTTGGGTAATCTGTTCTCCCAACAGAGATAATGATCGATTTATGCTCGTATCTTGTGGCAAGTTTCCTTCAGTGGGAATTTTTACATTATTAGTATGGTTAATTTGAACCAGGGCGTGTATAAAAATATCTGGCGTAGTATTTAATTTATTGGATTGCTGTTGTAATGAATGAAGTGCAAAGTTCTTGCCGTCTTCTTACAGTGCATTGTCGACTCATATTAATGATGCTCGCGAATATTCACTTGATCGCCACATATTATTTTTATTGTGTAACTATCACAACGAAAATAGAAGTATTGTGAAGTCGAGTATAATTCTAACCATAGGTTACTACACACAGATGTCTGTACTTCACATTTATTATTTTGAGGATTCCTTCTACAAAAATTATCATCATTTTCTATGTTCCGTATAGATTTGTATAATTCACATATAAATGACTCCCCGTGGTATAAGCATGTATTCAGCTCATGGATGGTTGCTAGATTCACAGCTACATATTCTGCTACAGGTACGATGCTAATCATACTGGAATTGACTTGGTGCGGAAGTGGTAGTAGGTACCATGTAGAGTTGAAAACTCTCTCGCGCTACGAGTGGGAAGGTTATCTCAAATATCATATAATCTTTCATAACCCGAGCTTTTGTTTTCAACAGTTTGTAGATTGATGGTAGATCTTCTTCAATATTATTGATTGGTAGGGCTAATTCTTGGGACATTTGAGCATCGATAATTTGTAATTCTTGTTTAAGGTGTTCGGGTGTAAGTAAATGCATGCTGGTTTGACCATTATGTATATCTGATATTGTGTTTATCAATGTATTAGAGCTTTGCATCATATTGGTAGCGACTATAGATACTAAAGTGAAATATTGTTGTACTGCTAACACATTTCTTTTGCTATTTTGTTTGTGAGGTCCAATGCATTTATATGTTTATTTATTATTTTGTGCTGTCTATCTATTAAAGATTCGGTACTTTGTAAGATATTATGTTCCGCTTCGACTACAGATGTCTGTTGCTTTCATAACTGTGTAAGGTGCTTTTGATTAAGATGAACAAGTTCAATGTCCCGCTTATATTTTTCTGCGAAACTGTCATCCAATACTCCAAACAAAGCGTTCGCAATTGTACCGACTCCGTTGATAAGACCGCGTCGTGTTCGTTGTCGCGTGCCAAAATGCTGACTAAGTAACAACAGGTTGTAGTATTGTAGTTCCGTATAATCATGACGTATTTGTAATAGGATCGTTTGACAGTGGCTTGGTTCCGTTATTTTATCACACATTTTCTTTAGATAATTTGTATATCCTTTAATTGCCTTATATCCTTGCCAATACGGTGTCATGTTATAGTAGGTAACGAGGTTCCATTTATCACGAATCTACTGCAATTTGCCGATAGAATCGAATTACAAGGTTTGATTATTGTCTAACTATTTGAAATTGTATGAAGCTGTCAAAGGTGATATAATATTGATAAATATCAACAATGTGAGCACTAGGTTCCATAACTTAGGATAAGAAGCTAGTGTTGTATTTAATATCTTGTATGTTTGTATATCTCAGATATTTTGCCTGGTTGTTGGTTCTTTGAAGGATCTCTAATTGGTTCTATAGGTAAAACTGATAATTTTACTATGGGTCGCTTTATGTAGTAATTTTTTGTCTTTAGGGTTACCACTCGTACTAATTCATCTTTTTGCGGATGAATTTCCATCACACGATCCAGTGGCCACTTTCCTGCCGGTATGTGTTCATCATGGATCATGACTAAATCGCCTACGTTAATATTATTTTGTTATTCTTTCCATTTGTTTCTGGCGGATAACTGGTCTAAGTATTTAGATTTCCAACTCCATATTTTTTAATGATTTGAGCCATACAGGGCCTTGCCACTATAAAGTATGTTCTCGCAATTGTTAGATGGCTAACCGGTGACTCGCACAGTCCGCTGGATTTTCACTGGTGTTGACGTATCGCCACTGGTTTGATGGTATTATTTTAGTGATATTTTTAACTCTATTGCTTACGAATATTTTCCATCTCGCGGGATCTCCTTGAATCCACCCAAGGACAGCTGTTGAATCAACCCAGCAATAGATTTCTAATTCGTATCCTTCTAAGCAGTTTTGAACTTTTTGCATAAGCTGCGATAATAGCTGAGCGCCTAATAGCTCCAGCCTAGATGTAGAAATAGTTTTACTTAATGGTACTAGTTTAGCTTTGCCCGCAAATAATGACTCAGTACAGTTATCTTCTTTACCTACTTTACAGTATGTTACGGCCGCATACGATTTATTCGATGCATCGCAAAATCCTAGTAACTGCACTTTTCGGTTTTCTTTTATTCCAAGCCATCTGTTTATTGTTATGGTATTAATCTTTTCCATATCTCGCCTTAAGTTAGTTCATTGGATCCCGATAGCTTCTGGTAACTGTTCATCCCAGTCAAAATTTGATAACCACACTTTCTGGAATGAAACTTTCATGGTGTTACTGAAGGGTGTAAGCCATCCCAATGGATCAAATAACTTCGAGATGTCCGAAAGAAGTGTTCTTTTTGTCATTTTTGGTTTTGATTCGGGTTCTAATTTAGACTTAAAGATAAAAACATCATTTTGAGGGTTTCAAACCCTAATGTTTTGGTTGAATCCGACTTTTATCTAAATCACCTATCAGTTGTGATTCGTTTGACGCCCATTTTCTTAAATTCAATCCGCCTTTTTTAACAATTTATTTAGGCCAGTCTTTAATTGGTGCGCTTTTTCTATCGAATGTGCTCCTCCACTATAGTCATCCATGTAGAAACAGTCTTCTAATGCCTTTGCTGCGTTAGGCGAACTAGATTTTTCTTCTAAGGCTAACTGTCTTAGGCACATCATAGCCAAAAATGGTGCCGGCTTTGTGTACCATAAGTTATAGTGGTTAACTGAAATGGTTGTATTGGTTGATTTGGTGAATCTCGCCATAATATTTTCTGATAATGATTGATCGTCAGGATGGATCATGATCTGTCGATACATTTTTTCGATATTAGCCGTGTATACAAACTGATATTGTCGCCATATCAAAATCAATTCTTGTAGGTCCTGTTGTAAATTAGGACATTGCGTCATTAAGACTCAATCCGGACAATGACTTTGCAGATGCGTTAAACACAACTCGTAACTTCGAAGTAGTTGACTCAGCACGTGTAACACAATGGTGCGGCAAATAATACTCAGGTGTCGTGTTATTCATTGATGGTATCATATGTCGTAGCGTGAAATATTCCTTCATGAATTTTACGTATTCTACTTTTATTTCTTGGTTTCGAGCAAACGATTTTTCTACGCTTCGAAATTGTGCCAGCGCTAATAGTTTGTTTGATCCTAATTGTTACTGTCAGTCTGGCTTAAATGGGAGTCAAACTTGAGTTCTTCCGTCTAGGAGTCTTTCTGTTATTGATTTGAAATACTGCAAACATTCATGATCCTCAGTGGACATCTCACACTGCTGATTAATGCCTTCACATTCCAAAAATTTGCGTATGTCGTCTGTGTCATGTAGGACTACGTTACAAATATACTGAGGTTGCATAATCCCACAAATCAACCATCCTAGTCGCGTCTGTTGAACGATTGGTTGATTGTCGTTATCTCCTCTCAAAATGCCACCTAAGATAATTTTATAGTAGATATCTGCTCCAAGTAATAGATCAATCTTACAGCTAATATAGAATTCCGAATCTGCCAAATTAATGTTTTGTATATTATGTATCCATGATGGCTTTACGAATGTTTTATTTGGTAAATGCTTAATTAAACTATTCATTATAATTACGTCACCTTCTAATGATACGTCATTATAAATGGATTGTAGATGAATTGTTATAGCACCTTTACAATTGTTTGCCTTCTCCCCGACGCCGAAAATCTTGCTCTTACATTTACTCCTTTTTAATTTTAATATTTGTGCCGCATTCTCGGTTATAAGGGGGATTTGAGACCCTTGATCATGATATGTTGTTCGCCATCCGAACTTGTCACTTTCACCATAGCGGTGGCTAAAAGTGTCTCTTTCATGTCATCCCAAGATGCATGCGATGCAGTTGGCCTCGATGTGCACGGTATGCTCTCAGCTTTATAGTTTGTTTTAGCTGAGTTTCTTTTCGCTACAATAGCGTCATGCAATAAAGTGTTGTGATTAGAATTTCTATCGACATTTCTTATTACAAAAATCTTTTTCTTATTAGAAAAAGCAATTCAAGCAGTAATTGAGTTTCGTAACAGTTTTTAGTTTTTGTTCATCTGTCTTTTCTAAGAATTGAGAGCACATCCATAATCCGTGCTCAGCATTACACAATGCGCAAGTGGTCGACCGAGATACGTGAAATGTTTTCACATTTTTTACATTGTTTGCTTGTTTTCTATTAGGTATTTGATTATGGTTTTGCGAATAATGAAACTTTTTATGGTTTGATTGACAGTTTTACGAATAAAATGGTAGTCGGTCGACTCCTTTTGGGTTGCATGATTCTTGTTTACGTCGGGATGCTTTTAAGGCAGTAAACTTATTTTCCAGGCAATCTAGGAACTCCTGAAGTACTGTTAATTCTCTAGGATTTTAACGGATTCGACGTACTTGCCAAACCTCTCATAATCTAGTTTTTAAGCTAGTAAATTCACTAAAAGCGGATCCCAGCTCGCAATATCTACTCCTAGATTATCTATTGCGTGTGTCTTTCGTAACATCATCTATTGCGTGTAGACACTCTTTCATAACATCATGTAAATTTTTAATCATAGCTATTGATTGTTGCTGCATACACGGTCGGTTTAATAATATATTGATATGAGAAGTGAAAATGAGCCTTTTGTTCCCATATCTATATATACTTCATCATCCTCGAATGCCCAGTTGTTTTGTAATTGGTCAATTTCTATAGTAGTTACAGTTCTCATAAATGCTCTAAAATTAATGGTTTGTTTTCTAATCAATTCCTGTAATTTATTATTATCTCCTCGGGAAAAGTTAACGTCTTTTTGGTGATGTTGAGTTGTTTCAGAACTAGTCGAGTCTTCTACTTCTGATATAGGTATTCTAATCTGTGGTCGTTAAGAAAGTAACTAACTCATTTATCAAAAAAAAAATATTTTTTTTTTTTTGATAAATGTTTGTAAACTTTCTCAGCTTTATCGAAACAATTCTCAGTAAAATAGACATGGTAAATTCGGCAAACTCACAGCATGACCTATGGTTCCTCTGATAATCTCTACCAAAGCTAACTTGCGTTTGCAATAAATAATCAATGGTTTTTCTATCCGCACCATCCTTTTTGAAATTGGTAAGAAGTTTAACAAGCGCGTCGTAGATCTCTGTCTGATTCCTGGTAAGGTTCTCCATTTTACCCGATCACAAATAAACAGGAAAACAATATAATATGGTTTGATTTGACCTTATCTCCTCCTTACTCTGCCAAATGCTCGACTGCAAAACTGCTCGTTCTCACTGCCTACTGCTCGTAAAGACACTGCCAAAATTTCCTATAGACACTTATTACAAGGACCTGGTCAACAAAACACTTTGACACTGCACTTCGCGAACTTGTCCTTATGCTCGAAGGACCAATATAAAGGTTCGTATTCGGCTGGTTCTGACAAACACCTTTTTGGTTTTGTGATGGTTTTTTGGTTGATATAAATTATACTAGAATTACGACTTTAAACTAATAATGTATTAGAAAATAACAAGTAAGTATAAATGGTTTCTAAAGTAAACTAATGGTTTAAATATAAATGGTTAGCTAAACTAGAATAAACAGATATTAATAGGTTTGGTAAATGGTACGAGTTACGCGCGTATAATAATATTGATACTTTACGCGTAAAGGCGTGAGCAACCAACGGGTGAAACTACTAAACAGTCCAGAAACGATAAAAGAAGTACTGCGCAACACCGGTCCCTTATATTTCTGGACAGAGCTGAGGTGGTATGAGTAACCGAACAACTTTTCGCCTCGGTCACTTACACAATGGCCCAATTGCGGGGCTAAGTGCGGATAACACGCGTCCAACTAACTATGATACTTTACCAGATGAGGGTCGGCGACGCCGCAAGGCTACAGCGGGTGCAGAGACGCCGGGCGGAGGCGAGGAGGCGACAGAGGCGACGGATAGCGACAGCGACAGCGCGCGCAGCCTGGAGCTGGCGTCGAGCCACTCGTCCGACGACGACGAGACCAGCACGCGCCGCTCCAGCCACCCGCCCTCCGCCAACCGTACGATACACTCTCCTTTATAAAACATTAATACTATTTTATTATACTATTACATTAGGAATTATAAAATAAATGGCATGGCACTTTATTATAATATAAATCTGCCATGGTTTTGAGTATACTACGCAAGTAATAGATACCAGGGCACATTAAGTATGTAGTAACATATGTATATACACGGGACCGTAAAGGAAAAGGGTCGGTTAGAAAATCTTCAATATCTTCAAAAGTACCTGACCTAGCTTTATGAAATAAAGACTAAATTAAAGAATATTGTAGTGTGCATAAATAAAAATAAAAAAATGAATTCAAGCTATTTATTTTTAATAAATTTAAAATAAATAAAAATGCGTAGTTTGCCCGGTATTTTCGTAAATGTAGATTGGTTACAAATGTGCCGTTCACGCATTTTAGTACTTTGTGTTGCCTCCGCGAGCTTACAATACTGCTGTTATGCGATTTGGCATACTTTCTAGTAGGTTTTTGAGGCGATGCCTCGATGGCGTAGTGGTTAGTGTAACCGACTGCCACGCCTGAGGTCGCGGGTTCGATTCCCGCACAAGACAAATATTTGTGTGCATGAACATGGATGTTTGTCTTGGTCTGGGTGTTTCTATGTATAATATGTATGTATTTACAAAAAAAAAGTATATATGTATGTTTATCCATTGTCTAGTATCCATAGTACAAGCTCTGCTTAGTTTGGGCTAGATAGTGTTGTGTGTATGTGGTAGAATATTATTATTATTCCTCTATTAAAGCTTCTTTCATTTCACGAAGCGTGATTGGCGGCAGATTCCGCTGACGTACACGTCACGTCATCGGAGTTCGTCCCATGCATGCTCAATGGGGTTTAAGTTGGGGCTGCGTGCTGGCCACTCCATGTATGTGATATCGACTGCTTGAAAATAAGCAAACACTATCTTAGCTGTATGCGGGCAGGCATTGTCTTGCATAAAAACAGCATTCTCGCCCATGTCCACTAAAAATGGACCAACGTAGTCATTCAGAATTTCAGTGACATATCTTTCTGCAGTTAAAGTTCCATCACCACTATCTCAGTGCGGCTTTCGGGAAAAATCCCAGTCCACACATGAACAGAGCCTACGCCGTATGGTACTTTTCTTCTGTACAGGCTTGGTTATAGCGTTCTCCCGGTCTTCTGTACACTCTTTTCCTCCCGTCGTACTTGTATAAACAGAATCTAGACTCGTCTGAAGACATAACTCTTCAGTCATTCAGAGTCCAATTCTCGTGTTTTCTACCATAACTCAACCTTGAGTTTCTGTGGTGTCTTTCTAGTTTTGGGCCATTTGCAGGCCTTAATGTCTTTAAATTTGCTTTAGCCAGACGCCGCCTTACTGTATCCGTGCTCAGATTGTTTCCTCCAGCTCGTAAATAATGATTCTTTACTTCAACAGCCGTAAGAAAGCGATTGCTCAAAATTGTTGACACCATGTAGCGATCCTCCCGCGCCGTCGTGAACATTGTTCGGCCTGTTCCTGGTCTTCAAAAATTGGATCCAGTTTCATGGAAACGCTGGAGTACTTGCTGAACTGTAGAAAGAGTCACACCAACAGTTCTCGCTGTATTTCGCTGACTGTGCCCATCTACAAGCATTGTCAGGATCCTGGTACATTTTTCAGGGGTTAATATATGATGACTTCAGAATAATAAAATTTATAAGGCAGAGACACCATATTATAACTTTTTTATTGCAAAACTAAAACAAACGCGAATCAACTGATTTGAATTTTTTGTACTAAATTCAAAAACGACCATTATTTTACATTTTCAGTTTTTATACAATTATCAAAAATAAATAAAAAGGTTTATATACTATTGTCAGGTACTTTTGAAGATATTGAAGATTTTCTAACCGACACTTTTTCTTTGCGGTCCAGTGATAAATTAAATGAATAGATCAATCGAGATCACATACATGCGTTTGTGATCTCGATTGATCTATACATTCTAGTATCAGAAATAAAAAAGAGATTGAATTTGATTGACGGAATAAAACGAAGTAGATATTCGACAACTGAAAAAGTAGGTTTTAACTATTATTCTCTTTAGTTGGTTGTAAATTTTAACATAACGCATAAACATTACATTTATTCAATAAAACCAAAAATACAACATATACAAGAGTCATAAGCAACAGTACTTTTTACCATTTAGGTTCTATTCGGAGCAAAGGTCTCTTCTTTTGCTTTGTTCCACCTGTTTTCTAACATAACTTCTAATAATATCTAATTAGTACTTCAGTTCACTCATAGAAATGTACTTGTTTAATTCTTTTATTTGTTTTTTATGTAAAAATAACAAACCTTTTGTTTACTTGTAGGAGAGCGTGCAACAAGTGGTAGTGCGGCCAGCTACCTGCCAAACATTACTGAAGGCGCACCACTAGCGATGTCGCCAAGATGGCCGTCGCATATCAGAGACGGTACTAATCTACTTTAATAATCTTCTTAATGCTTTCGTATTTATGTAAACATTGAAGATGGCTTTGATTATAATAAAGTTACTTTTAACTTAATAAAAATTACCCAGTACAATTTCATATAGAGCAACTATCTAAAGTTGTACTGGGAAATATAACAAACACATGGTCATACACCTATAAATACCCAAAACGTTTGTTAGATGTGTATAATATAACACCAACATATTACCTATTATTTGGGTCTCACGTAATAGGCCAGGTACCGAATTGACGAGAATGTTCCAATAGAAAACCTATCCCGGAACCTCACGACCGTCAAACCGAACAAGACAGTCATGAATTGCAAAGTACGAATGATAACTATGGATCGTCACAGTTGAGCCGTAAGCTAAGAATGGTTGCTTATGGAAGCAATTATTGTAACCGATCATAACCATTAGTATTCGTCTATTGGTCGAAATTCGACCATGATTATAATGTAAAATGATTTTGAAGAAATTTTAATGCAGATGAATTAAAAAAATAAATGTTTAATTGTTTTATGTATAATAAAAGCTCGTCAATAGCTACTACATTTAACAAAAAAACGGTTGAGCAAACAGAGGAGGAAAGTACTGAACTGTTTTGTCTTTGCCTATTTATATAAGTATGTAGAAATTAGCCGGTGACTGTAGTATTATTAAAAGTAAGTATATATACTTTTCACCAGAACCAAACCGTCCAGAAATGGGCCGTTGGTCTCAAGAAACCGGCTCCGACAATGAAGGTGTGAATACTGGACTGGCTTCACCATCACCTAACCCACTACCGAACCCGGATCTGACGTCAGACGTGTACCAACTGAGCAGACATCGAATGAAGCCCTCGATTCTGGAGAATGTTCATGATACCTACGTGGCTAGCGTTGATGCTTCAAGACTTCCACTAGACAATAGGTAAGTTTTTAAAAATAATACAAACATGTTCACGCCTATTGTCTTTAGAGGAACAGATAAAGGAGTACACAAGACTAGCTTTTATTTTTAGATCCAACGTGGATTCAGCAGAATAAACAGCTGAACATTCAAAAGTAAAGCAATTATGAATTAAAAGTCCTTACTATTTAATATTATCTTATGTTTACGCGAATGTTATACATTGAAATTAAACACTTTATACGGATTTTGTCGCGTTGTTTATTTTACTTTAAAACACTGTTATTACATAATTTTGAAAACTCTAACACTACCATTATTGAACTTTACTACTGCCTATTTAAGCTATATATTTTTAATTAAAACTATTTATATTTAAGTTTACACTTTGCCCCGACGTTTCGGTTGCTTTACAGCAGCCATGTTCACGGGGAGACTAAGTCTCCCCTAGTAAAGTTCAATAATAGTAGTGTTAGAGTTTTCAAAACTATGTAATAACAGTGTTTTAAAGTAAAATAAACAACGTGACAAAATCCGTATAAAATGTTTAATTTCAAAGTCCTTACTCTTAATTATATTTTAGAACTATCTGTTAACTATTGTTGCTAGAAAAGTTAGAGGCATTAAAAATTTACTTTTGTGTTTCGACTAATGTTGCTGTGTGTGGAACAAACCTATCGTCTATCCAGCATGGTAATTCCGAGCTACTTTTGACAATATTTTCTTATGATAACCGTGTCAGATATTTACAATCTGTTAGCTGCTCACTGACTTAACCTAATACCTACATTTTACTAGCTATGGCTTAATAATAGGCAAGTTTCATATAATATCAAGCCAATTGCCATCTACCAAGCACATTAACAGGCACCATACGGAAAATTTCGTATAAAAAGTAACTTTGCCAGACCAGCCAATCAAACCTGGCACCTTACAAACGTAAGCACAATTTTCTACCAGAACGGCAATCAGGTAGGCATATGCAGACATAATATATAAGTATGAGTTTAGTATCAGTTCTGTTTTACTCTCCACAGATACGGCGTAATGGACGACGAACTTATGTACGGCGTACTACCAAATGACACTGAGAAACAAATCCCCTATGATCCTAACTATCCGATATCCCCTACAATGTACAGACTAGCCGGGAATCCTTACGGGTCTAAAACATACCTACCTTCAAGAACATCTGACTGTGGATACAGCCCAACGAAGTACCTCAACTCAGAAACCAACGTCTATGGGTCCAAGGAATTCAGAGATTCCGGTGTGTCGACAAGGGAACACGACGGGTACCCACCGAGGGATTATAGGGATTCAGGGATCGCTACAATGTTGAAGAATGACTATCAAAGGAAAATGGATGGTCATTATGGCTGGGATTATAACGATAGAATGTCCGAGGGATCGGATAAGCATCACCCGCACGATAAATACTTGTTCCCTTATACAGGTATGTAGATTTTTTATCTAGTCTATTGTGTTTTTTTCTTAACCTGTAGGTTGATACTTATAAACACATAATGTAAATATAAACTTACCGAGTCTTGTATGCAGTCTGGTATAAGTATATCACACGGCCCAAATTCATAAAATCTTTACAGCTTATGCCGAGTTTTGATTCAGTTGTCCTATCATACCTGCAGATTCGCTCTTGCCACCTGTATTTAAAAAAATATTCTTGAGCCCTTTTTCAGCCAACCTAAGCTAGTAAAATTCAACAATTCTTACACACATTCCTTACAAGCATCTCTGTTGAAAATTAACCTTAAGTGCAGCCAAATTTTATTTGGTATACTGAGAGATACCTATTCCCTTTTGTACATAATAATATTATATTTATCAAAGGTCCAATTTAAGTTTGATTTTGTGTGACTATTTGAGTGCGCTTTGATTTTATTTCGTTATTCCCAAGCTTGTTAGTGAGAGCCAGTGGTTCGTGCTTTTGACATTATTATTTTGCTTGCTTTAGCTGAGGAAGACCATGCACACTTGCGTGCCATCAGCCAGTCACCGCAGGTCCATAGTAGTGAGCCACACTCAGGTAATTGTACACGCTTTTAAAACGTACAGTACTCCAGTATCTATACATGTTATGTAACCTCAAATAACTATTAATGTTTTGGTCAATATAAGCCTAACTCAAAAACACTAAAGTATTTAAAGGAAATGTCCAGATCTTGGTGTAAAATGCACCCAGATTTGAATATGCATACTATAGTTATTCGAGGTTACATGCGCCATGCATATTCAATTGTGATATTGTCGTTTTTTACTGAATGGTAAGATTCGTTATAATTAAATTATCCTTGAACCTAATAATCTCTTAATACTAAAAACAGCGTACACGTTGATCCTTACAAAAATAAAATAATTGGGTCCATTCAAAAGCGCCACAAACGATAAAACATAGAAATTACTATCTATAAATAACTCCAAATTTTACTAGCAATTAAAAAGCTATTTTGTAATTTTTTGACATTGCATATTTAATTGCAATAAGCAAATAAATAAAAAAATTAATACACATTAACGATAACCAATCTATTGTATTTCTAGGCGAGCCTCAACAGCAGCAAATGGGGGCGCCACTAGCGAGTATGGGGGAGACAAGCGAGTAAGTGCTGACGCTACGCGTTTTATTTATTTCTATGCATGTGAATATTCTATGTGCATGTGACATAAATTATGACAAAAAATTCAGTGATAAATATCCGAATGAAACAGCAGGAGAACCTATCGTACCTTATCACCCACTTAAAATACGGAATGCTGTACAAGTACTTATCCAGAAGGGTCATTTACTTGGTAAATTAAATACTTCTATATTGTTGGGTTCCAACATGTATACTCAAATTGTTATAATTCAGATGTAATTATTATCAGCTAGAATATATATAAATATATCTGAAAAAATGTGGTGCCTTACTCCAGCTTTCCTCTACTATCAGATCAAGTTAAAATTAAAAACCCGTTAGAAGGAAAGTTGTAACAACGAATAATTGGCAGTGTACAAGCCAAAGGTACGGGCGCAATGTACAGGCTATACAACGGTGTTACTTTTTTGTCGGAGCAGAGATAGCTCAGTGGGGAGACCAACAGACTGCAATGCAGAGGGTCCCGGGTTCGAACCCACGTCGCGCACCTCTGACTTTCGGAAGTTATATGACTTTTCGAAATTATGTGCGTATTGATTGACAATTATCGCCTGCTCCGTGCCTGGGAGAGCACGTTAAACCGTCGGTCCCGGCTGCCATGAACATCTATAGCAGTCGTTATTGGGGAAGTCGACACAAAAGATCCCACTGGGTCGAAGTGTCGCGCGTCTGTACTGACTGGCCCCCACACAAGATAAGATAATCTTTTTGTCAATCAAAGTCAAACCAACCAGTACCAGTGACTAATGTGGGCAACGTGAATATGCGCCTCGGCAAGTGATACCAGGTAAACGGTCCCTGGATACGTATCTAATCTAACTATAAGTGTCTATATTGAAATCCAGTCATGATAATGAACTTGTCAATAGATGGTGGCGGTTGTATGAGAAACACTCATTGTAAATCATCTTTTGCTTTGCTAACTGGTGGTGTTGCCGCGCGCAAAATCATCTTCAACCATATTAGGGATGAGGTAAACATTTATTTTATTCATAGTTTAGAGTTCAATTTATGAATGCTGTTTAATTTTCCCCTTTTTATATTATTTATAATTACTACTTAATATTTCATTTTCTTCAGACATTTCTCTTCTAACTTTCTCTACATAACATTAAAACTTAAACTTTTTAAGTAGAATGCATGTACACACGGCTACACATCAAGTTAGACACCCTATATACGCATAACTACGCTACATACAAAATAGAGAATTGTTGGAAAGGGACAGTGCATAGTGGTGCCGATATAATTGTAAGGATAGAGAGTAACAAAAATATAACGCACTCTCTCGCACGATTCGCAGCGTTCAACTTCTAATAGTTCAAAGTCCAAACCGTCTAGGTTGATGCGTCGCTGTGTATACTTTTAAAATTTCTTTCATAATCTAATAATTAATATAATATATATACGATATATAATAATTATTTTCGTTAATATTTATGTATTATCTTTATAGGAAATCTACTACTGAAGACGATGCGGAGACACGAGTGTAACAACACTAAATAGTACAAGATTTCCAATGAATCTCAATTAGTTATATTTAGTTTACTTTTATACTCCGTAGTACTTTAAAATATTAGTGTTAATTTACGCAAAGACTGTCAATCAATCAGTACCCACTGCCATAGTGTAGAATAATGAGTACATATTTATTTTGATTATTTGTTTATGCTTTAAGTAGAACCTATAGTGGAACTGATGTAGGGTGTAAATGTAAAATACTCATGTTTTTTGGCGGGTTTAGTGTTTTAAAATCTGCTCTTAGCTGTAAACAAATATAGGTTTCTCACTTAGTGTAAATGTAACAAGTAAAATTGTGCAAAAACATATTTCTTCATATTATTATGCTCAGAAACTGGGTGCAATCGCTACAAATATATGATTACATACCTCTATTTTAGATAGGCGTGTA
This sequence comes from Catocala nupta, assembly GCA_963675205.1. NCBI lineage: Eukaryota > Metazoa > Arthropoda > Insecta > Lepidoptera > Erebidae > Catocala > Catocala nupta. Next base: position 6,472,091 of record OY776085.1, on the reverse strand, counting down.
CATAGTAAAAGTAGAAATCCTTACGCATACAAGTTTAAAGTACCAGAAAATATATGAAATAGATTTATTTGATCGTGTGTGTCGTATGTGTCGTATGTATGATGAAAATAGTAATAGTAGCTAAGGAAGGAAGAATGACATCCAAAGTCAGTCATGTAAATAGCTAAAAGTTAACTTATAAACCGACTTTATCGATATAAATGTTCCTTTCCTTCATAAAATAAGTACAATATTAAAACATTCGAGTATTTATCAAACGATAAAGTAGAAAATAATACTCATAAAGTTAACACCAAGAAACTTACTCGACGGACGTTTATGTCGGTGAAATATCGTAGATTAGATTAGTGCAAAATATGAATTACTATTATTTTTATATAAGAAAACCAAAACTATCGTTTATAAACAACGTATTTAGTGTTAATAAGTAATGTTAACGTTTATAGATGAATTTGTCAGTCTTTAGTAGAGTGAAAGTGGTGTGATACTCAATTTGACAAAATTACATATACCTATTACTAAACTTAGATTTTGAAAAGTCCCTTTTTTGTTTCGTATTGTTTTATTTTTCAAACAATCGATACAATTGTAGTTTTGAAATAGTTTTGCATTTCCAGTTCTGTATGTATATAGAGTGTTGTGTGCATTTGTAGCGTTTTAACGAAGAGTCCACCTATTTTGTAAATAAATAGATTTTTACACTTTTAGTAGTTAAATTAGGGACTACGATGATAGTGGAATATTAAGTGAAAGCTTTATTTAGATATTCTCTAGTATCAGATTGCCATAATTAATATTAAATAAGTTCTTAGAATGCACTATGAATATGAACAAATAAATATTTTCTTAAATGCTACGGATTGCTATTGTATAAATTCAGGAGCGTATCTTCGCAACATTCGTTCACGTTAAAAGTGGCAGTTTGTCGTAGATAAGTTAGATGCTATTGTTAAATTCGTGTAATTATTAGGTGTTCTACATAATTCAGCCGTAATATTAAATGTTGAATTGACTAAAAAGGTTCTGATAAGTAGTATCTACCTAAAACTACAACTGTCAATGATAATTATGTTACAATAAACTGAACCAAATATAAAGTAATAAAAACGAGACATCATTTTTATTGTAGGTATACTATTTTGGAACATCGTATTATAAGTTTTGTTTTGAGTGATGCGTTATATAAAAACATTATGACGACGTCGCATTGCTGACATTCCTGTACGTAATCTTACATTCCATTTATTCGTGCTCAAATGTACGCTTTATGTATTAGACAACAAGATCAATATTGCTTTATACTATTTATACATTCGCCACTTTTATAACATTTGGCTCAATTTTCTTTCCCATTTTATGATACCTGCCGTGTATCTTTTCACCTTTTGTATGTACTTTTACAGGCATTGTTTATTAAATAGTGGTACAAACCTTTTAAATGTTTTATAAAGAAATAAAATATTGCTAAATCTATAATTTGTTTTATTTGTGTGAGTAGGTACCTACATTGTAAGAAAACGCCCAGAAAGACAGTAGTTACTAAAGTATAAATAAGGTAGAAAAGGATTACGAACCACATGCTATACCCACTTACAACTGTGGGCTCATTACCTACTCGTGCGACTGGTGTCAATTTGATCAATCAACAGCAACATAGCGCCGCGTAGACTATCTCGACTGGTCAAATGACGTTCATCTACCCTACGTGTTACATTATTATATTCTGGTTGTTGCACTTTATACAATAAGGAATTTAAAGATCTATATTACCAATTAATCGCGGTACAAGTGGGTAGTTCCAAGAATATAGTCATCACACCATAACAAAAAAGAACACGGTATTTTGTTTTGACTAATAGGTACATAACTACCTATGTTGGCGCAAGAATAATATAACTGTCACGAAACGCCAGCTAGGTATGTCCTTTGACTTTGGTGTGACGTAATAGCGTACTGTCTACAGGTTCCCTACTGCCTACCTACTATAATGCTCTAGATTGATGATCGATATACACCTACTGATCCTAATGACACTGGCCATTCCGGGAACTCACGGTCAGCTGTAAGTACAGGGCTAAAAGAGAAATACTAATTACCCTACACCCGTGTCTTCTTTACACCTTACATAATAGGTAACTTTTGTTCTAGGACATTTTACAAAACCTAATACTTTTCCAAAATACATATCTCCAATAATTACATATGCCCCAACACCGCCGTAGTAGGTATGCTGTTTGATTACGCCTATGCTTTCTTTAGCAACCGCGTGTAGGTATAATCTTAAGTCTCAAGTCATGCAATTAGAACAACCTATTTCAATATTTGTATTGTTGTATGAAAAATATCTACTAATTAATTATGAAAAGTGGTAGAACAAAACTTGTTAAATAAGGTATAAATAAACCAAGAGTAGAAAGTAATTAGTATTTTTCAATCAATGCTGTTTAAGGATTTTAGAGACTGCTACACGTAGGTAGGGTTATACATATATACGTGTGCACTTCGCTATTCAAAAAGAAGTAGTGGCCTTTGCCTGTACCATAAATCACAGAACCGAAAATAGTTTGTGAATTATATCATGCGTAAGTCATTGCAACCGTCGTATGAAGGCCCATTTGTTGTAGTAAGCAGACATAAGAAACATTTTGTGTTAATAATAGGTAAAAAGGAAACGTCTATATCAATAGATAGGCTCAAACCAGCCTACACTATTAACATAGACGCACACAGAGAGATAATAACTATGATTTCCAATTTAATTGTTCCAACGATCATAGTTTTATTTCAAATAAGGATGTCACTTCCAGTAATATTTTAAATCATAAAACAACACGACACGACCGCGTTATCAGGCGACCGGTACGTTTTGCTTAGTCAACATTCACATACTTGGAAATGTATTGTGAGTTAATAATATGTAAATTTTACAAAGACCTGATGAAGAACACCTGATGTGCCTGCCGGGCAACAACAGCAGGGAAGGGAAACGAGTAGACGCCGTGACTACGGGGCGGGTGCTGGCTGGTGATAGGAGAGCCCCAAGGATCTCGATCTCACAATCGTGTGACGGGAACAGCCTTACTATCGAAGGCGAAATTAACAGAACGCCATGCAAGTTGACATTGGACACTGGCGCTTCTCGAACAGTCGTCAGTTTCCGACTAGCAAGACGGTTTCTTGGAGACTACTACCGTCCGAGTTGAGAGGGAGGTGGACATGAAACTAGGTAATCAAATTTACCGCCACAACGTCATGGGAGCTGACATAGTGGACGACTGCATCCTGGGTTTAGACTTCTTGCGGAAGCATCACTGTCAGATCGACGTTAGTCAAGGAGTATTGAAGTGTGGCTCAGAAGAAGTATTCATGAAGGGCGCATCATCGGAAAAAGTGCACTGCCTAAAGAAAGTAGTACTTCGTCCGAGGTCGGAAACAATCATACCGGTTTACCTACAAAGGAATTCTGATCAGGCAAATCGATGTGTAATTATAGAAGGGTTGGACAACGATGCTCCATGGAAGATTGCACGCACTCTGGCGAAGGATACCAACGTTACATCGGTACGCGCACTGAATCCAAGTGACAAGGAGCTGGTACTCAAGAAGAGCACTATAGTGGATTGATTGGAGACGCCTGCCTGGTCTACTTGGACGATATTATCATAATAGGACGCTCCTTCGAGGATCACCTTCGCAGCCTGGAACGCGTGCTCTCAAAGATTCGAGGATCCAACCTAAAGTTAAGTCCAAGAAATGCGCGTTGTTCAGGCGGCAAGTGAACTTCTTAGGACATGTGGTCTTCGAAGAAGGCATCCAAACGGACCCGGATAAGATCATTGCTGTCAAGGACTGGCCAGTTCCGGAGAACAAGACACAAGTTAGTGCATTTCTTGGTTTGTGCTCCTACTATCGACGGTTTGTAAAGAACTTTACTGACATCGCCCGGCCTCTGCATGTGCTCACCTGTGGATAAGATAAAGTTCTGCTGGAATCAGAGAAAACATTTTTGATCAATTTAATCCTAGCTGAAATCCGTTCAAATAAAGAAATTGTTCTCGCCCTGGCATCATCGGGGATAGTGGCTACACTTATGGATGGTGGACGAACAGCGCATTCTGGTTTGAAATTACCATTAAATGTAGCTGACTATGAATTGCCGGTATGTGACATGACGGACAAATATTTAAACAGTGCAAAGCCGGACGAAAGGACAATGGCCCATAGAAAATCACTAGAAGCACTTAATAGAACACTTCAAGATTGTTAATACTATCAGGCTGTCATTCCCAAATCAACGCCGGCGAATGAAATTAATGCTTGCTTAAAGAAGTCGTCCGTATGGGAACACGTAAAAATAATTAAATTAACAACAAACATGAGGGCGCAAATTACAGGAGATGAAAAGGCACAAGAATTTTCTGGAAATCTTTTACAAATAGGAGAAGGCACCTATCAAATAGACGAAAATACTGGCCAAATAACATTAAACTAATGAGTTATGCAATGTTGTTAAAACACCTGAACAACTTATAAATGAAGTATATCCAAATATTGTTGAAAATTATACTAATTCAGAATGGTTACGCGACCGAATTATTCTAGCCACGAAGAACAACATTGTCAACGACATCAACATCAACCAGGAAATGATTCCGGGGAAAAAGAAAAATTTACATGTCAATTGATACAATGCCTGATGAGGTAGAAAGCGTCAATTTTCCAACTGAATTTTCATTAAATGTTCCAGGAATGCCATTACAGTGCCTTAAATTAAAATTTAGTTCTCCAGTTATTTTATTACGAAATCTGAACTCACCGAAACTGTGTAATGGTAGGAGACTCTGCATCAAACAGCTACAGAATAACATAAGTAATCGAAGCCAGTATAATGACTGGTAAAGAAAAAGGACAGATAGTATTTATACCACGTATACCTTTAATATCAAATGGATTGCCCTTTACTTTACCCTTTATTCCCGGTGAAGTTGGCTTACAGCATGACTATCAACAAAGCACAGGGCCAAACATTCCAATACTGTGGCGTTGACTTAAAGTAACCATACTTTACATACAGCCAATTATACGTCGCATGCTCACGAGTAGGATCATCGCGTTTTTTTTTTATTTACATTCCGAACTATATAACTATAAATGTTGTGTTTATGCAAATATAGTGAAAAAATTTAAAACAAAAATAATACTAAAATAAAAAATGTAAACGTATAATATATGTCAATGTAACATGTAATATGTATATGGATATTGTATATAATATGTAAATAATTATGTACCTAAATAAAACATATTTTTCATTTACTAAGCTGTTTCTTAAAATTATTTCAATTCGTTAATTAGTTTACTCTATTATATATACTCTAAATACAATGTATGTTTAATGGCCGCATAAGTCTCTCAATATCTAAGATAGAAATCTATAATATCTACGTTAAAAAATGGATCCTTATATATTTTTATACCATTGACATGCGATGTATTTCTACCCGAGCAATGCCGGGTTTCGCTGCTAGTATATTCATATTTTGCTTACCTTTTTGATGTCACATGTCACACTATCACACAACACAGCACACATAACTGAATTATTTTATCGAGTTCGTTTAGTTTTAACGCGTCTAGTCGTTGTCACTCAATACTTCCATAGAAAGAATGAAAGAACTGATTTAAATTTTGCAATACCGTGTATCTTCACACTTACTACATTTACAGATGGCGCTTCTCGCAATGAATTAATAAAGTTAGGCCTAGAGCGCACGGGCTACTTTTGTCACCGTGACTGTTACGTCACTCTTATCAAGTCCGTTATATGTATAGAGATGCGCGCATGTTACGACGTTACAACTGGGTGACATTTTTGTACGCCGACCGGCGAACAAGCCCGTGACGAAACTGTCACCGCGCCGTTAGGTTGTCATAGCAGTGCGCGCAAGGGTGACAAAATTGTCACTCTCCGCATCGTTCGTCTGCCATTCGCTTTACGACTATTGACTTTGGTGCACGCAAAATAGCATCATGATCTACGCAAAACCTAACCATTCGTGAAGACGATATTGATAATTATGTCCTCATAGAACAAGTGGAAAAGAGACCATTACTTTATGACAAAAAGTTAAAACAGTATTCGGATATTAATTTAAAATTAAAGGATGGGAAGAAATAAGTATCAATCTCATGTTCGTATTTTTGTATTTTAACGCAGGTCTTAATGTGCTAAGTAAATCATCAAAACTTGTAACACTCATTCGAAAATATTTAAAAAAATTCCTTGGGTATTCTCGAAGTTTATAAAACATAGTATAGAACTTTCCATTTAATAGCCTGTCACTCCAAAGGGGGTGTACCCAGTATTCTTTTCGTTTTCTTTTTCTCCTAAGTCTGATGAGTCCACAGACAACGACCATCTCTTCGAAATCCATATTGGCAAATGACGCTAGATTTCAAAAAATGTTTTGTCCCTGTCACCTTTCGTGAGCGCCCTCCACTTTGCAAACTTGACGTGACAGTGACAAAAACTTTTACGTCACGATGACAAGAGTCACCCGTGCGCTCTAGACCTTAAGGTAGGTATTTACTTAGGTACTTATCGCAATTGTGCAAAATGTAGTACATATGTAAGTATCGCAGTTTATCACGTATATATAATAGTCTATAGTCACTTAACTCTATTTTGCTGAATGTACGTGTATGATGCGTTTTACATCAGAATATCGACATTTAGTTTTTGAGGATTGACACTATAGTGCTTATTAGCGTATCACACAAATAATATAAAACGGTACATAGTAGGTACGGTAAACAGTTAATTTACTAAACTCCATTTGGTTAGATAGGTATATAACTAAAGGTAAACAATCTTGATGTGTCTTTTTATCTAAAACTCAGTTTAAAAATAAAATGCTGCTAAAGATCCATGTAAATACGACAATAACGATTACTAAATCAATTGAACCGTTAGTTTAAGAAGTAGTTTATTTGTTTAATATGTTTTTTCACAAACACTTGATATAGGTACAAATAAACTAGGTACTGCTTATACTGACTTTTTAGACTTTTTAGTCACATCAAGATTGTTTACCTTTAGTTAAGTACCTAACCAAATGGAGTATTAAGGTAAGGTGAACCGAGGCAAGTGTGACACTGGGTAAGTGTGACAAATATAAATTTCGCACCTAATGCACATTATTTGAAAAATCTCGATAGAGCAAAGGGTCAGGGTTATATAGGTACTAACATTACTAACATAGAAGATAAGCACAAAATTGTTACTAACAATTTATGGACTGTAACGTCTGAAATAAATGATTTTATTTATTATTATTTATAAAGGTAGACCTTAGGATCATTGATATTAGTGATAAAATAAGATGTTCACATACATTTCGACAAATTTAGTAGCAAACTACAGACGTTGAAGTACGAACCATAGTAAAAAAAGATTGACTGTTACACTTGGCCCAGAAAGGTGAAAGCAAAGAGTAATATACATAGATAAGACACTATTGGTAATATATTGGGTGAAAGTGTGACAATCGTCTACCTTCGCAAGGCTTTTTCTTTTTTACTTAATTTATTGTTAATTAAAAAAATATATTTCATAAAATGAAATATCAGTTATTAATGGAGATTTAACGCGTTACCAGCCGGCGGGCAGAAGCCAGGTCCGTAGCTGGTAACCGTTAGGGTTATATTGAAACACGCAGACTTATTCAACTGAGAATGTATTTACAATTTTCACCTATCTTATATCCCATTTATTAGTAATACAAGTAACGCTAACACTAATGTGTACAATAATCATTTACACCAATCAGCGACAAGTAAACAAAAATCTAACATTTACGAATGATTTCTTGGAAATCCTTATGCGTGTGTGCGTCCAGCGCGGCGGTCCTTACGCGCCTGTTCGCGAGTATAAAATAGAGCCACGTATAAAAAGCAGAGGGAAGTTTCGCGCGTCACCAGTTCGAAGGTTGATATCGTCGCGGCTAGACGTATGATGCTCCATTCGATCGCCTTCGCGCGTCGCATATAGGGGTATTTCAGGTAAAAAACAGGACAAAATTATTTATTGTATTATTTTACTTTTTTATGCAATAAAAGACCTTAACTCATCTAAATTAGATATATATTATGAAAAATACAAAAAATAAAAATCATTTAAGGATCTACGTATAATAGGATATACGTAGTAAACTAATTACTACTGGCATGACATCGATAGTAGTTATCAGGTGTAGTATCAATTGGAATCATCACTTTCGTGTTCTGTGCTGGTATTATTCTCCTCGTTTTCGTCATCGGTGCACTCATTGTTCGGTGTTGTTGGCACTAGAAAATATCTGTGTTGCAGTATATTCTACTAAATTTTCTATATGCGATATTTGTGAAAATGCTTATTGCGAGCTCCAGCTGCCTCCTCTGATAGCTGTCCGATAGGAAGTATAGCTTCTGATATTACTTCAGCGCCATGCATCAGAATCTTGTGAAGGTGACATGGGATGCCAATCATACAGTTCAACAAACAGTTGGGCAGTTGTTTGAGCATAGTTGTTGAATTTATCTGGATCGATATCATGTCCGCTTGATATATGTAACTTCAAGAATAACTCGAAACCTCTTTATAACTTCTATGTTTATACCGGTTATTCGAGAAGAACACTCGGGATTCTCGAAAAATCTTCTTGATGTATTTCCGTCATTACTATTTCCGTAGCCAGCTTTAGGTATGTCAACAAGGAGTCCCATCTCTTCTCTAAAACTTTTTTGAATTTTCTCTTTCGGTTTTTTAATACTTCAATGAACGAGTAAGAACACTCCTTTCTTCGGGTGGACATGAAGTCAAATGCATAAGATTTTTTTCTAATATTGAAAATTTTTCTTTCATTTTTCTACCTTTAAATTCTTTAAGAATAGCTGATTTTCTTCACTCTTGCCGAGGGATCTTTGACAAAAGAATACAAATAATTACATTTTACCCATTTTGATAATTTTGTCTCGTTTTGTTTGATATGCAAGAAAACATTATGAGGTACATTGGGGGGAGATTTTTTTATTATTTTTACTTGCTTAGACTTTACATTTTTTGTTGGCTTTAAAAGTTTGAGGCGACAAGACGCGACACATGAACAAAAACACTAATATATATAAAATTTTAGTAATAAGTCGGGTCGTAAAAGGATGTTTTAATAATTACCATAAAAGTTTAATATAAAGAATAAACTACGTGAAATGTGTTTTAATTTATAGTACTAACCTTCCACTTCCATGTCTAAGTCGTATTCTTGCTGTTGTTTGCCACCAAAAGACGTAGACATTTTGATTTAAAAACTGAGTAACACAAATGGAATCGCCGAGAACAATAACACGTTATAGCACAACGGCTGGGTTCCGACTGCCGTTGAGGCTCGGCGTCAAGACAAGGAAGGGGTAGGTAGCTGCCTTTCAATAAATTGGTTATCGTATATAACAAAGAATGCCTTTCAGGTAGCATTAGACTAACTTTGCGATTTTCCATTATGTCCGGTTTTTTATCTGAAATACTCCTTCGTGCGTCGCTTGATTTCGGCGCGGCTAGTTGTACGATGCTCCGTTCGATTCCAGGTTTCTCGTAAAGTTATATGTTGCCTGTGCGTATATACATACGCCACAGACTTAAAAAATATTAAACAGATTATTTACAAAACAGAACACATTTATTTCAACCAAAACAGTTATACTGATTGATTTATGTCACACTTGCCTTGGTTCACCTTACTTGTAATTTAGTTATTTATGAATAAAACGCATTTAGAACAGTACATAACTAATTGGTACCACTTCGCGGAACTTACCTTCTATTTCATTTAGTTTAAAAAAAAACTAAAGCCATAACCTACATCCTTTATCTTTTTAATAGGTATTCGTTATTTTATTAAATGGTATAACTAAATATCATAAAGTATAAATGGGTTAAGCCATTTATCTATTACTATTGAAACAACTTATTAAGAAAATGTGTGCTAATACGTATGCACAGACACTATTGAAACAACTAAAGAAAATGTCTCTAATTGTAGATAGTGCTAATACATATGCACAGGCTGCATATCAACTACATAATTACAAGGTATAGAGATTGTAGGTGACATTCCTACTTATTTAAACTTAAATTAATAAATTTTGTTATTATATTATTGGCGATATTTAATGATGATTAGGAAACATATAAATAAAACACTCATTGTAACTTTTTATCTATTTATTCATCAACATACATAATATCTACATTTGCACAAATAAAATATATTAACTTAGAATTACATCAGTGAACTGTTTACAAGACTGATGTAATACTTTCTCGATCGTTTTGTTCCGAAATGTGAACACTGCTTACTTTAGACTTTCGATAGATGCACCGATAATCTATGGCATTCACAACACCTATATTTAAGTTAATGCAGATATGAATTTACAAGTACAATAAATTAGTCAGGGAAGCAACTAATATTTACAAGTTGGAAGTTATAATTTTACACTTTATATGAATAAAAAAGGGGAAACAGTGCTTTATACCAGAGAACATTAACAATTTAGATATTTTCCATAAAGACACAGACATGCCATGCCATAACAAACATAATTTAAATGGAATATTTATGTATATTTTTTTATAACAATGTCTTCTACTATTTATAATTTGTGCTCTGTAATAATTGTAAACAATTATTTGGGCATCAATAATGTCAGTAATACAATGACATAAATATCGCCCAGGTAAGTCCATGTCTTATGGAAAATAGTTTATCACGCCAAATTCTGAATTTTATTTACATTTATAATTTATTACTATGATTAACATGGGAAACAGACTGACCAATCAAAGCTTTACACAACTTGAAATAAGGTTTTATGGAATGTATAAGCCTTTACAGTGACTAGGTACAGCATTGGATAACTTCGAGATAATGAGGGCGACATATTAGGCCATGGAAACTTTAAAACATACCTAGTCAATTCAACATTAGAACACTGTTATGGCAAAACAACACAATCTCGATTGGTTACTTACAAACATGTCAATAGAATACTGCAATACAATCCAAACCTCTTTGCTCAAATATCTGCAATCTTAGCACAAAATGCCTTAATACGGTTATGACAAATTTAATGTCATATAAACATAATTGTAAGGTCAAAAAGTTTAATACAGAAATATACTAGTTCTATGAGGTGCTAAGATCAGATATTTTGGATAATTAAGATTAAAAAAATAATTTACGTTTATAGAAACACATCAACAGAGTGTAGGCAGGAAACATACACAAGTTCAACACTGCAATAATATAACTTGAAGCTTCTTCAGTGATAAGTATTAGTTTGGGCACTGGATACTCTGATTATCAAGTCTAGGTCAAGGCTGGTAACATCCAGTGCTGGTGTACACTGAAAATAAAATAAAAACTCTATTAATGTATTTAAATTACTTTTAATTAAGCACAATATTATATTAATGTCACATTTATACAGAATAATTTAACTAGAACAGAAGTAATTAAGTATAAGTGTACTATTTGGTAAATGTTAAGTATATTTCATAACCAAAGATCTGTTGAGTCTGCAAACTCAAGATCATGTGACGAGTCACAGATTAACAAAGCTATTTATTTTCTAAACATTTTAAAATTATTTAGTGGTATTTCACTGCTTACAAAATAAAAAACCAAAATGATATTAAACATGTAATTATTGTATAGTTCTTGTGAATTTAACACTATTGACATGTGAATCACTATTTGTAATATATCTGCAATGTCTATAAATACGTTCACATCTGTCAAGTAACAAGATTTCTTAAACGGAACATACTATTAATTTAATCACATAATTTATTTATTAGAAGGAAATGACAAAATATTTCTTTACACATTTTTTATCTAATTTGATTACAACATCAGTATTATTTAACTATAATGATCACTTATTGTAGATATTATATGAAAGTTGAGCTTTGTAAAAACACTGCCTATCTTATATTAAATACAACAGAAACCTTATAAATGCAAAAATGAAATTGATACTTACACTTAGATTCAAGTTATTAATTATTCCTAAATTACTGGTTGCCCATTTTGACCTTTGATGTCATGTAGATACCAACGATGAGACCAAAGAGACCAATAGCGGACCCGAAAATCTCAACAATGAGGATTTTGACAAACAATGCAGCATTGGCTGCATCAGATAGGGCTGCTCCAGAGCCGACGATACCGACGGCTATACCACAGAACAAGTTTACGAGTCCCACGGCGAGTCCAGCACCGAACATCACATAACCAGCCATGTAGTTTTGGTCCCTGATGTTTCCAGCAGGTAGAGGCTCCGTATACTTCTCCAACATTCCCGACAATATGATGGCCGTGATCAATCCGTAGATAGCGACAGCTTCGCAGAAGATGACGGAGATTAAGTTCTTGGTCTTGATTCGGGGCGCTTTGATGCCTCCTCCGACTATGCTCACGCCAACTGTATGGATACCCATGGCAGCTCCAACTACTGATAGGGACACGGAGAAGGCTATTCCCAACGATGCCCACATGTAAGGAGAGGTCTTTTCCAGGAACCATCCGAAATCAATTTGCTCACCCTTTCCTTGGAGAAGATAGAACATAGAAACCGTCGGAATCAAGATCAGCAGCAGCAGCGACATCAGGTAAGACATGAAGTACCTCATCTTGAGATATTTTTTGAGCTAATTGGAGCTGATTTACCCGATTTTCCCGAAAGGGACAGCCTTTTTTCGCCCAATTTTTGCCTTGACAGAAAACTCAAAAAATGAATAGGTCTTGTGATCACAAGATGTCATAGACAATAAAAACGTTGCAAGTAGGAAAATAGGCTCTTGTGACCCTATTTATTATGATCAAAACACTTATTTCCATGAAGGTGACTTTAACCATTCCATATATCTCCTTTGTTTATTTTACGGCTTCTGAGCAAACACCAAAATTAATTCTTTATTTGTTAAAATCCACCAAAAATTAAATGTCCTCTTATGCATAGAAAAATATAATATTATTCATTATAAAATTAAATTGTTCACGTTGCTTATATTAATTTTAGTGCTTACCTAACTTGTATCTAACACACACATAAATCCACTTCTTAATCATTATGTACAGAGCCTTATATGTATTATTAAGAAGTGTAAATAACTGCTGGAATTGTGGCGCAAACAATAATTAAATTAAAAATAAGTTTGTTTCATTTTAGAGACCTGCTGAACTGATTGTAATGCAATTCACTATAGAGATCGCTCGGGCAAAGGACATTCGGACCAATACCAACGAGATGTGGATGATACTAAGTAGGTACTTATTATTAAAACATCATTGTGCATAAATATTTATTAAGAACCAAACAATTAAAATGTTACGAAACACGGCAAATTGATTTTATAAGTAGACCAATAAACCATACTTTTTTATCTGCGATGTCGTTAGTTCGTTTATCGTTATAATACTATGTTGTTTATCACAGACATAATGATGTATGAACTGCTTATATACTTAGATTGTTTTTAAACATTCGTAGAATAATATATTAGGTACTCAAATTAAATACTTAGTTATCCTAATCAATTGTTTTCGTACAAAATAGGAGGCACAGAGAGATTAAAGGTAACCGAGAGCTAAGAGAGGAGGAACATGCATCTTATTGAAAAATCAATATAAATTCAGAGAAATCGTAGATGTTAGGAAATTCTGTATTGATAATATATTCGAATGCTGTGCTGTTGAACTTGTCGATTACAAAATAATCATTCTTTCCATGTATAGAGTACCTCAACAAAATAATTTATATACATTCTTTCGACGTTTAGAAAACCTTTTAAATTTTATAACTAAGATTGACTCAAAACATATATTAATTGCCGGTGATTTTAATATTGATGTCATGAAACAAAACAATTTAACTTTAGATTTTAAATGTCTACTGTTAAATTGTAATCTAAAATTAGCACTACACCAACCAACCAGACTAGCTAGTCAATCATGCATCGACAATTTTGCGCATAATTTTAGAAATAATTTTAAAACTGAAATTTTAGATTTGGGTCTATCTGACCATACTGCTCAATTAATAACAGTTCCCGTAAAGAGAATGCCTACAATAAACTATTGGCGAACCAAGAAACGCGATTACAGTATGGAAAATATTAAAAAATTCAAAACATGTATTAAAAGTCTATCATTCTCATCTATTTATAACACTGAAGATCCAAACTTAGCTTACCGTAACTTTATAACAGATTTTAAGTTATTTTATGACTTATGTTTTCCAGAAATACAATTTCTTATTAAAGTTAACAGCAAACCAAAATGGGTATCGCGAGGTATCATGACATGTAGTAGAAGGAAGAGAGATTTACTCTGGACATCTAGATTAAACCCTACAAAAGAAAATAAATTAAAATACTATAAATACTGTAAAATATTTAAAAAATGCATAGGACTAACAAAAAGAGCACAAAACAACTATAAAATAAAAACTTCAAAAAATAAATTTAAAACAACATGGCAAATTATAAAAAAAACAAGACTTAATATACCGAAGCATAGCATCTCTAAAATAAAAAACATAAATAATAATTACATCAATGATCCCACAGAAATAGCAAATGCATTTAACAATTATTTTGTCGACAGAATCAGTCCTTTACCAGGAGCTGGAAGAAAAGTTACCTCCTTAATTAACAATCAGCTGAACTCCATGTTTCTCGCACCTAGTTCACCTAATACAATAAGTAAAATTATCAAATCCCTAAAAAATACCAACAGTGGGATACGATGGTATATCGACGAAAATAATAAAAATGGTAAACGAGGATATATGTCACCACCTGAGTCATATTATTAATTTATGCATATCAACAGATACATTTCCTGAAGATCTTAAATTGTCTATCATAAAACCTTTATACAAAAAAGACGACACAGAATTATTAGTAAATTATAGACCCATTGCTTTATTACCAATATTTTCAAAAGTTTTTGAAAAATATTTATATAATGAAATGAATTCTTATTTAGAAAAACACAATATCCTTTGCAATGAACAAAAAGGTTTTCGCCAAAATAGAACTATAAACATGGCTATCTATGAGTTCATTAAAAATATTATATGCCATGTTGACAAAAGAACTCCAATTTGCGCTATTTACTGTGACATGTCTCAGGCGTTCGACTTTGTGGATCATAACATACTGATCGACAAACTTGACGCATGAACGCTTGACGCTTGAATTAGATCTTATCTTACGAATCGACGACAAGTAACTCAAATCACTAGAGTAAATATTAAAACCAAAACTGAAGAAATATATACCTCCTCTAAACGCTATTTATCGTATTCTGTACCACAAGGTAGTGTATTGGGACCGCTTTTGTTTATAATATACATCAATGATCTACCAAAAGCCACACTTCAACCTGTTACACTATTTGCAGATGACAGTACAATAACAATTGCATGTAACGACATAAATCAGTATAAACTTAACATAAATCACTCTTTGACATCGATAATTTCGTGGCTGACCAATAATAACTTAAAAATAAACTTAGCAAAAACAAATATTATGCATTTTGTACAAAAATCTAATAATCCCCTAAATATAAATCTGATCGTGAATAATTATAATATACAGGCAGTAAACGAAGCTCGATTTCTCGGTTTAACTATAGACAGTAAGTTAAACTGGAAAGAACATACTGAAAAACTATGTAAAAAGATTAGCAGCCTATCATATGCCCTATACAAACTAGCATCAACTGTAAACACTGACGCACTTCTATCTGCATATTACGGTTTGGTTGAGTCTGTCCTAAGGTATGGCGTAATTTTTTGGGGCAACTCTAGTAACAAAGATATAGTTTTTAAAATTCAAAAACGATGCATACGAAACATGTTTGGAATAAAAAGTACTGAAAGCTGTCAGCCTTTGTTTAAAAAATATAATATTTTAACATTACCATCTATTTATATTTTGGAATCGGTCATGTTTGTCAGAAGTAATCCACAATTTTTTCCTCGTATGTCAGAAACAGTAACTCGAAATCGCAGAAACAACGATAGATTACGTGTCCATCCTGCTAAAACTGCACTACTTCACAAAAGTATATT
Organism: Catocala nupta; assembly: GCA_963675205.1. Lineage (NCBI taxonomy): Eukaryota > Metazoa > Arthropoda > Insecta > Lepidoptera > Erebidae > Catocala > Catocala nupta. Next base: position 6,455,912 of record OY776085.1, on the reverse strand, counting down.
ATGCAGGGCTCCAATAATTTATAATAAAATACCAAATTATATTACCAAATTGAATACAGACCAATTTAAGAGAGCATTAAAAAAACTATTAGTTGAAAAATGTTATTATAATTATGAAGACTTCCTTAAAGATAAATTTTAACTGACATTATTTGTTAAAAAATCTTTGACTCTGTATTTTTGACTATTTCCTATTTCCATTATTTGTTAAAAAAAAAAACTTTTTGACTGTATTTTGACTGTTTCCTGACATATTTCTGATTTGTTTTGTTTAAATATAATATTTTATTGACATTTTGTTATTAAATTAGTTTATTAATTATTAAAATTTATGTAATGCATGATTAATCTTTGATATTTGTAAGCCAGCAATGGTCAGACATGTTGAAACAAATTATTATGTGACATCTATAATAAGCATCTTATCAATGTTTTTATTATGTACACGTGTCTTAGCAAATAAAAATATCTTTATCTTTATCTTTATCTTTAAAGAAGCAAAAATATCGAATTTATTATATTATATTTATTTACAGCTTGTCAACTCTTAATTAGCAACATCTCACCTACACAGTCATTGCTTCATTCACGATTATTTGTTTTCTCTGTTAATTTTTATGCAAAATTTACATTTAAGTTATGGATTGCAGTCTATCATATATATTACACTGTGAGAGTCTCGATTGTGATCACATGCGCCTTCTATTCCACATTTATGTCGAAATTCGACTTATTTATTTTGAGAGTTGGAGACAGACTTCATCTTGGTTTATATCAAAATAACAAATTAATCATCTTACCACTGATGGCGAAAAGACCTAAAAAGTCTGGCTTATACAATTTACTCTACCAAGATTCGACGAACTGATTCAAACATGCAATCACAAATACTACATATAATATTTTAATACAAATATACATAAAAGTAATTATTTTATAGCTAATCCCAAATAATGTACTTTCGCTATAAAAATCATTACGCTAATTTGAATTAGCAATCATTTTATTTTTTATTTAGATAACTAAACTGTAACTATTTTAATAGTTTAAGTTAATAAAACATTTTTCAGAAAAGCAGTAAAGTATAAAGTCTGTCTTTATTTTATTAAACTATCCAGAAACCGAAAGAAAGCTCCTGAGGTAAAAAATACAATTTAGAAATGTAATAAATACAATTTGAAGATTCTTCTTGTTCTTGAAGGAACATTGAATACTCTGAGATTTTTATGTCTTGAAACTTGATTTGTATGAATCTATGGTATAATTCACACAATACTAATATTATGTAATTAGTGTGATATACATTATAAAACATGAAATGTTTTCCTAAACTATAATATTTTCTATATGAGTATCAAATGTTCAAAGTGTTACAATTTATATATTTTCCTACAAGTAGGTAGTATACCATAGGTGCACGTTTTGACTTGTAGAGCTGCTGGACGCTGGTAAATGTTGTAATTATTTGCATCAGCTGACAGAGCAAACCTTTTTTATTCTGTGGCACTCGTGTCATTGGCACTTACGAATTTGACATTTGACGTTAACAATTAGTTGTTATTTTGGAGGAGGAGGAGGAGGAGGCGTGAATATTTATTCCTTCCATTTTCCCAATGTGTTTGAGTATTTTCTTTTGCAAAATGTGATCCTTTTTAATTCATATATTAGCTTGAGTTAGTTGAGTATGTGTTACGCTGCTATGAAAAGATGGTGCAGTGAAGTAATTATGAGGCCCGTGAAATCATTACATAAAGATGTTGTCAGCTTACGCCAGGTTTATTGTCCGCCACTCCTACCTTGTCCTTTTTACAGTAACTGTGATCTCAACAACTCTCACCGTAATTCCTCTAGTATGCCACAATTTACCAACATTTTCTGATCCAATAGTAGGATTCGAAACACGAGGAACAACTCTCGCACACCGCTTTATTGCGTGGGAAAATCTCATCGATGAGACGAGGCCTTCGCGAAGACTCGCAGTTAACCCTAGAGAAATCGAAGATCAAATTCGCTTAAATCAGACATATTACAACAAAACAAGGCAGGATAGACCAAGGTCGGGTCGCGGACGGTCCAAAAACAAAGCGCGCAATAAAAAAAAGAAAGTTAACTATAACAATACTATTTTAAAAAAGTCTTGGTTAGCATCGGAACCTGACATATCTAATGGCCATGTCCATTGGGGATTTGGAAAAAATAAAACATTTGAAGATGAAAACACTGTGTTTCTTAAGGACCACACAAGAAAACAATGGGTATCAATAAAGGAAATGCAACGCAAACCTGACAAACCAGTCCATCATAACTATGCATCAGGTACCTGTGGACCACCCATATCAGAATATGCTCATTTAGTTATCACAAATACTGAGAACACATCTTTGTTAACATATGAAAATGTTGGAAAAATGTGTAGATTTCAATCAATTCTTGTTGAATTGGGTGGTGCTGAATATTACAAGATGTGCCAAAGAGCTACGCATTCTGAGGAGCTATGTTGTCCAGTGTGGAGTGTGCCAAATTATATGGCTTTAATATCTGGTAAGAATTCATGTGAAAATTTAAACAAAGAAGATGTGGACAATATAGTGATATTGTTAAAGAAGTGTGCTGGATATTTTCATAATTTTACTTTAATGGCTTCCTGTGATTTAGATCGTTGTAAAGTACCAAAGTATTGTTCACAGTATGATGCAATATACAATTTACTATTTTATTTAATAGATTCTGAGGCTTTTTCTCCTTCAGATCTCTCACAGACGTTTGTTAAGAATGTGATGCTCTTCTTACCATTGCCAAGTAGTAGTACTGTTCTACCATATTACAATCTCTTGCAAAGTTCAAATTTGTCTTATGATACACTTGTTATACCGGCCATGGATTTTGGATTGAGAAATGCACTTTTTGATTTATGGGTAATTGAAGATACCTGGTTGATAGGCTTAGGTGGAATATTCGTGTTTGTGTGTGTATGGGTCTATACAAAGTCTCTCATTCTTACAGTATTGTTATTTACCGCTGTAACATACTCACTTGGTATAGCATACTTCTTGTATGTCTATGTGTTCAATTTGGAATTTTTCCCCTTTATGAATTTATTAGTTATAGTAATTGTCATAGGTATTGGAGCAGATGATGCATTTATCTATGTCAAGGTGTGGAACATGATTAGTAAACAATTAATTAAGGACAATGTTGTTAGTCAAGACAATGGTCTCAGTGACATAAAGAATGTTTCCAGTGCTGGTGAAACAATACTTGTACAAATTCTTGAAGAGACAATGAAGCACTCAATAGTGACTATGTTCATAACCACCTTGACAACTGCTGTTGCATTTTATGCTTCATATGTGAGTTATATTCCAGCTATTAATTGTTTTAGTGTCTTTGCAGGCACAGCTGTCCTAGTCAACTTTTTTTTAATGATAAGTTGGTTGCCTGTAGCAGTATTTATCATAGATGTTAAACTATGTACAAATCGCAGAAAATTATTGGATGTAATACATAAGAGTATTAACACATTTTGGGAAGATATCAGAATAATAATGAATAAATTTATTATAACATGTGTGACAAGATTACACATAATGTTTGTTATAGTATTGGGTGCTATAGGAATTGCCAGTATTATAATAGTTTTTTACTCCCCAGGTCTTCATTTGCCAGACTCTAAACAATTTCAACTTTTCCAAACTTCTCATCCTTTTGAACAGTATGATATTGTATACAGGGGCAAGTTCCTATTTGAAAGATTTGGTAAAGATATTGAAACAGGTAGTAGAATGCCTCTAAGGTGGGTATGGGGAGTAAAAGCTATAGATAATGGAAATCACATGGATCCTGCATCAAAAGGTCACTTAGTTTTTGATGAAGAATTTACTGTATCAGATCCAAATTCCCAGATTTGGCTCTCAGGATTCTGTGCAAGAATAAAAGCTCAGCCATTTTTTCAGCAGACCTTAGGTCCTCTGCTCCCAAATTGTTTTATTGAAAGTTTCAAAATGTATATGAGTAGACGATGTGTCGACCATATTGACAAAATAAATCGGACGCCATGTTGTGAGTCATCTAAATTCCCATATAAAAAAGAAGTATTTGAATTTTGTATTATTAAAGCTATCGAATCTTTATACCAAACCCCACGAGAACTTTTTATGCCTGGTGTAGCAGGACCTAAGTTTTTGAGAAGTGCCACTCCACCAACCGTGGCAGTTATAGTCGTAGAATTTGAAAGTGTTGTACCGTACTCTATGTCGTATACAGCCATGAACAATTTTTATGTTCAAGTAGAAAATTGGACGCAGCATGAACTAAAAAACGCTCCGCCTGGTATGCAATGTGGTTGGTTTCTATCAGATTTACAATTTTATGATCTACAAAAAACATTAGCTCGCGGAACTGTGATGGCTCTTGTGTTATCAGCTAGTTTAGGTTTTATAGTTCTTATACCGGCTACGCTGAGCCTTGTCGTTAGTATTTGTGCGTTAGCAGCTATGATATTCTCCGCAACTGTGACTATTGCTATTCTCGTATTGAATGACTGGAAACTTAATATATTAGAAAGTGTAGCGATATCGACATCAGCTGGGTTAGCTGTAGATTTTAGTCTTCATTATGCCCTAAATTATACGAACGCTAATGGGACGAAGTCTGCGCGGGTCAAGTACGCGCTATCAGCATCTGCAGGTCCAACTGCTGCTGCGGCGTTGACTACTGGCTTTGCTGGTATATTTCTGCTACGCTCAAATCTTCTCCCTTATTCCCAAATTGGTTCATTCCTAGCTCTTATAATGGTGGTTAGTTGGACGTACGCTACATTTTTCTTGTGTTCGTTGCTCCATGTAGCTGGGCGTAATTCTTCAAAAGAATCTCCTCAAGAAGAAAGGAAATCAATTTCGCGAGTAAGTTCTGTTTGTTCTGGAGTACCGAACTTAGAGAGTCATGAACTCGAACACCTAGCCGATAGCAATCGTACAAATCTTACACACTCCCATAGCCCCTCCAATGTAAGCGCTACTACAGTCGTTCTACACGACGACTATGAAAATTCTCACAATAAAATTTTTAAGAAGTCTAGTGATACGAGTAATAATATAGTTTCTGAAAATGACTGAATGTTTAGAGCTAAAATAGTTATGTAATTAAGGCATCTTTTGAAGTACTTTTACGATAGCAGTATTATTTAGAATTTATTTTTTATCATAATCGCTATTTCCGTTTATTTATTATTGTAATTTTCTCTGTAAATACTCGTGACTAATCTGATGTAAAATCAATTTATAGGAATGATCGATGTGACAATAATTATCACATAAATATTCACATGGGACAATATAAGATCTTAACGAGCTTAGCTTAAACATTTTTGTTGCTTAATATTATATACTTATAATTTGTCTGTACTCACGTGAAAATTTAAAAGTATTATCTGATGTACTTACATAATGTTAGATTTGACTATTCTATATAAGTATAAATATTTAAATGTTATTTTGCACATTTCATTGATGTATTCGTGTTTTATGCATATAAGTATTAAAAATGTCAATTCACATCACAATGAAATTGTAATGCATTAAATATGAATAGTATACTCTTGCTCATATTTTTATGTCCATTCATATGCAAAACTTTTACCTCAAAATACTTGTAAGTAGCCTGTTATTCATTGATCAGGAAGGAGGAAATGTTAGTTAAGTGAAATATAGAATAATAATTAATAGTTGAGTTTTAAAAGTGTTGCATATGAATGTTTTCCTCATGATCTTGACTCTTGTGTACTTAAAGTATGTACACTTACGTATATGTGAATACTTGCGTCATCACTCGTGATGTACTTATTTTATATAACGCACATGTACATACTACCAGATTGCGATATTTTTTAAATAAATTTACGCAATCCATAGAGAAGTCATTGTAATTAAATTAAGATAACGCCTATTAAAATAGACTTGCACAAATTTCGTACAACAAAATAATGAAATATTTTTGTTACAAAAATGTTGTGCCATTTGATCATAGTTGTTTAGATATAATGCCATGTTATGAATATCAAATATACAGTAACTATTATAGACCAAGTCTTTTCCTGAATGTTTGATTTTTAATATGACGTAAGATTTTTTACTAATCAGATGTATCGGATGTTGACTTACTGTATTATTCTTAGTGTAGTATAGAGAACTTGTTTCTTGGCAGTCTACCAACGGTAGCAGATTAATACTATCACTATACTTATATAAGAGACGAAATAAAATGTTAATTTTTGTATTACCTTTGCTTTTTATTTTTATATCTAAGTAAGTATATGATCCCTAGATTCTTTTAGATATATCCTTAACTACCTGTCTACATGGTTTGAGTGACATGTACACACAGCGACTCATCGACATGTACTCTTCAATTCTAATCACTATCATACATATTATAAAACTAAGTCTTCCGCCGCGTCTATCCGTCTGTTCGCAATAAACTCAAAAACTACTGAACGGATTTGCATGCGGTTTTAACCAATAGGCACAGTGATTCATGAGAAAGGTTTAGGTGTAGGTTTAATGTAAATAATTTAAAAAGATGTCGAGGGAAAACAAGGTGACTGGGAGCTTTTATCAAAAACGCTGCCTAATCCCTTTGAGATAGGTATAACAAAACAATGTATGATGGGATTGTACCTCTTTTTTTAAAAGGCAATTCCCACTAAGAATAATTCCTGTGTCGCGGTGGACTTTCAAAACATTTAAACAGCGGACACAAAGAACATCCAGGCTCGGAACAACTATTTGTGGATCACACACATTTTCGTCCCGTGTGAGGTTCAAAGCCACAACACTCGGCGCAGTGCCGATGGCGAGGCCACCACTTAGACCACTACGCCATCTGTGAAGTCAGATCAATGGAAAAGTCCGCGATGGCATATGTCTATCTTTTAACGAAAGCTTACTATAGAAAGAAGAAAGAAAGAACATTCTAACTTCTACAAAAATGGTTAAATACATATACCTAATGTTGGAATTGAAAAGCTATTTAAACAAAGATAGTATTAATCCTTATTAAATTAAATTCTTTAGTTACCTACCTTAAGCATTTGATTTTTTTACTTTGAATAAATCTAAGCGGTCCCACACCGACAACACTCGCTTGATGCTACCATCCCCGCGCCGCCGGCCGCCGCCAAGTTTTGTGGACATATGTTACATTTAAATCATTAAATCTAATCTATTGCTCAACGCAACAAGCTGATGCGACACTGATGCTCTGCTATCCGTGCGAAGCCGAGGCGGGTCGCTAGTAATATTATAAATGTGTACCTAAGTTTGTGAACGTTTACTACCTACTCAATTACGCGTAAACTATTGAAAGGGTTTGGGCTGAAACATGGTACCAATGGACAAAGACCTGTATTAAGCATAAAATATCCTATATACGTTTAATTTCAATTCGTGCCCCTGTGTGATTTTATGGGTCAAGACGCGAGCAGAATCTAGTTAATAATAATTTTATAAAAATCTGCAGACATTAAAGAAATCAATTAATCAAACACAGTCTATCTCATGCAGAACTTTATTTACTAAATTTTACGTAACGATGTTACCGTGTGCATCACCTGTCGTGGACTTAGACTTAACCTTAAAAATGCCACAAGCTCCGATTATTACGCCAATCAGTAACAAAGTTGCATACATAGTGTAGTGATGGGTATCGTGAGATTCCGCTCTCACATTCAGTGCATTTTGTTGAGTTTTCACGGCGTGCAAACTCTGTTTGAGGTGACGTAATTGTTTTGAGTGATCTTCACGCTTAAAAAAGACGCCGCTGCTATTGATGATATGATTGACTCCAGACTCCGGGACGTACTCCTCGTCTCGATTAATCTTCACTGTATTCTGCAGATTATAGTGTGCGTGAATAATTACGTTGTCTTCCTTCAATATGCAACCTTCCGAGAGCGTAATGACCCCGGTGTTATGTAGCACCTGTGACTTTATGCCGGCTGGGCAAAATATCCGCACGCGACAAATATCGCAACATGGGAATAGCCACGCGTCACGGCTGTGTAACTTGATCCACTCGTCATAACAATCGGTGTTCATTGTTTTACTGCTAGGTGGTCGTATGTTGTTGATAATTTGCGCTTCACATATCGCTGACGTTGCCTTTAAGTTATAAGTGGGTAAGGTCATGGTGCATAGTAACTTATTTTCATTTAAATGTTCGCACGACGTTACATCATTTGTTGTAAGCAGCAGAAATAAGTCTTTCCTTAAGTTTACAACTATTTGATGTTAGAAGTACTCTTATCGCAGTCCTGCCCTTTCGAGTGGGTATTGGTATCAGCCGATTCATTTCATACTGATCATTGGATATTAATGGCAGCTTAACTTCAAATATCAGGGCATCTTCGATAAACCTCATGTGGACGTGAGCCAGTTTAAACATCTGTTGTATGCAGCTATAATCGTGGTGGCATGGCACTGAAAGATCGTTCGGGATATGAGCTGAAATGATGTTTAGTTTTCGAAACTCATCTGGCCGTAGTTAATGAGTATCCATTCTCCCATTTCGTACATCTGTGACCAAATCCAGTAATATGTCTTGTCTCCGACGTAGGTTTGAGATAATCATGCTCGCAGCAAGTGCACTGGTCGTGATGTATAATACCTTTTCCTCTTCTGTCTTTACTTTATTATCTATTTGTTCGAGATGTAGGCTGATGGCGGTAAACTGTTTATTTATCACCTCTTCGTTTCGTTTGAGCATACTGTATTCACCCTCGATAATGGATGTATGTTGTTTATAGAGACTTAGCAGATGTTCTTGATTATTTTGCAAGTATTTGATGTCCTTTCTATATTTGGATGCAAATCTTTCGAAAGAGAAAGAACTCCAAACAGGGAATTGGCTACGTATCCCACTCCATCAATTAACCCTCGTTTCGAACGTTTTCCGTGTTCTGACTGCAATATATCGTTGTAATAGTTAAGTTCATCGATCTCATGCTGAAATTGAGATGCAATGTTACGGATAGCGGTGTCTTGAGTGTATCGCCCTTTTATATTTTTGACATATATCTCTATGTTGCCCAGACTTCGCCAATAAGACGACATGTTGTAGTACACTACCATGGTCCATCTGTCCTGGATCACGTGCATGTCTGCGATCTTGTCAAAATAAATAAGTTTGGAAGCGTCTAATTCAGTTGAATTGTAGAATTGTTCGACAGGTGAAGCCGCACACATAGTTAGACACATAAGCAATAGACACACGCATTCGTAGAATGTTTTCTTTCTTTTTTGATTCCTTAAGGGCGTGTTTTGGTCAGTTGATATAGTAGGTTGTTCAGACTTGTTGTTTTCGAGTGGTAGTCGTGAAATCTTAGACACTGGCCGTTTCAATGTGTTTGTTTTTGTCTTCAGCGTCACGACGCGGACTCGACCATCTGCTCCCGGGTGAGTTTCTGTCACCCTCCCCAACAGCCAGGAACCAGGGGGCAAGTGATCTTCCTTCACAAGGACGACGTCGTCTATTTCAATGTTCCTTGTCTGATAATGCCATTTGCCCCGTGCTTGCAATGATTGTAAGTACTCGGCAGACCACCGCTTCCAGAAATCACGATGCATCTTGGTAGTTAAGTTCCACCTTGTTGTCAGGCCGATGTTGTCCACTCCTGTAGCCAGTGGAGATGCTAGTAGTGGGCCTCCAATGAGGAAATGCCCCGGCGTAAGACAATCTATATCATCCACGTTTTCTGTAATGGCGATCAACGGTCTGGAGTTAAGACATTCTTCGATCTGCGTCAGGACAGTTGTAAACTCCTCGTACGTCAGTTTCTGTTCACCAAGGACTCTGTTCAGGTGATGCTTCATACTTTTTACGGCGGCTTCCAACAATCCACCGGCAGATGGCCATGCTGACGCATTGAAGTTCCACTTGATTCCTACGGTTGTCATATAGTTAATCACTTCACTATTAATGTAGTCTTTTGTGTTCTTTCAGCAATGTCCTGGCCGCACCCACGAAGTTCATCCCGTTGTCACTATACATCTCACTGGGTACTACTCTCCTAGCACAGTCGTTTTAGGGCCGCAAGGAAAGTAGTGCTGCTCAAATCAGAAACCAATTCTAAATGGATCGCCTTGGTGCATAGACAAATAAATATGGCAATATATCCAGACGTAGTTTTGATGCCTCTGCCTTTGTTTTCCTTCACTTCCACTCGACCGGTGAAGTCTACTCCTGTGTGAGTAAAAGGACGGGTAGGTGTTACGCGTGCTTTCGGTAAATCAGCCATCAGTTAACTACTCCTGTTTTGTTTGTAGCGGTGGCACTTGACACATCTTGTTAACTGTTTTTAACTGCTCTCATACCTCCAATAATCCAATATTTGTTGCGCAGATGTGCTAATGTTAATCTTGCACCCCCGTGCAATGTCTGTAGGTGTGCTTGATATATTATTAACTCAGTTAATCGGTGACTGGTCGGTAATATAATGGGATGCTTCTGCGGTTCGGTCAAACGTGAATACGTTAATCTGCCTCTGACTCGTATAATTCCATGCTCGTCTAAAAACGGCTTCACACATAAAATATTGCTTGTTGATCGTACGGTCTTATTGTTTCGCAAGCGAGCGTAGTCCTCAGCGAAACATATGTTTTGTATGGTTTTGATTATCGCATTGTGTGCATTTTCTAATTCCGCAAATGACAAGTTCAATGTTCGAACTTTATTCACCTTATTACGAGTATTATTGATGAAACGTAAAACCCAACATAATACTCGTATTACATGTCTCACAGAGCTATAATTCTCTAGAAGTTCCTCCGTCAGTAATGCGTGGCTCTGAGTGGCACAGGCTTGTTTATGTTTTTTCACCTCTTCTTGAGTAGTGAAATATTCGTAATGGATTGTGGTCTTGTTCTTCAACCATGTGGGTCCAGTTCATCATAGGGAATGTGTGAGAAGTTGCGATGGAGATAATCCTTGACTTGCGCAATCTGCGGGATTTTCCTCTGATTTGACGTATCTCCAGCTTTCTTTTGGAATTATTTCTGTTATTAAGTTAACTCGATTGGCAACAAATGTTTTCCAGCGACTCGCGTTGCCGTGTATCCAGCCTAATACTACCATCGAGTCGGTCCACGTGTGTATCGGGACTGTGTGTACGTTTATACACTCTGTGACTTTTTTCATCAACCTTGTTAATAATAGGGCTGCGCAGACTTCTAAGCGTGGTAGCGAAATGTGTTTTTTCAAGGGCACGAGCTTTGTTTTCCCAGCTATTAGCTTGATAACATGTTGATTATTCGCATCTATGGACTTGCAGTAAATTACATATCCGTACGCCTTTTCCGATGCGTCACTGAACCCGTGTAGTTCAATAGCTTTCTGTGTGTTGCCCAACCATCGCTGTATTGTTACGTTTTGAATACTGGGTAAATCTTTGCGGAACAGTTTCCATTCGTCTTTGATGTTTTCCAGTAAAGGATCATCCCAATTAACGCCAGAATTCCACAATTATTAAAATATAATTTTGACCTTAATAGTTACAGGGGAGATCCAGCCCAATGGATCGTACAGTCTTGACAAGTCGGACAATAACAATCGCTTTGTTGTGACGTCACTCTTGTTGTAAGTATCAACGACTCGATTGAATGTAAAGTTGTCAGTGCATGGGTTCCATTGAATACCAAGCGTCTTGTTTATTTCAGCTTGTTTGAAGTTCAACATGTTTTGGCTAACCAAATCTTGGGGCAGATTTTCTAATAGTGCTGAGTTGTTGTTGTAGCCCATTTGCGCAGATTGAAGCCGGTTCCTTTTAACATCTTGATAAGTTCGTCTTGAGCTTTCCGTGCTTCTAGAAGATGGTTACTTCCTCCTAAAATATCGTCTACGTAGAGCTGATGGTCTAGGATATCAGCGGCGAGCGGATACTTCGGGCCATCATCCTCGATCAATTGTTTGATTGTTCGCATCGCTAAAAACGGCGCGGTCTTGGTACCATATGTGACTGTACAAAGTTGATACTCTGTAAATTTGTTGTCACTATTGTTTCGCCATACTATTTTTTGTTAACTTTGATCCTCTTCGTGAATGCGAATTTGTCTATAGAACTTTTCAATATCAGCTGTATAAACATATTGATACGTTCTCCATCGCAAGATTAGATCTTGTAGGTCCTTTTGCAAATTGGGGCCACGTTCCATTAGCTCGTTGAGACTGAAACCTGACCTTGTCTTAGCTGAAGAATTGAACACTACGCGTAGTTTGGTTGTAGTGGGATCAAGCTTTAAGACCCCATGATGAGGTAAAAAATAGCTCGGTTCTGTTGGCAAACTACACACCTTCATATGCTGTAGTTTCAGATATTCATGTATAAAATCTTTGTAGCTTCAGCCAATGATTCATTGTTTGTTAGACGCTTTTCTAACTGCCAGTATTGTGCCACGGCTGACTTAGATGCACCTAGCTTTTGTTCAAATTGTTTCTTCATTGGAATCCGTACTTCATATCTACCATCTGATAGTCTTTTCGTAGTAGTTTGGTACAAGTTCTCGCAATATTCTTCTTGAGCCGACATAGTGTTCATATCTTGGCTCTCAGTGATCTCTTCAGATTCCCAAAATAGTGCTATTTCATCCAAGTTGTTCAGTACAGCGTGACAGTTGTACGATGCCACATTTTCCCCCAGCAGCACCCATCCGATCTTTGTTTGTTGAGCTATAGGTGCGAGCGGTGGACCTCGTATAACGCCTTCCAATATTATTTGAGCGTATACGCTCGCGTCCAAAAGGATGTCGACGGGACGCGAAACATTGAAATCTGGATCGGCTAAGCTAATGTTACGTAGGTGCGGCCAGCTTGGTTGCTCGAACGAGTAGTTTGGTAAGTTGTTAAGAACCTTTTTCAAAACCAATGCTTCAGTAATAAAATCATAGCCTCCATAGAGTGATTCGCAGGCGAGACGGACGGTTCCGTTACTTTGAGTGGTTGAGATCCCGACGCCTAATACAATTGCGTTCTGTTTACGCCGTGGTAGTCCCAGGCGCTGTGCAGCTGACTCAGTTATCAAACTGATTTGGGATCCCTGATCGAGTAAGCATCTCATCAGCACATATGTACCATCAACTGTCATAATCTTGAGTTGTACCGTGGCCAGCAAAACCTCTGTGCGGCTCTCTGATGCGTGGTTGGCTTTCAGTTGCAAGGAGTCTGACGTTGATGGTTGTTTGTAGGACGCCGCATTATTGGTCATCGACCTTTCGCCTATAAAATGATTTGTATCGAATGCGTCGTGTTATATCGTATGATGCCGATTACCGCATATTTTGCACGTTTTAGTAGAGGTACATTCAGCATTATTATGAATATACATGCAGTTTTGACAGATACGCAATTGTTCGATTGTTTTTAATTTCATTGCTGACGCCATGTTGCGAAACACCTTGCATTGTACTAGAATGTGATGTATTTTGCAAATCGGGCAGTTTCTCTCTGTTTGAGTAAGATGTGTTCTCGGCATTGATCTAAACTTTCCATTGCTGTTAATAGATTTTAATGCGAACTCCTTTGTTGGCGCATTATTTTGTTTGGGTAACATGTTCTTAGTTTTCTTGACAGGTTCTAGAGCTGTAAATTTGGCCTCCAGGAACCCTATTAGTTCATCAAATGACGGCAATTCTCGCGGAGCTTTTCTCATCTCCATGTAGGCCGTATATGTTTCGGTGTCCAGTTTTCCTGTCAGAACGTGAACCAAGATTGGATCCCACGTAGACGTATCGACATCCAAGTTGTGAATGGCATGGATCGTTTCCAAACTAGTGTCATGTAAACGTTTTAACTCAAACGCTGTTTGTTGTTGCACAGACGGTTGATTCATAAATATTTTAATCTGTTTGGTAAAGAGCAACTGAATGTTATTGTATCTGTGAGTAAGTATATCCCAGCATGTATCGTAGTTTTCGTCAGATACGTTTAAGTGTTGAACAATATGCTCGGCTTCTCCTCGGATTTTCCTTTTAAATGTTGCATTTTCTGACCTTTTGTTAACAGCGGGTTATTGTGAATCGCTTCCGAGAATAAGTCCATAAATGTTAGCCACTGTGCGTAACTGCCAGAAAACGTTGGAATTTCGATTTTAGGCACCGATTGAAACCGATGTTTTGTACTATTTAAAGCACTATTCAATTTTCGTTTCGTGGCCTCAAACACGAATTCATGCTTTGTATATTCCTGTTCGTAATTCACGTCAGCGCCGACTAACAGGTTTTCAATCTGCCAGTGCAAGTCGTCAATTGTCTTCCAGCGAGCCTGCAACATGTTGATCTTATCTTCTATCTCCCACTGCTCCTGAATACCGCAGATGTTAATATTTTTCACGGTTCGCATGAAGGCTCTAAAGTTTGTACTTTGTTGCGTCATAAGCTCATCCGTCTTAGATGGTACACCCTTTTCTCCGCTATTTGCAACTTGACAGTTTGTCAGCAACTCGAGAATGACCTTGTACTCCTCCTTGACCTTCTCATACGCCTTGCTGGTAAAGTAGTCATCGGTCTTGCTCCCCGAAGACGTGGCGAGTAAGGTGTCGTTGAGCTCAAATTCAGCCCACAATTCTTTAACCACATTCAGTAGTTTCTTGATGTAATCAGCATTTTTTCGACTGGCTGAATCCTTTTTGATGTTTACTAAAACCTTTCTGAGACTTTCAGAAATGATTTGTTGTTGTTGTAGTAAGTTTTCCATTGTGAATCCTGTAAGATATCACAGAGTCTATATATTATATACTATATATTGCTTGTTCTTTGTTTTTGTGTGATCGCAGCTTTACCTGGGTATGTGCGTCTCGTCTCAATTGTTCTGGTGAGACCCGCTTGTGGGAGGCCAGACAACCGATTCGCTACCACAGTTCAATACTACGACACTTCACAAATAATATCTCGAAGGACCAAAATGTTGGGGCTGTAGTCGTCCCAACATGGAATATTGTTGTGTTATGTAGTAAAAGATAGATTATGTTAATGTAATGAGTGTTTATTATTCACTAAAAAATATTACATATTGAACTCAATATATAACGCACGCAGGCGCCAAATTAGCCTACGCAGCATACATTATTATGTACGAGTTCGTACAAATGTTTTAGGTTAGTATTGTTAGCGGTTTACTATATTGGGAAAGATAAAGTTTGCAGCTCTCAGTGTCACACATTTGCGAAACATATATATAACTATTATCTAAATCATTTATTAATTGATCAGCCATAAATATCTTTTAAATTAAGGAAAATCAAACAATAATAAAAAAGGGTCTAAAAGAATGTACCTTGTTATAAAATACGTAGGTACATAGAGTTATACCCGTTTACCGAAGGGGTAGGCCAAATGGTAAACACTAGATACGAATTTACACTTTTATTATCATCAATATATATTATGTGTATTGCTTTATTAATTAATTCTTATTACATTCTTCATGCAAACTCGTCGATTTATTGTTTAAAATAAAATATAACGGTTAAATGTACGTAAAATAGGATCTTATTATTATTTAATTAAACTTTAGTGCATGGCATGAAATTCGTTTATTAACACGTTTGGTTTGATTTGATCAATATTCAGTATTCTAAACTATTCAATATTCCTTGTCTTGCTGTAAGCGGATATTTTAAACGTTAGGCTTAATAATTCATTTAGTACTTTCAATTAATTTTGAAAAAATAGTTTACGATATAAATTAGCTTGCGTAAATAATAAAATATTTGATGAAACTAAACGTGATTTAATTCTGAATCTTGACGTTTCTGATTTGACAAATGCCACTTTTGCCACATCTGACAGAAAATTCTAGTTCTAATCTTTACTAAACGCATTCCTCTTACAGAAAATGTTAATTTTAGGATCACGTCTGTGTTTCTAGCATTTTTACATACTTTCTCTTTTCCACAACAGTCACTACATATAAAGCTATCCTTTACCTGACCTGTCATACTCTGTCATCGGAGTTACTGGAACGGTTTGCTATGTGATGATTTTTATGTGGTGATTCATTCACAGTTCACACAAACAATAAATAATTTGTGTTAGTCATTCGCAATATCGTAATCTCGTTAGTCGTTAATATTGTACTGTGAAATTAATATAACTCAAGATGTTTTCTACAAATCCCAACTATACTAAGCTTAAAACTCATCTGAGATTGGCTATAAACCGTCTCAAATTACTAGAAAAGAAGAAAACGGAACTGGCGCAGAAAGCAAGGAAGGAAATTGCCGAATATATAGCCGCTGGTAAAAGTGAGAGAGCTAAGATACGAGTAGAACATATAATCAGGTGAGTAAAACATAAATAATTTTACTTACTACCTATTTAATTAATTACTGGGAACTGGCCTAGCCTTGAAACAACATTTGATACCTTCTTTACGACATGTATCTATAAAATTACGTCATGTAATTGTATAGGATTTATTGTGGTGATCTGATTTTAATGAGGGGCTTGTACTTCTTCTAATTGACTGAATAAATATGGAATGCGTCAAGAGTCGCGGGTTGTACGCCGCCGGGTAATTTAGTATCCACAAAATAGTGTTCCTTGTCTAGCTATTCTTTGTAACCCTTGCTTAATATTTGTGAAGTTCTCTGCAATACATAGACCATTACCAGTACATGTGTACAAATTCTCATATATCTGTTTTCCTCAACATGAATTCAAATGTTATTGCTGTATAATCATAATATTAATGTAATTATATCACAATAAAATATATTACCATAACACAATAAAATACGTAAATTTAAAATGAAATTCATTTTCTTGAGAGGTCTGACTATAAAAATCATTTGCACAACTGTTGTAACTGTCTGTTTTTTTTAAGCAATAATTAATTGGGTACTTTATATTACAGGGAAGACTACATGGTAGAAGCTATGGAAATAGTGGAGATGTACTGTGATCTAGTGCTAGCCAGGTTTGGGTTAGTTACACAGATGAAGGAATTGGATGAAGGTCTAGCTGAAGCAATATCCACTCTCATATGGGTGGCACCCAGGATGCATACAGATGTACAAGTGAGTTATAATATTATCATATTTTAAATAAGACCCTATAAATACATGGCCTTTCTAATAAGTACCTAATAATACAAAGCTGACCTTTTGATTTAAAATTTGATTTGCAGGTATAACATAGACAATTTATTTTATTAGAGAAATCAATATTTACTGTTTTACTTTTAGAGTGTATTAGGTTAATCAGTTATTATTTAATTGTATGCTGCATCTGAAGAATGGTGCTGCGTATTTCTTAAATATATAGGTATTATATTGCAGTTGCAGAAAACTTAGAACGGGGATTGCCTCATTTTCTTTACTTATCTATAAAGTAGAAATATTTACATGACTAATCACTTATCTATAGACCTAATCTAATAAAAGTAATAAATATGTGCACATGCATTCTAATTTGTTGAGTGGAAGCGGCACACTCCCTGGCCCCCAAACAAAATATATTTTCAATTGTGCCTGGCATTCCTTTGGTTACTTTCATAAGAATAAGTGGAAAGAAATATTGAGGGATTATAGGGATATTATTTAATAGTAAAAGAAAATGCCTTTGTCTACTCTAGATATCATTCTTGTGTTATAGAACTTTACACATGAAAACTATATATCCAATAACATACAGTCTTACACTATTATCTAATACTATAAATGATAACTGCTGGGATGAGGAATTAAACATTTAATTAAATAAATGTTATCATTATTATGTACAGTTTTTTGAAGTATATCCTTTTTTAATACTAACCTTTTTTAATAATGTCTTTCATTTAATCATCACAGAAAAATTACTTGCTTGATTTTATGGGACTATTAATGTTTATATGCTAGTAGTTTCTACTAAGGAAGTATGTTGTGTTTCATTTTCAAAGCTTGATGTTCTAGGTTAAAACAAGAAAATTAACTAAACGATAAAGTTGGTAAATCTTTGGCTTTATCAAAATTCAATTCTTTGGCTCCAAACATAAAAATTATTGAAAAGTTTCTTTTCGCCTTCTCGGGTCTCCCGTATTGGAGGAGGCATTCGAGTCGTTCATAGATGAGAAGATCCAAAATTTTTGTGAAATTACCCGATTGGCCGACTACTCAAAATTAATACTCATTTGGCTTATACAATCATTCGTTATTGCCTCTTCGTTTCTAAATTCACACATGCCCTCCGATCCTGTCAATTTTAATACATTTAATACTTTTGGATAAAATTGACAATACTATTCGGCATACACTTAGCAAAATTTGAAATTTGGCTATGAACAACCGAGTGTGGCTCCAGGCAACTCTACCAGTTCGCTAGGGTGGCCTCGGCGTTCGCAAAATTAGTGATGTCAGTTTACCGGCGTTCCTGTCTTCGATCCACTGCACTGAAGAATTGACCAGGAAAATTTTAGCTCCCACACTGGTTAATTCTGAAGTGTCGTGCAAGTCCGACGCAGTGAACGCTTGGAAAATGATCTGTCCAACCTCTGATTTGCCATCCGATCTATTCTCTCAGAGTCGGTGGGACGGGCCGCTCTGCAACATGGTGAGAGAACATCTCATGAACACATCTTCTAATGTTGCTGAGCGAGCCCGTTTATTGGCTGTGGGGGAATGGGAATCGGGTCTTTGGCTCCAAGCACTCCCATCGTCCAACATAGGCACTATGTTGGACGACACAACGTTCCGCATCGCTTCTTGCCTCCGTTTAGGTGCTCCATGTGTTTCTCCGCATCGATGTCACTGTGGTGAAGCCGTCGATGGCCTTGGTCACCATGGCCTATCATGTAGCAGGAGTGCCGGTGGTTTTTCGCGGCACGCCAACCTTAATGACATTATCCGTCGTGCTCTTGTCACTGCCGGCGTGCCAGCTCATCTTGAACCTAATGGTTTGGCACGTGACGATGGAAAGAGACCGGACGGTATGTCATTGATGCCTTGGAAGATGGGTAGGCCCTTGGTGTGGGACGCAACGTGTGTAGACACCCTTGCGCCATCACATCTTCCCAGTACGGCGGGTTGTGCTGGTGCTGCTGCTGCTGCTGCATCCGCGGAGATTCTCAAACGGCGCAAATACAAAAACCTGGCAGGGGATTATGTTTTTGAGCCGTTTGGGGTCGAAACGCTAGGGTCATGGGGTCCCAGTGCTCGTGCTCTTTATAGAGAGATAGTGAAAAGGTTAATCGACGCTTCCCGTGACCAGAAGGCTGGCCTTTATTTCGCGGAAAGGATAAGCATTGCCATTCAACGTGGCAATGCTGCCAGTCTTCTGGGCACACTACCAGTCGACTGTGATGCGGAGGAATTCTATGACGCCTATTAGAGGGTTTTAGTTTTCTTTTTTATTTCTCTGTTTTATAATATTTTAGGTATAAGTTAGTTTTAAAGAATTGTTTATATTATGTATATAATTAATAATTTGTATTGTTTAAAAACTATATAACACAAATTAAATTACTTGCTTCTTTTATCATACAAAACTCTGATCAAAATTGATTGGTTATTATTATTACTATATATCATCCAAGCAATACTAATAGTCTCATTTAGAATATTATAATAATATTTGTATATGTGCATGACACAAAAGTTGAGTAATTTACAAATAGATATGGAACTTCTTGTTTGAACTAATAAATTAACATTGCACGGGCCAGGCATTAGACTCAGGGTATTACTCAGCGTACATGAGCATACATTCACTGTTTTGTCACTCTACGGGCCAAAGCTTATAAGCTTTGGCCCGTAGAGTGACAAAACAGTAATATTTACTACTAGCTGTGCCCATTCTTCCATGTAAACATAAATAACCTTTGTATCCTAACACACCTTGTTATTGACATAAATTTTTCATAGTCAATTGATTTATCACAATTACATCCAACATTTTATTACCCATTGTTAAGTTTAGCCTACATAAAAGCATAAGTAAACGGGCCAAAACTCTATTTATGCTATTATCATATGTATAGATAATGTATTATACAAGCTATGGTACATTATCTATACATACCCTACCGGCCAAAAGTTTGAGACCACAAGTTAAAATATTGTTTCACAATAAAATTTGTTAAAAATACATATGATAAACAATTAATTTGAACACCTGCATATACAATGGATATTTAACTATTTTTCGAAGTCATTATTTCTATTTATTTTTATGTAATCATCGTACAAAGGTCTTTTGTCTAGAAACATCAATGGGCGCCGCGTGCGGACCGCGCGCTAAAGTCATTGTAATATTATTGTTACCTGACTATTATTCATTATTTGGGCTTTGTTTTGTGTTAACAGAATTTTAGGAAATTTTAACTTCCTAAAACACTGTGAACACCTGAGTTTCCATGGAGTAAATATTTCTTAATCTTGGTTAGTCCGAGCTCGTCGTTCTTACAGTGAAGACATCTCATTATGGGAAAAGTACGCCAAATTAGCGGTGAAACTCGTGCTGTCATCATTGCTTTACACAACGAAAGCAAATCTGAACGTGCGATTGCTACTCAGCTCAAGTTGTCGAAGACTTGTGTTCATAACACAATAACCCGATACAAGGAGACTGGCAATAATCAAGATCGTTCGCGGTCGGGAAGGCCGAGAGCTACCACTTCTAGCGAGGATAAGTTCATCGTGGTAACAAGCAAGCGGAATAGACGCCTGACAGCACCAGAAATCCGCGCTGAAGTGAACAAATCCCGGTCTACACCTGTGTCATTGACCACAGTGAAAAGAAGACTAAGAGACGCTAAGTTATTTGGTCGCGTAGCAGTGCGAAAACCTCTCTTAAGGCCACAAAACAAAAAGAAGAGAATGCAGTGGGCCCTTACCCATCGAGACTGGAGTGAAGAAGACTTCAAAAGAGTTCTTTGGACAGATGAGTCCAAATTTGAAGTGTTTGGGAGCAAAAGACGTGTTTTTGTTCGGCGGAGTGCCGAGGAAAAGATGATGCCAGACTGTGTCCTGCCCACAGTGAAGCATGGCGGTGGTTCCGTTATGGTTTGGGGTTGTTTCTCGAGCCGTGGAACTGGAGATTTGGTACGAGTCGAAGGAATTATGAAAAAGGAGCAGTACAAAGCAATATTGGAGTGTAATGCTGTACCATCGGGACTTCGGCTAGTTGGAGATGGCTTTATTTTCCAACAAGACAACGACCCTAAACACAGCTCCAAATTATGCCGGGGTTATTTAGATACAAAAGAAGCAGAAGGGGTGTTAAAAAACATGGTGTGGCCCGCTCAGAGCCCCGACCTTAACCCTATAGAACTTTTGTGGGAAGAGCTGGACAGAAACGTGCGCAGTTGTTGTCCCAGCTCACAAGAAGATTTGTGGAGAGCATTGCAAGAAAGCTGGAACAATATTTCACAAGAAACAATCGACAAATTGATTGCCGGCATGCCAAGACTTGTCAACAAAGTGATTCAATGCAAGGGAGGGTTATTTGATGAAAAAGCTGTTTAGCTTGTCAACATATATTTTAAGTTAAATTGTCGAAATATTTAATATTTTTTATTTATATTTAATTGCATTTGCCATACTTAATAAATATCACAATAAATCCTTTCATGTTTAGCTTTTTATTTTGAGTTTTACATCCATTTGCAACTTTGATGTAGGTGGTCTCAAACTTTTGACCGGCAGTGTATATTATATTTAATTTTTGAAAAGTGACAGCTCTTGTTTACATACTGATTAAAATTTACAAGTAATCTGTGGAAAATGTAGTGGGTAGTATATTTGTTAAGTACTCAATGTATACTCCTAATAAGTTACTGTTTGCTTGTCCCATGTTCAATAAACAAATAAATAAATGTTTAAAACAGTGGAATGATTTTTAAATACTTACAGGAACTGAAAGTGATATCAGACTTATTCACAGCAAAATATGGAAAGATTTATGCTGATGCATGCAGAAATGAAAATGTAAACTCTCTAAGTGAAAAGTTGAAACACAAGATGTCTGTTCAGAGTCCACCTAAGATCTTAGTTGAGAGGTACTTGATAGAGATAGCGAAGAACTACAATGTGGAGTATACACCTGATGAACAGGTTATGAGAGAGGAGGAAGGTAAGTGTTACTATTAAGAGATATAGGATCTCTAGACTGTACGAAACATAATGTTTGATACCGAATTCAGGCACAATTTATTGTTTTCCTTAGAAAAATTTTAGTAGCAGCACTGTCTGCAAATATTCCTCTATGCGGCTATAGGCCCGCGTTTTTTTACATTGAGTCATCTACTCTAGTATATAGGCATTTGAATTTTCAATAAAGCCTTTTCTGTCTAAGTAAATTATTGATCCTTTAATTGCGCAGGCTTTGCAGAGTATAAGTTGTATTCCATTTGCAGGTAGAGATGCGATGTTGATTGATATCAACGGGCCACCTCAGCCACCAGGTTTCATTGGTTATCCACAGGGACCCATGCCAGGCATGATGCCGCCAATGCCTCCTCAAGGTCCCACCGTTACTCCGTTTAGCTATCCCACTGTAAGTAGTTTTATGATATTTGTACTTAACTAATACCTATTCAACATGTATTACTATTATTAGTACATACTATCAAGAAAATCATGTCTGTTTCTCGAAGAGCGAGGCAAGGATTACCGTTCAAATCATACTATTTCGAAACAAGTTTATTTATTTTAGTCACAAAGTAACACCGATAAATGTCTGATGCACTAACACAAATGAGACCAAGCAGAACTGGCAAGAAACACACACCACTTTTTTATATTGCTATCTTTATCTACAAATAATATCGGAACTGCAGCCATAATATCCATTATGTATAACTGATATTGTCAAGCATTAAATAAAATTTTATTTTACAATGATGTGGCCCACCCTATATTACCTAAGTTCAAAGTCAAAGTTAAAAATCATTTATTCGGTTAGGTCACAAAGTAACACTTATGAACGTCAAAATATATGGGTTAGTGAGTTTACTAAGTTACAACTTAAGGTTACATAAGGTTAAGGTTAGTTGCTAGGTTCAGGCAAAGGGTTCTAAAATCTGCAAGAAACTCACGGCCACTCTTTTAAATCGCCAATTAAATATAATTTCAGTATTTTACAACTCAGATTAACAAGGTGTTGCAGCCATTATGCCATATACTACAGACTATATAAAAACTAAAGATAAAAACAATAATAACTTAATAATATTTTAGAGTATTATAGAGATTAATACTCTATAATATTATTAAATGAATATTAAAATATTATAGATTAAATAATTTTTTTTTTTTTTTTTTTTACGTGGGGGAATGCTGTGACGCATATCCCTCCGCGGGGGCGGGCGGAGGGATTATGTCGGACTCGCCGGGGTAAAAGAAAGATTTTGAAAAGATAATGTACCTCCCGGGATACCGACTAAACCTACCACGGTGTTCCTCGACAAAACCACTATCGACGGGGCCGCGCGAATCACTTGCGCATACGGTCGCGACCCCGCCGAGGTTTCGGCCCGCCGTATGAAACGGCAGGCCCCTACGCAATAAGACCTACCCAAGATAGGTTCTACAAAATAAAAGCCCTACTGTCTCCCCCTAAAGGGGGGGAGACGGACACGACACAGAGGCGCGCGTGGGAACACGCACGCCGCCTCTCGGACCTGGTGCTGAACGGATGGCGGGCAGGCCCACAAAGCCCGCCACCCCCAGGTCAAACCTCAGGGTGGCTGGAGGTCGTCTCGCGCCCTCCGGCGCCCGGCTCTGCGGTTGGGGAGAGGGTTTATACGCTCCCTCTCCCGCCCCGCCGCCTCCTTGATGGAAATCACTTCCTCGCAGAAGGAGGCGACGGCGTTCCACGACCTCTCACTCCGGACCATAGACTGAACTACGGCCGGGAGCGAGAGTGCAACCGATCCGACTGCCGCGATCAAATCACGGCGCTGCGATGCCCAGGCGGGGCAAACCGCCAAAGTGTGCAGCGCCGTGTCCTCTACAACGCCGCGGCAGTCGCCGCAGTGGTGACAACCGGGCGTCTCTTGCCGGCGTATACGACACAGGAACCGGCCAAAACAACCGTGGCCAGTCAGTACCTGTGTCAGCCGGAAGGTGAGGGCGCCATGCCGCCTCTCCAGCCACTCCTCAAACACGGGACTTACCGCCACGATCGTGGCGTGCCCGGCACTGGGGTGCACAAGTCGTTCCTTCCAATTGGCCACTAGGACCTGGCGGAGCTCGGACCTCGCCGCCTTGATTGCGGCAAGACCCGGTCCTTCGCCCCGAGCTAGCGCCTCCTGGCGCCAACGATAGAGCGACGCCAGGAGCGCCGCTTCCAGGTCCCATGGCATCGATCCGGCGAGGAGGCTCGCAGCCTCGAACGAGATCGTGCGGTATCCCCTAATCAACCTGACGGCCATGGCGCGCTGTGGTGCACGTAGCGCCGAAATGTTTCGGGCCGCCAGGTTGTCTGCCCAAACTGGGGCCCCATATAGGGCCATGGACCGCACGACCCCCTCGTAGAGCCTCCGGCAGGAGGTGTTTGGCCCCCCGAGGTTGGGCAGCAGGCGCGCGAGCGCACCTGCAGCGCCCCGAAGAATGGGGGCCAAACGACGAAAGTGGGCTGTAAAGTCCCATCGGCTGTCGAGCAAGAGGCCTAAATACCTTAGGGTTGACTCGACGCCGATGCGGACCCCTCCTACCATGATATGGGCCCCTGGAGGTGGCCGCTTCCGAGGGCCGTGAAAACATACAGCCTCGGATTTAGACAGGGCCACCTCGAGGCCCAACCGCCGGATACGACCAACGACTTGTGCGACCCCAGCGGTCGCCAGTATGGCCGCCGCCCGGTGCGACTTACCCCTCGCCGTGACAAGCGTGTCGTCGGCGTAACAAATGACGCCGACGCCACGGAGGAGCGCACCTCGCAGCACCCAGTCGTAACCGATGTTCCACAGGAGCGGACCCAGAACCGATCCCTGTGGAACACCGCACGACATCACTCGCCGACTCCAACCGTCGTGACCCGGGTAGACGACTACCCTCTCCGACAAATATGCCCCGACTATGCGGCGGAGGTAGGTTGGCACTCGATGGAAAAGAGATTAAATAATTTGGGCTAAGGTATATGTTTTAATATAAATCTAAAATAGGCAGTAAGATGGCATGATGGCGCATACACTTACACTTTGTGACAATGCAAAGGCAGTCCGTGACTAAATGCGGTTGTGCATTTATATTCTTCAATAATAATCAAATTAAGAAACAAGTTACTTGTTAATATCACAAATAATCACGAGGTACCTCTACATTACTAAATTGGCTTAAAAGTAATACAGATCTTTAAATCCTGTATGCAACAAGCAACTAGTTCCATGAGTTTTTGTCATTTAAGTAGTCGTTGACTGAATAATAACCCTTCCGAATAAGTTGTATTTTAACGGCGCTTATTTTAAATTTAAGTAATGGTAAATTTATTATATGAATAGGTAGTTTATTAAAAAAACGTATACCGAGTCCCGCAAATGTATTGTGAACTTTATGTAAACGATGATATGGGCCTACTAACTTATGCTTATTTCTAGTGTTTACGTTATGGATATCACTATTCTTATTATATAAGTGAATATTATGTTTAATAAACATAATGTTAGCAAATATATATTGCGACGCAACAGTCAGTATGCCTATTTCTTTAAATCGATCTTTCAGGGAAACTCGTGGT
This sequence comes from Catocala nupta, assembly GCA_963675205.1. Lineage (NCBI taxonomy): Eukaryota > Metazoa > Arthropoda > Insecta > Lepidoptera > Erebidae > Catocala > Catocala nupta. The sequence continues at coordinate 6,430,212 of OY776085.1, read as the reverse complement.
CCTAAATTATAAATGCTTCGTACTGCACGCTTTTGAAGAATAAAAATTGTCTCGATATCAGCTGCCTTGCCCCACAATAATATACCATAGGACATGACACTGAAAGTAACTGAAGTATACTAGTCTCGCGGTTGTTGTAACCAGAGCCTATAGACTTTTGCTTTGCTATACCAGGTGTGTCAAAGACACACTTGGCGACACTGCTGCCTGTGCAAGGAACAAACATTATGCTCCTCTGCTGACAGCATAGCATTTTTATTAGCAAAATTCAATTGAATTCTTGTTAATAGCCCTTGAAGAAAAATATTGTTGGTAAGGAATTGTATATCTTGTTTAACCATTTACTAACTTCTATTTTTCAGCAACCTTCTGGTGGTAAAGTAGGTGGTTTCATAGCAACCCCTCCGCCAACATTTGGCGGGCCAAGTCAAGGGCCCATGGGTTCGCCTATGGGTTATAATATACCACCCGGTGTGGATTCAAAGACTCTTAGCAACAGCTTCTTACAGGTGACTCTAATAGTAATAACTGCTTTATTTATAGGCTTCACAAATAAAATACTAACTGTAATCTAACCTGTTGACAACTCTAATCCAACTTTATGTTGATACCAGTTAAATAGACACCTACTGAAAACAGTAATCTGACTTCAAACTGATAAAATAATTGAGCACTACAAGTTTGGTTGCAGAAGATTGCAGACAAAATTGTAACGAAACTTAAAATCAATCTTATTATTAAGTTTTTTTTTGTTTTTGTCCCCTGGCAACAGTACTTTTTCTGGATGAATGGCAGCCTATGCCCTTTTCTGTATCCTTGACAATGTGTATGCAAAATTTCATGATGAACACATTCACATTCGCATTTATAATATTAGTTAAGATTTCTAATTTCTCCATTTAACTAAGAGTGACTTATGACCGAATTCCATGCTAGCAGTTGTGTTTCGACTTCCTACTGACGTTCGAACTGGTTGCCTTTATTGTTGTTAGTTTTTATTTAGTACACTACACTTTTTGTTTATTTATGTTATATATATATATATATTTGTTTACGATATAAATAACAGTTTTTCTGCATGGTCTTGTGATGTGCTTGACATTATTGTTTTCCTTTTCACAGGATGAAATGAGCAATCTACCACCTGCTTATGACAGCATCCACCATGATTTGGTACTTATTATGTTTTTTTATTTATTTCACTAAATCCCTCTGGAGTGGGTTAGTTCATGAAAATCACTTACATAACACATATTTTATCCAATTGACACTATCAAAACGTGTTTTTTTTTACATTTGTTCGAAATGATTCTTATTTAATCTATTGAGTTTGTCTTTTATAATAATCAACACAGAGAACACAGGCGTATATTGAATGCTTAATAACATAATGACAATAATTTTATTAATCTAAATAACTTAATAATGTGATACATTGAGATTATTTGTATTTTGTTCGCATATGAATAATAATAATAATAATAATAATTTATTTTCATAAAGCAATTGTAGTACATTGTAGGTTAACATAATTAAATAGAAACAGATTTACAAATAGTGCGTACAATCAGTGGTTAAAGCGCTGTCCTCCTAGCTAGGTTATGGAATAACCTGTATTAAGGAGTAACAGTCCCGAACCCCATTTGGCGGTAGGCATTTTATTTTAGGTTTTATGTTTTCTTTGAATAGATATAAGTATTATATGCTTTTGCTTTATAGATTTTATACATATATAATTAATTCTAGTTATTTTATTTTATTTCCAGTTTTATTTACATAGTTTTAACACGATTAGGTGTATATGATATGTGTGTGTGTGTGTGTGCGTGCGCGTGTGCGTGCGTGTGTATGTGTGTGGTGTGTGTGTGTGTGTGTATATGTGTGAGTTTTAAGTATTAGAATAGAATAGAAAGATTTTATTTCAGACCGGAGTCCATAGGGTTAGTAACAATTTGACTTAAGTTCTAGTGTTAGTAGGGTACAGACACAGATGAAAATGAACAATTACAATTCAGCATGGAGCTGCATCCACCTCCGCACCATCGGGGAATCCCACCGATCTGCGAATACACTGAGAATACTGTTGGTGCTGCCGCGAACACGAGTCATCAGGGATGCACATCTATTTCTAATAATGGCGGCAAAACCATCAATATTATTATCTGCAAACATCCCTGACGCACTACTGCGCCACGGCAGCCGCAGCAGCACTCTCAGTGCATTATTGTATTGAACGCGTAGGTCGCTGTATGTCCGCTGAGTAAAGTTGACCCACAGGCTGCACGTGTAGAAGGACTGACAGTAAGCTTTGAAAAGCGTTACTTTTACTGGCTTCGTACAACGTGCAAACCTGCGAGCCAGCATGTTACAACGGACAGCCAGCGACCTACGTTCCCTTTCAATGTCACAATTATCTTTAAGATCTTCAGTGACCCAGTGGCCCAGATACTTAAACTTGTCCACCCTTCGCAGTGGTTCTCCACAAAGAGCGACAGTTGGAATACACGAATATGTCACACTGCCTGCTTTAAAAACCATTAGTTCGCTCTTTGTATTAAGTATGGAGATACTTCTCAGTTTCCTCATAGGTTTTATCTTGCAATAATGCATGTAGCGCCCTCTTGCAGTTGTAATATGTTAGGTTGAATATAATACATTTTTGACTTATTTTATTATAAAGAGCCGGGCCCAGGAAATAAAAGAATCGTTTGGTGAATGACACCCTAGGATATGGAACTGTACATACTTTATCTTTTCTACGTTTGCTTATTTCCTTATGTGGCATAATATAATGCTGGAGTAAGACAGTTTGTTTGATAAAATGTTGCCGGACATTTAGAACCTTACATTGAGAGTATAACTTGTCAGTGGGGAACCAAATTGGACGGAAAGTTGACACCTTTAAGATGGCTCTATGAGCAATTTCTAAGGGTTTTAGTGTGGTTTTAGCAGCACCTCCCCAACTAGAGATACAGTATGTAAGGATGGAGACACATAATGCGAAGTAAACGTTGCGGATTATTGTTGGGTTAGATATGGATCTTAGCGTTTTAAAAATATATATTAATTTGCGCACTCTAGCTGTAAGGCAATTGATATGGGTTTTGAAGTTAAGATTTTTGTCCAAGATTATACCGAGATATTTAATATTATCCACACAATCTAGGTTGGGACAGTTACATAGATTATTTCTAACTGGAGAGCAATTATGTGCTTTTATGGTAATAATATTAGTGGTAGGTCGAGATGCCGAGTTTATAGAATATACTATTAATTTACTTTTAGAAGTATTTACAGTCAGAGTGTGAGAAGATAGCCAATTTAAGGCTGCATCAAGACCATCCTGAGCATAGTGCTCAAGTTTTGACCAGGTGTCCGCCTGGAATGTAATTGCTGTATCATCTGCGAATGATACTATTTTGGCATTGGGGATGTTAAGTCCACACAGGTCGTTTATGAATACTAGGAACAGGGTAGGGCCCAGAATACTGCCTTGCGGCACGCCGTAAAAGATTGGAAGCTCATTACTGTTACAGCTATCAATTCTAACAGTTTGGGTGCGATCTGTAAGGTAACCCCGAAAAAGATCCAATTGATTTCCCCTAATTCCCATGTCTTCAAGTTTTTCCATGAGAGTACCGACAGGAACGGTTAACGGAATAATCATCATGTATGATTCGTTTTTAGGTAATAAATTGCCATTAGATTGTCAACTATCCGTTAGATTGATCGGCTTCATACTCAAGAAAATAAAAATATATTAAAAATTCTTCAGAGAAATTACATATTTTTCGTTTCTAAGTAGTATACTGCCGACATAAGGCAAAAAGGAGGTATCTGGCAGTATTTTTACATTTAATATAAAAATACTGTCAGATGCTTTTCTTTTTACCGATTCCAAATACGAAATAAACTCAACGTATTTTCCCTTATGACGGTAGTTTACATTAGCCTACTTTAACTAAGTGATAATTATTACAGCCGGCACACGTCCCACACGTGCCGACGCCGCAGCCGCGCTCTCGCGTTCCGCCGGCGAACCACTTCCCCGAGCTGCCGGAGCTGCCGTCCGTGCCGTCCGACCTGATCCTGCCGTCCGTGCCGCACAGCAACTCGTCCAACTCCAACAGCGACGCGCCCACCGCGCCCACCGCGCACGGCGCTGCCGACGAGATAGACTTCGATGATCTTAACCGCAGGTTTGAGGAGTTGAAGAAGAAGAAGTAATAGTGTATGTTCTATGGGTTATACTGGCCGACATGGATTTGACCGACACGTAGCTAGTCGTTTTACCCACGGACAGTGAATTTGGACACATATTCTATGTAAAACTAGCTGACCCGCGCAACTTCGTCTGCGTCACATAAGAATTCTGCAACTTTTTTCATTTTTGCTCCGTTCCTGTTGGTCGTAGCGTGATGTCGTAGCCTTCCTCGACGAATGGGTTATCCAACACTAAAAGATTTTTCAATTCGAATCGGTAGTTCCTGAGATTAGCGCGTTCAACCAAACAAAAACTCTTTAGCTTTATAATATTAAGTATAGATATTATGTTGAAATTTAACTGTCCGTAGCTCAAACAACTTTTTCTTGGTATAGGAAGGCTTGCCCTTAACGTGTCGTAGGCTCAATAAAACTAATTATCATAAAGGAGATGTTTTACTTTTGTATAGAACTCCGGCTATAACTTGTACATCCTCAGGAAACCTGGGTAATGTACCCCTAAATACATTTAAATATGCAATTATTTATTAATTTCTAATATTTTCGTTGCGCAAAACAAAATATAAAATGTTTGACGTTTTTCGTGCGGACTATCTATGACAAGTTGGTAGATGACATGTTATAGAATACTAGAATTGTCAGAAGTAAAAGAACTCTTGCTGGAATAATATTCACCAAAGAATTGATAATTCTTGTAGAAATGAAAGGAAAACGTATGAATTCAGGAAAGTGAAATAAAACACCAATTCAGCATTGGAATATTTATAATCAATCAATATGACATCGTCATTTAATGTCAAACATAAACAAAATGTTTCGTTCCGGAGTGCACCCTGCAAAATCAGTATTATATTATATGAATATAAAGTCTTGTGGCTTATATCGGAATTATGAGACATTATCTAGTAGGCGTGAATTGTCGGGTAGGAAGACGATATTTTAATAAAATAACCGTTGTAATAATTAGTCCACTTATTATTCTTGCTAACACAATCAAAAGTCTTATCGAACAATCACAGATCACTAAGATTAATTCGGATTGAAATGTAACGTCCACCGAGCACGTGGCTGCGTGCGCACTACACGACCGTCAAACGATAAGTGTTCATTAAAAAAGATGGCCGCCTCACCAGTGCTCGGTGTTCGCTATGGAAAATGACGTTTATGACAGACGTCAATGTTAACGTTAGTGACAGCTGACGTGTCAAGGAGAAGATGCGCCGACAAATATATTTTTTATGTTGATTGTTTATTAAAAAGATGTGTATAATAGTTGAAATGTTTAAATGATACTCTAAAACATATTTATTATTGACATGTATATTTATTTACATTATTATATAGTACTTTCGTACTTTCGAGATGATTTATGAACGCATACAATATAATGGCAATAATATAAAAACTATTATTTTTGCGCAAACGTAATTCGACTTAAATTCAGGAAATAATATTTTACACCGATGCCTGGTATTTTTTGGCTGATAGTACATTTCATAGCCGAAAATGAAACATCTCCTTTAGAGACGAAGCTGATTAGAGAATAATTGAGTTTTGATACAAGTCGTTATTTCTGTTATAACGACTAATGTACCTACCTAATTAAATTGATGTTTTTAAAAATTATTACCTTTGACATATTATTATTTTAGCTTTCTGCATGAAACTTATTGATATTTCTCGTTCTTTATAAATAAGTTTATACCCCATTTCATTAATAATTAATATCTCTACAGCTGTTTTTGCTAAATAATTCAGTGACTTAATATATTATCCCGATTTGCATCGTAAACACTGATATAAAGAATAATATCGATACAAATAAGCTGTGTTTAATAAACTAATGATTCTTCGATCTGTCGACAGTTTCAATTACTATCAGTTGGACCGTATGAATATTTTATAAATTTGCAGATAAATACACAAAGTGTCTTATTTCAATTGTGAATCTCTAATCTGGAACACGCGTTCCAGATTAGAGATTCATATACATATATGAATGATACTATGCCAAAATACTCATATACACGCGTATATGAGTATTTTGGCATAGTAGGAGTCTCCCTGCATGTTAAATCGACGAGCCAGTATGTAAACACTCGCACGAGCAATTTTGTAAAAAACTACCATTATAGCATTTCGTTACATATTGAATAAGAGTTTCAGCTTAAACATCATTCATTATGTCAACTTTCGCTAAATATACAGTCATTACTAAATAATCAAATCACTGATCACAAATTATATGTTTTTTATTTTATAACTGCTTACGTCAAGACTTGGTTATATCAGCGATTACTGTATGTAATTAATTTTTTTTTTTATATTGATACATACCTGCATTGTGCTTTAATGTTATGAGACTGGGCCTGGTCTTTCCTCAAATAAGTTGCACATAACAGCATATTATGTATCATCGAGTACTGTTTATTATGTATTAGAGACAGGCATGTGTTATAATTACTGAATGTTTATATATAACTCAGTAAAAAGGATTTGTAAACAGTTCATAGTTTTATTATAACTAAGGTACCTATGTATTGTAAAGTTAGGTTATGAAATAAAAGAATTTTATTTTAATATTTTATACAATTTTTATTGCTGCATATGTCTGATATAAAATCATTCTTCCATGATGACTGGTAGCAAGCAAATGTGTTGTCACGGCATGTATGAAATACACGTACATTACATTTACTATGTGTTTTATTAGACATCCTTAAAGTAACACAAACGAAGGACCACTTTCTTGGAAGATTACTGACTTCTATACTAATTGATGAACTCTGGCAGGCTTGATATATCTACGACTAACAAGGTACACGAACAATTGTCCCTCGCTTGTGTTACCTATCATAACAGTAACAATATTTATGTAAAATATCTCTGCTTTATATATCATTAGTCAATTGATTACGAAATTATAATAGGCGCAACTAAATTTGAGCCAACATCAACTGTTTAAATCCATAGCGAGTTTAAAAAGAACATACAAAATGATATTTTTAATTCTAGTATAAATAACAGCCTTATCGAGTACTTTCGAATGAGAGTATGTTCATAAAAGTCTGATAATTTGCTGCGAACAGGACGCGATCTTCGCCAAGTTAGCATCAGTCGAAGACGTGATGCTGTCCTTCTTAAGTCTATTGTGAACTTGAGTGTTTGATACTATTCTAGTTTGTATTTGTAGTTTGTTTGGAGATTCCGCTAGGAGAGTGCCGAGTGCGACCAAGCCTCTGTAAAAGAATAAAATACATGTTATCATAATAATTTAAGTAATACATATAACAGCCTCATTAAACTTCTCCAATGGGGTAAGTATAATGTATCGCACTTAAATAACGTAATACAAAACACATTGTCATAAAAATAGTATTGATGGCGCCATATTGCTTCACATTGCGCATAGATCCCAATACTGATCAATACATTGTAGGATAACAAGTTAAGAACATAAAGTGCAAGGTCTTATTTTACCATATCTACTGGCATTGCTATTACATACATAGCCTACAGACAGGCTATGCTCATAAATATACCATATACATATATGTTTACCCCTTTGTGGGTAACGCATAGAACGAACGGGCAGACAGAGGTGTTTTGCACCAACATTTCGCACAGCTATGTTTTTAGGTCCCACGTTATGACCAACTAACGGATTGTCGTCAACAAGGCACATTTCCAAACTCACTCAAATTAAATGTGAAATCTCAGAAACGCCTAATAATAAACTTTAACATTCGTAGGTTATGTCAAAAAAGTAGGTATTCTAATTTTAAATTAATAAAAAGGTATATATATTTTAAGCCTTAACTGAAATTCTGTAGTCTCTGCCTACCCCTTTGGTAAAACAGGTGTAAGTATGTGTGTATGTACTTGAAATAGGTACCATTTTGGGGGAAGACTAAGGAGAAGCCCAAGAATAAAATAGAGATAAATTATGGCAGAATCAAAGGAAAAGATACGATTTTTCCTTTGATTCTGCCATTATATAGGTCTGGAGGGGTAGGCAGAACTACGGTTCTGCCTATCCCTCCAGAATACCAACGTGATCCTATGAATGTATGTACGATTTTGATAATATCATGTAACAATGTTTACAAGTTAAAAACCTGTGATTCTAGTTATCTAATCATTCTTATCTTAATCTATGGTATTATATAATTCATAAGAATTGACATATAATAAAAAACAAGATATATATTTTAATCTGACAGTGTAACATAATTGAGGCAAAATTATGTCCGTTTGCTATGATTTGTAAGTTTTATATATTACGAGATTATGACTAATATAACCTAAAAAATTGTGTTAGTCAAAATAACACTTATGAACGTCAAAGGTTATTTGCTTATTATAGTGAGCTAATTAAATTATTTATTATTATTATTGTAGCGAATTATTATTGTTATTTGTCCAATGATTGAAGGTAAATGTTGTCATTCCAAGGCAAATCAATATGTAATAAATATTCCGTAAGCAAGCCAAGACGTCAGCAAAAGCACACAAAAGTAATAGTGCCACCGAACACATGAGAGAATCGACGACGAATAGTCAACAAAATGTCATATTTCTTGTCGGTCAGGATAAAATTTATTAAATTGGTCAAAACATATTTAAATTTATTTTTTGAATTAAGTTTTACGGCTGCTTAACACCTTGGGTTGCAGTGGCTAGCCTTTTCATTTTTTAACTCGCGCTTGTAGATTTAAATCTTGTGCCGCAGGAGACTTTAAAAACATTAACAACAGCCAGACTTAGAAAAACAATTTGTGGATCACACAAATGTTTGTTTCTTGCGGGATTCAAATCCATAGCATAGCCACCCCTTTTTAAATGAAAAACTAAGCTTTAGAATCTCTCTTTCGGCACACAGTATCGGCAACAGGTAACTTGCCTGCGCCAGTAATGGACAGATTAATTTAAATTTTATATCCTTCTTTAGATGTTATCAATTAAATATACTGTATTTATACTGTGTATTTAATTGCAACTTAATTTAAACTATCTTGTTGTTGAAAATCCTTGATTATCTAATCGATTACTAAAAACTTAAAACTTCACGAATTATTTTTTGTCGTATATATTTTTTCATCTGACATATTACAACAAAACTTAATTTTTTTTTTATTTTGCTCTTCAAAATGACCACACTCCGCCTGATGGTAAGCAGTCGTGTGGTCTAAGAGCAGTGGCCTCCTTATCGTCCTCATAGCAGCCGAGGCGATGTTGAGGTCTCTACTTTGACGGCCTGAGAAGGTGCTTTTTCATGCCCCGCTTAAAGGACCCAGGATTGAAGGAAGAAGGAAACACGTGCCTTGACAGACAATTTCATGCCTTGATCGTTCGGCAGAGGTATAAGGACCCAAACTTGTTGGTATGCACTCTAGTCGACTCCACCGTGTAAGGATGGCATCTGAGCCCAGCACGCGTTGTTCTGGATAGGAAAGGGGAGGGCGGGATAAGGTGGAATAACTCTTCAAAGCACTCCCCGTGGTATATTCTGTAGAAACATGTCAAAGAGGCAATATCCCTACGGAGTTGCAGAGGTTCCAGTGAACTCGTGACCTCTGGATCTCCGATGATACGGACAGCCCGCCGCTGTAACCTGTCAAGAGCGTCTAGCAAGTAATGCGCGGGGCTCCGCGCAGTACTTGCTAGACATGCTTGCGTGGAGTACTGTTCTCATCTTTGGGATGGCTATCCAAAAGATGAGAACAGTACTCCACGCAAGGGCGCACTTGTGCCCTATACAATAGGCACAGCTGCCCAGGCGCGAAGAACCGCCTCAGCCTGTTCAGAACTCCGAGTTTTCGCGAAGCTTGCTTAATGACGCTCTCGATGTAGGTTTTGGGATTAAGGGAGCGACAAAGATCCATACCTAAAATGGAGAGGCTGTCACGTATCACCAGTGGAGTGTTCTTCAGAGAAGGGAGGGGAAGGAACGGAGACTTTTTTGTTGAGAACGCGCATGCCTGGGTCTTCTTGGCGTTGAACTGGACCAAGTTCTTGGCACCCCATTCAGAGATGCGGTTCAAGGTCTGGTCAAGTTCAACGACAAGATCCTGCCTTTTTCTGTCAACCTCAGCCTGTTTGGCCCCAGGACTTCCGAGATATCGCCCACGGTACTGTCGTCTGCATAACAATGTATGTTGCCGAGATTCAACATATCATTAATATGCAGAAGAAAGAGCGTAGGGGATAAGACGGGCCCCTGAGGCACTCCTGCATAAATTTGGAAGTGCGACCGTCGCAAAGGACCCGACTACGACGCTTCTGCAGGACACTTGCAATCCAGGTGCGCAGTTGAGGGGGCAAGCCATAGGCCGCAAGCTTGGAAAGAAGAGACCGGTGCCAGACTCTATCGAAAGCTTTGGCTATGTCTAGGCTGACAGCCAAAGGCTCGCCGTGCTTGTCCATAGCCTCACCCCAGAGGTGCGTGACGAACGCAAGAAGATCACCCGTTTATCGTCAAATAGTCTATCTCCGTGCCGAAATTCATCCAAATCCATTGAACGGTTTACCTTAGATTATAATTATAATATCAGCCCTGTATTAAACTGTCCCACTGCTAGGCACGGGTCTCTTCTCAGTGTGAGAAGGGTAAGGCCGTAGTCCACCACGCTGGCCTAGTGCGGGTTCGCAGACTTCACATATCTTCGAAAACATTATGAAGAACTCTTAGACATGCAGGTTTCCTCACGATGTTTTCCTTCACCGTTAAAGCAAGCGACAATTAACTATTTAATACGCATATAACTTCGAAAAGTCAGAGATGCGCGCCCTGGGTTCGATCTCGATACCTCTGTGTGGCTCCAACCAACGGTTTACCACTAGGCTATTGCTGCATTCCCTACCTTTGATTGAATAATATTAATCCGAAGATCTTATCATTTATATTATTCAGTTTCAGTTCATTCTCAAGATGCAACGAGAAACGAGGTTGTGTTTGCATTCTTGTGAAGAAACATATGGACTATAAACTTTTTGACATTGGTAAAGATAACTCGTTAGAAAAGACATTCGAAATATGTGCTATCCAAATTCCGTCGATCAATTGTATTGTTTTATGTGTTTATAGGACCCCATATAGTGACATAAATATATTTTTTACAAGACTTGACATGATTTTAAATAAAATAGTAATTAAATTGTATGAAAAAGTAATTATAGCAGGTGACCTTAATATAAACACACTTAAGAACAATATGGTAGCTGCGCGTTTGAAAGATTTAGCTGCAAACTATAACCTAAAACTACACATTTTAGAACCGACAAGACAAGGCACCTGTATAGATCATATTATTAGTAATATGGACAATGCAAGGTCTTACACATAACATGTATCTTTCCGATCATAATACTTGTCAAACATTAACTTTTTCAGTCTCTGAGTTGAAACAACGCATTGAGTACTGGTATATTGAGACGCGAGATTATTGTAAGGAAAATATGAATATAAGTTTATAGAATGCCTGACAACGCTGACGTGGTCGGAGGTATTCTTGGAGGATAACATAAACAAAGCATTTGATATTTTTCACGACACCTTCTGCCTTTTTTATAATTTATGCTTCCCAACCAAGAAAATAAAAGTTTGCCGTAACTGTAATACACCTAAATGGATAACAAAGGGCATAAAACCTCCACTGAACGAAAAAGAGTGTTGAGGTACCATTATTATAAGTTAAAGACTCGTGAAATAATACAGTCTGATTTTAAAGAAATGCATTAATAGATCTAGAGGTATTATGAATTTACATTACATGGCGAAATCTAAAAACGAATGCAAAGCGTCTTGGTATATAATTAAAGATAAAGTAGATAGGGTTCAATACTGTGAAAATATTGAGGCTGTTTTTCAGAAAGACCAAGTCATAACAGAACCATACAAGATTGCTGAAACGGTTAATTTATTTTTTATCAGCTTAACCAACAACTCATCTGCGTTATTAAACTCAAAACGTACCACAAATATACCAAGACAAAGTTCTAGTCTATTCATGACACCACTCACTGATGTCGAGGTCATAAAAATAATACTAAGTTTAAATAATACTAAAGTAGTCGGTTTTGACGGTATTTCTACCCATGTAGTTAAACAATATGCTGGAATAATATTCCTTGTACTCAAACATTTAATAAACGTCTCAATGTCAGAAGGAATATTCCCAGAAAAATTAAAACTTTCTATAGTGAGGCCATAAATAAAAAAAAAACAAAAGACCGATTTGCACAATCATCGTCCCATAACGCTGAGCTAGTCTATGGAGCTATGCAAAGTCGCTTATCAAAATTTTTGAATAAGTTTAATGTTATAAGGGAAGAGCAAAATGGATTCCAAAAAAATAAATCGACGACCTTAGCTGCGTTTAAATTAGTTGAGAATATCACTCGGCATATTGACAAACGCACACTCGTTTCAGTAATATTCTTCGATATGAGCAGAGCGTTTGATTTCGTCCATCACAAACTGCTACTCGAAAAATGCGAATAGTATGGCATACGGGAACTTAGCCTCGATTGGATAAAGAGTTACTTGACAGGTCGGAAACAATTCGTAGAGCTGAGAAACTTAAACAAGGAGCTAGCTACAGATCCAGCCCTCAATCTAACAACTATGGTGTGCCTCAAGGCAGTATTTTAGGACCTCTTTTATTCCTGCTTTATATTAACGACTTACCCTCTATTACAAAACATCAGTGTGTTCTGTTTGCTGATGACGTATCAATTATTATTGCAAATGAAGACAAAACTAGGCAATATGACAATGTAATGAATGGAGAGGTTCAATGTATTTTAAACTGGATGGAATATAATAATTTGCAGGTAAATTTAACAAAAACTAAATTAATTACATTTCATAATTATAATAATTTAGACAAAATTTATATTAATTTCAATTTGACATGCAGAGATGAAATAATAGAAAAAGTTGACGTAATAAAATTCCTAGAATTAACATTAGATAAGCACTGACACTGGAAGTCTCATATACATTCTGTGTGCAAAAAATTAAACAAGTTTGTATTTGCACTTAAAAAAACAGCTTACCAAGGCTATGTTGCTTCGGTCCTAAGATATGGTTTACTTCTTGGGGGAAACTCAACCAATGTAAATGAAGCATTTATTGTTCAAAAAAAGTGTATTAGGGCTATATGCGCAGTTGATACAGTAACATCATGCAAACCTTTATTTAAAAAACTAAAACTTCACACATTAGCAGGTCTATACATATTGCAGCTGTGTAATTTTGTAAGAGATCATGCTGGGTTGTTTAGGAAATATGAAGATGAGGTGGATTCTAGAGTCAAAAAAAGAGATCCATCAAGACTGATAATGCTTATGAGAAAAACTGCCTTGTCTCACAAAAATTGTTATGTCATGACTGTTAAAATTTATTATAGAATCCCAAAATGTATAAGAGAATTGCCAAATGGGAAATTCAAGAAAGCACTAAATTATTGGTTATTAGAGAAATGTTTTTATAAGTTAGATGGACTTTTACAAATCTTGATTTGAGACACTTTAATGATATTTTACTTGACATTATATAAATTTTTCATTTTCTATTTTGATTGTATTTATATGAATTATTGACATTGCATTCTAATATTATTTTGACATGACTTTAAAATGTATGCTTAGTATTAGGACCTACGTATCACCTGAAAATTATTGATTTTAAATATACATATATTGATACTTAAAATTATTATAAATTCTTTGTATGTCGGGTAAACCGGCGAAATATGTGAACATTTTTTATCATGTACAGTAGAACAACTTACTACCATGTTTCATGCAAATAAATAATATATGTAGGACGTAACGGATTTGTTTACCATAGTAAATCGAGTCGTTCAAGAAAAATTGGAGTCGAGTCGCATCACTAAGAAAGACAGACATTACACGTACCTATCTGTGTAATGTCATCGTTATATATTATACTAGATGTGCCCGCGGTTCACTCGCGTTTATGGTTACTGCGCCGCCCCCGTGGATCGTAGCGTAACGTTATATAGCCTATAGCCTTCCTCGATGTATAGGCTATCCAACACTAAAATATTTTTTCAATTAGAGCCAGTATTAGCGCGTTTAACCAAACAAACAAATTTTCAGCTTTATAATATTAGTATAATTATTATGTTTGTTTACCCAATAAGACTCTCGTTACGTCACTACTTATATACTTATTTTTATGCCTTATTTAGTAGATAACAAAATAGCCACAGTTATATAGTTACCTGAAATAGGCTTCGTTGTCGGTGACCCTGGAGAGTAGCTGCAGCAGGCAGTCGGCGAGCTCCACGCTGTCGGGCTGCTGGGCCAGCGCCACCGACAGGTTCAGCAGCAGCGAAGTCGCCGCGATCTGGACCACATATACCACACATACACTATCTTATAACCATACCAATTTATTATAGTTTTCAACAAATATACCGAAGTGTTGTGTTTAACTACATTCAAATTATATTTTAACGTATGATAAATATTATCTTCAAATTCTAAAATATCACTTTCGTGAAATATATTTAAGTAAAATAGTTAATAATAAACTAAAAATAATAAGATTTAATAATTACATATTGAAAAAGAAAATTAATTTCACATTTCTATTCGAATGCTATGCGCATCACTAACATAGAGTGAGTTTGTAGAAGAAATTTGAAACAAATTGTATTTAGAGACCTTCCTTTTTTAAATGGAATAGAATATATAACATTAAATATAGAAGCTTTCAAATGTATCGTAGCTGCCTCAATGGAGCAATTATTTAAACAGTAATTTTGATACTGCCATAACTAGTGTTGTAGGTTCAATCCTCATAGAGAACAAACATTTCTGTAATCGACAAATACTTGTATCGAGTCTGAATGTTTTGTATACGTTGTTTGCAAAGATACAGATAATTCTCACACTAAAGATCTTTAATGCTTAAATTGTCACTTCAAAAAAAATATATATGCATACAACTAGCTAACAGTACAACAACCAGTCGCTAACAACTGAAAATCGACTATTTATAAAATAAGCTTAGCTCTTAGCCGAATAAAACATAAAAACCCACAACTGTGATTTATATACGTAACAACTTCTAATAAGACTTGAAATTTTTACAAGCTCGTGTATCTCACTTCATTACAAAATGAACTAAAGTTAAAGTACAGTACAACAAAGTATCGCTTACCTGCGCGTTGTTGTTAAGTTGTGTGAGACAGATGAGATTGTGCAGCACAGACTCCCGCGCCGCCAGCACCAACATCTCGCCCGGCAGGTCGGAGAACGCGTTCACCAACACTCGCATCGCCAACATTTGGTTGGCAGGCAGATTATCTTTATACCACATAGAGAATAGGACCAGTTATATAATTATTTAACACAGATAAGTCTAACAAATTAAAAGACTGTTTAAGATATGATGAGCTGGTTGGACTTTGCGACTTAGTACTTTACATAATATCGAGAAAAGTTCATAGTCTGTATGGATAGCACAGCGAGCAAGTGTTTTTGGGTTCGAAACTAAGACAGCACGACAATTACTCGTCTGATACTCAAACAATTGTCTGAGTCTGTGTCCACACAGCTTAGTCATCTGACTACTGCCGCATTAGAGAGGCGGGGATAGCTTTATAAATAAACAACAAGAAAACTTATTTGTATTATTATTATTACAGATTGTCATTAAATTATTAATGCAGCAAGAAAAATGGCAATCGAAACAAATAGAAATTTACCACCTAAAGCAAGCGGCACAGTAAACATTAGGATTGCGAATAGAAACCGTGGCGCACAGCTAGTGTTTTTAGCAAACTTATAGAGAAATTATTGATATACCTGGTTGAAGTAATGTGAGTAGATATCTGATGAAGGACGGCCCGTACGTGGTGTCGAATATCTGCGCGTGAATATCCTTATTTCTAACAGCTAATCTTGTCACGTCTAACACTGGGAATAGGACTTCTGCAAATAACAACATTAATTATTATTAATATTAATTCATACATACTATGGACGTCGACTTGTTTTTAATATTTTTAAGACTGCGCCGGGCGAAATGTGCCAAAACAGGCGGTCACAGTTAAGTTGATAAAATCAACACTTTTTTGTTTGATACAAATATAAAATAAACATATAATGAATGTGTTTACAATTACTTCGTGTAAAGAAACTTAAAATAATTAATATTTTCGCCTACAAAATTATGTAAATTAGTACGAAAAATGCAAAAACGTAAGCTCGTGTTATGTGATTTTTAGATTATAACAGTAGAAATCTATCCTATTTTACAGCTTAAACGAAACATAAATAATTATATTACAACTTGTTCGTCCCAAATATTTAAGTTATTGGTTGACAATAAAGATACATATTTATCAAAAAAGCACTTCAAATCCTCCATACAATTTTACTATGGCGGCCGCGCGGTCGAGCTCTGTCATTCGGTCCAACTGCGTCTTACGCTCGGCGCAGTCTTAAGTCATGGTCTTTTTACCTACGGACACTACTGACGAAGGTATTTGCGTATTAAATAGTTAATTATCGCTCGCTTTAACGGTGATGCAAAACATTATGAGGAAACCTGCATACATATCTGAGAGTTCTTCGTAATGTTCTCGAAGATATGTGGAGGCGTGGACTATGGAGTAAATCGTGCCCAGCAATAGTACAGTCTATATACAGGGCTGATTTTATAGTCAAAGATATTATGTTGACAAATATTTCTAGTCCTGTAACTATTTAATTAGTGTTGATACTCTAAGAGATACGACACAAAGATATGTATAATTATAGGTTATGAGTTATACGACGTAATATTTATTATTGTTAGTGGCAAGAGAGCCAGCGGTCATAGACATGTATGTGTTTTTTGTATCGCAAAAGCAATACCAAGGCAACACAACTTGCTGCCTAATGTAAATCACATAAGTGGTGAATCAGCACAGGGCCCGCGTCAGCAATTTCCATATACCACTCATCATAACCGCACCGTTTCTCCGCTCTCTATACGTTATGGTTCAGTTTACTCTGAGCAAGTTGGCATCATAGCTATTGAAGTAGACGGGAAACAAATTTTTGTAAAATAAGTAAGCAGGAGATGTTTGGTGCACAACATGAGAGACCGGGACAGCGTGCGGTCTACGAGACGAGTGGTCTGTAGAGTTAAGCGCGGCGAGTCAACTATTTTATCATATCATTTGAAAATCTACTTTAACGCACACGATTTAAAGTCTTAACTTTAATTGAAAGTAATTCGCTGCGTCGGAACGGTGTTGTTATAAAGCGATGACCTTAAATGCGTTTGCATACGGTATGCAAGCGCATATATACTAAGGAAGGTGTACGGTAGGCAGGGTATGGCTAGCCACATCACATCACCAAAGATGAAAGGGAATGTGGAAGTGGGTCATTAAGTGGTCACTTCATGACCTTAGTAAACCGACCTTTGAAAACTTGTGACCACGACACTCTCTACTAAGCTTTATATTGATAAGTGTTACAAACCTTTGGGCCATTCTAACATTTTCTTCAATAAATCAATCGTGTCGTTATTGTACGTATTATTCTGGAACAGAAGTAACAGTTAAAAAAAAATAGAATAACATCATGTAATTAGCTTATTGTTAATAAACGGTATGTACGCATATAATATAATATTACGTACGGGAAAACCCGTGCAATTATAATTGTATGCATTTTCTGCTGACAGTGGTCTCAATTGCACTGCTATGCATTTACTTTGTTAACCTTCATTACAGCATAGTTTTAGTATTGTTACAGCCTGTATGGCACAGGCTGTCGGCACTGTGGGGAAGTTCCGTCTAAAAATTTATTACAGCGCCATCTATTGACGTCTTACGGAACTACATAGCTTGTCGATACGCGAAGAGTAGAGAGAACGTTGGCACATTCTCAAATCTTCGTACTGATTACATACCTGGTATGGCGTTTCTAGAAATCTCCAGAAACGCTTTAACCGCCTGTCAAAGGGCAAGGCCAGCGCTTGCCGAGTCAGGTTACAATCGTAAGCGGTCAAGTATACATCGGAGCGAACGGAAGCGAGCGGAATACTACAGAGTTTAAAGCTAGTTATAGTGGCAAAGTGTAGTATAGTGTGCGTTGTGTTAGAATAAAACGTATTTTAGTCGGTAAAATTGTTTACATTCTTATCCCTCGAATCCAGCACATAACAGTATCAATAAAACTACCAAAGCAAAAATATCTCTCCATTATTTACTTGTTTCGCCATAAACACTAAGAGTCCCCGCAAACTGCAGACTTTCGATCGGCTGATAGTTTGATTGGTTTCTTAATCAGTATGAAGATGTATGGGAGTCCGCAAATTATAACGATTCGGTATCGGCCGATAAAATAGTTTGATGGGCTACACGATTGCTTTCAAACTGAATAGTCGGCAAACTATCGGCCGTCTGCTAAATTAGTACGGCGCTCTTCCACGCGCGCATACTACTGATTATTTAGTCGGCCAGACTCGCCCTATAATTCAGTTTGCGCCGAGCTTTGGCGCCGGACATGTCTAATTTCATTATGATGACGTTGTTTTGTTCGGAAAATCTAGTAATTTGGAATGTATCGTGTAAAATTTTCCTTTGCCATAATCTGTCACTGTAGATAGGATGCGCCCAATACTC